>CM072813.1:89923398-91123398 GCA_036937905.1 Salvia rosmarinus | reverse complement strand
CTCTTGTTCATGCTCTTCCCTTTCATCATCTCTACCTGCTGCCTCATCGTCATCCCTGTCTTCGACCTTCTTGTCTTCTGGATCATCTTCACCATGCTTATCTTCCTCTATTTCTTCAGTAGTTTCCTCTTCTTCTGATGTCTCATCACGAATCTCAGTCTTAGAATCCGTTTCATCCAATCGGGGATGGATATCTTTCCTTCCAAGTCTTATAAGTTCATCGCTACTTGTTTTTTGAGGCGAGCTTTTGGCTTCAGTTTCATCAAATTCTGTCTTCTTGTCATAGGAATGTTTAACTTGGTATAGCAACCAAAAGCAAGCAGCAAGCAATAAACAAACTTGCAAGACATTTTTAACCTTGATCCCTTTGGATCTCTGGTTCCTGCTGGGTGATTGTCTATACATAATGATTTCTCAAGATGATTTCTCCTTTCTCACTGTTAATCGAAAGAACCTGCAATTTTCAAGACAAAATATCTAAGCAAAAGCCAAATTTAAAATTGAAATAAACCTTATGACTCACATTTTGAAGTTATCATAGAATATAGCAACATTTCCAATTCTATTTCATATTATTTTAAGAAAAAGTTACATAAAAAAATGGCAGCAATCACACTATTAAAACCTTCAGCTGACCAGGAAACCCTTTTCACTAATAATTTCACGCATTGCAAGTTAGAAGAGGATTGTTCATTGAAAGTATTTCCCCATGGGACATGGTTCCTATTCCAGAACATAAATTTGGGTTCGTACCAGAAACAAATTTATGTACATACCCACAACATAGTTTTCAAGGTTATATTCAATTGTATACAAGTTTAAATTTGATAGAGTATAGAGATTGTTAAGTTATCGGGACATCATTGCTACACAGAGAGCATAATATCAATATGTTAACAGCTCAAGGGTGAGATGGAAAAGAAGCGAGCAACAAAATTTTCAAATATAGTTTACATCACCACACCAGAATCCTGGGAAAAGAAAAGGCCAAAAAGATTAACCGAAACTAATTTCAATCAACACAACACATGATTTCCGAGATTCTTTATTTAGAATGTATGATTTTGTTTCTGATCATTTATTTGCAACAGAGTACTCGAAAAAACGAATGAACTGTACCCCATTAGCATTACACTGAGTGATGAGCCAAGCTTGAGCTTCTATAAAAGGAAAAAGATTTGCTGGCAATAGTCTAACAGCTAACACATTGAGCCATCACCAGAAACACTTTAAATCACACTCCATCATATTGAGATGGCATCATGCCAGGGAGAAGGATAGAGTGCAGAAGTAATGGACTGAGCTGTACATATGGGATGTAAATCTCAGAAGCATCATGTTGAATAATCATAAAGTAAACAAAAATGGTACTCTTGTAAGGATAGTAGATGCAGTGGATTTTTGATAGGGAAAATAATAGAAGAGAAAACAAAACGAGCCCCACCCTTCTTTGCAAACTGAGGGCATCAAAGGAAGATACTAAAACCTCATTCCCATTATAAAATAACTTGTTTGAAACTTATGTGATTCGGTCGCTAAACTTTCTGTATTGCAAACTGAAGCTTCATTCACTGACCACCTTAATTACCCAGACCCCAAACCCTCCTGAAGGCAAGCAAGCTTGCATTTGACTAAACAAAGCTACCTTTAACATATACAGAGAAATTGAAGATCAAATCACACTTTATGAAAGTAAATGCTGAAAGCTTCAGTTAAGTAGCGTGATTAATTATCATTACCAAATATAGATTTGGACAAGGCCCTAGGAACTCTCCATATTTAACTTAATTCCAACAAAATGCATCCCTGAAGTTTGCCCAGCATCTCAATCTACCTTAGGTTTCTCTAGTGTAGCATAAAAATCTAAAGAAAAAGACAGAAAATCTGCAAGAACAAGAATTTAGGCATAAATTAGAGCAGTCAATTGTAAAAGACCTACTCTAAGATACAAGCATATAGAGAAACTGCGAAACTATAGAAACATCCAACATTAACTTCACAAATTAATAAAACGTCGAAGCAAAATCCCAAGAAAATGAAGTCAAAGGAGAATCTCTACAACAAATTACCCTAAACCGAAGCCAGAAACAATTCATTAGAAGCAATAATCATTGCGACACTTAAAAATCCCACGATTCCGCTCATTCACAATCCAATCCCGCCACAAGCATCACTCAGCCATTACTGAACCGCCAAACAGGTCACAAGGAAGTTAGAGAGAGAGAGAACACTCGTCAAATTGAGAACGAAATCATGAACTATGAAGTTAAAGAACACAAAAACAAGGACATACCTTTAGCGGACAAGCGGTCCCAAAGAAAAGAGGAAATTGGTAAAAACAAGATGGATACTTCAAAACTCGATATTGCGGAAAATCTCTCTTTGCTATAAATAGGAGGCCTTGAGCTTGACAGCTCCTTCCAACTCTTTCTCTCACTCTCTCTCTGATCTACTGATAATAATGGAAGAAATGTTGTTCTTTTTGTTGTTACGGTGCAGCGAGATATGATATACAGTTGAAGAGGCATAGCAGCTTTAATTATTTCGGATGTTTTACTTTGAATTAGCTTAGTCCCGGTTTATGGGTTGACCCATATAATACCGGGTAACCTCCGGTTTCTTCCGTACAATATCTTACAATTTCGCCGTGAGTTGTCGCGCGAAATGCGGTATAATGCATTATATTTATTACTAGTGTAGCAGTAGAAGTATGACTTTGTGATTGGAAATTGTTTGTAGGAGAAGCAATTGTAAGAAGGCGGCAACAATCTTTAAATCTGTAAATTTAGTACAACATGGAGTTTCAAATATACTCTTTCTTTCCGTCCCCCAATTTTTTCTAATTTTTTTTTTGGACGTCTTCAATTTACTTTCTATCTATTTATGGTAACTATCTTCTTAACTTATTATTCTCAATAATATCATTTATTTACACATTTACCATCCATGGTCACCATTATTTCTCTTTTTATCCTCAACAATCCATTTATTTATACTTTTATCATCTATGACCACCACTAACTAATTTAATATTATACTATTGTGAGACCCCTCACTCCACTCATAATACATTCAACAATCTTTATTAAAATACGTACAAAGATTCCTAAAATAGATTTGGGGGACGGATGAAGTAACTTCTTCTTCTTCTTGTTCTTGCCTTAAACACCATAGTTTAAAATACTTCTATCAATGCATTAGAGCAGGACACATTATTTAAATAGATCACTTATAAAATTTGAGAAGTATACATAAATACGACAGCTAGCAAATTGAAGAATGAGATTATCTAGCCTCTAGCTAATACATGACTACGTTCCCTAGTCTTATTATCATAATGCTTTCTCGTTATTGATCTAATTATTTTCTTCGTCTGTGTAACACGAAATTTAAGAGATAATTGCATCTAATGTTATGAGCTTAAAGTGAATTTTGGTTTGTACATGATTTTTAAATTTTACACAAATTTTTAATGACTTTTAAAACTATCGAATTTCTAGCCAATTGAACCTAACATGTCATAAGATAATGTACATGCGTGTTCCCTATGTGATCTATCGTGTATTAATACAAGCGACATTGTTGCATCTAATCATGATTTGTACACAAATTCTGATTTTTATAATGAGTTTTAAATTATTGCACCAGAAACATAATCTGAATTCTCAACAACTTCTTTTCAATTTAAATATCTAATGCCACAAAAGGCTAACCGTCGGCCACCTCCCTTGCTCTAATTACTCTGTCGTCGGCGTCGGCTTTTTTGAATTATCAGTATGACTGCTCATCGATCCCATCTTTCAAATGCCTCAATCAATTTTATAGTCTGGCGCTAATTTGATTTTTAAAAAACATGTAAAATTTAACGTTATATTAATTGGACATACAAACCAATTCACAAACAACTTAAAGTTTGGTGATGTTGCAAGTGCTACAAATCAAAAGATATTGCAATTGAAAATTTGAAAATCCTGTCAAAATTACAAATAAGTGTAAACGTTGTGATTTCACCTGCAATTAAATCTGAATAATAATAATAATAATAATAATAATAATAATAATAATAATAATAATAATAATAATAATAATAATAATAATAATAATAATAATAATATTTTTTTATCTCTCATCTGCACATAGGATATTTAATTATATTAAGAAAAAAAATCGTACTCTATAAATACAAACTTTCATCAGAAAGCAAATACATCATATATCAATCAAACTCGAACTATCTGGAGCTATAAATAGTATGCACCGATACGTTTCAGAATATGATTCGATCATGTTCTTCAGCGCACGTAATCGAAATACTATATTCAATGCAGGCGTAAACATTTCTTTCTTTTTTCTTTTTCATTTGGAAGAATTACAGTTAATCTCCTAGTAATCATTTAACAGACTGAATTATTGATAATTATAATAAAATATATAATTATCTGCAATCTAACAAAAAAATCTCATTGATGGAGTTTCAACGACATATTTCTAACGTATCTAATGGGTCCTTCCAGTGTAGAATTTTATTTCTATTTTTTTTCCAATTACATGGCTTCTTTGTTAGAAATAAATGAGGTATTGAGTTGAGTCTTTGAGTAGCTTGACATAACTCATCGGAAATCTAATAACAGGGTATTTTTGTTTTGAAGTTTTCAGATTGTTTGTGTATTTTATTGATAGTTAGCCAACACACACACACAATTGTTTGTGAATTAGTGTGTGCCGCGCACCTATAAGTTTTTAAGTTTAATAATACATCCCCAAAACAGAGAAACTTTGTCAAATTTTAAAGAATTTTAGATACAACATACATCTTAGTTATCTTATATTATAATAAATAAACCCAGCATAATAATTTATTAAAGTATCCTTAAAATTTGAAATAAGTAGGGATATTATTGGTATATAAAAATTTGTAAAGATAAAAATAGTTATATTAGAAATAGATTATCAATAGTTTGGGGCACTTCCGTTAGCTTTCAAATGGTTCATGTAGTATTTTATTGTAATTGGTTAATTGCGCTAAACTACATAAAGTTCTGCTCATTTTTGTTTTGCATACTTATTTTCAATTTTTTCTTCAATAGCACAAACTTTACATGCATTTGATGTAATTTTCTCTTAATTTAACCATTCTGTTAAATCAAGGCTAACGTGGATCGACGTGGCCATCTAGATACACATCTATAGTCCAAAAATATGTAGCATATGAATTATTAATATAGTGTTAAACACAGTTGTTCTTACTTTTAACATATCAATTAGTAACTTAGCACCGAATTCAACATATAACACATGAATTTGAGTTTTAAAATGCATACCAATGATAGATTGAGAATGAACTTAGATATGGTTATTTTATTCTCATCTCATTTCTGCATACCAACTATGTCGTCCTTAGTCAATAAATAAAAATCAAACCCGAAACCGCCTACTTGGAAATCATAGAAAAACAAGATCGACAGCCATGGTACCAAAATATATATCATGGTTAAAATAAAAAGTCCAAGTAACACAAGGGCATGGGACTTTGTTTACTTCTTCAACGTAGCTAGGTGTTTTATTTTGGCTTGATTAGCTGCATGTTTGTCTCATTGTCTAAACAATCCGGTTTTAACGTAGTATAATGTTAACTTTAATCGTGTTACATATAATTAATGGGATCAAAAAATATATGTTATATATCTATAGAATTGGAATATCATATCGACGGAAAAGAATATTTGGACTAACATAAAGGTGATTATAAAGAACAAATTCCCTGGAAGATTTTCCAGCTCAGATATACCATAAAGCAGTAATCCTCCTCTCAGGCTTTCACTTTTCTTACACTTTCTGCCATCGAAATGTTAATGTATGCCAAAAGCTTGGAATATTGCAAAATAAAAAGGATAATAATTAAACAGCCGCATTTTAAATTTAATTAATTTCAGTTAATTGTAGTTTGTTGCTAACTATAATTTGAGGTTGTCTTTGATGTAACTCCAAGCAAACTTTGCAAATGTTGTTAACTGAATAGTGTGCTTAATTATGGTAGATGTATAGTAAATTTCGTTGCTTCATGCTAAAGATATTCTTGCTTGAGCAAAAAATCTTAGTGGTTCTCTTCACATTGTGACCCCCCTACCATGCAAACCTATATCTAGTCTATCTTTTACACTAAGCCCTCATTCAATTTTATCACACGAATGATGAACAATTTCTCAAGTATTTTCCTTTTGATCGCGATTTTCTTGATCCAATATTCTTGGGCTTCGGTTGTTTCTACAGGAGACTTCAACAAGGATTTCTCTGTGACATGGTCACCTAGCCATGTTAATACATCTGTTGATGGTCAAAGCAGAAGTTTACTTCTTGACAAGGATTCAGGTTTTGTATTTCTAGTTAATTAGTTAAAAAAATTAGGAATCATGTTTCTTCACTTTTGCTAATTTGATTTTTGCTGTTGTGCAGGTTCTGGTTTTGCTTCAAATGACAAGTTCATGTTTGGGCAGTTTGACATAAAAATTAAGTTGGTACCAGGGAACTCAGCAGGCACAGTTGTCGCATTTTATGTAAGTCAATAATATTACGATTAATGCAAAAATGTCGTATCATGTTGAATGAACACCTCATCTCTTAAAATGTATAGTTAATTTGATGGATAGTTCTTGATATTCTTGAATGCAGCTGACATCTGATCAGCCCAATCGGGACGAGCTCGATTTCGAGTTCTTGGGGAACGTAGCTGGACAGCCTTATACACTACAAACTAATGTTTATGCAAACGGTTTCGATGATAGAGAGCAGAGGATCAAGCTGTGGTTTGATCCAACAAAAGACTTTCACACCTATTCTATACTTTGGAACCTCTACCAAATAGTGTAAGCCCCCACGTTTTCAGATTATGCATCTTTCTCAAAGATTGGTGAAACAAGTTTAGTTCCTTCAACATGGTTTTTGGAATTGGAATGCCCTTTTCTTCAATGAAAATCAAAGAATCAAAATTTCACAAGAATCTTCAAAATGCAAATGAGCCTAAAATGAACCAATTTACTACAAGTCTCCTTTTTCTTGGTCGTGCCATCCGCAATGCAACTCCACATAATCTAAGATTTTATATATATGGTGAGTTCATTAACTGTTGAAATTTTATTTGTCCTACATCGACTTGGTAAATATTTGCTTTCATTGAATAACTCTCTCATTTCTAAAGCAACAATGGGTCTGCCCAACTCTAATATAGTATCAGAACATGCTCAAGTCGATAAAAATTTGTTTGATCTACGTGTAGTAGCCGATAATAATATCAGCACCCCAACCATTTTTTATTATTATATTTTACTACCTTATAGTTTGTTTTTTGTTTTTTTGAGTTTTCATAACTGTATTACCTTGTATCTAGTATCTTCTTTTTTATTTCTTTTAATTTTGGCACCTTAATCTTGAAAGAAATTTTCGATTTTAGCTCCCCCAATCCATTTGATTACGTCCGCCTCTAATCATATTCCTGCAGGTTCATGGTGGATTGGGTTCCGATAAGGACGTACAGGAACCACGCAGACAAAGGGGTGGCGTTTCCGAGGTGGCAGCCGATGAGCGTGCAGGCGAGTTTTTGGAACGGCGAGAGCTGGGCCACGAACGGCGGGAAAGATAGAACCGATTGGAGCAACGCCCCGTTTGTGGCGTCGTTCAAGGAGCACCAGATCGACGCCTGCATTTGGAAGGGGAATCGAGGAACCTGCAGTGATGAAAGCCCCACAAATTGGTGGAACAAAAAGAGGTTTAACTCCTTAACATGGGCGCAGAGGAGGTTGTTGAGATGGGTGATGAAGCATTATGTGACGTATGATTACTGCCAGGATTATCAGAGGTTTAATAATACTCTGCCAAAGGAGTGTTTGCTCCCCAAGTATTGAGAGGTGGAATAGATTAATTCATAATTAAGGGATTATGTATGAGAGTTTGGAGTGTGATTATTTAGTCTTGCAATCCAAGGCATGCAAGCAACTATACTATATAAATACGTGGTTAATCATGGCCGCTCTTCTTTACTAACTAATCCATATTCACCTATTATTCTTGAACACTAGTGATCGATCTTAATTTCGTTAGGGAAATAAATGCGAAAAGAACACAAGGGATTTACGTGGTTCGATCTTTGAATTAGATCTACGTCCACGGGACAAGAGAGAGTATTCGTGTATTAAATATGTAAGAAGCGATTACAAAGAGTGTGGATCCTCTATTTCGTCTAATCTAGCCTCTATTTATACACAATTATTTTGACCTAGATCTTAAATCTGAGGTCTTCTCTAACTAGGATTCGAGATCTTGGATAGGATCTTAATCCTATCCCTTCTCGAATTAGGATTCTTTTAGATATGGCCGAGCCTTCTACGTTCCCACTGGTTTTAGGGGTCTTCTTGGGCCGAACTTGTCCAGGCCGAGCTTGATGTCAGCTTTACTTGTATTGGGCCTGATGCTTGGGCCTGGCAGTTGGGCCATATCCTATCACAACCCCCCAAAAAAAAAAGACGAGCGAGGTCGTGTTGGTGTGTCGATGTTTCCGAAGTCATATATCGAATGCCGCGTTTGCAGAGGCGTCTGCCGAGGTCGTGTGCGCTGTTAGTATCTCTTGCCGAGGCGTTAAGTCGAGGTTTTCGATTGGCTTCACCGACGGCGTTAAGCAAGGTCTCTGGCCGACTTCACCTGGCGGGCGTTAAGCGAGGTCTTCGTCCGCTTCACCGACGAGGCGTTTAGCCGAGGTCTCGACCGCTTCACCGACGAGGCGTTAAGCGGAGGTCCTCGACCGACTTCACGATGAGGCGTTAAGCGAGGTATTTTTTCCGCTTCACCGAGGAGGCGTTAAGCGAGGCCGAACACGGATTTTTTCGCCGTCGTCGAGCACGGACACGTGATACGCATTTAATGCGCATTTAATGTGGCGGGTGGATTCGATAAAGCGCATAATGGGGAATATCTTCCTTGATACGCCATTTCTCATATCACTTTTGCTATTTCAAAATTTCAAACTTTCAAACTTTTGATATTCTGGAAAAAAAAGCGTGTAACCGTCGCCATTGTTGTCTCGGAGTTCATCACCATCATCTTAGATAAAACAAAAGTAAGTTATGGCTTCTTCTTCTTCTAGTAAATCTTCCGAGCTTCAGATTGTGTCGTGTCGCCGTCGGATTCGCGGCGGTTTTTATGTCCTTCTCGCGGGATTTTGGTAAAGTGTCTTCTTTTCTTCTATCTTAAAATCTCGATATAAGGAGATTGTCTCCCAATCTTGTATTTAAATGCGATATTGTGTATGTTGCCCCGTCAGGAGAATAGGGCTTGTGCCTCCGGAAGGGTTTGTCACCGTGTCGAAGACAGCCTCGGGCGGTCTTCGTCTTCCTTATCCCTGTATATGTCGAACTTCAACGGATGTTCGGCATATCTCGCCCAACTTACGCCAAATTCTTTCCAAGATCCGACGGGCCTAGGTGTCTATGCCCATCGGCATAATTTTTCTTTTCTTGGGGCTTGTTCTCGGTTTTGCAACGAAGGGTGGCTCGGGGTGGTATTATTTATCACCCGTCGCAAATTCAGCGAAGATAAAATCGAAGATCTCGAAGCGCGAAGAAGTTTTCTTCCGTCGGTTCGAGGATCCTCGAGTTCATATGGCGATCGGAGAAGATCGCCGATGTTGTGTTGACGAGATTGACGGTGGGCTGGAGGAGGCCTTTGGACAAAGTTGGTCTCGTGGGCGAGGCCTTTACAAGCCGAGCTTGCATTGCGGGCTTAGCCCTTATGATCCCGCCACCGAGGTGGAGTCGGTGAAGGTGAGGCCCTCCTTTTTTTTTGCCTATGCCCGACTTGTTGTATTTGTAGTGAACTTGTTGGGGAAAGAAGAAGAGGAAGGCGTCGAGCTCGGTGTCGAGCTCCGTCTCGACTTTGAAGGATGTCCGGGACATGCACGAAATGGCGGGAGGCTTCAAGTCCCTTCGCCGCAGCCCACTTAAGCGCTTGAAGAAGTCAAGCATGCAATTCCGAGACCTCGGTTGATGCCGACCCGGAATGTGTGATCGTCAGTTCCCAGCGACCGCCTCGTATCTTTCCCGAGGTAGCGTACTTATTCTTATACTTTGTGAAGTAATATAAAGAATGTGTTCTTCCGACGATGGGTTTTGTATAGGGTGAGGACGTTTCGCCGAGGTGGCGAAGGTGGTAGCGGGCATGTCTGCCGAGATGACCAAGATGTCAGATCTTATAACGGGTTACTTGAAAGGCGCCGATACGTAGTTTGATGGGGTTGCCCGGTATGCTCGTGAGATGGAGGAGGAGAAGAATCTCCCGTCCAAGATATTTGCGATGTCGAGGCAAAGATCCGGACCTAGTCAAAATGAAGGCGGACGCTTGGCGGTTGTTTGTAGGGAAAACTATGTTTAGCCCTCGCCCCGAGGATCTATCTTGGATATTTAATTCACCATACATTGATTATAATCCTAGCATGCGTCTATTTAATTAATTGCAACACGTAGGGGTTTTCTCGTGTTTACCTTTGGATCTGTCGGGGTCGAACGGAATGAACGGATCGAGACTCGTGCTTTGACCTTACGGGTCGTATCCGGTTACCCAATCTCCAACGCCGAGTGAGGGCGATCTATGGAGAATGCTTCGGAAAAAATCGCCAATGCTCTCAAGATAATTTTCGAAAAACCTCACTAAAGCTCTAGTGATTTTCGAGAATTATGAGGATGGATAATTAAGGATTAGTCTTGAATCTATCTCTTACCTTATATTTATAATGCATTACCATAATCCCATTAGGAAATGATCCATGCATATCCATAAATATAATAATATCCTTGTGGGATGAAGAGAATCAAATCCTTTCCTTATACACATAGGGCGCGATTTTCCTTAGCTAAAGGGCTGGATGGGCCGCCCAGGATCAAATGCAAGGAATAAAGATGGGCCTCAAATAAATTAATTATCTTATGTTCAGCCCGAACATAAATTAATTTATAAACATTTATTCATGCCACTAGAGAATAAATCTTGACTTACCCTTTATTGCGAAGGTGAGTCGGGCTTGCACTTAGACATTACGAATCCCGTATTTAAGATATCGAGCGTCCATTAATTATTTATAGCATTACATTGCTTAAAATAATTAATAGCTTTAATTCCTTAAGTAGTACCACTCAACCTTATTATTGTACTTGAGCTAACTCAACTGCGGGGTTTAGTACAATAAACCTTTGAGCTCCTTAAGGGGCGTCATTATCCTAAACGGATACGGTGACTCGATATAGATAACTAGCATGACATACAAGCACCGCCACTACCAAAGATGCGGAGAATATTGGGTTAGAACATATAACCTCACCCATAACAAGTCAAAGTGATGGTCAAGAACTCATACTCACCTAATACCTTATCGAGATTTAGATCAACGTAAGTCACCGAGATCTAGGTTCTTCACTACGGTCGATAGAAGAACTCATCTCACCGTGATCCTTCAATACGTCGAGGCGTGCGGCATAGACAAGCAACCAAGTCAAGTCACCTCTTATCTATACCGCAGCCCTATACCGACAACTCGTCCTCAAGTTGTCTCGTTGTGAAACTTTTATATCTCATTAAGCTTGACCAATCATACGGACTTCGTGATCTTCTACACCTGTATGATCTAACTTATATATGAGATAAGGGGACACGATATATGCAATCAAGTATTCAATTCGGATAGGAGATTGTAATAGTGGTAACGAAACATTGTATACAAGCTCAACCAAAGCGCTTTCAAGATACAAATCCAACTTCGTTGAGGCGGCGAAGGTAGCCGAGGCGGCGTGAGGCGGCGAGGACCAGGGCGGCGGAGGCCGAGGTTGCCTTGATGAAGGCCGAGGTGGAGGAAGCTCGCCGTCGGGAGAACGACGTGGCGAGCTCGCAGGGAAAATGCTTCGTGCTTTTGCGGAGAGGCTATTCCTGTCTGCGGGCTTCTCCGGGATGGTCTCTGACGTGGCCGAGGTCCTAAATAAGCGCCGTTTCGGATGCCATCGAAGAAGTCACGAGGATTACCTGTAATGGATAAGTCCAAGTATGGGTATGAGGAGACAGAGGAAGATGCTATGCGGGCGGCCTATGTCGAGGTCCTCGTCCGTGGTGCGAAGGAACCGCCTGCCCGTCTTGCAGAGCTCGGCCGTCCTCGACTCTGGCGGCGGCGAGTCATCGTGCTCGCTTAGTGGACCGAGATCCCGACCGATGCTTTAATTGTCGATCTATCTAAGGGGTCGGGAAGGCAAGTGAAGCTTTGAAGGCGTCGAGACCGGGAGTTCCCGGAAGCGAAGCCAAAGAAGCCGAGTTAGGCGGATGAGGTCGAGGCTTCCCAAACTCGAGGCGACCAGGGTAGATAGGCCGAAGCTTCCGGAGGGTAAGTTGATCCTCTTTTTTTTTTTTTTGAATGTACATGTACATTGGTTTTACTGAAGGCGTAATAAAATTACAAGTTTATGTGAAGAAACTTATCTTTTATTGACTTTCCCGAAATGCTTGATGCTTCCGTTGGTTGAACCAAATCGAAGACTTGTCGCGGACTCTTGAATCGAAGAGGTCGAACTCCTCCATATAAAGGGACGGTGGGCCATGCGCAAGTGGAGGCCGATATTAAGTATAGAGCTGCCCGGAGAGTCAGGACGAGCTCCGTGCTCGCCTTTTGGAGTTGGAGGAGAAGTTCGAGATTACCAGGAGGAGGCTAGAACAAGAGTCGAGGAGCATGCGAGTATGAGGAAGTCATCCACCAAAGTGGTAGGATGACCATTCCCGAGGTCGGCTAAGGTTGTTGAGGCCGCCGCTCGCTCTTGAGGTACAGCGTGAGTACGGCAAGAAATCTGGCGGTTCACGGGCGGTTCGCCCGGCGAAAAGGCTCGGAGGTATATACAAGACCGTATTGCTCGACAACCACAGCTCAAGAACGCTTCGACCGGACGCAGAGGCCTCTTCTTTTGCCGGGCTTCTCTGCTGCCGGACTACAATAAATGCTCCGAATTTTGACGATCCGGAGTGGCGAGCTCAAGAGAGGCGCTATGGCCCAAGAGCGACGTGGATCCTCAAGGAGCCGAAGCCGGGTGTCATCGAGCGGCCGAGGTCGATCTAGCAGGGCTGCATCGTCAAGTGGCCGAGGTCGAGCTGGCAGGGCTCATAGCGTAGATCGAGGACGAGGTAGAGGTAGGATTAGTATAGATGCTCTGTTGAATCCGATTTTGCTAGGGATTGGCTAAGTTTTCCGCCTCCTGGACCTCTTGACCTCGTGATGTACAAAATGTATAATTTGAAATAAAATTATTTTTGCTTTTGCGTTAACTCTTCGAGAGCACTTGTCTACAATTACCGTAACCAATAAGAAGGTAGGTCGTCCTTGTTTAGGCGAAGATAGCTCGTTCTTGCCGTAAACCAAGGTAGTTTGTCTTCGTACGAAGGTATCCGTCCTCGAAATAAATGAAGGTATCCGTCCTCGCACGAAGCTTCCTCGAAATAAATGAGGTAGTTCGTCTCGTATGAAGGTATCCGTCCCTCGAAATAAACGAAGGTATCCGTCCTTATCTGAAGCTTCCTCGAAATAAGCGAGGATAGTTCATCCTCGCACGAAGGTATCCGTCCTCAAAATAAACGAGGTATCCTTCCTAAATGCGAAGGTATGGGTTCTGTTTTGCCAATTTTTATCGGGAGGGTGGTCCCTTCACGCGTTTGAAGTTCGTCTTCGTATTAAATGAAGGTAGTCATCGTCTCCGTCGAGGGTATTGTTAGATCCTCGAAGAGGGTATTGTTCGTCCTCCAAGAGGTATTTTTATAAGAGTTATGTGCATAAGTGACAAATGAAAACATGCAAGACAAAAAATAGATAGAGAAAAGAAAAGATTTTTATTGATAAGAGGTAATGGAACAAGACGACAAGACCCGGACCCGACCTAACAGGACTCAAAGACGAACAAGACTCAACTTTCGACACTTATGCAAAATATCTCTTCAAATGAATGATGTGACATGTGTTGGGTATTTGCTCACCGGACAAATGGGCGAGCTTATAGGCTCTTTTTCCGAGGACTTCTTCGACCCGGTAAGGTCCTTCCCATGTGGCTTCCAGTTTGCCGAGCTTTGCGGCTTTACTGATTTCATTATTTCTGAGCACGAGGTCGCCTACTCGGAACTGTCGGGACTTGACACGCTGGTTGTAATACCGAGCTACTTGTTGTTTATACCGAGCTTCCTTGATGTAGGCGAGGTCTCTCTTTTCTTCGAGCAGATCTAGATCAGCTCGTAGATTTTTCCCATTTGCTTCGGCGGAGAAGTGAATGGTGCGGGAGCTCGGTATTCCGATTTCTGCAGGGATCACTGCTTCGGTTCCATATGCCAGACTGTAGGGCGTTTCTCCGTTCGCCGTCCGAGGTGTTGTTCGGTATGACCATAAGACTTGTGGTAAATTTTCCACCCAAAGACCCTTAGCTCGGTCGAGACGGGTTTGAGACCCTTCACAATCGTCTGTTGGTGACTTGATCGACCATTTGCTTGAGGATGGGCGACTAGGTGAACTTTTGTTGGATCCAAGCTCTTGACACCAATCTTTGAATATCTTATCGATGAATTGTGTCCCATTATCCGAAAGAAGGATATGAGGATGCCGAATCAACATACTATGTTCTTCCGCACGGTTGAGGCGTTTTGCTTGTGATCTTCGCCAAGGTTCGCCTTCTACCAACTTCGTGAAGTAGTCAATCGCGACAATCGGGAATTGAAGTTGCCGGTGCTGCGAGAAAGGGCCACGATGTCGATCCCCATCGCATAAATGGCCGAGGGCTTTGTACGGAGGCGAGGTCGGTCTGTGGTAGCCTTGGCACGCCCCGTGAATTTGACACTTGGACACCTTTTCACAAGGTTGAGTGAGTCTTGAACATTGTCGCCAATAGTATCCCCATCGCATGACTTTCTTTGACAAGGCTCGGGTCCGATGTGACTTCCGCATGATCCTTCGTGCACTTCCGTAGTATGTAATCAGCTCGGTTCGGACCCAAGCATCTTAGGAGAGGTGGAGGTATGATTTCTGTGAGAACTCCCCGCTCTAGTACATATCGCAAAGATTTGTTAGGATCCTCCTGGCCTCGAGCTTATCATGGGGCAGTTCGCCTTTCTCCAGGTATTCTTGAATAGGAGTCATCCAATTAGGCTCTTCGTCAGAGACTACGTTGACTTCGGCTCCTTCATTAGCATCATCTATGCTTCGGTTTTGAACTTCCTCTACTGGCGGGCTTGTTGACGACGAGGCCAATTTGCTTAAGATGTCAGCTCGCCCGTTTTGCTCCCTTGGGATGCGAATTATCTGGAAGTGGGAGAAAGTTTGTTGTAGGCTTTTGGCTTTCTCGAGGTATTTCTTCATCCTACTGCCTTTTGCCTCGTACTTCCCCAACATGTGGCTTACGACGACTTGAGAGTCACTATGAACTTTTACTGCTCGTATCTGAAGACTTTGAGCTAGGCGAAGTCCTGCGATCAAGGCCTCATACTCTACTTCGTTGTTCGTATTTTTGAACGAGAACCGAAGTGCGTATGTGATCTCTTGGCCATCCGGTCCAGGAGCAGATGCCGACTCGCTACCCGCTTTTCCCGAAGCCCGTCAGCGTAGACTTGCCAACAATCCTCGGTGTTTTCTCCTTTGGTTCGGCTTCGGCCGGCTTTGTCTCGACACGGACTCGGAGGCTTCGGTTTCTCGGCAGTGAGCCTCGCAAGAAAGTCCGCTAAGGCTCGACCTTTGATGGCAGACGGGGACGAGAAGATATATCATGTTCGCCAGTTCAATTGCCCACTTCGCAATTCTCCCCGAAGCTTCGGCCGTCAACACTTGCGAAGTGGATGGTCGGTGAGGACTTGTATGGGATGTGCATGGAAGTATGGACGTAGTCTCCTGCAGCATTTACTAATGCTAGGCGAGCTTCCAAAGGTTGATACCTTGTTTCGGGCCTTTCAATGCTCGGTGATGAAGTATACCGAGTCGACGTCCTTCCTCTCGCACTCAAGATGCACTTATTGTTTCGTCCGAGCGGCGAGGTATAGGAAAGGACCCTCCTTCTTTCTGAAGCAGACGAGTTGGAAGTTTGGCGAGGTAGTTTTGAGATCTTCAAAAGCGGACTTATGTGTATCATTCCGGAGAACTCCGAGCCTTTTGAGTACATTGAAGAAGGGTAGTCGTTTGTCCGCCGCCTTTGAAAAGCGGCTTAGTGCGGCTATGCAACCAGTCGGTTGTACGTCGTGAATGGTCTTGGCATGTTCATTTCTAGAATGGTTTGAACCTTGGATGGGTTGGCTTTTAACCCTTCTTGTGAAACCCAACATCCTAAGAATTTTCCGGACCGAACCGCAAATGTGCACTTCTGGGGGTTCAGTTTGAGGTTGACTTTTCGTAGTAAGTCGAGGGCGATCCCGAGGTCGGCGCCACATGCGGCTTCCTCCATGCTTTTACTACGATGTCGCCGACGACACCTCTACATTCCGACCTATGTAGGGTGGAATATTTTGTCTACCATTCTTTGATAGGTAGCTCCCGCATTCTTAAGTCCGAATGGCATCTTCTCAGATGCGAAGACTCAAGTTCAGTAATGAAGGTTGTCTTGGCAGATCTTCGTCATCCATCAAAACTTGATGATACCCTTTATATAGGTCCAAGCGAAGACTTGAACCCGACCAATCGTCGACCTTCTTATCGATGTTGGGAAGGGATAGTAATCCTTTGGGCAATGTTTATTGAGGTCGATGTAGTTAATGCACATTCGCCATCCCCCTCCTCCTTTCTTCACCATCACCGGATTGGCTATCCATGTCGGATATTTAACTTCGAACAATATGCGAGTTTTCAATAATTGATTTACCTCATCATGGATGACTTGGTTCCGTTCGCCGCAAAAATTGCTGCTTACGCGAGGCGGTTTTGTGCTCGGGTCGATGTTAAGCTTATGGGTGATGATACTCGGGGAGACCCCGGTCATGTCGAGGGGCGACCAAGCAAACACGTCTCGGAATTCCCTCAGGAGTTGGATTACTTGTTCTCTCAATTCAGATGCATCGGTAAAGCCAATCTTGACGACCTTGAGAGGCTCGTCTTTGTATAGCGTGACCTCTTCCACCGGACTGCCAGAGATAGGTGTTGTTTCTTTTACTTCCAATTCCTCGGGTTTCTTTAGTTCTATGCACTGGGTCTTGGGTTGGAGCCCCTGCGCCTGTAGGCGACTTGTAAGCATTCCTCGGCGCTTCGATCCCCTCGGATCACAGCTACGCCCCCTTTTGTAGGATCTTCATCGTCAGGTGGTATGTTGAGCATACCGCCCTTACAGCGTTCAGCCAATCTCGCCCCAGTATGATGTTATACGGCGAGTAGGCCTTCACTACGAAGAAATGTACCACCTTGGTGGAGCTTGTCGGAGCTTTCCCTACCGTGACAAGTAGCTCGATTATCCCTTCCGGGCGAGTTTCCTCCTGAACGAAGCTTCAGAGTGGCAGCGGTGCCTGCGCGAGGTGCGCCTCCTCTACTCCTAACTTATCGAAGCATTCCTTAAAAAGGATGCTTACCGATGCGCCACTGTCGATGTATACGCGCTTCACCAACTTGTTTGCGACCACTGCCTGGATTACCAGCGCATCCTGGTGGGGCACTATCGCAGGTACGGGGTCGTCTTCGGAGAAGGTGATCGCTTCGTCCCTTCTGAGCCTCTTATTGACCGGTTCGCCGGTATGTGGACTTCGGGCTTCGGCTTTTAAAGAGGACTTCGTGACTCCACGGGGGAGCCCCGTAATGGTGGAGATGACTCCGTCATATTGCGGATCGTCGTCTCCTTCTTCGTCTTCACCGCGCTTCGTCTTCTTGTTAGGGGCACAATTCCCCCTTCTTGCCTGTTTCCTCCTTTTCTGGCTTCGTTGAGGGGCCTCATACTGTCCAGCTCGTCGGTCATGACCTTTGTATTTTCTCAGGACCCCGTCCTGTACTAACACCTCGATATCCTCCATGAGGTCTCGGCACTCCTCCGTGTCATGTCCGTAATCTTCATGGAAGGAGCGATCTTGTCCTTTGTTGGCGTTTTGACCCACTGTCATTGGTCGAGGTTTCTCGAACTTATCCGTGTGGAGTTCGTAGATTTACGCCCTCGCTTCGTCAAAGGAGTGTCTTGAGGTCGTTCAGAGGTGTTGCGGTCCGAGCACGGACTTTATGGGCGGCGATTCTTTCCAGCGTGACGTCGGCCTTGGCTACGATCTCCTCGTCCTTCTTCTCTTCTTCTTTTTCGGAGGATCCGCCTTTTTACGCCTCCTCGCTTCATTCTATCAACCTCGTCCGCCTTGGCGAACCGATCGGCTATGCACCATAGCTCCGTGGCAGTACGGGGTTCGTGCTTGACTATCTCTTTATATAGGGCCCCGGTGGATGTCGCTCGAAGGTGAGATGATGAGGAGGTCGTTACGTCTGCGACCTCCGTGCTTTCTTTATGAACACAGTCATAAAGTCGCTGATGGACTCGTTTCGATCTTGCCTCAAAGTGAGGAGATGTGCCGAAGTCATTTTTGACTCGGCCTTCTAGAAGAACCTTCGATGGAAGGCCTTCATCAGATCGCGGTAGGAACCAATGCTCCCAGGAGGAAGAGTGTCGAACCACCGGCGGGCGTTGTCGACTAGTAATTCCGGGAAGAGTTTGCACATGTGAATTGTGCCGAGGCGTTGGTTGATCATATTGTACTGGAACTGCTGAGAGAAAGTTCTGCGGGTCCCTCAGTCCGTCATAGGGGGTGATGCTCGGCACCCGATATTTGTCTGGGAGAGGGGTGTCGAGTATTTCGTTTGAGAACGGGTGACTATCCTCCGTGCCGTCCGCCAAACCGCGCCTCCGGAGAGTGAGGCGGGGTTCGTCGATCGAACTCTTTTTGGTAGTAAGGGCTGGCCTCGCGGCGGTCGCGACGTCCTTTCCCGCTACTGTTCATCCCTCCCGTGGTCGGTTTGAGCCCGACTTGTGCGGATGTTTAGCGCCCATGATTTGGATCTTTGGGGATCCACCTCGTCATGATGCCTCGTGTTTAGACGAGGCTTGCGTTCCTTTCTTCGGGACGGTGACGACGTGCTTGGCCGAGGTATTGGAGGATACTCTCCTTGTTTTCTCGAGAAACCCTCGACGGCGTCGTCGAGGTTTATCCCGAGTGGAGGTTCTCCTTGGTTCTTGTGCGATCTCCTTCGCCGGTATCCTGCTTCTTCATGCGGGATGGGATTCCTTGTTCGTCGAGGTGTGGACATGCCTTCCGGTCGATTCAGGACCGGGCTTTTCAGTGAGCTCGGCGTGTCCGATCGCCGTTGTTCTTTGTTGTTGCCGCGGCGACTACGGATGTGTGACTTCGGTATACATCGTCGTGATTGATTCCCCAGTAAATGAAAGTTGATCGAAAACACAAAATTTTCGTTCCCGCAGTGGCGCCGATGATCGATCTTAATTTCGTTAGGAAATAAATGCGAGAAGAACACAAGGAATTTCGTGGTTCGATCTTTGAATTAGATCTCGTCCACGGAGACGAGAGAGTATTCGTGTATTGAATATATAAGAAGCGATTACAAAGAGTGTGGATCCTCTATTTCGTCTAATCTAGCCTCTATTTATACACAATTATTTTGACCTAGATCTTAAATCCGGGTCTTCTCTAACTAGGATTCGAGATCTTGGATAGGATCTTAATCCTATCCCTTCTCGAATTATGATTCTTTTAGATATGGCCGAGCCTTCTGCGTTCCCACCGGTTTTAGGGTCTTCTTGGGCGAACTTTCCAAGCCGAGCTTGATGTCAGCTTTACTTGTATTGGGCCTGATGCTTGGGCCTGGCAGTTGGGCCATATCCTATCAACTAGTTTATTTGAATTCGGTTTACTAAATTGAAAATTCGAGAGTCAAACTAAGAAAATTTAGGAAATTAATTATAAAATGATGAGACTTTTTTATTCAGTCAATTTCGACCCGAATCTTCCTTGATGACAGCTTATTTACCTCAAAAAAAAAAACCTTATTCAGACTCCACTAAATTTGTCTACACGTACGGCCAACTTTATGTTGGAGATTGTTTTATGAGAAGTGAAGATTTTGGAGATAGATGTCAAAGCTACTTGTCTTGCCTTTGGATTGCATTACTTTATTGATGATTCATCTACATATCAAGTTATTTATAGAGGATGGATACATCTAGAAAATACATAAATGAGTATATACATATGAATATCATAAATATAACTAGAGATAATTTGATAGACACTTCGATAGGAACTCAAGAGACATTCACGAATCATTACAAATTAACCTTTAACACCCCTTCTTAATTTGTAATTTTTATAGCATCCTTGAATAGAAGAGGCTTCTCAATACCCGCAGCTTTGGTAAGAATATCAGTTGGCTGATTTGTGGTCTTGATATACTCCAAGGAAATTTTCCCTTTGTGAATAATGTCGCGAATGTAATGGTACCGCAACTCGATGTGTTTTGATCTTGCAAGAAAAACTGAGTTCTTGGTCATCGAAATTGTAAATTGATTGTCACAGAAAATTGGAGTAGGTTCAAAGACATATTGCTCTTCAACCAAATTGCTTCTCTTGTTGCTTCAATATTTGTTGCAATGTACTCAGCTTATGCAGATGATAATGCGACTGAACTTTGTTTCTTCGAACTCCACGAAACTGAATTTGAGCCAATGCAGAAAATGTATGCCGACGTGTTTTTTCTATTATCTCGACTTCAGCCCAATCACTATCTTGTGAAGCTAACCAATTTATTGATATCTTCATTGCTTTCTTCATTCTCATATTTGATTCCAAAGTTCTTAGTTATTTGAAAGTAACGAAGAACTCTTTTTGCAGCAGAAAAATGAACCTTGCTCGGACTTCCATGAATCTCGAAATTAGACTCATCGAGTAGAGAATGTTAGGCCTTGTGTTGGCTAAGTAAATCAAGGATCCATTGAGACTCCTATAAAGACTAGGATCTGTTTTCTCTGTTCCATGTTCTTACTTCAACTTCTTTCATTCAAGGCAATAGGAGTTTCCACTGGTTTGCAATCCTTCATTCCAAACTTCTTCAACAATTCCGAAACATATTTTTCTTGCGAGATAAAGATCTCTCCTTTCTTCTGTCTTACTTGCATTCCAAGAAAATACTTCATCAAGCCGAGATCAGTCATCTCATATTGTCTCATCATCATTTCCTTGAACAATCTCACCATTGCTTCATTTGTTTATGCGTAAATCAAATCATCAACGTCAAGACAAACCATCAAGAAGTCAGTCTTGATTTTCTTCACATAGAGCGATGATTCTGATGGAGTCTTCACAAAGCCATTTTTCATGTTGTTCCAAGCTCATGGGGCTTGTTTCAAGCTATAGAGTGTCTTCTACAATTTGTAGACATTTCCTTCTTGGCCTTTTATTTTGTATACTTGAGGTTGTCTGACATAAACCTCATCCCCCAACTCTCTATTAAAAAAAGTTGACTTGAAATCTAATTGAAAAACTTGTAGCTCCATTTGGGCTACAATGGCAAGAACTGTTCTGATCGTTTCCATTTGTGCGACTGGTGGAAAAATTTCAGTAAAGTCGATCATGGGCTGTTGAGAATAGCCCTTAGACACCAATCTTGCTTTGTGTTTTTGCACACTTCCATCTTCATTATGCTTGATCTTAAAGATCAATTTCTAGTCGATGACATCCTTCCCTTCTGGAAGATCCATAAGCTTCCAAGTTGCATTTTTTTAATGCTCGCATTTCGTCATCCATTGTTTTTCTCCATGTATCATCATTTATAGTTTCCTCAAATTATTGAGGTTCACCTACAAAGAATGCAAAATTGCACGAAGCGTAGACATCTTAGAGAAAACAATACTTTACTAGATGATCTTCAGAATCCGAATCATCTTCCTAAGTATTACTACTTGATGGATTTTGAGTTTCTTTTGGTGGTACAAGTTCCATGGGAACAACTAGGGCTGTATACGAATCGAGTCAAGCCGAACACTATAAAGCTCGAGTTCGGCTCGTTTAAATTTTATTCGGCTCGAGTTCGAATTCGAGCTTTAAATTGAGCTCGAGCTCGGTTCGTTACAAAAATTTTGAGCTCACGAGCAGCTCGAATTCGGTTCGATAACTACTCGTTTATGAGACATATTCGAACTCAAGCTCGAACTCTGCTCGTGTTCGACTTTGCTCATTTTCAATCTCTAATTCGGTTTGATAATGTGTTGCTCGAGCTCGAGCTCGAGATCGAACTCAAATTCGAGCTTGGGCTCGACTTTGCTTAAAACACTATTTTAGCATAATTCACTCCATGATTCAATTAATTCAAATGATGCATAATCTATTAATCAATCACAATCAAACAACAATTACAATAAGAAGTTTAACAAGATTCATTACCAAATGAAATTTTCACAACTAGCATAAGAAAAAAATGTTTGATTCTAACTGATTTTAGATGGGATTCATATTAGAAAAAGATGTCTGATTCTAGCTAGTTCTGTATATAGACTATACAATATATAAAATTAATATACTATTTAATATCATTCGAATACATCTACTCTATTCATCTACTTACGAATTATTATTATTATATTTTTCTCATCGTAAATTAATTATGTAATACGTATTAGAATTATAAGAATACCTCTTTTATAAGAGACGATTTCATAATTGAAATCATTTTATCGAAAGACGTTAGTATAAGTTCGACGTTTGACCTAATTGATTGAAATGAGGTCATAAATCATATTTCGTCTGTATCGAAATACGAAAAGTTATAAGTTTTCCAAATCTATATCTCATTAGATTAATTAATTGTTCATTTAATGATTATTTTATAATACACATAAAAATATATATTAATGTTTGATTAAAATAAATAAATATATATATATAATAAATAAAGCGAATATACTATTCAATATCATTCAATTATATTTACTTTTCAAATATATTATACGAGTATACATATGATAATTAGTTATATAAGTTAGATGAAATTTATACTAAATAATTTTAATTATTTAAATATATAAATAATTAATTAGAAGTACTTCATCGATATGGCTATTTGTTTCTAAATAATTATAAGTAACACATAATTTATTATTTATTATTTATTTTAATTATTTCAATATATATAAATAATTTATTATTTTATACGTTCGTGAACATGTTCGAATTAAGATTCACGAACATGTTCGAATCAGGGTTCGCGAACTCGTTTGAGTTCAAGCCAAACATGTTCGCGAGCCTACGAGCCGAACATCTCTAAACTCGAGTTCGGCTCGATAAACTTATCGAGCTCGATTCGATGCTCGAGTTCGACTCGTTTACAAAACGATCGAATTTCAAACGAGCTTTTTTCGAATCGAGCTCCGAGTAGCTCACGAACGGTTTGATTTTTTACAGCCCTAGGAACAACTGGTGCAGTTTCACTTTCCCATTTTCAGGCCGCTTTCATCAAAATCACATCTCTTGAAAGCACTAATTTGTTAGTTTGAGGATTAAAGAGACGAAAGTCTTTTGACTCATCACTATAGCCAATGAAGATAAGTTTTTCACATTTTTCGTCAAAGTTCTCCCTGTTTTGGAAGGAATTAAAGCATATGCAATGCAACCAAAAATTGAGTTGACTGTACAAGTTTTCTTCCATGCCATGCTTCAAAAGGTGTATTGTTGCAGACTGTCTTTGTAGAGGATCGATTAAGAATATGGATAGCAGTACATAAAACTTTGGTCTAAAATTTATTTGGAAGTCTTTTGTCTTTCAACATGCTCCGAGCCATTTCTTTGATGCTTCGATTCTTTCTGTTAGCAATACCATTTTATTGTGGTGTATGTCGGACTGTGAGATGTCTATTGATCATTTCTTCTTTGTATTAGTTTATGAAAGGTTTGTATATGAATTCTCCACCTCGATCGATTCGAAGATATTTCAGCTTGTAACCACTTTGCTTTTCCACAAAGGCTTTAAAGTGCATGGATTTTGCAAAAGCTTCTGACTTTTGTTCAATGATATAAACCCAAGATATCCTTGTATAATCGTCAACAAAAAGTAGAAAATACCTTCTATTGCCCAAAGAAAGTGTTTTCTAGTTGGGCCACATATGCCGGCATGCACTAATTCAAGTGATGCATTAGCTCTCGGAAGACGATGCATCTTTCCATAAACACATCCCTCACATACTTCTTCATTGAGTTTGATTTGCTTCAAGTGTTGCAAGCCTTTAAGGTTTAGATACTCAAACCTCAAATGCTAAATATAAGTGTTGTATGTAGTCGCACTCTTCCAAGCAACATGAAACATTATATTGAATGGAAACAAGTTGTTTGAAGTCATCTTGAGAGTAGAAACTTTCTCTCCAGATTTCTTATCAACAATCACACATTTTTCATCATCAAAAATCATATTGTATCAATTTTTCATCATTTGTCCGACACTCAAAAGATTTTGAGAAGTATTAGGAGAGTAGTGTACATCATGAATGAATTTGTTACCTTTGTTGGTATGCACAACAACAATACCTTTTTCCTTCAATTGTGATATGCTTTCCATCACCAAACTCGACGCAATAAGTGTAGCTTTCGAGTTTATAAAACTCTTTCTGATTTCCTGTTAAGTGGTTGTTGCATCCACTATCCAGGAACCATGTCTGATCAGTTTTTCATCATCCATGAAAGAAAGAAACAATTGTTCCCTCATCCTCTGCTGTAAATTTAACTTCTTTCTTATTTTCACAATTTTCTTCCTTTTTTTTAAACCAGCAATCTTTATCGGAATGGTTAGGAATCTTGCATCTAGTGCATTTTCACCTACAATCTTTAGAATCATGGTTGTTTCTACCACAAACGAAGCATTCAAGGTTAGAGTTACCAGATTTTTGTTGTGGGCAAGAATATGCCCCCCTCGTCCTCTGCCTCCTCGTGGTAATTTCTTCCTCGACCTCTATTTGAGGAGTCCACACAAGATAAGTTTCCTCCTCCTTGTTGATGAAAGTCTGGAACTACTTCGAGATATTTGCTTTGGCTTGAAAAGCTTGTTCTGTGAGCTGCTTGTATTTGTTTATTCTCTGCTCGTGCTTCTAAAGATCCCATAAGTTCATATTTGGTGAGCTTATTGAGATCTTTATATCTCAAAGATCCTGCAAGAGAGAAATGGTCTCCATCTAAGAACTCCAATAGTCGTAGTGTTCGTCATCGAAAATCGGAACTTATTGGCTAGATGTATATGAAAAAATGGAAATTGGAATTGTTGCATGAGCCTGTTAGAATATAAACTTGATTTGGAAAAACAAAATCTCTACGAAGTTTCTGGAGGAATGAAAATAATAACAAATTGCAATATAAAGCCTGGAGAATTCTAGAACAAGACTACAACTTGTATTATTTTATTTAGCCTAAGAGGTAGTTAGAACACTCTAGACTTATTATATTAGCTTGCTAGCTAGTGATCTGACATATGCAATCTATATATATGTACCTAGAATTGCTGTGAAGTAGTAGAAAAAGAAAAGAAATAAAAGAAAGTTTAAAGCTATTTTTCTCTCTCCAAAATATACATACACGTCCACTCACACATTGTGCACTCACTATTAAATCTTCCAAAAATTATATTCTTTCTTATTTTCCAACAGAGCGCCTGTGCTCTGATACTACCAAATTTGTTGGAGATTGTTTTATGAGAAGTGAAGATTTTGGAGATAGATGGCAAAGCTATTAATTGCTCTTGCCTTTGGATTGCATTACTTCATTGATGATCCGTCTACATACCAAGGTATTTATAGAAAATGGATATATCTAGAAAATTCATAAATGAATAGATACATATGAATCTCATAAATATAACTAGAGATAGTTTGATAGACACTTCGTAGGAACTCAAGAGACATTCATGAACCATTACAAATTAACCTTTAACACTTTATTGCAAGAGAGTTTTTAACAAGGCTAAACTTTGCATGCCCCATATCACTGCAACACTTAACCAGGAACATTTGAGCCGCAAGTAGCTAGCTAGCCCTTACACTTTATATATTAATTTGAGCCTGCTTGAAGGCTTCAAGGACTTCCCAAAAAAAGTAAGCTAATATATTGTGTTAAGTAATACACTAGCTTTTGTTCTTGGCTAAAAAAAGAGAGCCTTAATTTATTCTAGAGCAGAAACCTTATATTTCCACTACTTTCGGCTCTCCATAAATTAGCTTAATTATATTGTTTCTAATAAGGCGACTCCCCAACCCAGTTGCCCGGCTGATGGTAGCTGCAGATGACATAATACCAGCCGTTGTTGCAGCGGACGCGGGCGCACCCTATCTGCGTGGAATCGTGCCACACAACCTGCGTGTAGTGCAAGCACTGGTTCGTTCCGATGCAGCAGTTGTTGGCGTGGTCGTACTATTGTTCCTCATTGGCCAACAGATTCACTGCGGACACGCCCGTGAAGGTGCCGCTGCTGCCCTTGGCTAGGTTCTCGCCGTAGGGGCCGTAGGAGTGCGTCAGCGTGCAGTCCCCAACCCTCGAGTTGGCGTAATTTAGGGCATACGTGGCCAGTGTCGCGTTCCAAGTCACTGCCCCCACGCCCACTTGGCCCCGGGGGCCATTGTGGGCGTTCACGTGGTCCTGAGCCGCGTTCTGGGAACTTATTAGGGTTGATAAACCTACAATGGAAACAAGTGTGAGATTAAAAGAAATTTGTGGCAAGCCATAGTCATATGTGAATTATATGGAATATATTTGAATTCGAGCACTAGTGGTGATGATGATGGAGGGAAAACTAGCTATTAGGCATTTATAGGGAATGTTGTGGATTATTGTATACTTTTGTGCCCTAGTATTTAGCAAATGGCATGTGCATGAGAAGTGGTATCTGTGACTGTTATGTTACATGCAATTCTAAGCAACCCTAAAGTTGCTAATTAAAACATTATCTTTTATTAACATGTAGGGGGCCTATTTGGATTAATTACGAAATACATTTAAGATATGATTAATTATCAGTTAATGCACGAACTCTTGTCCATTTTACAATTCTAACGCGACAACCTTCAAAATATTGCAATAATACCACAGCTTTTAAGTTTTTTGCAAAATTGACACCACCATCTTTTTCTGGTCACCAGGGAGTTGATGCGTTGAGGTCGTGCAGCCACACTTTAACCACACTAGCTCCGATGAGGCTAGGGGTTAGCAAAACCGAACCGAATTGAAAAATTGAACCGAACCGAAATTAGCGGTTTGGTTCGGTTTGTATAGTAAAACGGTTCGGTTCGGTTTCGATTTGAGGAAAAAAATTCGATTTTCAAATCGAATCGACGAATCTTATATATATATATATATATATATATATATAATTATATATACATATATTATATTATAAATATTATAATATTTATATTAATTATAATTTAAATTCGGTTAAAATCGAACATAATCGAATCGAATATTTCGATTCGATTTCGATTCGGTTTGGATATATAAACGGTTCGGTTCGATTTGGATTTAAAAAAATCGGTTTTCGGTTTTTTCGGGAATGCTCACCTCTAGATGAAGCAATGCCACGTTAACTCTTCGGTGGCCAAAAAAATAGGGATGTTTAATTTTTGAACAAAGTGAAAGATGATGACATTATTGCAACGTTTTAAAAGTCGAGTTAAAATTACAAAACGTGTAAGAGTTAGTGCTTTAATTGACAATTAGCTCCTTAAGATAAAATTCTCGATTCAGTTGTACGAAAAGGAGGGGATTAAGTGTTGCTTAAGTGCAGGATGACTTCTTAGGGTGGTTATAATTTGTTAATCTCCACTCAAATCCCTAGAAAAAAGTGCTCGATGTATAAGTTTAAATTGTATAATCAGATGCAGCTCACCTGGGGTATTATCACTTTGACATTTTATTGTCAAGAGTTTATTAGCCTGCAGAATTGACAAAATTGCTAGCTGTTAACTTATAATAACAAAATGAAAAGATAAGGAAACGCATGCATGGGATATAGGTTCCATGAATGCATGAAAAATGCTTATCAAGATAAGGAAATGCATGAATGGGATATAGGATTCATGAATGCATGGCAAAATGCTTATCACGATTGAAACATATTTATTTTGTATGGGTTAATCATCACAATATATGCTATCCTGAGTTATTTTGATATTTATAAAAAAGTTGGTCAAATAACTAGTTACAAGAAATGTAATCGGGTACCGACGGAAATAACGACGGAACAATATCCATCGGCAAATAACGATGGAAACACCAGAATTGATGCGTTTATCTGACCGTCGATTGTATGCGACGGACTCCCGACCAATTATGGCCCGAATAAGACAATATAAAAGAAAGAGGTAGATCTTGAATGCAATTGAAGTAACTAGATTGTTGCGGTTTAATTCTAATAAAGAAACAAGTAAGAGAAAGAAAGAAAAAAAAGAGAGTGAGGGGGGTGGAATCAAGTTGAAAAATGGATGCTAAGAAACTTAATTTTGACTGCGTAAATCATGGGAATAAAAGCTTTGTATTATTATATCCTTTCACTTTTTAAAATTTAAGCATAAATATATTATAGTAAGGTGTTTCATGTTTCTTACCATCCATTTCACTTTCCTTAAATATAAACTAATATAATTAAGTACTATCTAATAAGTATTAGTTTTTAGAGGTCTAAAATTCGGATTGCAATTTACATTAGTATTAGTATACCACAAGTGAGATATTTGTAGAGATGACAAAAGTATCTTAACATGTACTGTTAGGACTCGGTCGGCCTGACCCAACCTCAACCCTTCTCGGGCCACCGGGCATAACCCACCCAACACATTGCACATATTGAACATTTAATAAACTTAAAAAATTAATATGTTTTGAATACGATGATGAATGGATTCAAACAGAAGACGTTTAGGTTCAAAGACTACACTACACCATAAAAAATAAAAGGCAAAACTCAGTTGGGGGTCCTCGTGTTTATTTCGATATATTCTTATATAATGTTTTTTGTTTTAACAGGTCCCTCTAATTTTATAATCCATGTCATTGGATCCTTTTTTAATGATTTTATCAAATCCATTAATTTTTCTGTTTACTATATTCCATGACATCAATTTACTATTTAACTAAACTTCATATAATAATATAATAAAATTGGCCTTGAATTTTTCTAGCCCAGCCACGCCTGAGTTCCAGTTTAGGGTTCTTACCAGTAATATTCCGATGAGTTTTTCGGAAATGTATGTTTTGATTGCCGTCCCGTTTGGAAGCATGGTGATTGGTGATGCTACTATCTTTGTTGTCAACTTATCTGAATTAGTTGATAGATAAGGAGATTTACAATTACATCCCAACATCCTACTTGAATATATTATTGGCATGTCAGTTTGTGGTCTAGATTCCAAAGTTTATTTTGTTGTTAATGATCTCTATCCCAAGAGTCTCACGGTACACAGGAATTGACCATATACATAAAAGTTGGCTCTCATTGGCAGTGGCACATTCCAGGATAAAATTATGTTCCTGTACGTAGAGTATGTCATACTTAGTGAAATATGTATTAAATGTAGTATCTACTTTATATGTACACTAAATGATCTTGAGTACGTGTATACTTTTGTGTTGATAGATAATTAAAATCAGAAAATGTATGTTTGACTAATGACTACAGCCAGAACCAGTAAACCAGATCAAAGTATATATTTATATATATAATCAAAACTTCACTAACCGAAGATATTTTATTTTCATTTTTTAGAAAAAAGTCATATGTGCTTTTCATTTGTTATATATCTTGCTTTTTTTTGTCATCAATTATAGCTCGATCTGTATGCCCGAGGTAGGCCACTTTGGGCGATCGTCCAGGGTCCACCATTTTAGGGGATCCAAATTAACTCAAAAAATTAATTTTACTTATAGATATATAGTTTTATTTGGATCCAAAATATTGTATCACTTAAATAAAATACTTCTTTTTAAAAGCCCGAAGTAATAAGTATTTCTATATTTTACTTATATATACCATATATGTATATCTTCATTTGGTCCCAAAATATGTTAAAAAATATTGATGTTGATGTGATCATTAATGGTTTTACATCTACAAATACTCGAATAAATTATTTTTTATGATATTGTAACGTAGATGAGAATTGAGATATATAAATATAAGGATGACAAGTAAGTCGTATATGTTTTTGATAATTTTTTATTATCTATTTCTATTTGTAGATCATTTGAATTTTATGTAAATTTACAAATTCGATTTATTTTATAATTAGTATAATATAAGGGGTCATTTTGGACGGTCTAATGATAAAGTGGGTTCATGTGGCCAAATGTTACGAGTTCAAACCTCACTATCGCCCTTATAGGTTCAAGTCTGTCACACCTGGTTTTTCAAGTGTGGTTTAGTCGTCATGTGTGGTTTACAAGCTATTGTAAAGGAACATAAGTTTTACCTAGTACGCACAGAAAATAATGACTGATGATTTTCTATGAATTTTTTAAAAAAAGGGACCTATATTCCTTATTTTGCCTAAGGCCTATAAAATGTTAGGAACGGGGCTGACTCGATAGAATCTAATTAAGCACAAGAAAAATGCGAAACAATGTCTCATGATCTTGAACTCGATCTTTATTTCGATATTATAATTATATAATAACAGAGACATAAAAGATACATAGATTAGAATCTATGTTATTTGAAGACAAATTACTAGTAAGGAGATTGGCCTATGACGTTGCCCGGTGGAGCATAGTTGCAAGAAACAAACCAATTTCCATTGTTGCACTGGACCCTAGCGCACCCTAGTCGCTTTGAGTCACGCCACACCACCTGAGTGTAGTGCAGGCATGACCCATCTCCTCCAACACAAGAGTTGGATGAGTGGTCATACTTAGGCTTCTCGCCCACCCAAAGCTCGACAGCAGACCGACCGGTGAAGTCGCCACTGCCCTCCGCTAGGTTTTCACCATAGGAGCTATCGCCGGAATGTTGGAGATTGCAATCGCCAATCCTCTCATTGGCATATGTTTGGGCAAAAGCTGCCACAGTATCGTCCCAGGTCATGGGCTCGACTCCCACCTTAGTACGTGCCATGATGAGTCTAGCTACGTGAGTGTGCGAGATTTATATGAAGCAATAAAGAACACCCGTGCTTTTACGTGGTTCGATCGTTGATGAGATCTACGCCCACGGAGGAATGATTCCTCAATACTTTCACTAGAGCTTTTGCATGCAGAGTATTGTTTAAGCCTTTGTATTGAAGAAATTGCTAACCCTCTAACATCGTTTTCCTTCTATTTATACCGCTCGACTGTCACCTCGGCGCGCCCGACCCTCCATTGGTCGTGGCGTGACTCTTCTCTGGCGTGCCTCCATTGGCGGAGCAGGACCTTCGCCTTCGCGCCACGTGGAGGGTGGCGCGACCTGGTTCATCTTCTCCATTGGCGGAGGTGGCGGTCCCGGGGCTAGCGTTTTGGGCAATGATTAGGGCTCAACCGCGTGGGCTGCTACCAACGTTAGGCCCGGCTCGTTTGGGCTGTTAGTGGGCCCGGTCGGTTGGGCCATATCCCATCATACTGAATAGCCGAGGCACGGCGGCGCGGTGGAGTGAATACAGGCCGCCGAAGGTGAGGTGTGGTGGGTGGAGTTGTTTCTTGGATCTGAAGGTCTTACGTGCCGATCCGAGTTTGGTTGTTTATTGTCCGCCGCCGGAGAAAGATGTGGCACCGATGGAAGTCGAAGTCCGACCTGGATAACGCGCCTCTGCGTTGGTTATGCCGAGGTGCGGTCTGGTGGGACGAGGTCCGATTTGGTTGGACAAGGTCCGATCCGGTGGGGACGAGGTCCGATTTGGTTGGACGAGGTCCGATCGGTGTCCGGCGGTAGCGGAAGTCGATGTGGATTTCTCGACATTTGTGGGGAGGACGGAGTGCGACCGAGGCGCCGCCATGTAGAAGACGCCGGGTCCGTATGATGATTGCTAGGTCGATCGGGCGGCCGTCCTATCTGGCGTCGTCGACGCGCCAGCGGTAGTTGGCGCTCGAATAGCGTCTTGCGCGTGTAGACATCCAATCACGATGTGAGGCACGTGTTGAATTTGAAACGGCAATTTGCGGGCGCCCTAGTCTTATAAATAGGCGAAAAGAGGCAACTGCTCACTTTCTTCTTCGACGCTTAACAATTATGAGAGAATTTGTGAGAGATTTTCGAGTCGATTTTACAAGTAGCCGTTTACTCGCCTAAAAAGTAAGTATGTCTTCTTCCTCTGTTTCTGAGTACGCCCTCGCCCCTGTTTCCGGGTCCGCCCGATCATCTCCCGCGGGAGTTTCTGGTTCGAACCGCTCATCCTCCCCTCCTGATAGTGAAATCGAGGTTAGGGATTATTCCGCTATACCTTGTCGGGTAGGTGTAGGAATATTAGCGCTAGGTTTCGGCAATATCGTCTGCGTGGGATGGGGTTAATGTGAGGGACGTCAGATCGTCTGTGATTTTTGACGATGTAATAAGAGTAGGAGGGGAATGTCACATTCCGGCCGACGCCTGGTGGTGTGTTCCGCACCCATCTGATAGAGCGTTAGCCCTAGGAGGATTCATAACTATGTATATAGGCGCCTTTAGGGCGGTCTTGGGTTCAGTTAGCCCCATCTTTTGAGCCTCCGGGAGTATTTCCGAATCCCCATCTCGCCGGTTCACCCGAACTCCATTAGGTCGGTAGTTGAGATGGGGTTAGCCGTTATCATGTAGTCGAGGAGTTCTCCTTTGAGCTCTTGATGCGATTCTTTAGCGTCAAGTACTCGAGAGGGTCAGACTATCTTCGCCTCGGCGGTAGTTTAGGGTGAGTCGACCTCGAAGGTGTCGGGGTGGCAAAGAAGTTTTTCTTTTGAGGTCGATGGGCATCCGATCTACGGTTGGGGGATGGGTAAGGTGACGGATATAAAGCTTAAGCCTCTCGGTGGGTAGAGGAACAACTAACACGCTCGGTGAAGTTTCTATAGAATTCACCGAGGACAACCTTAATGACGCCGGGGTGAGTGTGCAGTGTCGCAGCTCGGGGCGGGGTCCGATAAACGCGCATTTTACACGTTTATAGTTGATATTTGAAGATGATTTTAGCTCGTTTAATGTGCGTTTATGTATCGATTCTTAATGTTTTATCTTTTTCTAGAAGATACTGCTCTTGGGGTTTCTCTTTGGTGTTTTGTAGGCTTTTCAGGTGATAATCGATGCATAAGGCAAAGATGTAACCAAAGATGATTAAATGGATATGAAAATATGGATGTGAAAAGTTTACAATGTTAAATAGCATCTCGATAGGAGTCCATAGGCGCAAACGGATCGCATTCGGAGTTCGACGCGAGAACGGAGCGAAAGCAAAGTGAAGTCGCGAGGGAGCCGTGGCGAGCTCATGTCGCGAGAAATCGCCTGAACGCCCAAAACCTCGCGACCGCTGCTCATGTCATGAGCCCGGCCATGAGGCGAGGCGGCAGACCCAAAATTGGGTTTTCAGCCCTAATCTATAAATAAGGCTTCACCCGCGCCCCAACGGACCCCAGTAGCGATTTTGCACGTTTTCCTCGGTTTTATCTGTTTTTCATTTATTTTTGCTTTAGCTTTGATTTAGATTAGTTATAGCAATAGTTATCCATCGTTTTACATTAGTTCTTCGCATTGGTAATGATTTAGCACGATTTCGTCCGAAGGAATTCCATCTTTTTCCCGTTTTCCGTTGGATTTGGATACGAACCCAACCATTGTTCTTCAGACGCTTCCATACGGGTTTTATCAATTTAATTTCCGTTTTATGGTTAAATCGTATTTCATTCCGCTTATTATGTCCGCTAGTTTTCCGCTCTAATCCTAGGGTTTGCATGATTCGATCCTATATGTTGTGAGTTTCGCTATTGTTATTTACCTTCCGGGCATCGATTCAGCGATTCATGGTGCTTATCTATATGTGTTGATTTACGATCAATATTGATGCATATCTAGTTGCCGATTAATGACGAATCAGTATTAATTGTCAATCGATCTTGAATGCATGATACGAATAAGCCTTGAGTCGAATCGAGATAGGACATTCGTAGGAAGCATATTCTTAGTGATCCTTTTGGAGTTGCTTATTTTCCTCTAGACGAATCGTGATAGGGAAAATTAGTAATCAATCGCCGCAATTGTCGAATCAAGTTGTTGGTTATATATGTGATCTTCCGTCTTGTCTGGATTAAAACGGTTAATAATAAGCAGGATAAACATCGTTGTGGATAGGATTGGTGCATCCCTAGGGTTAGTCTTTCTCCATAGTTATCTTCCGTGAGTTTTATTGCTTTATTTTATATTTCTGCATGGTTACCTTTGTTTTGGATTAAATTCCGAAGCTCTTAAACCTTACACCCAAATTCTGTGCTTGGATAATGATGAATTGTCGTTGAGCTAGCTTCTATGTTTTCGTAATACAATCTCTGTGGATACGATGCTTGCACCTAAAATTACACCTTTTACGTGTGAAAAAGAGCGATCAAATTTTAGGCGCTGTTCGGGATTGTTAAGATTGCATAGGAATAATTTGACGATTTGGATTTATTAATTCAAGTTATATATATTATTATTTATTTTTGTGTGCTAAATTCTCTCTTTCTCCGGTGGTTTATGCGCACAAGATCTCGGGGACCTCACAAGTATTATTAGATCCCGAGATCGAAAGCTCTCAAAGGAGAAGAGGACGAGACAAGAGACGAGCCGCAATGGCGCCCAATCCATGAGCGGGGCATTCCTCCCGAGCAAGTTCAGACGATGCTAGCCGACTTTGCGAGATGCTGCGTCGGATGGCGAATATGGGAATCATTGTCCCCGCTCCGGAGGAAAGACCTCAATCACATGTACCGACATCCCACCGAGCAGTTCAAGGAGGCGGTTGGGGCCCACATGTAGATGCAAACAATTTCGAGCTCAAACCGCCCCGATCGGTATGGTCCAAGGAGAAGCGGTTTGGGGAGGAGTCACGGAAGACCGAATGCGCATCTCGAACGTTTCGATATTTGTGACACCATCAAATGAATGGGGTGCCACAAGACACGATCCGGATCAAGATGTTCGGTTTTTCTGCTGTGACCAAAGTGAAAGATTGGTTCAAGAGTTTGGACCGGTGGCATCGACACTTGGGGAAACTTTGTGAGAAGTTTCTTCAAATACTTTCCGCCGCGAAAGTTAGAAGATCATCGCCGAAATCTCTCATTTTTGCCAAAACCACGACGAATCATTATTCGAGGCATGGGAGAGATTCAGAGGTCTATTGAGACGATGTCCACAACATGGGTTCTCCAAGGAGCAACAAATCACTCAGTTCTACGGTGGACTGACATGGCAGACAAGGAGCATGGTGGATGCGTCGGCGGGGGGCTGCTTATTGAACCGACCAGTAGACGAGGCGAGCCGTATTTTAGAAGAGATGGCTGCCAACAACTATCAATGGCCAACGGAGAGAACGCCATCGTTCAAAGCAAAATTGTTGAGAGTGATTCAAAATATGACGATCTCATGAAGAAGTTCACTATTTTGAAGAGTCAGATTGAGACAGAGAACGTCAGCCACATCAATCAGAGGAATCATCCGAATTTCCAACAACCTCCAAAGAAGCTTCGCTGCTCGTAATAGTGTAATTCAAGAGCCGAGGAAGCCAAGTCTCAAGACATGATGCGTGATTGGTTGTAAGCAACCAACAATTGGCAACGAATCAGAATTCGTTCATAAGCAACACCGGGCAAAAGATAAATCATTTAGAGTCCACTGTGACGGCTATGGGGAAGCACATGAAGATGTTGGAGAATCAAATTGGTCAAATAGCCGTACAAGTGAATGCACTACAAAAGACGGGCCAATTTCCGAGTAATACGGAGGTGAACCCGAAGAATCAATGCTTCGCCATCCAGACGAGGAGTGGACGAGCTTACCCGAGCCCTACCGAAGAAAAAGAGGTGAAACACATCGAGCGTAAACTTCGCGACCGAAGCTCGCGACCATGAGCCCGATCGCCAGAATACAAGAATTTTACGCAGACGCCCGCGACCGAGCACGCGCCGAGAACCCGACCGCGAGCCATCGAGTGTGCGCGCGAGCTATTCATGGCGACCTGGCTCAGATGCCACCCCGCGAGCGATCGAGGCGAGGAGGCGGCCGAGAAATCACACACTCGTCGCCGCAAGCTCGCACGCCAAGACGGATTCCAGCGCACCACGATACCTCATGACCTTCCCAGTGGTCGCGAGGTCGACCGCGAGGCAACCCTGAAGCAAATCCTCATTGCGAAACATGCGGGCTACATGAAATTTTAAAAGACGACTTGCAAGCAAGAAGAAACTTGAGAAATTTGAGAAAATTTCCTATCCAGAAGAATGCGGTGTCGTCTTGCAAAAAGCTCCTCCGAAGCGAAGGATCCCGCAGTTTCACGTTAGAGTGCGAGATCGCCGAGCGATTTTCCCAAATGTTTTGTGCGACTTGGGGCGAGCATCAACTGATGCCATTGAGCGTTTTCAACCGCTACACCTAGGAAAGATGAAGCCGGCGAAGATTTCATCGATGATGGTCGACCGTCGATCACATATCCAAAAGGTATCGTCAAGACGTGTTGGTAAGAATTGTGATTTTGTTTTCCCGCCGATTTTGTTATTTTAGATATTCCCGAATTCAAACAACAACCGCTAATCTTAGGTAGACCTTTTCTAGCAACCGGTCGATGCGTTGATTGATGTGCGAAGGCAATCTCACATTTCGTGTTAACGATGAGGAGCTCAAGATTTCCATATACGACGCCATCAAGCAACACGGCGTTGGAAAGCCAAGACCGCCGCCGCTCGATCATGATTGCCGCCGCACACGCCTCACGCTAGAGGGTACTCGACCAATCGAAGATGTCGAGAAGGAAGAAGTGGACTCGGCATGGAACTCCGAGTTTATCATTCAAGTTTGGTGGGCACTTCCATAGTCGGTGGTGGTCATCCGTGAATGCGAAGTTTAGGAGGTTCCACAAGTCGGGAAAGATGTGTATTGATACTAAAACGCCAGATTGACGAGGTTAGTGATGGTCTAGCTAAAGACGTTAAATAAAGCACTTGTTGGGAGGTAACCCAACGTTTTCTTTGTTTTTGTTTTCGTGTTTTGTTTTTGTTTTCGTGTTTTGTTTTTGTTTTTCGTTTGTGTTGCTTTTTATCGTGTTTCTGTTTTTCTTTTCGTTTTCGTGTCTGTCGATCAACGAGTTAAGTGAAGTGTGTTAATCCATGTGGCCAATGACGATAGAAAATTTTTGTGAAATTTAATGATAAGTGCACATGATATATTAGAAAATGACGCATGAATGACGTGAGATGGCTTAGGCTTGTTTTTTTTCACCATTTGCTTAACCCGTGAGACTTGAGCTTCACTGTATAAACATCTTGATACAGTTGCTTTTAATTGTGTGATATCATACATGTGATTATCTTCTAGAACTTGCCGTGTTTACGTGTCGAGCGCAATATGTGTTTCAATTTGGAAAGGATAAAGGCCATCTTTGTTAACCACATATTCACCCAAACACTAACCCGATGTTATATACCATTTGTCGCCTTCTTTGAGCCTTTATTAGACTTTTTCTTTCGATTAAACCGGATGATAGGAGGTGAGGATGGATATGGGAATCAAAAGGGGTGAAATTTTGATGTAAGTTATGACGAGAAAAGTTTCTTTTAGAAAAATACATCTGTGGTGAAGAATAGTACCTTGTTCGTGAAAGTTAAACCCTATAAGCTCTAGAAAAGAAAAGAAAAAGAAAAATGTTAAGTTCATTATGAGTGTTGAGCATAAAGGGTCTTTAATCAAAGTATAAGTACCTTCTGTGGCATTAAACGTTGATTTAGCATGTTGAGAGAGAAGAGGAACATGGACAAAGTCCATATGTGTCGAAATGTATAAATGGTGGTACTTGGAATATTCTTGAGTCACTTAGCCATATTTTATCCTACCTTAACCAATGTGCCTACATTATAACCTATCAAAAGACCTCTTTGATCCTTATTTGAACACATTTGACGCGGTGGAGATGTTAGAGAAACGGCAAGCCTATGGTAAGATGTTGCATTGCATTGATCGCCGAGTGTATACACGTCCTTAATTTCTTTATGAGTTTGAGTGTATCCTATATATTCTACACATGCCTTTGTGAGGATGAAATAGATGAGTTTTGCCCTCGATAGTTGTTTGTGTTGAGTTGTTTAACATCGTCATGTGCGCTAATGTTTTTGAGCGTTAATATGTTTCTGAGGCCTAGAATGGTTATCATCTTTGCTACGCTCGTTGATCTTTTTGTTGTGTCTTTCTGTTTTGGTTTTGTTTGAGGACAAACAATGCTTTAAGTTTGGGGGGTTTGATAAACGCGCATTTTACACGTTTATAGTTGATATTTGAAGATGATTTTAGCGTTTATGTATCGATTCTTAATGTTTTATCTTTTTCTAGAAGATACTGCTCTTGGGGTTTCTCTTTGGTGTTTTGTAGGCTTTTCAGGTGATAATCGATGCATAAGGTAAAGATGTAACCAAAGATGATTAAATGGATATGAAAAATATGGATGTGAAAAGTTTACAATGTTAAAGAGCATCTCGATAGGAGTCCATAGGCGCAAACGGATCGCATTCGGAGTTCGGACGCGAGAAGAACGGGCGAAACAGTGAAGTCGGCAGAGCCGCCGAGCGAGCTCATGCCGCGAGAAATCGCCTGTAACGCCCAAACCTCGCGATCGCTGCTCGCGGCCATGAGCCCGCCGCGAGGCGAGGCGGCAGACCCAAAATTAGGGTTTTCAGCCCTAATCTATAAATAGACTTCACCCTCGCCCCCAACGGACCCCATAGCGATTTTGCACGTTTTCCTCGGTTTTATCTGCTTTTCATTTATTTTTGCTTTAGCTTTGATTTAGATTAGTTATAGCAATAGTTATCCATCGCTTTACATTAGTTCTTCGCATTGGTAATGATTTAGCACGATTTCGTCGAAGGAATTCCATTTTTCCCGCTTTCCGTTGGATTTGGATCTAACCCAACCATTGTTCTTCGAGACGCCCATACGGGTTTTATCAATTTAATTTCCGTTTTATGGTTAAATCGTATTTCATTCCGCTTATTATGTCTCGCTAGTTTTCCGTTCTAATCCTAGGGTTTGCATGATTCGATCCTATATGTTGTGAGTTCGCTATTGTTATTTACCTTCCGGGCATCGATTCATGATTCATGGTGCTTATCTATATGTGTTGATTTACGATCAATATTGATGCATATCTAGTTGCCGATTAATGACGAATCGTATTAATTGTCAATCGATCTTGAATGCATGATACGAATAAGCCTTGAGTCGAATCGAGATAGGACATTCGTAGGAAGCATATTCTTAGTGATCCTTTTCGAGTTGCTTATTTTCCTCTAGAGACGAATCGTGATAGGGAAAATTAGTAATCAATCGCCGCAATTGTCGTGAATCAAGTTGTTGGTTATATATGTGATCTTCCGTCTTGTGCGGATTAAAACGGTTAATAATAAGCGGGATAAACATCGTTGTGGATAGGATTGATGCATCCCTGGGTTAGTCTTTCTCCATAGTTATCTTCCGTGAGTTTTATTGCTTTATTTTATATTTTCGCATGGTTACCTTTGTTTTGGATTAAATTCCGAAGCTCTTAAACCTTACACCCAAATTCTGTGCTTGGATAATGATGAATTGTCGTTGAGCTAGCTTCTATGTTTTCGTAATACAATCTCTGTGGATACGATACTTCGCTTACCCTAAAATTACACCTTTTTACGTGTGAAAAAGGAGCGATCAGGGTCCGAGCTGGGTGAGGCACCCTCTCTTCTCCTTCTTATAGGTTCGACCTCGCTTGACTAACGCGATTTTCTTCTGTAATGCAGTGAAGCTTAAGCACACAAAGGAGGTGAAGCAGCCGGCCTCGTCTCGACCTGCGCCAGCTGGGCGACAGGAGCCTTCTAAAAAGAGGGCGAAGGTGTCTGGGCCCACCTCGCAGCCCGTGGTGGTGGAACACCTCAGCGATCTGCTGAAGGGTCCGCAACCGATCTCAAGCTCGGGCCTTGAGGTGGAGGCTCGTGCCCATGATGCGCGCGAGGTACCGATCTCCTGCGATCTTCTGCCCTTGTCTAGTCATGTGTTTTTTTTTTTTTTTTGCTATTAATCGTTTGACTTGCAGGACCTGCCCTTGATCGCGAGCGAGATGCGCCGCATGGCCGATGTTGTTGCGTCCCCAAGACGAGGAGCCGAGAGAAAGGCGTCATGGCGAGTCCTCGGCGGGCTGGTGCGAGGAGGAAGTGGAGGTTGCTGTATGGCGGCCGAGGCCGCCACAAGTGAGAAGAACCGTGCGTGCGGGAGGCCGCGCCGGTGGAGCGCTCGGGAGGAGGTGGCCGAGGCGGAGAAGAGGGCGCAGATCGGACGAGTGCTTTGTCTTTGGCGAGTGAGGGCCCATCTTCAAGGCCTTCGCCACAAACTTATCGAGTCGGAGTCCTTCTCCGCTTTATCTCCGACCGCCGCCGTGATGAGGCGCGGTGATATCTACCCACTGGAGGGTTGGCGGCCACGATGCAGATTTTGACAAGGCGAAGCATGGTCGGGTGAGATTGATCGAGGCGGTGAACTTGGAGTATGCGGGTGCTTGCCGATGCACCGCCTTCCCGTGGTGGAGGCCTTAGCCTCCTCACGTCGCTCGACGGCCGAGGCCGTGTCCCAATGCCGGGTGGACGAGGATCCGAGTCAGGAGCTTCGCCCAGTGCGGGCTCGGGCCGAGGAGGAGGAGGGAGCCGAGCTCGGCGGCTCAGTCGACCCGCAGCCGCCGAGAGCAGAGGAGGAGGAGGCGGGGAGCGGGGCGGCGAGTCCGGAGAGAGGGCCGAGGTTAGTGGGCCGATTGTAATAGGTTGAAACCGGGTCGATGGGACCACGAGCCGCTTGTAATAAATCCTTTCGTATGCAATAAAAGGATGTTTATCACTTTCTGAGACTTGTGTTGTCTTTTTATTTATAGCATTCTGCATCTCAATACTTGGGACTCGACCATGAATTCTGGCCGTCGAAAGGTGTCCGAGGTGCCCGACCGGTAGCGACGACGAGGTGCAATTTTGGAGGAGTCGGTCTGCCGAGCTGACCCAAGTTTTGGCCGCCATGGATGCGAGCTCGGTGTCTTCTTCCGAACTGAAGAAGAAGTTGACCGAGGCTGATCGGGAGGTGGCCCGCCTCCTGGCCGAGAACGAGGCGCTGAAGTTGAAGGTCGCGCAGGGCGGAGTCCGGGGGGCGGACATATCTGCCGACGAAATCCAAGGACGCTTGATGCAGTGCGAGGAACGACTTGAACTGACCGCGGAGAGGCTCGCTCGGTTGTCTGAGGAGCATGCAGAGTACGAGAGGCATCACGCTACTGGTGGGACTACCATATCCGGCCGACGACCGAGTCCGAGCTTGCTTGGCGGAGGCATGGTCTTGAGGATGAGGAAGGGCCCAACAAAGAAGAAGTTCAAAGCTCGCGTCAACTCCGTGGTGAAGTTTATGGAGATGCACGACATCGTCCGAAACGCCGCATGCCCCGAGAGGTGGCGAGGCAAGAACGGCTCTGCCGACCGATCATAGAAGAACGGCGGAGGAGGCGGATACTCCGATCATGCCGTAGGCCTTGAGGTTGACGGGTCCGCAGAGGGCGGATTATCGCGGGATCCTCACGGAGCGGGCGGCGACCGAGGACCTCAGTCGGCGGGGAGAGCTTGGGGGCGAGGTCGCACACACGCCCGGTGTCCGGTCGGGGTCGGGTGTGACCTCGGGCCCCCGCCCGGGATGCCTGACTGCGCCCGCCACTTCGGAGTGTCCCCGAGCGGGTGAAGGTGACCGAGTCGATGCTTCCGTCCGGCTGGCTCAGAGCCCGCGCCGAGCGCCGGAGCAGGACGTGGTGATTCCGCCTCATCGACCGGGTCGAAGGCACCGAGTTCGCTCTGCATACATCGTCGGCCCGGGATTTTGTAGAGAATTGGTGCGCCCGGCCGGTCTGGCGAGGCGAGCGGAGGCGGAATGAGGCCATGTATAGTATAGACCTTGTATGTAGATATAAATGTATTGCACTCGTTTCAAGTGTACGTTTTCCCTTTGAGAGGTACAAACATAGCTTAGGACTTCGCTTTGGTCATAAATGTATTTATCTCAGATACAACGTATTTTCCCAAATAAAGGGGTAGAAACGAGCTTTGAAACCTTCGTTGTCTTCAGATATGGCTTGGTACTTTGTTTGTAGTCGTTAATGCATTTAGACTTTGTACCGGAGTGCATATCTTCCCAAATAAAGGGGTATGAGGTGGCGAGATCGGTCTGGGATGTCGCTTGCATGTAGACGCCAAATTTATGGGTTATCTGTATGCGTTGCATGTAGACGTCCAACTTAATGGGTAATCAGTATGCTTTGCATGTAGACGCCCAACTTAATGGGTAGTGCAGATGCTTACCCTACTTAGTGGGATTTTCATCTTCGTAAGGGCGTCCCCTTGTGAAGGTTTAGATGTGGTATATCCGAATGGATGTTCACATAGGTGTAAGACGTAACGAAGTGAAATACTCATTAGAAAAACAGATGTTTTATTAAACAAGTAAACAGCATCGCACATCAGCCAAAACAATAGGAGGGCTAACATGTCGCCGATCTAAAATCAAAGTTATGTAAAATACCTCCTTAGATGAGTTATGTGCCGTGTTGGGAATAAGTGCCCGGACGGTGGCGAGCTTATAGGCCCTTTGCCGAGGTCCTCGTGAACGCGGTAGGTCCTTCCCATGTCGGATCAAGCTTGTTAAGGCGCCTGCCCGGCTTGCTTCATTATTCCAGTAGACGAGGTCGCCCACTCGGAGTGTGGAGGCCTTTACTCTTTGTTGTAGTAGCGACTGGCTCTTGTGCTTGGCCGTTTATGAAGGCGAGCTCGCGCTTCTCCTCGAGGCGTCAAGGTTGCCCGCAGTCTTCCTCGTCCGGCTGGTTGAAGTGGAAGAGCGAGGGCTTGGCGCCGATCTCGGTTGGTATGACGGCCTCGATGCAAGAGACCCGTGCTAAAGGGGTCTCCCGTCGCGCGTCGAGGTGTGGTCTGTAGGACGAGAGGACTTGAGGAGATTTTCAGCCCGATCCGCCTTAGCTCGATCCGTCTCTTCTTCAATCCTTATGCGATCGTGCGGTTCGTCACCCTCGGTCGACCATTTGCTTGCGGTGTGCGACCAAGTGAAGCGTTGATCGATGTGAAGCTCTTCGCACCTCCTTGAAGTTTTGTCGACGAATTGGGTGCCGTTGTCCGAGACCGGATGTGCGGTATGCGAGCGGCAGACTATATTTCTCACACAAAGGTTTGAATCCTACGCTCGTGATGCTCGAAAGTGGCTCGGCACCGACCCATTTTGTGAAGTAGTCTATGGCCACGACTAAATATCGAGCCGACACGGTGCTCGGTCGAGCAGGCCAACAATGTCGATCCCCATCGCATGAAAGGCCACGGACTGCGTCGCTCAATCCGTTTGGGGCGGCTTTTTCGCGTGGAGTGGATCCGCACTTTGGGCACTTCTTGATGAGCTCGGCCGAATCTTGCGGTGGGCGGTGAGTATCCCGATCTCGGCGTCTTCTTTGAAAGTGCTCGCGACCGATGTGGCTTCCACAAGCACCCTCGGTATTTCGTTGAGCACATAGTCGAACTTCTTCCGCCCGAGGCATCTCGGGAGGGTTGAAGGTAAGACTTCGGTGAGAACGCCTCATGCATGAGATACTTACGGGACTTTGCCATCAATTTTTGGCTTCGAGCCGATCTCGAAGGTAGTCGCCGTGTTCGGTGTAGGCCTTCGTGGAGACATCCAATTCGGCTCTATCTCGGTGATAATGCCGACGTGGGACTCGCTATGCTTCGAACGGATCTCCTCCACGGTGGACTTGTTGATGACGACTAGCCATCGAGGACGTCGGCCGGGTGTTTTCCCTGGGATTCGGTGGATCCTGAAGTATCTGAACGAGGTCAATATCTCTTTTGCCTTGTCGAGGTATTGTTTCATTCGGTCCTCCTTGGCCTCGTATTTGCCTAACACCTGGTTCACGACGACCTGGGAATCGCCGAAGATTTGGATCTCACCCACCCCCAGCTCCTTAGCGAGGCGAGTCCGGAGATTAGGGCCTCATACTCCACCTCGTTGTTGGTGGTGGGAAGGTAAACCGGTCGTGGGTGACTTCGCATATCCGGGCCGAGGAGAAGGATGCCGCTCATTGCCCGTTTGCACGAGGCTCCGCCCACGCACATCCGCCAACAACTATCGGTGGATGAGGTCAGGTTGCCTCCGTGCGTGTTGGGATGACCGAGGTGGGCGTTGGAGGAGCTAATCTTAGCGGTCGACCGAGCTCGAGAACTTGGCTTCTACCAGAAATCGGCGAGAGCTTGCCCTTTTATGGCGGTGCGGGGAGAGACGAGATATCGTGCTCGCCAAGCTCGAGGCCCACTTTGCTATTCGTCCGGATGACTCGGTTTTGATAAGACTTGCCTGTGGGCGGTCGGTCAAGACTGGATGGAGTGAGCCGAAAGTAGGGTCGGAGCCGTCGCTTAGCATTAACGGTGCAGTGCTACCTTTTCAAGGCCGTACCTTGTCTCGGTCCCTTGAGTGCTCGGTGATGAAGTAGATAGGAAGCTGCCGTCCGACCTCGTCCCGCACCAAGCAAGACCGATTGCCTCGTCCGAGGCTGCAATACAAGGAGAGAGTTCGCCTCTTTTGGGAAATTGTCAGGTGGCGGTCGGCGAGGTACTCTTGAGGCGTGTGAGGCGAGGTGGTGCTCTTCCGCCATGCGAAGTCCGGCCCTCCTCAAGATTTTAAAGAATGGGGCTGCTTCTCTGCGGCCGGGAGAGAACCTCTTGAGGCGGCTAGGCACCCGTAAGTTTGTGGACCTCATGAATGGTTTTGGCACTTGCATTTCGAGCACCGTCTTTACCTTGGTGGGGTTCGCCTTCAAGCCTTCTTGAAACCCAAGACCCCAAGAATTTCCCGTTTTACCATGAGCGTGCATTTTGGGGTTAAGTTTGAGGTTGGCCGACCGAGCGGTTGGAGGATGGTGCCGGGGTCGTCGGTATGACTCTCCGTTTTCGACTTTGACTACTATGTCGTCGGCGAGACCTCGACGATCTCCCGATGTGGTCTTTGAATGTTGCATCCACCATCCTACGGTAAGTAGCCCGGCGTTCTTGAGGCCGAATGGCATCTTTCGGTACGCAAAGACGCCGAAGTCGGTGATGAATGCAGTCTTTGGTGCATCCTCCGGGCTCATCAGGATTTGGTGGTACCCCTTGTATAGATCCAGGAAGCTGAACATCTCGTGTCCCACCAAAGCCTCCACCTTCTTGTCAATATCAGGGAGGGGGTAGCAATCTTTTGGGCAGTGCTTGTTGAGGTCGGTATAATCGACGCACATGCGCCACCCTCCGCCGGGCTTTCGGACCACGACTGGATTAGCCATCCGTGTCGGGTATTTGACCTCGAACAAGATCTTGGCCTTGAAGTTGAGTCACCTCGTCCCTAATGACTGGTTGCGCTCGCGCGAATATCCTTTTCTTCTCACGGATGGCTTGGTGGCGGGTCGATGTTGAGGCGGTGAGTTATGAGCTCGGCGACACCCGGTCATATCGGCGGGGACCAAGCAAACACGTCCTATATTCTTTCGAGTCGTATGACGTCTTTGCGGACGTCCGCCGGGCCACGGGTGCCGACTGGATGACCTCGAGGATCGCCGTCGTATAGTTGGAGGTCCCGGTCGGTCATCCGGGGTGTCGCCTCAGGGGCCGGTAATTGCTATGCTGGGCGAGGCCGATCCCGAGTTGAGAGCCGTAGGCATTCTTTTCTTGTTGTTTGGTCCCTTGGATCTTGAGCACTCCCACCGGGTGGGAATCTTCTGATTAGGTGGTAGACCGAACAGACGGCCTTGGTGGCGTCTGACCAATCTCTCCCGAGGATAATGTTGTGCGGAGGGGCCGGACCGGGAAGAATCGGATGGCCTTGGTGACCGACAGGAGCCCGCCTACGGTGGGAAGGGTAATGACCCCTGGCCTGGGCGCTCTGAGTGAAGCTCCGTAGGCGGGAGGCGCGGAAGCACACGAATGCCTCCGACCTCAAGCTTATCCAGACTGACTACACGGAAGATGATCTTGACGGAGGCCCCAATGTCGATATAGACCGGTGGGCGTTTTGTTGCCCACCGCACTGTATGGTGATGGCGTCTGGTGTGGCATGATCTTGGCACGGGTCCTCCTGGAGAACGTTATGTTTCGCCATCCCGAGCCGCTTGTTCTTGGCTCTTAGGGGCCGGCCTCGGGCGTCGTTCTTAAGGGACGACCTCGTCGTCCCGAGGCGCGCCGGTAACAACATAGACACGCTCCATGGCGTTGGGACCTTCGTCCTCGTCGTCTTCGGGTTGGGTCGCCTGGGGTCGGCCCGCGATTGTTGCCGCCCATTCCTTCAAGGCTTCTGTTCTTGAACCACTCGTCAGAGGTATTTTGAGGGCTCCACCTGACGAGGTCGTCGATCAGTGAGCCCTGTGTTCTGCATCCTCGATATCGTGACCATACCCTTGGTGATAGTCGCAATACTAAATGTGGACCTCTTCTTGGATCCCTTTCATAGGGGAGCTTGCCGGAAGAGCTCGTGGAGCTCGAATATTTCCGCCTGATTTGAGCGGGAGGCGCCTGCGGCGAGGTTGGGCGAGTCCGAGCACAGACTCCGCCCTCTTTTGATTCTCGTCAAGGCGCTCTGCGATCTGCGCCTCGACTTGATCGTCGGCTTTTTTCTCGGACTTACGCCGTCCCGGATCTCCCGCTTCTTCCGATCCGACTCGTCTCCCTTGACGAAATTATCCACCAGGTTCCAAAGCTTACTCGCCGTCTTTGGTTTCTCCCTGGTGATTTCTTTGTTCAGCGCGCCGGGCCGGATCCCGTTTTTGAACGCGTTGATAATGTAGAGATCGTTGCTGTCGTCGATTTTGAGCGACTCTTTGATGAACCTCGAGACGAAATTTGACATCGTCTCGTCCCGCCCTAGCGGATTGTGGCAGTCGGAGGAAGGCTGGGCGGCATCTTCGATAAGCGCCACTGAGGCGATCCATGAGGTCACGGAAGCGGTGGATCTTTGTTACGGCGGGCGAGGTGAACAACGCCGTGCGTTGGAGATCAAGACCTCGGGAAGATTTTACACATGTGAAAATCTTCCATTCCTTGATCGCCATGTTGGTGGTGTGGCGAAAAGGAAGTCGGAGGGTCTCCGAGGCCATCGTGAGCCGCTATGTTGGGTGCCGTGCCGGCAAGGCGGGCGTGTCTAGAATCTCCACGGAGAAAGGGAGATGATTCTCCCCACGGCAGTCGAACCCCGGAGATCGTTGCCGTCTCTTTTCGGAGGGTGGGGGATCGATAGCGACGCCTATCGTCCTCCGGGGGAGTTCGACCGCCTTTCTTCCTTCGCTTCGCTCGACTCTCCGGTCGGCATGGCGAGGTGGAGGCGGCTGCGCGAATGGCGGGCGACCGTTGGTGGCGGCTCGGCCGCGGTGGCGGCTCTTGAATGAGGTCGGCGGCTCGGCCGCGGTGGCGGCTCCGCGCATCGGGCGCGATCGCGCTCTCGGCTATCACGCCGAGGTGGTATGATCGATTTCGTATGGGAGCGGCCTCGGGAGGCCGTGGTGTTCGATCAGGGGCCTAGAGGACCCGCCTCGTTGGTCCTCTGGTTGAGGAAGCTTTGGAATTGGCCGAGATTAGCGTGGAGGAACTCGCTCACAGCTCGGCCGAGGACCTCGTGGGACGAATGAGCTGTTTGCTCGTCCTCGTTGAGGTCGACGTCTTCCCCCACGTTGGGGAGGCGGTCCTGGGGGTGTATGGAGACATTTTCCATGTGGCCCTCAGGAGTGTGCCCGCTCGTGGCGTCTGCGATCTCCTTTCCGTGACGCCGAGCGACCACCTGGTCGTCCTCCGCGCGGTTGTTGCCAGCGTTGTTGCCAGCGTTGACGGAGGTTGTGCGTGTTCTTGCCATTTAGTCGTAGAGGGGAATGAAGCTTTCTTGTTCGAAATGTTCCCACAGACGGCGCCAATGATGAGTCTAGCTACGTGAGTGTGCGAGATTTATATGAAGCAATAAAGAACACCCAGGCTTTTTACGTGGTTCGATCGTTAATGAGATCTACGTCCACGGAGGAATGATTCCTCAATACTTTCACTAGAGCTTTTAAATGCAGAGTATTGTTTATGACCTTTGTATTGATGAAATTGCTAACCCTCTAACATCGTTTTCCTTCTATTTATACCGCTTCGACTACGTCACAGCGCGCCGACCTCTCCATTGGTCGTGGCGTAACTCTTCCTCCGGCGTGCCTCCATTGGCGGGGAGGACCTCTCGCCCTGCGGCGCCACGTGGAGGTGGCGCACGACCTGGTTCATCTTCTCCATTGGCGGAGGTGGCGATCACGGGGCTAGCGTTTTGGGCAATGATTAGGGCTCAACCGCGTGGGCTGCTACCAACGTTAGGCCCAAATTCGTTTGGGCTGTTAGTGGGCCCGATCGGTTGGGCCATATCCCATCATGCCATGTTGTGAACATCAAGGTAATCCTGTGGGAGGTTTTGCCCCATGCATGACTTTTGGAGCATGATTAGTTTTAAGAGAAGAATGGCTAGTGAAAAGTGCCTGTGGAATTCCATTTTTGTGATTGGTGCAGAATGATGAACAATATGAGGAAAATTTATAGTTAGGGAAGCTTGGAATTTTCTTAATTTCCATCACAAGTGTCCACATTTCAAACAAGTATTCTTTTTTCTCCATCTGCGGTAAAGTAATTTTCTTATACCCAAATTATACGCTTGAAGATTTTGATGGTAGGTGCTAAAATTAATAATCAGACTAGCCACCCAAGTCTAGTCAAGCGGAAAAACCGCCCACCCCTAAGATAACCAAAACACAAAACGAAATAAAAGAAAAAGGAATTTACAAAAAAATCACCAAATGAAAATGATCAAGATGTAATACTAGATTAATGTTGATATTTGGCTATTACGTCGTCCTGAATGTGTTGGCATTATTTTTTTTGACAACCCTTAATAATATTTTGGTGATATCTCCATACATATGTTTGGTACTATCTCATATATTATGGGCAATGATTTGAAAATCGGACCAGATCGGTCAGTTCGATCGATTTAACCGATGTGAGCCGGTCAAAAAACCAATGAGTTGTGAGCCGATCAAAAAACCAATGAGCCGAACCAGTTTTTAATAATAATAATAACATAATAATAATAATAATAATAATAATAATAATAATAATTATTATTATTATTATTATTATTATTATTATTATTATTGTGCAAAATGATGTAAACAAGATTTAAACCTTTGACCATTGAGTTGATAGATTAACACAACAACCAACTCCATCAATTTGAAACTTTTAATTGATTTTAATTCTATGATTAATTAATTTACTTAATAACAATATTGACATAAATATTAAAGAAATAATTACTTTTTCATATACAATTAATATTTATAAAAAATTTATTATTAAATTAATATTATTATTGAATTGAAATTCATGTAAATGGTTATTATAATGTAAATGGGGATGGTGGTAGGAACTAATTGAGATTTGAAATTGTTATTTAATTTGTTTTCTTTGTAAATATACTAATGAAAAAAGATTGATAATTTATTTTATTTACTTTTGATTGATATCATGTATAAAAATGAAATTTTATTTAAATATTTATCATATTAATGTTTATTTAATATATATATATATATATATATATATATTAACATAAATACATCATACATATAAAAAAATTAAATATTTATGGGTCATTCAGTTTTTCAAAACAATTCGATCGGTTGAACCGGTGACCCAATCAATTAATCGATACGATGTCCGGTCTGATTTTGAAAACATTGATTATGGGTGATATCTCATAAATGTGTTTTGGTAGTATCTCATACCAGTATATGAAAGATTTTTTGAAGTCTCTCATTGAAAACGTCTTTGAACTTGAAAGACAAGCTCTCCGGATTATAATTTCATATATTATGGCTGATACCTTTTAGTAAATTATTATATTGTTATTGGACGTGCTTCAGAGAATTCTTACTGAGTGTGTAACTGTAGTAGCAATTAGGGGTGTGCATCGGTCGGTCAAACCGAAATTTTTAAAACCGAACCGAACCGATTTATAATTTTGTACCGACCACAAAATCGAATCGAAAAAACTGATCGGTTTCTATCGGACCGAAAAACCGACCGAAATATAAATTATATATATATATATATATATATATTTCTAAATAAACATATTTTTATCCTAATTATTTAATTAAAATATTAATTAATTATTATATTAAATATATAAATATATATAAATAATAGTTTCGGTTCGGTTCGGTTCGGTTACCGACCGAATCTAAAACGAAAAACCGAAAACCGATTTTAATTAAAATTTTGAACCGAACCGAAAATCGACTTCCTCAAAAACCGAACCGAACCGACCGAAACCGATCGGTTCGATCGGTTTTTTCGGTTCGGTTCGGTCCATGCATGATGGAGTCCGATATTGTTGGGCATGTTTTTAACTTTAATTATTTTCGACCCGTTTAGATGTTAGATTAAATAGTATCCTAGTTTAATTAGGTCTCTTATATTAATTAGTTTCTGTTTTGATTAGGAATCCTTCTTTGACAAGGATTAGGGTTCTTTTAGTTTCTGTTTTGATTAGGAATCCTTATTTGACAAGGATTAGGGTTCTTTATTTTCACTATATAAAAGGCATAAGCATATGAAAATATTCACTTTTGATTGATCAATAAATGTGAGTTTTATTCTCTTCATTAGCTCTTGAATTTTCTTGTGTTTGCAAGGAATTCAATTATCGACGTATCGACGAGGCGGTCATCCCTCGTTCGTGTGTCATTCATCGTCCCCGAGTTGTTGCGTCGACTATCTAGTTGGGGTATAGGCGAAATATTGACCTATATCACCGAGGTTAGATTCGAGGTTTTGGGATATTCCATCTTGTTCGTTCTTCCGTTTGCGTCCGATAGATCCTTCATACCGGCGAGGATCATATCATTTGGTATCAGAGCCATTCGTTCGTCATTCATCCGTTCGTTTGTCCATACGTTCGTCGTCCATCCATTCGTCGTACATCCGTTCGTCTTCCAGGTTTCGTTTCTTTCTTCCGTTTCGCGGCTAGGGTTTGTTCATCCGTATCTAGGGTTCTACCATATCTGTGATCTTATCCATATCGTTATCATACATTATCCATATCATTATCCATATCGTTATCCCTATCATTATACATATCATTATCCATATCGTTATCCCTATCATCATACATATCGTCATCCATATCATACATTATCCATATCATTTGGGCTATCATTATCCATATCAATATCCGTATCATTATTTTTTCATTCTTGAGATTTTTGAATCTACGTTACGTGAGGATTAGTGATACACGAGTCTTGAGTGACTCATTTTGAGTGATACACGGCGTTCGTGAGTTGGTGAGGTTCTGTTATTTTTCTTTTTAACATTTTCGCGCAGAATGTCTAAGAAGGTGGAGTCGGATGGGTCATGTCATAAGGACGACGATGATTCTATCGATCGTCAAACAAAATTCATGATGGAGGCCTTACGTTCTGAATTGGGAACGATAATCACAAAAGAGATGGAAGAGCTGCATGATCGAATCAATGCACTTGAGGAGAGACCTCGAGAGAGGAGCGACGTCGGCTAGATCCTATTGTGTATCAACGAGGTGGAGGACGAAGAGAAGGCAGAGAGGCGTAAATTTTCATCGAGATAATAGATACGAAGAGGTGAAAATGAGGAAGATGAGTTTCAAATTTTGATGAAAGGCGGCCTAGAGGAAGAGATCGAAGATAACAATCGGCAAAGATCAAGATGAACATCCCTTCTTTTCAAGGGAAAAATGATCCCGAATTATACTTGGAATGGAGAGAAAGTTGGAGCTCATGTTTGATTGCCATAATTATTCCGAGCTCGAAGGTGAAGTTAGCAACAATAGAGTTCTCGATTATGCACTTGTTTGGTGGGATCGGTTGGTGAGTAGTAGGAGGAGGAATCGAGAGCAGCCTATCCACACATGGGACAAGATGAAGGCTGTGATGAGGAAGCGATTTGTGCCTAATCATTATTATCGTGAGTGTACAACAAATTACGAATTTGAGGCGGTCGAGGTGTGGATGACTACTTGAGGAGATGGAAGTAGCCATGATACGAGCAGTATTGTTGAAGATAGAGGCGACTATGGCAAGATTTTGGCTGGATTGAATTGGGAGATTCGCAATGGAGTGGAGTTGCAACATTATGTCGAGTTGGAGGATATGGTTCACATGGCTATAAAGATTGAGAACCAACTCAAGAGGAGGGGTAATGGCGGTAACACGAAGCAAAATCATCCAATTGGGCAGCCCCAAAATGTTAGTGGTTCTTCATCAAGAGGGCACCAATGGAAGAAAGATGAGCATCCGAATGAGGAGAAGTGGCCATTTGAAAAGCCAAGAACATATCCTACGAGTTACACAACTCAAGCCAACCCTGACGGTACCCGAAATCGTGATTTGAAGTGTTTTACTTGTCATGGAATTGGACATATTGCTAGAGAGTGTCCGAATAAGAGGGTGATGATCATTCGGGATGATGGAGAGGTGGTGACCGATGATGAAGGAGAGGCTACTAATCCAGAGATGCCAGCCTTGGAGGATTCCGATGTTGAAGAGATTGAAGCACCGGATGCACTCATTTTGTTGCTAGGAGAGCTTTGAGTGTACGTAATCCGATGGTGATACAGAGCAACGAGAGAACATCTTTCATACGAGGTGTCATGTCAAAGATAAGGTGTGGAGCGTGATCATCGATGGTGGGAGTTGTACCAATGCGGCTAGCATGACCATGGTTGAGAAGTTAGGGCTACCATTAGTGAAACATCCCAAGCCATATCGGTTGCAGTGGCTGAATGATAATGGCATTGTCAAGGTGACGAAGCAAGTGAAGATTCTATTTCGCATTGGAAAGTATGAGGATGAAGTTCTTTGTGATGCGATTCCGATGCAGGCAAGTCATATACTATTGGGACGACCGTGGCAGTTTGATAGAAAAGTGAAGCATAATGGTTTTCTGAACAAATACTCCCTCGAGTTCAATCAAAGAAAGTGTCACTTGTTCCTCTTACTCCAAAACAAGTTTATGAGGATCAAGTCTGTTGCAAAAGGAGTCGAAGTTGGTGAAGTCGGTTGGGCAAAGTGATAGATGTAAGGAGAAAGGAGTAATCCAAAAGTCTTGTCTTGCGAGGGCTAGTGATTTGAAGTGGGTGATGAATAAGGAAAAGTCATCGGTTGATATAGGTGACGATTTGGATTTGAGGACAAATCCTTCTCAAGAGGAGGGGAATGATGGAGTCCGATATTGTTGGGCATGTTTTTAACTTTAATTATTTTCGCACCCATTTAGATGTTAGATTAAATAGTATCCTAGTTTAATTAGGTCTCTTATATTAATTAGTTTCTGTTTTGATTAGGAATCCTTCTTTGACAAGGATTAGGGTTCTTTATTTTCCTGTTTTGATTAGGAATCCTTATTTGACAAGGATTAGGGTTCTTTATTTTTCAGCCTATATAAAGGCTTGTAAGCATACGAAAATATTCAGCTTTTGATTGATCAATAAATGTGAGTTTTATTCTCTCTTCATTAGCTCTTGAATTTTCTTGTGTTTGCCAAGGAATTCAATTATCGACGTATCGACGAGACAGTCATCCCTCGTTCGTGTGTCATTCATCGTCCCCGAGTTGCTGCGTCAACTATCTAGTTGGGGTATAGGCGAAATACTGACCTATATCACTTCGAGGGTTAGATTCAGAGGTTTTGGGATATTCCATCTTGTTCGTTCTTCCGTTTGCGTGCTGATAGATCCTTCATACCAGCGAGGATCATATCAATGCACACCCCTAGTAGCAACGCAGACTATGAAGAATCTGTGAAGAAAATGATTTAATAGTTGGATAATCGAGGATCAATATTAATTTTTCTAGGATTTATATAAACAAAACTATATTTGAATTTATTTCTTATTCGGAAAAATAGATGGCGCAGAATAATTGCAACTCCCTATAAAATTAATACTGCGTCATTATTATTTGTTTTTCTATTCCTTGTCTCAAAAGGGAAAGCTCTTCCTCGGGAACTCCCACACTCTAGCCCCATGAAAATATGAGAGGTAAATTATGGTGACTCAGCGTTTAAGAAGTTTGTCTAATGTCCATAAAGAGTCATCCTAAAGAGGATAAAACTCTCACATTGTGGTTACTAAAACTCGATAATTGGTCCTTCTTCCAAATCTATTAACTCTTAACTAATTGAGTTAAACTCGTGGGATATTTATTTTTCTGTCTTTCTTATTCAAACGCAGCCAACCAAATTATAATTTGTTAGGTCAAAATGCACTAAGGGTTTGTTTTATTTGATGGAAAAGTGAGGAAAGTCAAAATATACATTTTTTTTCCACCCTTTTCTACTTTTTTGTTTTCATATTATGTAGGATAGATAATTTTTTTCAGGCAGAATAGAAATTTTTTCCAGGCATTCCTTTTTCTTCCTTTTAAATTCAATTCATGATAGGGTATTGATATGATAATATTTTCTCATCTTTTCTACTCTAGTGAACATGAAATAAAAAAGGTGGGGAAACATAAAATGTGATAATAAAAAAATTCTTTCTTTTTTAATGATAAATTTGGAACCAAAGAGAACGACTCTAACATTAAAATCAACCAACTAACTCAGCATCGTTAATTAATTGATTTATAAATTTAATAAGTTAATTGAACTCTTCGGCGCATAAGTACTGTTTCTTTTCAAGAATGACAAAGTTCAACTAAGTAATTTAGTATTCCCTCGAATTCTTAAACTATTTTTTAACCTATAACAAAATATATCATTTTATGCAAATTATATATAATGCAAAATATTGAAACAATGAAGTAGTGATGCTTACACATTGTTACATGCATGGTCAGGTCCCTAGTCCTCGTAGAGTAAGGCTGAAATCGCGGAAAAGGGCTCTGATTTTCTGAGTTTTTCCATGTGTTCATTAGTCATTTTTTCCACCAAATTTGTACTAGAAATTGATTGTCTTTTTTTTCGTCAATTAATACAGAAATTTTTAAAGGTTGCGTCACGGTGTACGTCACCGAGATCCTTTCACTGGTCGATCTACAACAAATCACAAAATTAAACCTCATAATTAAACAAATCACCAAAATTACATATAAACATGAAAATAAAAATATTGTATATATCCACAGATTTAATTGATACACCAGCCTAAAATACAGCCTTAATTGATATTTTGCTATTTAATAATAGAGTTAGGCGTTTCCTTAATTTATACACTTGACTTCAATAAAGGTTTTGCTATTGAAGAATACATTACACCGGACTTAAATAGACTTAAATACAACCTTAATTACTTCCTACTTAAATCCTATTTAAGTATATATTGTAGACGTTAATTTAGAATACAATTTAGGCTAGGCGTTAGTTTCATTAATTTAATTTGATAGAAAATATATAAAATGGAGAATAAAGATAATTCAGAATGAAGCAAACATATTGATGTATAATTTTGCACAAATTGTGAGTTGTTGGCATAAAAACATAAAAGCTGGGCTTTTCTACTCAAATAAGATCTCGCTTCTAACAACAATTCCGAGCTTCATAACATTTATTAAACAAATTCTAATTAAATTTCAGAAAGAAAATTTAAATTGATAAACAATATATCAAGTATATATGTGTACTCTGTCGGAAGCAGATGGAGATCTAGGTCACCTATATTCCATTAGAAGTAACCTGCACCAAATCCAACTCTTTCATTAACTTTGAATAGTCTCGTGAGAAAAACTAAATGTGCAAGAGAAAACATTATTATAATTCATGAATTTATAGATGGACATCTAGGTCATAAGGTTTCATTTTCAAGTTACTACTTAAAAATGAAAGTTTTTTGATTGATCCATTATAAGAATTATAATTGTATGACTATATAACTTTCCTAACCAAAAATATTTAGTCTTAATATATCAAAAGTAGACTTTTCTAACCAAAATTATTTTGATTAAAATATAACTGAACTTTTCCAAAAAAAAAGTTGATTTGGTTGTATTCATTACTAAGTAGGGAATATATAATACACGTTTACTTTTCAAACAAAATTGATTTGGTTGCATTCAATTTCAAGTTTAATTAAAATCATTTTTAAATTCGGACGACAATTTAAACGATTGAAGTAAACAAAAATTAAAGATAGACTCAAGTTCGACAAATATCGATTTTACAATTAAATTTCTTTCATTCAGTTCAATTAAAGATTACCAAATGAAATAAAATCAGAGTTCTAGAAATGGAATATTACTACCCTTAAATTTTACACATAAGTAAAGAAATTGTTGTTGGATTATGGATTAGATTTTAACAAAATATTAAACATGATTTTTGATTAAGGATCGATTTTAAGCGAAAAATTCTACTTTTGGATAACAATATCTATACATTAAACACTACCTACGATCTAATCTACTTCTATTATATTAAACACTTTATGTTAAGGATTACATTTTGGACAAATAATTTCAAACTTAATTATGTGAATAAAAAGATTTTAAATAATTAAGTTGAAGAAATTTGGTGATGTCATTTAGGAATTATGTGCATTCAAAGTTTCAGCATTTATTTTTTAACGTCTATCTCATTAAGTTTTAATAGTGTTTCGACGGGTTGAATGTAGACTAATATGCTTCTGTTAGTAAAATTAAATAATATGTTTTAATAGTGATGTGATAATTCTGTGTACGTCACCGAGATCCTTTCACTGGTCGATCTTCAATAAATCACAAAATTAAACCTCATAATTAAACAAATCACCAAAATTACATATAAACATGAAAATAAAAATATTGTATATATCCACAAATTTAATTGATACACCAGCCTAAAATACAACCTTAATTGATACTTTTCTATTTAATAATAGAGTTAGGCGTTTCCTTAATTTATACACTTGACTTAAATAAAGGTTTTGCTATTTAAGAATACAATTAGGCGTTTCCTTAATTGTTACACCGGACTTAAATAGACTTAAATACAACCTTAATTACTTCCTACTTAAATCCTATTTAAGTATATATTGTAGACGTTAATTTAGAATACAATGTAGGCTGGGTGTTAATTTCATTAATTTAATTTGATAGAAAATATATAAAATGGAGAATAAAGATAATTCAGAATGAAGCAAATATACTGATGTATAATTTTGCACAAATTGTGAATTGTTGGCATAAAAACATAAAAGCTGGGCTTTTCTACTCTAATAAGATCTTACTTCTAACAACAATTCCGAGCTTCGTAACATGATTTATTAAACAAATTCTAATTAAATTTCAGAAAGAAAATTGAAATCGATAAACAATAAATCAAGTATATATGCGTATTCTGTCGGAAGCAGATGGAGAAGACTCTTCACCTATATTCCATTAGAAGTAACCTTCACCAAATCCAACTCTTTCATTAACTTTGAATAGTCTCGTGAGAAAAACTAAATATGCAAGAGAAAACATTATTATAATTCATGAATTTATAGATGGACATCTAGGTCATAAGGTTTCCTTTTCAAGTTAATCCTTAAAAATGAAAGTTTTTTGATTGATCCATTATAAGAATTATAATTGTATGACTATATAACTTTCCTAACCAAAAATATTTAGTCTTAATATATCAAAAGTAGACTTTTCTAACCAAAATTATTTTGATTAAAATATAACTGAACTTTTCAAAAAAAAATTGATTTGGTTGTATTCATTACTAAGTAGGGAATATATAATACACATTTACTTTTCAAACAAAATTGATTTGGTTGCATTCAATTTCATGTTTAATTAAAATCATTTTTAAATTGGACGACAATTTAAGCGATTGAAGTAAACAAAATTAAAGATAGACTCAAGTTCGACAAATAACGATTTTACAATTAAATTTCTTTCATTCGGTTCAATTAACGATTACCAAATGAAATAAAATCAGAGTTCTAGAAATGGAATATTACTACCCTTAAATTTTACACATATGTAAAGAAATTGTTGTTGGATTATGGATTAGATTTTAACAAAATATTAAACATGATTTTTGATTAAGGATCGATTTTAACTAAAAATTCTACTTTTGGATAACAATATCTATACATTAAACACTACCTACGGTCTAATCTACTTCTATTATATTAAACACTTTATGTTAAGGATTACATTTTGGACACATAATTTCAAACTTAATTATGTGAATAAAAGATTTTAAATAATTAAGTTGAAGAAATTTGGTGATGTCATTTAGGAATTATGTACATTCAAAGTTTCAAGATTTATTTTTAACGTCTATCTCATTAAGTTTTAATAGTGTTTGACGGGTTGAATGTAGACTAATATGCTACATTAGTAAAATAATATGTTTTAATAGTGATGTGATAATTCTGTGTACGTCACCGAGATCCTTTCACTGGTCGATCTTCAACAAATCACAAAATTAAACCTCATAATTAAACAAATCACCAAAATTACATATAAACATGAAAATAAAAATATTGTATATATCCACAGATTTAATTGATACACCAGCCTAAAATACACCTTAATTGATATTTTGCTATTTAATAATAGATTTAGGCATTTCCTTAATTTATACACTTGACTTAAATAAAGGTTTTGCTATTTAAGAATACAATTACCGTTTCCTTAATTGTTACACCGGACTTAAATAGACTTAAATACAGCCTTAATTACTTCCTACTTAAATCCTATTTAAGTATATATTGTAGACGTTAATTTAGAATACAATTTAGGCTAGGCGTTAGTTTCATTAATTTAATTTGATAGAAAATATATAAAATTGAGAATAAAGATAATTCAGAATGAAGCAAATCTGAAATGACACATAGGCGGTGAATCTGATGTGACGCTAGATTCTCTTAATCGTATTATGAATTGATTCGTATACCACTAGTGAGATATTTGTAGAGATGACAAAAGTATCGGAACATATGTTAGAACTCGGTCGGCCCGACCCAACCTCAACCCTTCTCGGGCCACCGGTCATAACCCACCCAACTCATTGCTCATATTGAACATTTAATAAACTAAAAAAAAATATGTCTTGAATACGATGATGAATGGATTCAAACAGAAGACGTTTAGGTACAAAGACTACACTACACCAAAAAAAATAAAAGGCAAAACTCAGTTGGGGGTCCTCGTGTTTATTTCGATATATTCTTATATAATTTTTTTTTTTTTAACAGGTCCCTCTAATTTTATAATCCATGTCATTGGATCCTTTTTTAATGATTTTATCAAATCCATTAATTTTTCTGTTTACTATATTCCATTAAATCAATTTATTATTTAACTAAACTTCATATAATAATATAATAAAATTGGCCTTGTATTTTTCTAGCTCAGCCACGCCTGAGTTCCAGTTTAGGCTTCTTACCAGTAATATTCCGATGAGTTTTTCGGAAATGTATGTTTTGTTTGCCGTTCCGTTTGCACATTCCAGGATAAAATTATGTTCCTGTACGTAGAGTATGTCATACTTAATTAGTGAAATATGTATTAAATGTAGTATCTACTTTATATGTACACTTAATGATCTTGAGTACGTGTATACTTTTGTGTTGATAGATAATTAAAATCAGAAAATGTATGTTTCACCAAGTTGACTAATGACTACAGCCAGAACCAGTAAACCAGATCAAAGTATATATTTATATATATAATCAAAACTTCACTAACCGAAGATATTTTATTTTCATTTTTTTAGAAAAAAGTCATATATGCTTTTCATTTGTTATATATCTTGCTTTTTTTTTGTCATCAATTAGAGCTCGATACAGGGCGCCCCTGAGGGTAGGCCACTTTGGGCGATCGTCCAGGGTCCACCATTTTAGGGGATCCAAATTAACTCAAAAAATTAATTTTACTTATAGATATATAGTTTTATTTGGATCCAAAATATTTTCACTTAAATAAAATATTTCTTTTTAAAAACCCGAAGTAATAAGTATTTCTATATTTTATTTATATATATCATATATGTATATCTTCATTTGGTCCCAAAATATGTTAGAAAATATTGATGTTGATGTGATCATTAATGGTTTTACATCTACAAATACTCGAATAAATTATTTTTTATGATATTGTAACGTAGATGAGAATTGAGATATATAAATATAAGGATGACAAGTAAGTCGTATATGTTTTTGATAATTTTTTATTATCTATTTCTATTTGTAGATCATTTGAATTTTATGTAAATTTACAAATTCGATTTATTTTATAATTAGTATAATATAAGGGGTCATTTTGGACGATCTAATGATAAAGTGGGTTCGTGTGGTAAATGTTACGAGTTCAAACCTCACTATCGCCTCTTTTGTTTGTCAACACACACACACTAGAAATTGATTGTCGATTTGCAGAAATGTGACTCAGTTGTTTGTGAACATAATGGGGAAATCTTAATGTCTAAAATTATAAGGTGAAACACGACTCTTGACGTTGTTGGGGAAATAAATCTGTTGGGCTTTTTATCTTTGGTCATCACGTGTTTCTTCAGTATTAATTTTGCATGTATTCGTATGTCAAATTTATGATCTGTAGTAGTTAGACAAACAATTTCTACAGTCGATCACTCATCCGGTGAAAATCTAAGTGAACAAGAAAATAACCATGTTGGGCAAAATAGTAGTTTAAAAGTGTGGATTACCTCATTGATATGCGAGCTCGACTTTTCTAATCTAAAAATAAACACAAAACTTATGTACATTCATTTGCACGATATAGATGTTATAGACCACTGTCGATTAATTGCATAGTTTCCTGTGCACACAGTGCATGGAGCACACAGGAGATTAGCTCAAAAATAAAAGGCAAAATATAAGATATGTTTCAATATTTAGGTGGAATATTGAAAATGTCTCATCCTTTTTAAAATTAATAATTTTGTACCCAACGTTTTATAATTGTAACAAAAATGTCACAACCACATATTTTGGGAAGAATATCTATGTATCACATCGGATTCACGTAATTATTGCTCCTTGTAGATCCTTCAAATATTTTTTCTAAGATGGGGTCGGTCATCCCTTTTAATTTTCTAAGAAACTAAACAACGTCGTTGTTTTATTTTTGAGATAATTAAATTTTATTTTTTAAGGAATCAAATAAAATGTCTTTTTCACCGAAGTGGCAACCAAACAACTCCTCTTGCAAAATATGTGATGTTTTGGTGCCAAAAATGTGGGTGATATTTTGTTGGGGTTATAAAATGTTGGATATTAAATTATTACTTTTAAATATTGGAAAGTTTTACTATTCCACATAAACTTACGACATTTCTGATAATTATCCAAAATAGAATTATATGAGGCTAGTCTTAATCTTTGGTTTCAACAAGTAGTATAGAACCATGATTAGTTCAGAAATGAGCCCTATCAAACATTATTTAATTCATTGCATTAGTTAAACTCAATAGCCGTTGGCTGGAAGTCCCGTGAAAAATCAATTTCTTTCAGCTCCCTCACAAAAAAATAGTCTTCTATTTAATCAAGGTGTTTCCAGGAAATCTTATAAAACTAACAAATATTTGAGTTATTCTTGTGGAAGTCTTGCTAAATATATATTCCATTCAAACACTAACATAGTAACATATTTAATTATTTAGCTCCAATTTCCTTAGAACTTCTAACATAATAATGACTAGATGTATATTAACTTTATCGCCATATTAGTTATATATATTCTTGCCTTGATCACCAATTTTAGTAGCACAAAAAATAGGCACACCAAAAGGACGCCCTTTATTTATTTTTGTACTAACACCTTAATCAAAATCACGCATTAGAAAGTTAAGGCCTCCTTTATTTCCATTGCCTAAAACGTCTTCTCCAAATGCTAAACATGCAACTATATCTTCAAATATTAGATTAATCAAAACACAAATCATAAGCGCCCATTAACTATTACAAATCTGTTAGCTCTTAATCAACTGAATTAAGCCCATTGAGGCAAGTCTCACCCCTACTTGACCACGGGCAGCGTTGTGGACGGTGATGTAGTCTTGTCGAGAGTTTTGCTCTAGACATGAATGTTGTAGCATGGTGATGAAACCATTGAACAAAATAATGCCCAAGTTACTATAGTTTTTCATTTTTATTGTGACAAGATGTTGGGCAATGAGTGGGAGGTATTTATACCAAAGAAATTGTGGGAGGGTACTATTTTTGGTCATATAAATATCATCAAACTTGTAATTGATTGTCCATGACTAATACTATTTGTGTAATATATGTGTATGTATATATATTCGTTATTCTCAGTTGCTGCCTATATTGCTATGGGTTTTTAAGTAAATGTTTATGCTTTTTTTTCTGTAAGTTCATTAATTCGTAAGAGTCGTGGTTCATTAATAGCAGTTATTGTATGGCCGCTTACTCGTAATAGCCTCAGTTTCAAAATCAGATTAGCATTTTGATTTTTAAAGCCAAGATTAGCATATTGACATAATCCTTAATACAAAATCAAAGAGATGAAATGGTGTATTGTTAGAATAATAAAAATTTCCATAAAAAGAATGCAGATTATTTCATAAACATCTAAAACAAAAGATAATTAAGAGCTAGAATAAGTGAATCATAATACGTTATGCAATATTTACAAATTTGCTGCCAATTCTCTTCAATCGAATCGTAATTTTAACTTACGATTTTTCCGGGCTCACCAACTAGTCCAATTAATTTGGCCAGTCTAATTAATTTGTTGCAAATTTTGTCGTCCTAATCTAGCTAGGTTAAGTTAAATAAATTTAATTGAGCATTTAATTTGATGATTAAGTTAAATGAAATTCCTATTAGTGACACGCCCTCATGTGACGCACTTAACTCACAACTAAAGCTAGTATTAGGCTTGTCATGTATAATTTAATACATCTGAAATTAGTTTATATATAATTCAAGAACCTTAAATTCATGAGAACATTTAGCACGCAGCAAGTAAACCAATTTCTACTATCATACACGTGTGGTCTTTCTGTCTTCTATTTAGTCTCCCGTTTATTGAGATATGAATTATTAGATGCAACAGACCCATATAGTTTGTGCATAAGATCGAGTCATTAAATTACCTTGGTTTTTCATCAACAGAGTTTTTTATTATTATCGTAAATTATAAGGCAATTCCACTAAAGTAACATGAAGATCTTCAAACTTCAGATCCACATAATGTTCTTAGTTGAGACAACATTATGTCATTATCCTAACTTATGCATGATCTTCACATTGAAAAATAGAGTTTGCCTCACTCATATCTTTCGTAGCATATTGAGAAGCATACATAGATAAATGTATACAGTTATAAGAAGAGCCTTGCTTTTTAAAATTTCATTTGCCTATTATATCCCTATTTAGGAATGACAATTGGTCAAGTTTTTACGATAGCAAACCCTAATAGGATAGGGGGTCAATGTTAAATGGGTCTGACATGGATTTTAATAGTAAAAGTGTGAAAATTAGTACTTGAGGGAATTGTCTAAGTAAAGGTTTTGTTAGATAATTTCCTCATCCTCCTCTTGTAACACCTTCAAAGACAAGCTTCGAATATAAATCGTGATTATATTGATTAGACAAGTCATTGAAGGTATAGTCTTTGCACTAATATACTCACGTTTTCGTTGTCGCGAAATGAAGAAGAGATTGGCTAGCAAAGAATTGTTATAGATTTTATGTTAATTGGTACAAAATCTATGTATGAGGGGAGCATCTTTATAGCCAACAACACAGTAGGTTTTTTTTTTAACTCTTGAAAATATCAACATTGAATTATGAAGAATATATTATAATGGACTATGATTTCTTTACAAATAATACATACATAGCGTATAGGCAACCTCCGTTGCTGTTATATTTCTTTGTTTTCTTTTTTTAGAATAACCGCCTTTTTTGCTATTAGGGTGTAGTATATTTTTGTTTGTCTCCTTTTAGGATAACCTTTGTTGTTTGATTATATCAGTATATAATCAAACTATCAAAATGGATTTTTTCTCTTTTATCCGTGACAGAAGTCTCAAATTAGTGACTTTCCTTCTCACATACAAAAATGTTATACCAATAGAACTTTGTAGGACGATATAGATTACCAGCAAGCTCAAATAATGTATTTATTAGTTTACAATATTTTAAAGTTGGTTTAATGTTTTTGCTACAGCATCAAATAAAAAATCATTTCCGCAATTAAAAGTCCATGGCTGATTGGTTCTAAAATGATTGTCTTATGACATATGTTGAAGAATAAATAACCAACGCTGTTCACAATGAAGCTATTATTGTAGATTTAATATAATAAAAGAATAAATAAAAAGTAGATGGGATACAAATACATGCAAAATCTTGTACAAGTGATGTGGGATGAAAGGCACAGCAACCTTTGAAGTTTGAACCAAATCTCATGAAGACAACTATAAAAACAATGTTAAATAAATATGATATCAAAATACATTTCGGATTGATCAGTGTCTACCTCTAATGCTGCTTAAGTGTGCTATGAACAAGTCATTCCAAGTATCGGTAAGTCCGGGTAAGCACCAGTGCATGCAATCGTCGTGTTTTTTCCCACCAGCCGTGGATGGATGGGCATCAGCTCTGAACTCACTCATCCGGGTTATATCCAATATTTGGAACTTCGAAGTTTTAAGGGCCCTGTATAGATGCTCATTTACAAGCCGTGTCTCCACATTTGTTCCGTTTTTTTCAATAGAGAAAAGCTGTTCAACCTGGAGATAACAAAATATCAAGTTCTTGTTTGGGTTTGCTAGGACAATGTGATATGTATCTCAAAATCTTAGCTTCAGGTGCATCCTGTTGCTCTCTATTACAAGCATGCATATAAACTCAATATGCAATGTCCAAACAGCACCAGCTATGGAAACACCAGAATGAGAAGCTTACTTCTCTTGGTGCTAGAGGCTGTACGCGAGGACAAGAACCACCTTGGTCCCAATCACCTCCTTCAAAATGCCTTGGTGATTGTGATCGAAAGAATAGCATAGCATTTTTCCGTGCATTCTTTTCCACAAAAGATACCTGTATAAATACATTGCAGGCATGAATCTCGTAATAAGAATAAACCAAGCAAGACAACCTAAAGAGGGAAAATAATAGTAAACAATTAAAAGAACATAAATTATAACATTATTTTATTCATAACAAAGAAAACTTTAAGCAGCCAAGTAAGACGGAACAACTTGAGCTTGAATGAAAATGGATCAATTTTTTCAAAGAACAGATTTAGTGTAGTGTAATTGGGTAACAGGATCAAAGTCGAGCATAAGAGAAGCCTAAAGTTATACCATGTGTCGTAACACCGTATCAAGCCCATCATCAGGTGCAAGTGGAGGAGTCACAGGTACACCCTTCTCAAAGAAAAGCATAGGTGATTTCACAGGATCAAACTTTGAAGGGGCCCACCACCTAAAGCATTACGCAATAAAACAAATCTACAAATTATCATCTCATATGTGACGAAAAGAAAACAAAAAAAGGTGATGCTGGAGTTTTTAGAAGAAAACTACAAGCATGCAAAGGACAGAGAAAGATGATGCTGTAGGCTATAGCTTTTACAAGATACTTTATCAGGTGCCGGGTTTAGACCCATCCCTTTGCCTTAAAATAATATTTATTTCTCTCAGCAAAAATTATGATGCGCATCTGTGCTATTGATATCTAGCATAAGAAGTGGACAAAAAATCATCATCAAATGGGAATATGGTGTAAGATGATTCTTTTAAATCCCACATACATCCGAGAAAGCCAGACTTTCTGTTTATCACACAAAGACTGAGAAAGAAATGCAACTGCATAAAGAATATGAGGACTCAATTGAACTTTCAAATAGTAATATATGTATTGATTCTAATCACTACTACACAAGGCAGGCAAGGGCTTCAGCTCAAGAGGAAAGTTTTCATGCAGTATCCATAGTAGGTCTCAGTTTTAAGAACACAAAGCTTTTTAATACAACACTAAAAATGGATCAATCTACTCAATGAAACCACATTGAAACCTGAATTACCAGTGTCCTGTATTGAAAATGAGTATGTCGTGGAAATGAGTAGCCGCAGCCCAAGTCCCATCTGGTATGTCAACATCAATTCTATAGCCATCCTTATAACCAAGTGACTCCAGTATACCACTTGTACCAGCTGACCACCTACAAAGAACATAAACAAAGAACTACAATGTCAAAAGGTAAAACATACAATATAGTGAAATTGCTATCTTAGTGTCATGATTATTTTGTAAGTGTAAAGCCAAAGTTATATTAACCCAAACTCATGTACAGAATGTAAGAGGACGTAAGAGCTTGACTTATTTCATAGTTAAAACCATCACAGGAATCAAAAGTTCCTCAATGCAACAAAAAAAATACTCTAACTCTAGTTTGCAATAACTATTCCACAGGGCAAGTGGCAACTTTGAAATGGACCTATCTCTATGCAAGAGATTTTATCAGGCTGCAGTTAAAAATACAGGGTAAACGGAAAGAGAATTCAAACAATCAGCTGGTTCCATAATATATTAACAGTAAAACTCTAGATACCACTGTGTGTCCAGCTCCTTAATGTTTCACGTGGACCCCAATTTTTGGTTCGGGTATGCAAACTTAATAATCATCACTAGAGTTCAATTCACTTATTTCAAGTTTATGACTACATTGCCGAGTTTCAATCAAAAACTTTTTCTACAAGGAGAAAGTAAGGTAGTTGACTTTCATCTAACTTCTATTCCTTTCCTTACCTGAAATAATTCATAAAATAAATGTCAGGTACAAGTTCTCAGATTTTACAAGTCTATAGGAAGAAATGATCGAGACAAATATTTATAATTTCCAAAGCAACCCGATCTGTTACAACTTATTCAACGATAAATGAGTACCTCCTAGCACAATATCAAGATTCAAACTTTAGGCATCTCTATATCTTTATCAATATAATTAGCTCCAAACACAGCATGTCTAGCACAGCAGCAACACAGTGTGTGACTGTGTGTTCTCCTGGGGAGATAAGGAAAGCCAAGCAACACAATGTCACTACATCATCAGGGGGGTCATGACTCAAGTTATTGTAATTAGCTTACCAACCATAACGAGCCAGAAGATTTGTTCGATGATACGCAATAGTTAGGTTGTACTTGAGGAAAGTAAAACCGCGATCAGCTCCTACAGGACGCCACTTTTTCACCTCAGCAGAAACTTTTCTCAAAGCACAAAAAAGAGAAACAAACATATTCCTATTCAAGGAGTCCCCAACAAATCCTGCACTGTTACAGATCCATAAGGTCTACAAAGCAGCATAAAATTAACACAACGCACTATTAGTACAAAAAAAATAAACATATATGCTGATATGATTCTTTTACACTATGGAGTTGAAAAGTTTAAAGTGGCAACATAGTTAACTACTACTGTTCCGTATAAAATAGCTTCCTTTACTAGAGTTTGTAGATAACAAAACATCGAAGTAAAATTCAAAATAATAAACCTTTTCTCTACTCTATGAAAATTCTCTCATGAAAGATCTGTAAGTTAGAGTATCTAGATGCATACCAAGACGAAGATTTTCCAAATTCCGAAACAAATAACTGAAAATACATTACACCACCAATTTACTTAATGCAGTGTGAAATTCAAAGGAGCACTCACCAATGCTGGTGTCTCGAAATTGCTCGAGGAATCGCCACGGATCAAACGGCGGCAGATCGCAGCCGTGGGGTTTCCACCGCCACCTGAGAATCTCGAAGGCGTTCGATTTGTTACTTGCGATGCAATTCCATCCTTTGAATATCTCCTTGCACGTGTGGTCATACCGCGGCGGAGATCTGACTGACGGATCATAGATCCACCGCCCGTCCGAATAGTTGCAGTTAGTGTTGCTTTTCGCAGGAACCACTGGGTAGAGTAACGACGGCGGCGGCGTCTCCTTCCGGAGGAGAGAGAAGCAGAAGTACAGAGAGACGGCGCAGAGGAGAGAGATGACGGCGCGGGGTGCGAGTGAAGAATTGGGAAAAGCGAGTTTCTTCGAGCCGTGATGCAGTGCTCGAGTGGCCATGAGTTATGCTCTCTAGCGCGGACGCTACGCCGGGTGCACATTAGCACGCCGCAGGCCCCTTCTGTGATGTGTGTAATTCAGAATCACCGCCACCATTTTTCTCATTCATTTTATTTGCTGAAATTGTAATGGCAGTTGGTTTTCGACTTTTAGTAGATGATATTAACAATTTACTTAGAATGTACATATATTTTCGTTTTCTTTTGCCAAAAACTTCTGTATATAATTTGACTTATTAAATCTGCTTAAAATTTATTAATAATTAATTAGATTTTATTTATTAATTATAATTAGAATCTAAGTAATTAGATTATCGGAACGTGCTTCTACAAATCAATCACTAAATATTTTCCGGGTGCTTGGTTTGATTGTCACAGAATGAATGGATACTGTTGTAGGAAGAGAGATCAAAGTTTATTTTATGTAAAGTGGCAAAACGATTCAATCCGAAAAATTTATACGATAAAAATATGTCTTTGAGCCTCGATATTTTCGATCAGATGAATTTTTGGACTCGATATTTTCGGTCAGACTACAAGCCCATTTGACACCTCTGATATGTAATCAGATAACAAATATTAAATCGTAGAAATAAATTTACATGAACGAAAGGCCTTATCCAGAAAGAAAACATAAAATAAGACCAAGCTCGAACTATGATTTGGCATAACACTAAACACCCACTCTGTTTAAAATATCCAGAGGAAAATATGTTGTGTGTCTATCAGGAAATTGAAATAAGTAGCAAGCAAAATATTTCGAGAACATTAATTAAATTCATTTCTTAAGTGAAGAGGAGAAAAAACATTTGAGTTCCAAGTCCACCTACAGAACAGAATACAATTTTGTATGGATATTAATAAAGATGAAGAAAAATTTGAATTCAACAATAGATCCATGTCTGGTGTACGTATACTAGAAGCGAAGTGTAAGAAGTAAGAAGCAGAGATGCGAGGTGGTTCCATCAGTGCAAGGGTTTAAGGTGAAAAACTTGGCAGGCAGGCTTGTAAGATTGCTTAGTGATTGCCTGTTCAAATTTCTTGTTCGCGGCTTCATTCTCTTCTAAGCTGGTTTGGATGAAAAACCTAATCCACCATGATGAGCTCCGGAATTTGGCCTGCAAGACAAATTCAACCATTTATAAATTGAAAACAAAGCACACAAAAAAAAAGGAGATCTGAATTGACAGAACCACCTAAGTCAGAAGAAAAGTTTTATGACTGAATCAAAACTTCCGTTATTGGGTTAACCATACACTTCACATGTTTCTAGCCATTCACATTCCCTTTGTAGCTGATATATATATACATATATATATATATATATATAGAGAGTTCAAATAAGACGTGAGAGAACTACGAAAAGGTTCAAATAAGAACTGAAAGTTAATGAATCCAAAAATTGAATTTTCACCGGGTTCGAATCCCATGAGAGCTAAAATTCTATTTTTTTATTGTGAATTCTCGTAAGAATGGTTCTCATGTTAATATATATATATATTGATCAATGTGAAAGTGATGAAGACATTGAAGATGATGCAAGTTAAACATAACGAAAACTTTCTAAAATTACAATTTTATTCGAATTTTCGCTTTGTGCATGGTTCAAATGCTTCTCAAGTTCTCAAAAGATGAGTTCTCGATCCAACCCCTATATATATAATATATATATATATATTTTGAGGTTCAAATAAGAACTATTTTAAAGTGTGAACTTTTTCCGTGAAAGTGATTCCACATCAATTTTTCGCTGGGTTCAAATCCCATCTTAAAATTCCATTTTTGATTCTCACGGATTCTCAACGATAAAAATTATTTTCGTTCTAACCTCACCCTAAAAATATATCGCGTTAATATATATATATATATATATATCCCTTGCATACAGAAAACCAGCTCAGAGTACACTTGGAACAGTTCTTTCCATGTAATTACAGTTTGCCACATAACCTTTTTGGTCAGGAGCCATCCTAACTTTTACAAATTTTCATGACACCCCCTAAACCCCATCAGAGTAACTGGAAACTGATCTTACAATCTAAATATTTTTGCTTAGCAAAAGAATCATTCGACATATTAATGTACAAAATTTGGCCCGTTATAAGCAAATCGGCCAGACCAGTCACTGCCACACCCCAATAGGTCCCACTCCCACATGGGGAAAAAAAAAAAAAATGCATTCACTGCCACACTCCAACAGGCTTCACATGGAATAGTAATTTAGTAAATAGCAAAGAAAGAAAGTTGAAACAAAATAAAAGATGCAAAATCTAGTGAGTAATTGCAATCATTCCTTACATTCAATTAATGAAGTGACATATTTACCGGGTGTTATTCAATTTTAGGGGGATGAACTAACAACAGAATAAGTGTTTGTATATTAAGAATTTTGGAGTTTGCATAAGCCTCTGTCCCCACTTAATTAAGTTGTGTATGAAGTTAGCTAAACCAATAGACTATCCATAAAAACATTCTTAATCAACCAGGAATAATATTTCACATAACTATAAAAAATCATGGCAAAGATTTATAACTTGTGATCCGCCATCATCATTCTATAAGCATCTCATGATGTGGGTGTGGGTGGGTGGAAAGAGCGAGAGTAAAAGTCGAACGCAAAGTTTAAATGTAAAAGAGACAAGATATACTTACAGGGCGTCCAAACTTGGACAGCTCTGCCACTTTAGCTCTTTGATGACCTGGATAACCTACATTCACATCAAATTGGTAAAACTCAACAATGAAGTAACATGGGCACAGCACGTTATTCTACTGAAAGAGCCTAAACTTGCAGACAAAATCACAAATTCGCATAGTATACAGAGGAATGACCATGTAACAGCTGGAAATTACAATAACGGTTAGGACCTATCCTGTATCGTTTGGTTAAAAAGATCTCCGACAAGTTTCCTTGGCTAGGGAATAACAGAATTTGTCTATCATAAGCTTAGTCCTTAGATGGGTACAACAGAATTCCCATGATTCTATTCATTTATAGAATAGAGATCATATCAAAATACTTATGATCTTTAGTGTGCACAAAACATAGAAAGTAAAAATGGTATACTTCGCTTTTTTTCAGGAGTACTCTAGCTGTTTTCTGAATGTTTTATCAGTGGGAAGAAAGAAGCAGACTGAAGGGACTATAGCATCACTTGGCTTATGTAAGCGCACACCCAATGCTAGAGATCTAATAGGCATAGACGCTTTGGTACAAGACACAGTTCCTGCTACTACATGATCAGAGCACTGGTAAAACTGCTCTACCATATCCAACTGACTGATGCAGAAGACTTGGCCAGTTAAAGCACCTCAAGTAACAACTTCCACATAGTTAAGATGGAAAAGATGAATATATGAAAACACAGATAAGACTCATCAAAGGAAATTGGAACCAAGATCTCTGAGGAATTACCAGAAAATATAACTAAGCCATCAGATGCCAACCGCGCTAAATCCGGAACAGTCTTATTAAGATATTTTGGTGACAAGTAATCCAACGCATCTGACACAACGACAAGAGAAAATGACTTGGGCTTGTATGGAAGGGGAAACTTAATATCAGCCACACGTACAATGCCCTTGCTCAAAAGACTCCTGCAGTTGGCATCAGCATCATCTAATTCATATGGCTCTACACCCCAAGCTTCAGTATCCTCTTCTTTTAATATTTGAGAGACTACTGAGCAGGTTTCCGGGCCTAAATGCAGTACCTTCAGCATGCTGTCACCGTATGCTTTCTTAAGGATAGGTATCAATCTTTGAAGTTCTAGGGTACAGGAAACCCCACCTGCACATGGCAACCAATAAACCCAACAGCAATTATCATATAAAATGTCATTTGTCTGAATATGAACCCAAGCAAAGAAATCTGACAAAGACTAAGTAGTGTGACAAGAATTATCTGAGCAGTTACAAAGTAATGGAAAATCTATAAAAGAAGAATTCAGATCCAGATCAATACATTACTAAGTAGATTAAATGCAGAATAGCAAGCCGAACTCACATGAGTTAGTTCAGAGCCCTTCAGATAAAACTGCCCTACGTTTGCATGTATTTTACCAGTCAAAGATATCTGTTTTAAATTCTCAATATATGTGAAAATGAAGCATACTTTTCTCGGCAATTACCAGTACTGGACACGAAGAAAAAATAAGGGAAGCTAAAATTATTACAATACAAGAGTTGGAATATTCTTATGCATTACTTAATCCTGATTCTACTGGAAAAGAAACTAGGAAAGTAATTTAATTGAAGTAACATTGATGTACCGACAAGGAATGACTACTTTTTGTAAGAAAGAGAAAAAAAGATAGTGTTTTTATGAAGATGTCACTCAGGATATGATATTAATCCTTACGCACTGTAATCACAAAAACTTCCCTATATGGTAAAGAAAGGAAAAAAGAAGGAAGAAAGGAAGTTATTAGAACTAAAAGAGGGACACTTTAAATTATCGGCAATTACCCTCAACTCGATTCAAAGCATAAATATCACCACTCCTGCCACCTGTCAGGAAGCAATTTAAAAGTCAAATAACACCAAGAAAGAACTTTGTACCAAAATTTTCAAGGATTATCAAAAGCACTGTAACAATCAATAAATTTCAAAATTCTTGCCCTTGCACACTTGATATCTGATCAACTATCAATAGGATGTGTATTTGAAGTCCAAACAGATCAATAACATACCTGAACCATGATACATATACCCAACAATGAGCAGTGCTCCCTGAAAAAATGCAGAAAGCAAGTCCTTAATTTTCTCAGAATGAAATCAAAAGTTACAGATACAGTAATCAAAGCCAGACAGCTCATTATGAGAAGTAGATGTTTAGCAACAGTAGGAAAAAGGTGTTATCGTTGTCCCAGTAAATGTCTATGAGTAATCTAAAAGTTTAAAAAGCCACAGTTTTTACCACCACAACGAGTCCTATAGATAATAGAGGAGATGGACGAGACTTGTGATGCAGTGCACCCATAAAGGGAACCCCACTGTCTGTAAAGCGACGGGAAGTATTGGGTCTCCTTGACGTCATTTGTAGATGTAATAACCTGCTAGATATTGGATTGAAAGCACTAGAAAATAAGTCCAAATCTTTGATCCCAGAAATGCTGAACCAAATAAGTAAAACAAAGCTTCCAGACGTGAGCTCATCTACATAAAGGTTCACAAATTATCCATTGAATCATCATGCATAGAGACAAGCAAGAAAGGCCAGCTAGAAACGATCAGCATCATTCCAATTTAAGTTCAATCGGGGAACATATATAATATATTCCTAGAGGTCATCTATGAAAACTCAGCTGATGCAAGCACACAACATAAAAGATATCAATCAGAAAAGCTAATAAAAGGTAAATCGTATGTCTTCATCGACTAATCAACTAACACAAATTGCATCAACTGATACGATCAAGGAAGCAACCTCGTTACAAGCACATGAGTTTTCCACAACACTCACAAACCCAACTCGCAAGCCAAGTAAATTCAAACTACAACAAAGGATCAGCTAGTTCAAGTCCATCAAATGGCGGGTAATCCGCATTGACGCAGGAAACCCCAAATCTGTCAGCTAAATCAACAAACAATCACAACGAATCTATAATCCAGCAGGCAGAAAATGCAGAATCTCTGAAACAGATAGACAATCAACCCAACATATACGAGGAGAAAATCAATGCAGACAGAAAAGAAAATACATAATTAAGCTAAGAAGCTACCTAAAATGGAAAATCTAAAGAGGGGAGCACAAGAACTGGATGTGGGATCTAGATCTCCGAATGAAAAAGCGCTCCTAGCATTTATCGATTTACTTTTTTTGTTTTGTTTTTTTCCTTCCTTTTTTTGCGCTTAATAAATGACAAGATGGAGACGTACATGATTACCAAAAAATACTAGGATTTGGAAGAGTAATCAATTACATGTTGCAAATGATGGTTGTCATAAAACTCACGATTTATATCATTGGCTTTAGTTTGTTTCTTGAGGATTTTTAAGTGATTGGGTTATATGGGAAAAAATGATCTGATAAATTTAATTGATGTGAGTAATATAAAGTGAAAAAGAGGATGCAAATTCTAGTCTTTTATACTCGTTAAGATTTGGGTTGAATTAGCCCACAGCCGACTGATCAATAGTCTAAAACAGTGTGTGTGAGTTGATCAAATTCTAGTCTTTAATACTCGATGTCAAAGATTTGGGTTGAAGTCCACCGCGACGCCACCTTTAAAATTTATGTATTAATTGATAAAAAAAAAAGTCTAAAACACCTCCCAATGGCGGAAGAGCGATAATAACGTTTTTCAGTATGTTTTCATACATGAATAATTTTTTAACATTTTTTTATGAACTTTAACTAGTTTTTAATACAATAGATGTGAGATCCAGCAATTACAAAATTGATTTTTAAAAATTCAATTAAAATATCAACTAAATTTATATAACTTAATCTAAATTTAAATAAGATGAGTCGTTAGAGCATACAAGTTGAATCTAATTTATTAAAATCTGATTGATGTTGCATTTTATAAAAAATAGAAATTAGTATTGCAATAGCTACAATTATAAAGTCAAATGATATAAATCGTGAGTTTTATGACAATCATCATTTGCCATTTGGCGGTGTTTTAGACTATTGATCAGTCGGTTGTTGACTAATTCAACCCAAATCTTAACGAGTATTAAAAGTATAAAAGACTAGAATTTGCATCCTCTGTTTCACTTTATATTACTAAAATCAATTAATTACTATTCCCTCCGTCCCTCAAATATAATTTTAGAATCTTCGACACATGTTTTAATAAAAAATTATTGAATATATTATGAGGGGAATAAGGATTCCACAATAATGTAATATTAAATTAATTAGCGATGGATCATAGATGATAAAAAGTGTAAATAAATAGGTTGTTGAGGTAAAAAAGAGAAATAATGGTGGGTTGGGTGGTAAAAAGTTTAAATAAAGAATCAAGGTAAAGTTGGAAAGATAGTTACTATAAATGATAGAAAAAAAATTGGGAGACGTCTCAAAAAAAAAAACTAAGAATGAAATTCGGGGTACAGAGGAAATATTATTTATCAGATCATTTTTCCCATATAACTCAATCACTTAAAAATCCTTGCGAAACAAACTAAAGCCCTCGTTTATAGGCCCCGCCCAGCTCACTTTCATGATAATAATAAAATACGGGCAATAATAATTTTGAAATAATACAATGTATACATGAAACTGTAGCTTTTACATAATTTTTAAAGGATAATTATATATAACAACATATTTTTCAAAATGTATATCCTTTATTTCATTTTTAAAATTTGTTACACTATACCTTAATGTATTTTGAGTCAAAAAGTTGAGAATGTCATTGATATCGATAGAATATTTGCATCGAATTCTACAAAAACAGTGTACACTTTGCAAAGAACCTCTCAGATCAGCCTTATGAAGACTCTAGTCGACTGGAGCAGTATAATTGTGGACTGGAAACTTCAAAAATATCTGAATTATTAAGAGAACTTAAGATTCTAGTGGAAAACCTTGTTAACCGGAGATAACAATTTCACGAGCATAGACAATATTGTCATGATTGAGTCAATATTTTCAATTGAAATTAAAAATATTAAATTATTATAGTATTTTTGAAGTTTTCGATAGACCATTACATTATCTCTGATCGATCAGAGATTTCATATTTCATTTCAAACTTCAAAAAGGCACTCATTTTAATATTAAAAAAAACACAATGACACCAAAAATTATATCATATTTCATTCAAAATATATTAACTTATTAAAACGAACATATAATATAATAGATTTTAAAAATTAGCATAAATTATATACTTAACAAAAATGAGTATTTAAGCTTAGCTTTATTTTTAAATTTACAATGTCACATTTTATCTTATTGCAATTATTGCGTCTCTAATTGTTTCGGCAATAAAATTGCGGCTAAGTCATGCACATGGCACAAAGTTCTATAAAAATTTAAATGGATATTGTATTTGTAGAAAAACTAAAACTCAAGTGGAAATTTCAATATACATTGTGTTATTTTCAACCATCAACTCTAATAATAATAAGAGATAATATGATATTTCGATGGTTAAGGTGGGTTCGCGTGGTAGAGATGTCACAAGTTGAATCCCACCAAACGCCTCTATGGATTTAATCTGTCACCCTGTTTTCAAGTGTGGTTTACACATCATGTGGTTTTGCGAGGCTATTGCATGAATGTGGGTTTCAGGTGAGAAGACCTAAAGAATGTAATCATTGCGGGTCCCCATGATATCAAAAATAAAGAAAAAAAAAAGAGAGATAATTGACTTACAAAATTTATTTTAAACAATAACTTTATAATTTCTACAATTTTATCGCGATTTAAAATTGCGATCTAATTGGTATCAATCTAACATAAATTCACTTAATGGGCAGCAAGTGGCATTAGTTGGGAGGCTAATTGCTTAAAAATACACAAATTTTGGATATTTTTTACACATGATTTTATAGGGTTAATTCCTTAAAATACACAAACTTTAGTCACTTTCTGATTTTGCTAACAAGATTTAATTTGGAATAAAATATATTAATTTTCTTTATTTGTTTTCCCTGAAGTTAAATTTCTCTCAAATCGATTATGAGCTAGCAAAAATCAAACGAAAAAAATGTGGAAATTGAAACTATATCATTTTAATTGAGACAACGTTGTTTTAAATTTTATTAACTTTTTTTTAGAAAAAGAAAAATGAATTAAACCTGACTCTTCTTCTCATTTTCCTCCTTATTCCTCAAACACAACATATAAAATCCTAAAAACTTGTATAGCAGCCTCTTCATAACTACCTAGGGTTGGAGAGGCACAATCGCCTTCACAGGAGTTGAGAGCAGAGTCAAACTGATTTTTAGTTATACATGAAATTTTTCGGTAAGTAGGGTTAGACACGTAAGCATATAAAGGTTGTGCTCTCAACCTCCTTTCATTTGTAATGAGGTAAGGGATAGATCTGACAAATCTAAATTATAAAGCGCATGCATTTTAAGGTTTTTAGGCATAGATTTGATGAGTAAACACTTTTGTGTCACAAATATAGAGTTACGTAGAAGACTGATTTAAGCGATTACACAATTTTTGTGATATCATGATGAGCCTAACAACTATTTAATCGCAAGATTTTTGTAATTTTTCAGTCAGAAACGTACACCGAATGTACCTTTGATTAACTCGCAATAAGACATATAGGAATGAGTTCACATAGGCGAGCATGAACCAAGCAAAATACATATGAGTGTAACGGAAACATCGATGTCTTAGCCAGATGGTTTCCATTGACGGTGCCAGTCGATAGATTCGAGTAAAATCTATAACAAATATTGCCTTTTATGAAATGGATCAACAGTAATCAAAGCAATGGTGTGCCGATAATAAAGATCTTCAGGCAAAGTTTGCGAATGACCGATGAAAAGCCATGTAAAACAAGTTCGAATGAGATTCTTCGAGGAGATATTCTAAGGCTCAAGTTAGAACGAGTGGAGAGTGCTTGGAATACGAGTAAATCTCGTTAGAGAGGAACTATATGAAGGAAATTTGATTTTCTTTTTCAAAATTTATATTTGATGTTTAATTCACCATACATTAATTATATATCTAGCATGTTCATCTATAATTAATTGTAACATATATAGATTTTTTCATGTTTACTTGAGAACTTCTAACATTGTAGATCAATTGTAGACTTAAGCTTTTATGTCCTATATTGTGTCCCGATTGTTTGATCTTCAATGTTGAGTGGAGCAATTTATAAAAAAACACCAAATTTTCTATCCCTTCTATTATTTTCAAAAATATCGTAGTATTAGGATACTACTGATTTTATCCTCTTTAATATTTACGATGCTCTCCAAATCCTAATTAGATTTGGATTCCATCGTATCTAATAAATATAATAACTATGCTTTGATATATTTTGATACCACGTAATTATCTAGAGACTATGAGATCTACTAAATAAATAATAAAATTAACAAAGCTCAACCCACTGAGATTCTATAGAGGGCTAATTTATCAGGTAAAGGCCGTTGATGGACCGGTTTATAGATCAACTACAAAGAATAGAGATAAACCTCAAATAAATTATTTTTCTTATGTTCAGTTGAAAACATAAATTAATTTATAAACTTAAATTAATTTCACTAGAAAATAAATATTGACTCCACCCTTTTATTATCTAAGTTGAGTCAGACTTGTACTTAGACTTACGATCCTTGTATTTAAGATATCAAACATCCATTCATTATTTATAGCACCCTGACTGTTTAAAATAATTAATTAAAATAATTAATTAATTAAGTAGTACTAGTCAACATCATTATCGTACCTAAGTTAACTAAACTTGTAAATTTTAGTACGATAAACCCTTTGAGCTCTTTCATGGAACGTCATTATCCTAAACGGATACAGTTACTCAATAAAGATAACGAACATGACATACAAGTACAGTCACCACCTAAGATGCAAAGAATATTGGATTATCTGATGTAATCTTCATTCATAACAAGTCAAAGTGATGGTCAACAATTCATAAGAGCATCGAAAACTCACCGAATGACATTAGTAACAATATGCTAACGTTTAGAGACCTACTAACATTGAGACACTAAGTGAAAAGGTCAAAACGTTAAGATCCATGAACGTGGACTCTCCGACGAGTCATGTAAGCATATGGGTGCCAAAAACACACCGTAGGACATTAAGTGTAAAATTATGAAATGTTTGAGATTTTATTAGCAATATACTGATATTGAGACATTAAATAAAAAAGATCCAAACATTGGGATCTTATATGTTATTATCCTTTAATAATATTTCATTTTTTTAATTTATATAATTGCCTATATTAATCAAAATAGCATTTTATGTCACTAGACTTAAAAGATAAGAAGCTAATTAGTTATATACGGTATTGTAGTTTCAAATGTAACCGTATGTATTTGTTTAAATAAAGTAGTCATTTCAAATGAAAAGTAAGTTTTAACTATTAAAAGAAAGTCATACTAAACAATAAATATCAGTCAGAAACTATATAATAGTGGCTCATATTTTTACTTAAGTCGACTTATATTTTGATATGCTTGATGTTAGCAGAGACAAATAAGAAAAATGTTAACAGCTTTCTAGCAAAATTAGTTAAAACACATCCAATTTGTATTTTCTTTATTAACCCTCACCGACAAAGGACGGACAGTCCACTCCCACGACATCAATCCGCTCCACACTCAATCTTAAAATCCCAACCGTCAATCGACAAACCACGTCATTGATCCTTCCCATCTCAAGAAACAATCGCAGCCGTCCAGTAAAATTCAAAATCCGACCGCTCAATATTCCTCTCGTCCCGCCACTTTAAATTTCGAAGAAGCCTCACTATAAATTTCCACCGAGTACTCACCCTTTCTTCATCCACAAAATCAAATATCAAATCCTTCCAAAACCGTCGCCCAAATTTCCTCTCAGAAACCTTAGAAATGGCACGCACAAAGCGCATCGCCGCAAATCCACCGGCGGCAAGGCGCCATAGTAGCCGCCACCAAGGCCGCCAGAAATCGGCCCGCCACCGGTGGAGTGAAGAAGCCGCACCGCTTCCGCCCGGCACCGCCGCCTCCGTGAGATCCGCAAGTACCGAAGTCAATCGAGCCGATCCCAAGCCTGCTCAGAGGCTTGTGCGCGAAATCGCGCAGACTTCAAGACGGATCTGAGGTTCCGAGTCGCCGCCGCAGCACCGCAGGAGGCGGCGGAGGCGCACTGTGGGGCTCTTTGAGGATACAAATCAGGCGCTATTCACGCTAAGAGGTTACTATTATGCCCAAGGATATCCGGTTGGCTAGGAGGATCAAAGAGAGGGCATGATTTTTGATTTGGGGCTTTTGTTGCTGGAGTGATGATAGATTGATTATTAGGCTTAGTTAGGTAAGATGTTGTTGAATCTGTTTAAAAGAAGTTGATTTTCAACTCTGTGTTCTGCTACTTGTCATATAAATATATCAGTGTTATCGAGATAAATTGTTTTCACTGGATTCGTTGTATTAGCTGTCTTTGTTTTTAAATTGGTTTATTTCACCTACAAATAAACTAAATTGGAGCTCAAGTCTGAAAACAAAGTTGGTTTCTTGCTCTTGAAAAAGGTATAGGTTTTATAGGAAAGAAAAGATGAATAAGCATGTGTAGCTATCAATGTCAATTAGCATTATTGTCTCCATGCTGATATGGAACATAACAGAAATGAGTTTATTCAAAAAGATGGACTGAGAAAGGAGGATAAATTTCAGCTTAACATTCCAATTATATAAATGGAGCAGAATGAACATGGAGAAGGACACACAGTCAGGTTAGGGGAGTTCTTTCTTGCCTTGTCACATCTCTGAGGAAAAGGAGAATATTGATTTGGTATGTTTATTTATCTAGCAATATTTCTATTCAGGGTATTTTGATGGAAAAGTTGACTAAAGAGTCTGTATTGGCCGTTCGTTTGCCCTGCCTGCACTTAGGCGTACTTCCACCCTTGCCACATCTTTTCTACAAGAGTTGCAATCGCAGTTTTCATTATGTTCCAATTATATGAATAAAAATTTGGCTTTGTTTTTACGAGGTCAGTTACGTTATCAACCTTTTGGCTTGGAATTGGATAGGAAATCATCATGCAAAATGATAAATCTGTATACGTTGGTATGAAAGATTTAGAAAGAAAGAAAGAACACGGGGAGTTTTAACGTGGTTCGATCCGGAGAAAGATCTACGCCCACGGAGGTGATGGTCCTCAAGATGTTCACTATAATTGTGTTACAATGAGTATCTCAAAGATTTCAAGATTCGAATTTGCTAACCCTTTACCTTCAATCTAACTCCTATTTATACATAAACGTAAACCTTGTAACGAATCCTTGATTAGCGGGCTCACGATCCTCCTATAACCGACCATGATCTTCACCATAATCGCCCATGATCTCCACCGTTACCCCATTATCTTCGCCTCGACCGCCTTTAATTGTGGTTTGAGGCGTGATTTGGGCGAACCGAGTAGGAAACATTAGGTCGCCCACTCGTTTGGGCTCGCTAGTGGCCTGAGAGGTTGGGCCATATCTATCATAGCCAGAAAAGTCGAGAATAGCCTTGCCGAGCGGAAGCGGAGAATGTGCTTTCCGAGGCGGGATGTTGCTCGTCAAGTTGTTCGTTGAAGGTTCTCGCTCTCGCCGCAAAAGGAAGCCAATTATGACCGGATAGCGGTCTTTGTATAGGTTACACCGAGGTTTGGTCTCGCGGCTTCTCTTATGGAGGACGCCGAGGTCCGAATCGAAGGAGAATCTCTTGTAAGGGCGTTGTTCGCCGGCTGAGGAACCGAGGTCCGAGTGGTAGCCGCTTGAAGGAAAGACGAGGCGCGACAGATGGCTCATGCGCTGGAGGACGCCGAGGTCCGACCGAATGACTTCACGGCCTCGGCGGAGGACATGGGCGTAGTCAGATGTCCGAGCTCAATGTAATCATTATGATCGATGGCGGTCTGTCTTACCATAGAGTACGTCATACGCGCCAGGCGGTAGTTGGGCATTTCGAACAGCGTGCGCGCGTCGATCACACATTCAATCGTAGATAGGCACGTGTGATAAACGAAACGGCAGATTTTAGGCGCCATTTGTCCTATAAATAGGTCCAAATGAGGCGACTGTTCACTTTCTTCTTCGACGCTTTATTCCAGAGAGCATACTTGTAGAAATTCCCAATTCCTCTTTCAAATTTTTTTTTGAAGAAGTCGGATATCTCGCTCCAGAAAAAAGTAAGTATGTACTCTTCATCTTCTCATTCCTCTTCTCGCCTCGATAACTCGGTTCGGTTTCGGGTTACGGCCCAGATTCCAATGTGAGGATTATATATGCCACAATCGCTAGGTAAATCTATAGGACTTAGTTCTGTGGTTCACGGTGTCATCGGTATGGGATGGCCTCGGGATTGGTGCGGCGAGGTCAACTTTAACGACAGAGGAGCTTTTGGAGATTATGAGAAATACCACATTCCGAGGGATGCATGGTGGTGTCTGCACAAACCCAATGATAGGCGATGGCTCCTAGGAGGGTTTGTTACCATTTTGTAGATAGTTTAATAGCCGGGCTTAGGTTTCTTGCCCCTATTTTCCTTAACCTTCAAGAGTATTTTCAGATCCCCATATGCCAACCGACTCGAATTCTATTAGGTCGGTGGTTCATTAGGGTCGGCCTGTTATGGCATAGGCGAGGTTTTCTTTTGAAGTCTTGATGCGTTTTAGCATCAAGTCTATAGGAGGGTGTATTATCCGTCACCCTTTGAAGTTTAAGATAGCGTCTCCTCGAAGGTATCCCACCGCAAAATAGATATTTTTTTCTGGGGTGAGGGTATCCGAGGTATGAGTGGGGCCTCGGTGCGATGAAGGACGTGAAAATCAATCCCCTGGGCCCCATGGAGAAGATGTTGAACGATATGGGTGAGATCCTATCGATTAATTATACCGAGGATGACTTGAACAATGCTGGACTGAGTGTTTATAGGTCAGAAGCTCCAGTATCAGGGTCTGATTTGGGTGAGGGCAACCTTCTTATCTTTATCCTTCCGCCTCGATTTCGTTGTGCTAACGAAATTTTATTCTCAGATGCGGTGAAGATTGACCCTAGCAGAGAAGTCAATATAAGCGGGCGCACCGCACCATCCGAGCGGGGAGCCGACGAGGAAGAAGGCGGAGGCGAGTCCACCCGGCAGTGGTGGTGGTGGACGCCTGAGGACTTCTCGACCGCCTCGGCGACCTCGAGCCCGACGCTGGAGATCGAGGTTCATGGCCAGTCCTTGCCCGAGGTGCCGGCTTCCAGCACTCCTTTATCCTTCCCAAAGGTATAAGTCGCTACTCTTCCTTTGTAATTTTGTCGTTACGTGTTGCTAATTGTTTTATATTCAGGATGCGGCCTCGGTGGCAGGTGAGATGCACCGCATGGCCGGTTTTGTTGCTGAGAGCGCCTCGCAATATGAGGCCATGGAGAGAAAAGCGGCACCGCCAAGCTCGAGGGTCGCCTTGAATCCATACCGGACGCCGCTAGGCGGACGCCGAACTTGCAAAGCGAACGCCGAAGTTGCAAAAGGCCACCGAGAGCGCCTAAAGAAGAAGGACCGTGCCTTACGGTGGCCCGTGCAAGTGGGAGCGCCGGGAGGAGGTCGCCGAGGCGGAGAAAGAAGCCGGCCGCAGCACAAGTGCCTTGGCGGCAGGCGGGGACCTATGCCGAGGGCCTTCGCCACAGCTTATCGAGTCGGAGAGTTTTTCCTCCTTCATCTCCGACCGCGTTGTAATGAGGCCGCAGTGATATCTCGCCCACCGGAGAAACCGGTGTAGAAAGACTGATTTTGACAAGGCTCAAGACGGTTGGGTTGAGGTCGCACTTGGGAGGTATACAAGAATTATGCCCGCATAATTGCCGGGCGACCTCCTTCCCCGTGGTGGATGCCTGGCATCTTCGCCTCGCCTCCCGACGGCGGAGGTCAGAACTCGCAAAGAAGATGAAGACGAGCCAAGCATTCCTTGCCGAGGTGAGAGCCAAACCGGAGGAGGAGGACCGAGCTCTGACGTCCCTTCCGGAGATCGGCACTGGAGGAGAAAGAAGCAGGGAGGTCGGTGAGTCCCAAGAATGAGCCCGAGGTCGGTGGACCTAATGTAATAGGTCGATTTGCCGGGTCGATAAGACCCTCATGTTGTACAAACTTCTTTTGAATAATAGCATATCTTCTTAAAATGTCTTTTGTCTTGTTTATTTCTAGCATTCCACATCTCAATACTTGGACTTGATCATGAGTTACTAACAAAGTCGAAAGAAGTCCGAGGTGCTCGTCGAGAAGGATGAAGAGGTGACGTCTTGGAGGAGTCGGTCGCCGAGTGACTCGTGTTCGCCAAGATGGACGTCACTCGGCATCGCCAACCGAATCGAAAGCAGAAGTTGCATGAGGTCGATCGAAGTGGTCCGCCTCCGGATCGAGAATGAGGCGTTAAAGTTAAGGATTACACAACTCAAGTCTAGGGGCTGATTTATCCGCCGATGTGATCCAAGGACGATCGATGATCGAGGAGCAGCCGAGCCGACAAAGCAGAGGAAATGCTCGAATCTCGGAAGAGCATGCAGAGTATGAGAAGGTAATCCGCCGGACTGGTGGAACTACCATATCTGAAGCCGATGATCGAGTTCAGAGCTTGTTGGCGGAGGGCATGGTGCTGAGGGATGAGGAGGGGCCAAATAGCAAGAAGTTTAAAGGCGCCTCGACTCTATCTCGAAATACATGCGGATGTACGAGATCGTTCGCAAACGACGATGCCCCGATCCCAGCGAGCCTGCGGCAGCGGCGCTACCGGTCAAATAATTGAAGAACTCAAGAAGAGGCGGCTATGCCGATCACGCGAAGTGCTCGTCTAATGGGTCCACCGAAAGGGAGCGCGTAGAGGGACAAAGACTCGGCGGTCGAGGCGGGCGGCGAGGCAGCAGGTCGACGTGGAAGGATGACAGTTCGGGGACGAGGACGTGGTCCCGCCCGGCGTCTGGCTCACGGGGTCGAGGTGTGGCCTCGGCACAGGATCGCATCCCGGGCCGAACCCGCCGTGTCGGGTCGACCGCACCGGGCGAGCAGCCGAGGTGGTGCCGTCCTCATCGATGGGTGGAGGGCACCGAGTTCATTCCGGTATTCATCGCCGACCGGGATTTTGTTCAACTATCTCGACCGGTGAGTCCCGTGGCCGAGCCCTAAGCCCGAATGAGTTTGTATATAGCGTAGAACTTTGTATGTAGATATAAATGTATTTAGACTCGTTCAAGTGTACGTTTTCCTCTTGAGAGGTATAAACATAGCTTAGACTTCGTTTTGGTCGTAAATGTATTTATATCGTATACTGTATGTATATTTTCCCAAATAAAGGGCATAATTTGAAGAGATCCGATCTGGATGTCCTTTACATGTAGATTTTTCAACTTAATGAGCAATCTGTATGCGTGCATGTAGACTTTCACATTAATGAGTAGTATGTATGCGTTGCACTGAGACGTTCAATTCAATGAGTAATCTACGAGTGCGGGCGCGCTAGTGAGTACCCCACTTAGTGGGTTTTTTCATCTTCGTGAGGCGCCCCTCGTGAAGGTTAAATGCGTATATCCAAATAGATGTTCGCATATGAATAAAAATGAGGCGAAATGAAATACTCATTAGAAAAATAAATATTTTATTCAACAAGTATATGACATCGCACTTCGGCAAAGCAAGTAAGGAGGCTAACATGAGGCTGATCTGAAATCGAAACTATGTAAAGTACCTCATTAAATGAGAGATATGTCAGGTTCGGGGGATAAGTGCACCGGATAAGTGAGATAGCTTGTAGGCCCCCTTGCCGAGGTCCTCGTGAACGCGGTATGGGCCTTCCCATGTCGGATCCATTTTGTTAAGTCGTTCGGCTCTGCTGGCTTCATTATTTCGTAGGACGAAGTCGCTACTTGCAGCAGTCGGAGGCTTTGACCCTTTGTTATAATATCGTGCGACCGCCCTTGTACTTAGCTTCGTTTATGAAGGCGAAGTTTGCGTTTCTCGAGGGCATCAAGGTTGGCCCGCAGTCGCCCTCGTTCCCATCCGGTCAAAGTGAAGAGTGCGTGGGGCAGTGCGCCGATTTCACCGGTATGACGGCCTCGGCCCATAGACCAAGTGAAAGGCGTTTCTCCGCGCGGCGCGAGGTGTCGCTCAGACCGAGAGGACTTGGGGAGGTTTTCACCAATCGCCTTTAGCTCGGTCTAGCCTCTTCTTTAATCCTTGTATAATCGTGCGGTTCGTCACCTCGGTCTGACCATTCGCTTGAGGGTGTGCGATCGAGGTGAAGCGTTGATCGATCTGGAGCTCTTCGCACCACTCCTTGAAATTTTTGTCGACGAACTGGGTGCCGTTGTCCGAGACAAGAATGTGCGGTATGCCGAAGCGGCAGACTATATTCTTCCACACGAAGGTCTGAATCCTTTTGCTCGTGAGGTTTGAAAGTGGCTCAGCTTCGACCCATTTTGTGAAGTAGTCTATGGCTACGACTAAATATCGAAGCTGACCTGGTGCTCGGTCGAACGGACCAACGATGTCGATCCCCCATTGCATGAAAGGCCATGGGCTCTGCAGGCCGCTCGATCGGTCCGGGTAGCTGACCGTGGAGTGAAGTTGGCACTGGACACTTTTGACGAGCTCGGCGAATCTTGAATAAGGGTGGGCCAATAATATCCCGACTCAACGCCTTCTTTGAAAGAGCCGTGACCGATGTGGCTTCCGCAAGATCCTCTGTGAATCTCATTAAGCACGTAGTCGGCTTCTTCCGCCCAAGGCACCTCGGGAGGGTTGAAGGAAAGACTTCCTAGAGAGAGCCCTCATACATAAGATACTCGAGATTTCACCATCATCTTTTGGCCTCGAGCGATCCCGAGGAAGTGTGCCAACTTCCGGTATGCTTTAGGGCGTCATCCGTTTGGCTCACCTCGAGATAACGCCGACGCGGGCGCCTCAATGCTTCGAATGAACTTCCTCCATCGGCGGATTTGCCGATGACGGCCAATTTACTAAGGATGTCACCGCTGTTTTCCTCGTGGATTTGATTAATCTTGAAGTACCGAATGAGGCCAAGATCTCTTTCGCTTCTCTAGGTATTGCTTCATTCGATCCTCCTTGGCCTCGTATGTGCCTAAGACCAGTTTACTACGACTGGAATCTCCAAATATCTCGAATTTTGTCCACTTTCAATTCCTTTGCAAGGCGGAGTCCCGAGATCGGTGCCGTACTCACTTCGTTATTGGTGGTGGGAAGGTAAACCGAGGGCGTATGTCACTTCCTCGCTTATCCGGGCCGGGAGGAGGATGCCCGCTCTTTGCCTGTCTTGCATGAAGCTCCGCCCACATACATCCGCCAACAACCAACGGGTGATGCAAGGATGTGTTCTCCGACGTGAGGCGGGAGTGACCTCGGCTGTAGAGGCGACCTCGGTGAATTTGACCTCCACCAGGAAATCTGCAAGGGCTTGCCCTTTTATGGCCGGCCTGGGGGAGTATGAGATGTCGTGCTCGACGAGCTCCAGTGCCCACTTAGCTATACGTCCAGATGACTCCGGTTTTGATAAGACTTGTCTTAAAGGTAAGTCCGTTAGTACCGTGCGGAGTGAGCTTGAAAGAAGGCCGGAGGCGCCGCCATGCTCACCGGGCTGAGCTACCTTCTCGAGGTTAGTGTACCTCGCCTCCGGTCCTTTGAGAGCCCGGTGATGAAGTAGATGGGGAGTTGCCGTCCCATCTCATCTCGCACCAAGATCAAGATCGATTGCCTCGTCCGAGGCGCCGATATAACGATAGAGTTTCACCTTGCTTTGGGGCGGATAGAGTTGGGTGTCGGCGAGATATTCCTTCACCGCTGTGAGGCGACACGTGTTCTTCTGCCGGGTGAAATCTGAGCTCTCCTCGTAATCTTGAAGAAGGAAGCCGCTTCTCGGCACTCGAGATAGGAATCTGCGAGAGCGGCCAGGCATCCCGTGAGTTTGTGTATTTCACGGATGGTTCTTGGGACCGCATGTCGAGCAATTGCTTTCACCTTGGTAGGATTGACTTTCGTGCCTTCTTGAGAAACACAAGATCCCGTAAATTTACCCGTCTTCACCACGAATGTGCACTGGGATTAAGCTTGAGGTTGGCCGACCGAGGAGTCAAGAATAGTTTCGAGGTCGTCGGCGCAGTTCTCATCTTTTTGCTTTGACTACTATATCGCCGACGAGACTTCAACAATTTCCCTATGTGATCTTTGAAGATTGCGTCTACCATCCTTCGTAAGTAGCTCAGATTTTCGCATCGAAAGGCATCTTCCAGGCAAAACACCAAGTCGATGATGAACGCTGTTTTTGGGCGTCTTCCGGCTCATCAGACTTGGTGGTATCCCTTGTATAAATCCAGAAATCAAGATCTCATGCCCCACCAATGCCTCCACCTTCGTCAATGTCGGGAGGGGGTGATCCTTTAGGCGGTGTTTATTGAGGTCGGTATAGTCGACACACATGCGCCATCCTCTCCCAGCTTCGACTACAACGGATTAGCCATCCAGTTGGGTATTTAACCTCGTCTGATTTTAGCCTCCGGAGTTGGGTTACCTCGTCTCTTATGACCGGCTGCGTTCGCGGCAAAACTTCTTCTTCGCCGAACCGGTTTAGTAGCCGGATCGATGTTGAGACGATGAGTTATGAGCTCGGGCGAGACCCGGTCATATCCAATGGAGACCATACAAATACATCTCTATATTCCTTAGAAGTCGCATGACTGTTGGCGAATATCGATCGAACTGGGTGCCAACCTTGACAACTTTGGAAGGGTCGTCGTCAGAATGCGGTGAAGATTCTCGGTCAGTCATCCCGAGGTGGCAACCGGAGGGTTCAGAATTCTAGGCCCGAGGTAAGGCGCGTCTTGGGTTGAGACTCGTAGGCATTCTTTTCGCCGCTTGGTCACCCCGAATGCTTAACACTCCCACCGGTGGGTATCTTAACAGTGAGGTGGTACACGAGCAGACGGCCTGGTTGCATCTGACCAATCTCTTCCCGTGATAATGTTGTATGGAGAGGAGCTCGGACCAGAAAAATTGAATGGCCTTGTAACCGACACAGGAGCACGCCCTACGGTAACCGGAAGGGTAATAACACATTCGGTTTTAACGTGATAAATCAGATACGTTGGTATGAAAGATTTAGATAAAGCGAGAAAGAACACGTGAGTTTTAACGTGGTTCGATCCAGAGAAAGATCTACGTCCACGGAGGTGATGGTCCTCAAGATGTTCACTATAATTGTGTTACAATGAGTATCTCAAAGAGCTCTAGTATTCAAGAATTTGCTAACCCTTTACCTTCAATCTAACTCCTATTTATACATAAACGTAAACCTTGTAACGAATCCCTGATTAGCGGGCTCACGATCCTCCTATAACCCACCATGATCTTCACCATAATTGCCCATGATCTCCACCGTTACCCCATTATCTTCGCCTCGACCGCCTTTAATTGTGGTTTGGAGGCCGTGATTCGGGCGTAACCGAGTAAGGCAACATTAGGTCGTGCCCACTCGTTTGGGCCGCTAGTGGGCTCGAGAGGTTGGGCCATATCCTATCACAAAACATCTTTGGTAAAAACTCTATCGATTTAGGATTGCCTTTGGGAACTAATTCAGGAGGAGACCTCATTGCCACCAAAGGAAAAAGAAACAAGGAATCTGCACTGCTTGCCATTAATTGTTCACATACAAGAGTTGCTTCTGTTGGGGACTGCTACCGCCACCACTCCGTCCAATTAGTATGATATTGTCCGCTTTGGACAAAAGCCCGTACGGATTTGTTTTTGGACTCAATCCCCAAAAGGCCTCATACTATTTGAAGTGGTCTTCTTAATATATAGAAGACAATTTTCCTTCTCACTTCCGATGTAGGACTTTGGGTTGCACCACACCCAACAGCTTCAATATTCTTTTCCACTGAATCAACACATCTCCACTAAATCAACCGCGGAATATATTCGTGATTGCGTGAGTTTTCTTCCCAAATTAGTTGCTCACAGATTGTGCCAATTTGATCGAGTGAATTAAACAAGTGTGGTAAATTTTAAGAACACAGAAATAAATATGCATGTCCAACCTAAAAGGTCGATAACTTCTTGTAATAGCCGACACCCTAAAAACAAAGCTATAGATTTTTACTGATATTCCCTAATAACTGACAGACTACGATAATTGAAATGTAACTAACTAAACTGAACTTCTATCCTTAATTATAATCCACTTTTTCTTAGCCCATGTAGAATAAAGTCGAATCTGCTCCTATTCCATACCACATGCAACACGAATACGTTCCATTTCATTACAAGTAAATGCGGACTTACAGAATTTTTCTACAGTCCCTTGGATAAAGTTGGCAAAATCAACAATGTCAAAGAGATTACATCGCTGATAGTAGAAAGATGACCAATGACTTAAATTAATGTACATACAACAAATGGCAACCACAAGTATTGATATATCGGGTTGATCAATCCTAAGACAAGGCCTAAGCCACCTGCTGCTTTCCATTTGAAAATGTTATTTATGATGTTTACTTTTCTTGTCCTTCCTCCTACTTTTGCTCTTGTCTTTCGACTTCTCTTTTGATTTGTGTTCCCTCGAATGCCGCTTGCTTGAGGTTCCCTTAGCTTTCTTCTTCCTGTGTAGACGCAATTCATCATCTGAAGATGATTCGCTAGATTTCAGGGAATAAGGCTTCTCCGGGCCAAGCACAACTCTTGCTCTATTTGGCATCTCATTATCGCTCTCAAACTTGTTTTTAGAATCTGGGCTAAGGGGAAGGTAAGGGCCCGTTTCATCCATCCTTGATCCAATACAACCCCTGCCTCGCTTGATTCTGTAATTGGAAATAAAATGCAATTAGGTAATTAGTTCCACAAGAAAAGTTGCCAAACTGTATTCAGAATATAATTGCACTAATAACATTGATGTCTCCTTTAATATTTTCGATTATCAAGATCACATTTTTCTTGCATGCAATGATTAAACTTCATTGGAAAATGTTTGACATTATTTATTTAAATAAATGATTAGATATTCTTCACAATTCCTTTGCCACCTTTCCAAATAGTCTAATTGCACAATAATAGGCAAAAAGGAGAGAAAAAAAACCAGAAAACCTAGTCGGGTATTCGGTTACACGATTTCTTAGCCAAGTCGGGGTCAGGTATTGGTTTTTGTGTAAAATCAGGGTCGGTACCCGAAATTAGACTATTTGGAAAGGTGGCAAAGGAACTGTGAAGAATATCTAATCACTTATATAAAATCTAAAATAAATAATATCAAACATTTTCCAATGAAGTTTAATCATTGCATGCAAGAAAAATTGTGCTTGATAATCGAAAATATTAAAGGAGACATCAATAAATGGCAAACAAACCTGGACTGTAAGAATTGGTCGATCTCATCATCCTTCAGACCTTCATCCTCAGTTGGATCAAAACGGTCAACAAATCTTTTCTTTGCTTGCTCAGTTGAAGCATTTGCACTGTTCTCCACTTCATTGCTTGCTCTACTTGTGCTAGTGTGAGATTCAATATCCTTGTGAGCTCTTCCACTGTTGCCCTCACTTCTGATACCTCTCAGCTTCTTGTCCAGTTCTACCTGTTTTTCCCTTAGTCGCCACATCTCATTAACTTCAACGACACGATTAGCTGCAGTACCAAATATCAAATGGGAGTTATACAATATTGTATTCAGATACATAAGATACTAGAGCTGGTTAGAAAAGACAACCGTGTTTCTGTGAAACTTGCCATACTACTTGCAGTCTCAATACATCAACGGTAGTTCAGCTCAGCTTTCCACACAACAGCCAGAAAAGAAAGGAAAAAGAGAAAGTTCAATCTACTGTCCAGCAACTAACATCCAGAAGACCAAACAACCTCCTTAGGTATTAAAAAGTGATTTTGGCTTCTTTAGTAGCATGCTCAATGAAAAGATTTTCTCATCCCAGAAAAAAGATTTTGAGTAAAATATACAGCAGAGAAAACATTATAAAAGATGCATACACCATTTCGACTCATAAATCCTATCAAATATTTGTTTGTATAACTCAAAATCTAAAACAAGACTATTAACTTTTGCTTCATAGTTTTTTATTTGCAGACCTCCGCAATCAACTTAAGGTGGCATAAAAAGACTTTTGATGTATAAAAGACAACACAAATCCCTTGACTTACACACTGGCTAAAGAAAAGGCAATCTTTCAGTCCTTTCTATGACCTATCACCCTTAATATGCATAATTAGGTTAATATTACACAAGGGAGCTTTATCACTTATCAGTATTTGTTTGAGAACGCCCTTTATTATTTCTGAAAACAAGGCAAGTCAGATCAAACGAGGATTTCTCATAGAAGCACAACCCCAAAGAACAACAACCATTATGTCCATTAGTAAGAGAAGCTCACATATATAGTTAAATTATAGCTCATTCCAACACCAAAAAGAAGAAAATAGGCAGCAAAACTTACCTTGTTGCACTCCACGAATAGTTGCAGTCAAGAAACGAGAATTGGGCCTACTCCTCACAGTGGGTTCACGAAGATAAGCAAGTGCGCCTTCCTTCTGAGCCTCACGACGCAATTCTGCAGCCTCCTTTAAAAGAATGGCAGCTATTCTGTTTTCCGTCTCCAAATCCATATTGAAACCTCAATAATGATGTTCACTAGGGGAGCTAATGAGAAGATATTCCTGCATAGTAGAAGAGGATTTAGAGCCTTTTCACTTATCAAAGGTGCCAGGTGAATACGAAATCACTCACATGTGAGTTCACATATCTTTCATGTTCTTTTCAATTTTTCTTAAGAAAAAATAATCAAATTTATGAATATCATCAGGGGCTGCCATCCCCTAAATTATCTATATCTACATACTATATTACCGTGACCATCGTGTGTGTTTCACAGATCAACAGGACGATGACATGTTTTTAAAGATCAACAGACTAGTTGTTGGTTTGAGATGCAAAAAAGCTGGTATTTACATCATATAAGCATCTATTTTAAGCAACGGAAAAGGCGCATTTTCAGTGGGTAAAAGGAAAAACAGAGAACTCCATAATTCAAATTAAAAGAGATGCGTCTCCATGAGAAAATATCTCTCTCTCAGATGTTGCAAAAACAAATCAACTGTGACAAAGCAGGATCCAGAAAAAAAAAAACAGAAAAAATACCTTCTTTACTTACAGCTCAATGGACATTTGATGGTGCAAAAACTGTATTTACAATATATTACCATCTATTTTCAGCTCAGACCATATTTTTTAGTAAGAACACGAGAAGAAAAACCAGAGGAGCATAATTCAGATCAGAGATTGAGAGACGCGTCTACAAAACTCTCTCTCCGTCTCCGGAGACAAATTATCTCTCTATCTCAGATGTTGCAAAGGAAAATCAGTGATGACAATGCAGAATCCAGAAAATACACATTCTTTAACACAAGAAAAAAATTAACTAATATATATCCCTCCTCTTCGCTTTCCTGAAGTAGATGTATTGTGGGTTCAATTTTCACAGGCAGACATGAAAAAATAAAATTATATACTATATAAAAAAACGAAAATTACGCATGCTCTGAATTAATTGATTACACTTTCAAAATAATAACATATATACCTTAGAACTTCTACAAAATCTGTGCAGATTCTATCGGATGAATCGCGAATGAATCAGGAAGTTCTCGAGCAATCGGATGAATTTGCGGAATTGATGTCTAGGGTTTTTGGGTAGTGACAGAGATTATAAGAAAAGAACAACAAAAAGTTCGAAGGTTATATGAGGCGATGGGTAGTTTAGAAAATTCTTTATTTATAATCTCTTGTACTTTTATTTGTTTCTTTAAGCCAACACTACTGATTCTATTTCAGAGGCCCGAAACTATAAAGCGCGTTTATTATTTGGTTTTATTCTTATAAACATTTTAAAGTTAATGTATTTAAATATCTTCAATTTTGACGAGATATAGAAAAATATTCTTATATTTTTTGTAAAATATCCAATTTAAATTAATAAATTAAAAGTTCGAATTTTGATGAGGTTTTGAAAATATTTCAAAATAAATGATGAGTAACATCACTTGATTCTCGTGCAGTTTATGTTTTAAATGATGTATTTTTTTTACATCGTCACTAAAAACAACATTATTTTACGTGGTTAAATATGAAAATGATGCCTTTATACATATACATATATATTTTGTGAGGTCACCATATTTAATTTTAGGGAATCTTTTTTATAATCCCGTTTGTATTTTCATAACTCAATAATTTTATCACCATCCTTTCCACATGAAATGATTATTTGATTAATCATATGACTTTTTTCCTACATAAAGTTATATATTGAACGTTCAAGGTTCACTTTTCAAATTTTTAGGTTAAGAAGATCAAAATGAGAGTGAAGGTAGTGAATTAAAACTGTGTTAGAAACCTTTACTTGATTTATTTTACTATGTTGAAATAATATTTCTCTAATTTACAATCTTAATAAATTGTTCAAAGGTATGATAGGATCATAGGAATGATAACGAGTAGTGGCGTAGCTAGGATTTTTCAAGGGGAAGGTTATTGCACAATTACTCATTCGGTTAATTGCAATTGGTATGAGTTGATGGTAATAATTCCGACGATTCTCGATATTTGAAGAACAAAAAATAAATAAAATGGTTTGGACTTAACCTATCCATGCTTCCATGTAGCTCTGCCACTGATAACAAATGATATGCATATACCAATATGACAATAAATTATATTTTTGATTTTGTTTGATTTAACTTATATATTTTGGACAACCTTTTAATTTTATTACTACTAAGAAAAAGGTCTTGAAAATGAAATGCTAAATTAAACTAATTCGTAAAAGAAGAGGGAAAATTTGAAATGAAATGCTAAATAAAACTGATGATGCCATTTCGACATATTAACAGAAGATAAGGATTACCAAAACTAAACCCCAAAGAGTCTAGGGTTTGTATTAAAAAATTGCAAAATAAAGATTTCATCAGAATCGGCGGCTCTGACTGGGAATAGCTGTGCAACAAAGTGCAACGCCAACGCTCATCTCCACAACCATCTTAATTTCTTGAGCTGACTTTGCAAAAATGTCTGTGGTAAATCAAAATGTTTCTACTTCTCTATCCGCATCCACCTCCTCTTTCCTCGGTCACAACAATCTCAAGGCCATCAGGTATCGAAAATATACATAATTTGGAATTTAGCATTGTTTTCTTCTGTATCCTGCTCAATGCGGATTTGATTTGTAAGTTTCGGGATTTTTTTACAGGCCTTCTCATGTCTCCGTGGCGGGGAGAGTGAGTGCCGTTGTTAAATGTGTTGCGTCGCCGTCAGCTGAGAAGACCGGTGACTGATTTCTCTTGTTATTGAATACTGTTGTTTTTTTACCTGTTCTGCAATCATTTTCGTGATTCTTATCTTATTTCATTCACGTGTTAATTTTATCTGGAGTGTACGAATATGTGTTTATTTCCTCCTAAAATACTTGCCTTTGTGTTTAAATGTGATTAATTTAACTGTAAGGAAGCTTGGAATGATGAGAAAACTTCTTGACTGTAAATTTTAAGAACACTGTTTTACTGCTAGAAAGAGGATGAGTTCTGCACACTCACCCATTTGGGGCTCTGCTTAAATGAGCAAAAGCAATAAGGAGATACGGCAGCTATGAATATGTAGAGCGAAAACAAATATGATACACTAGTCAGATGAATAATTGCAATAAATCTTGGTGAGAGATTTTCGTTCATGAGGACAACATGTTATTTTTGAATATCCTCAAAGCGGTTTCTTCCAGCATATTGTTATGTATGAGTTTTTTGCTGTTTAGTTACATGATATGGAAATTGTTCAGACACTAACTTTAATTCAATATGTTCACTGCTGATGCTACTTTTGATGAAGCTTACAAGACAAATGTGGCGCGCAATGAAAACCTAGCTAAACTTCAAGCTGGCTACCTCTTTCCTGAGGTCTGTTTCAGGACTAAATTTTCTAATTTTACATCTTTTTGATAATTCTTGTATATCTGGTGTAGGTTTTAGTTAATCAGAATCTCATATTGCCTGTGCTTCTTTTCTATACTAAAATTAGCAAGGATTGCTTTCCTAGGTTTTCCTCAGGAGTTTCTTAGAATTCTTGAAATCTTTGGAAGCTTCTACAAAAATGCTTACAATGTTCCCACGTAAAATTGGAAAAATGTGTTATCCTGAGTCTATATCATATCTTTGATTTTTGGGTCATTTATTGTTTCCGCAGCCTCGAAAGGACTGTAGCTACTCTTAAATGCAGATGGTCATACATTGTGTCAAATGATAATTTGATGCACTCATTTCGTTCCCACCTTACATGTATGAGATATGGCTCTATTACACATATTTATGCCCAGAAGTAGCTGCATTTGTTAACAAAGGCTTTTGTTTTAATATATACTGTATGCAGTATCCTGATGGTGAGATTTGAAGTTGTTCCTTTAGTTCTGGCTCAAGAGGCTCCTGATATATGTTGCTCTATTTTGTTTCTGGATGTAAAAACTGGAATAAAAAACTATTTTTGTTCTTATTAGATAGCAAGACGGAGAAATGCACACATCGCTAAAAATCCCGAAGCCAAAGTTATCAGCCTTGGAATCGGAGACACAACTGAGCCGATTCCAGAAGTCATTACTTCCTCCATGTCCAAGGTATTACTGTTCTGAGCCTCATCATAAATAGTTCTTTATAGTTTTTTTGTTTTGTTTTATGGGAGTAAATTTGATGTGCCCATTGAGCATCACCATATCCTGCTTCTGGGCATGAAAGCTTGCTTGATATTTATGTCTTCTGGTAGCTTCTCCATATGCAGTGCTTGCATCAGTGGAAATTATGGTCTTGGTCCCACATGCTGAAATTATGGTCTTGGTCCCACATGCTGTCTTTGTGTAACTAGTTTAATCCAAATAGGCAGAAAACTAAAAGGGTTGTTAGATTGGGAAAATTGTTGTTTCTTCATAGGTAGTATTTGTGTTTTTGTGCTCTTTTTCTTGTTTGTTGTTGATGCTTTCCAGTATGATGATGACCTTTATTTTCTTATCAGAGATCAGATCTGCTGTCAACAGTAGCTGGTTACAGTGGTTATGGTGCTGAACAAGGTGAACAGGTAGTAATCTTCATGCCTTTCCTGTCTTGTGCTCTATGTGTTTTCTTTCGGCTCGTTGCCCTCCACCAGTATTGCATTTTCTTCTTTTTCAATCTGAATTATAGGTATGGTTTGGCTGTCATTGATGTTTTTTGGCTGTCATTATTCAACAGATGGAGTAACAAAGGAACTCGTTTTCTAACTTGATTCTTAACAGAAATTGAGATCTGCCATTGCTGCAACCTATTATTCAGGCCTTGGCATCGAAGAAAATGATATATTTGTATCCGATGGTGCGAAAAGTGACATATCTCGCCTCCAGGTTAGCTTTTTTAACTTCTCTTGCGAGTTGTGGGTATATGTCAGCAATCTATAGGGGCTTTGTTACTGGATGTACCTTATCAGTTGCTTCGAGTTGTTTGTGATTCTTGTTTGGCAGGTCCTTTTTGGATCTAATGTGACAATGGCTGTTCAAGACCCATCTTACCCGGTAAATATATTATGCTTTATTTTGTGAACAAGAGTCAAGTTATTATTAAAATATAATTTAACCTTGCTGCATGAATCTTTAAAACATAAAATGTCGGGGTCTGTTTTGATGTTGCCATCTTCTGTCATGTCATATGGTTTAACATTGTTAACATTACAGAATCACCTTACACCTTACAAATTAAAAACTCATCATGATGAGGTAGCACTGAGTGCATGCACATGTTGAATAATATTTTTATCTTGCTTGCCTCCTTTTGCTAATTCTGCTGCTGCTAATGCTGTTAAAACAGTTAGCAGCAGCACGAGGATCTATTTGCTGTTCCAATAATAAATTTTACCTTATTATGTTGCCTTTCTTTGGAATTTTATGAAATATCTCCTCTCTGTAGGCTTATGTGGATTCAAGTGTTATTCTGGGTCAGACTGGGCTGTTTCAGAAAGATGTGGAGAAGTATGCAAATATTGAGTACATGAGGTGCACACCAGCAAATGGTTTTTTCCCTGATTTATCCACTGTTCGTCGGACAGACATCATCTTCTTTTGTTCTCCGAATAACCCGACTGGTTCTGCTGCATCAAGAGAGCAACTAACCAAGCTTGTACAATTCGCTAAAGAAAATGGTTCTATCATAGTCTATGACTCTGCTTATGCTATGTACGTCTCAGATGATAGTCCGAGATCCATTTTTGAGATTCCTGGAGCCAAAGAGGTTTGTGCTATCTCGATTTTTCTATTAGGAATTATTATTTGTATTCCTGTCTCTTGTGCTTATGTGATGTTCCTCAGATCCTCTTTATTTTTTTTACAGTGATTGCAGTCATGGTTCTCTTGTCATAAACATTTTGTATTTTTAGTTTTCCGCTCTTCTAAGATATAACATAAAAGGCTGGATGCCTTCTTGTGCAGTTGCTAGTCTATCACATTTTTCAAGAGAAAGCATGCAAATGTTTGATGGCGAGCTCATGTTCATGAAGTAGTTTCCCTCGATAATCTTTTGTGTGAAGTTTGTTATTTTTATTGATTGTAGTGCCAAATAGGGTGGACGATTGTAGTTTGTTCTTCATACACAGTTCGTATTGTTATTTCTGAGAAGCATAAATCACTTAGTTCTTCATAATGGTTGCAGGTTGCACTTGAAGTATCATCCTTCTCCAAATATGCTGGTTTCACAGGAGTTCGTCTTGGTTGGACGGCCATTCCGAAAGAGCTCCATTATTCAGATGGGTTTCCCGTGGCCAAGGACTTCAACCGCATCGTGTGTACTTGTTTCAATGGTGCATCTAACATTGCCCAAGCTGGTGGTCTGGCCTGTGTTTCACCTCAAGGCATTAAGGTCATTCCTTTCCCCTTGTTTTTCTTTTTACCTTCATCCTTTTCAATCTTTAGCAGTTTCCTGAAGAGAGCAAAAGTAAAAAAAAAAAAAGAAGAAGCTACAAAGCATCAAACTCGTGAAAGCTTAAAGATGAGTGAAAGAAAGGGCTAACTGATCCTTGGAATAATGACTATGAATCTACCATATGCAGGCCATGCATGAGGTGGTTGGTTTCTACAAGGAAAACACTGCCATCATCGTCGACACGTTCAATTCGCTTGGGTTTAAAGTTTATGGAGGCAAGAATGCACCATATGTCTGGGTCCACTTTCCTGGCCGTAGCTCGTGGGATGTGTTCAGCGAGATTCTGGAGAAGACCCACGTCGTCACCACTCCTGGAAGTGGTTTCGGACCTGGTGGTGAAGGTTTCGTCAGGGTCAGTGCTTTCGGACACAGGGAGAATGTTCTCGAAGCCTGTAGAAGATTCAAGGAGCTGTACAAGTAAACCTGCCTGCCTCTGCAGAAGATTTCTTCTAGAATCAATCAGACAACGAGTATCAGCAATGTTTGTAATGCTTGATTTGCATTTAGATAAATTCCTCTTGACCATTAACTAGTACTCTGAAGCAGACATAGTCCCTGGTGCGTCGAATAAAGTATCAAGTCTATTTCTATCCAGAAGGCAATGCTTTTAAACTGTCAAAACTCAGAAAGACTAAGAATTACAAAGAAAACTTCTTTTTATGGTCCGGACACATTTGAAGTACAACTAGAATTCTATTTTACAAGACTTACTATTTTGTCGAGAGAGGGGAGAAGAATGCCAGGCAACATAACCTTACAAATATTTTTCAGCCTAATTTACAAAACTGAGACACCTACATTTGTTGTATACTCTTACAAACATCTGATTTGCAAGTTGACTTATAATGTCCCGTCTGATTGCATCGACTACAGTGGACAGTATGCTTCTCGCGATTGAGATCCTCTACACACATTCGCTTCTTCTCAGGGCGTCCAGGAGGCCGTCTAACCTTAGGAGGCCGTACAGGCCTCGTTTCATCGTCCATGGTGGTCTCACTCTCATCATCCTTCTTCCACTCAATCTTACCGGGTATGGGATGTATCACTTCAGCATATGCAGCAGCGTAACTAGCCACAGTGAAGTACTTTGCTGTGAAAGCATATACATGGTTCTTGGAGGAGACGAGGGCTGCAACGGCATGTGAGCATGGCAATCCGTACAGCTGCCAATCACGACAAGAACACGAACGCGTTCTGATGTTCACAATGTCAGAACGCCCAGATGAGAGAACCTCAAACTCGACCTCATCTGATCGAAGAACTTGATAGGTGGAAGCGCGATTCATGGCCTCAATCATGAGCTTCTCTGCAGACGGAGCGAGAATGGAGAACCACGACTTGCAACTTGCACGCCTCTCCTCAAACTCCATTATCAACTTACAGTGGATTTGCTCGATAACCTGAGTCACTGGAAGCTCCCGAGTTTCAAGAATCCATTGATTGAACTCCTCAATATTCGATGAGAGATGACCATATCGAGTCCCCTCAAAATATATCAACGCCCAACGAGAAGGCGGATATTGTTGTAGCCATTTGAATGCTTCTGCTGAAACCTCCTCGAGTTCAACCATTTTTTCCTTGAACGCAGAAGTAGTCGTGGCATATGCTGCCTTCCACAGCAGCTGGACAAGCCGAGGATTCTTAAATTCTCGAACAATGCTTTCACTCAAGTGTTTCATACAAATGGCGTGACAACAGGTCGGGAACTTCCTTTTCACAGCCTCCCCGACACCCTTCTGCCATTTGGATAAGAAGGTGAGATGCGGTATAATCTCCGTTTGCATCTCAAATGCCTTATGTAACTCCGACAAGAACCACACCCAACTTTCGTCATTCTCTACATCAACAACACCAAAGGCAAGCGGAAACAACCCACCATCAGCATCAAAGGAAGTTGCTGAAAGCAACGTGCCAAGATATTTACTTTTAAGTGGGAAGCCACCAAGCCCGATGATAGGGAGGCAACCCTCAAGGAAACCCTTTATTGAAGCATAAAAGGAAATAAAGACACGTTGGAACCGATTGTCAGAACCAGCAGTAAACAATTCAGCAACGCTTCCCGGATTGTTCTTCTTGATCTGCTCACAGTAAAACGGAAGGAGGTAATACCCTTCTTCAGACGAGCCGTATATGGCTTGCAGTCCACGCTCCTTGGCACGCCATGCCTGCTTGTAGGGTATAGTTATCCCGTATTGCTCATACACATCACGCAAGATATCCTTTGGCTTGTAGTTTATGTTGTCACGCAGTCGTTCCTCTATGAAGTTGACGATCCAGTCTACAGAGGCCTGATGATGCCCAGCATGTGCATTTTTCCCACAAGTGTGCACTCCGTCTAGGCTTCTTATCGTGAAAGTTGGAGCGTTTGGGAGCTTCACTGCACGTATGCGCCATGGACAGCCTTCAGCAGCACATTTGGCTATGTACCGGATGAGATCACTTTTAACGATACGAAGCTCAAAGTGCTGTGCAATGGCGGCCTCTTTGATTGCACTACGGAAGGCCTTAACGTCTGGAAACTCCTGCCCAACAACAAAATCGCGATCTTCCATACAACAGAGTATGACGGGAAACGTTCCGCTTATTCAACAGAATCATTAACCAATGAGCTTATTCAATTCAAGATTTCCTCAGTAAGTGCTAAAAGGGCAGTCTACAGAATCATACATACAAAAAACTCAGTGTTATTTTGCATTGCAATATGATGAATATGATAATTAACCAAATACATTAAGCCTCATATTTTGTGTGTTCGAAAAATCCAAATATAATACTCCCTCTGTCCCAATATTCATGACACATTTTTCTTTTTGGACTGTCCCATTAAGTTGCCCGTTTCCAAAAAAAAAAAGAAACAATTTTTACACTAAAAAGTGCCTAAAATTTCGTATCATCCACTACTTTATACACAAAACACAACTCTCCTTAATCTACGTGTAAAAAAGAAATGTGCAAACGGAGGGAGTATTAAATTAAAAAAGAATACACAAATGATACAAGAATTACTGCTAAACTGTAATTCATCACCATGACTAATATCTGAATACAGTCATATTAAGACGACTATAAAGTTTAGTGAGATGTGTAAAAAGCTCATACTACACTCGAAAAGCAAGCAAATGCTTCAATCAAATCTGCGAATAACATATGATAAATTCAAAGGAGTTTTTCATAGGAATTTATAGAGAAAACCGCAAAACAGTAAATTCTTTAAAATTAAAGAATAACAAGAACATGAATATTTATTCGGTAAGCAATCACCACTAGAACTAAACAGCCACGTTACTAGTATACTCATATATACGAGACGAAAGGGATTTAATCCGAGTATGAGTCTAACCTGTGAGTTACAGTAGGGAGTGATCGATTGAGAGTGAGAAAGTGAGGTGGGATTGGAATTGGAATTGTGAAGAAAAGGAATAGGGCTCAACGAGAGGTCAAGATTGTAACTTCGGACCGCGACAGAGCTTCTTTTTAGGAAATCATTTATTATCCTTTTTGTTTTTTCCTACATATATAAAGTTCTATTTTACGATCCAACGCCTTTTAAAAAACTATTACATCTAATCTGACTGTAGTTTTCTGGAAGCAATAATCTGAAATTATTCATGTATTCCAAATTTACTTTTATACCTTTATTTATTAACATATATATATATATATATATATATATATATATATATATTAAAAGTATTAAATAAGGATAAAATAAGAAGAATGTTATAATTTTACTCTTAAATTATGAATTACAATACTTATTAATAATTAAAAAAATATGACACTTATTAAAAAACATAGAAAGTATTATATAGAAAAAAAAAACATCCAACTAACAACTATGCAACTAAGAGAATCATGATCTCTAATTAATGTCTTACACCTCAGGAACAAGCATATGATCGATCAGTTCGGTTTTCTGACCAAATTGAACTGATTGGTTGTTTTTTCAACTATCCAAAGTGCATGCTTTGATTGAACTAATTGAAATCCCATTCTGCTTGATTTGGATATGTTTTGGTCTCGACCGAAAAAAGTTTGGTTGTAACACATTATTCTCAACCTTTTTTAATAAAGAAAATACAAAATGAATTGAAAAGATTAGATATAATCTACAAATTAAATACATAAAAGGATAAAGAATCATGGACAAAAAATTATTGAATTTTTTTGATGATATAAAAATATTAAAAAATATAATCGTATTAGTTTGATAGTTTCAGTCTGTTTGTAACAAAATTTAATTAATTCGGTCAAAAATCGAATTAAACAAAAATTCACTCACTCGATTTTGTATTTATTAACCTGCAGTCATCCCTCGTTGCCTCGTTGGTGGCTCTAAATTCGTGGTGCCGTTCAACCATCACAACTACGCTGCAAATATTAAGTACCACCACTCTTTTTCTCTCTCTGATCTGATGACAGTGACGAGCCACTTGAGCATGATGGTGGAGAGAAGCTATGTGCGATGAATGGTCATTTGTGCATGACGGCGGCAGAATGTTGGAGGTGAAAGTGGCCATGGTTGTTTTCTAATTGCCCCAATTTGAGTTGGGGAAGAATATGAGTTATAGTGTTGTCCCAAATTTTGATTAAATCATAAATGATAGAGAGGTGGAATCAAAGTAATGAAGTGAATGAGTAGATTTTTGGAAGAAGTTACGTCAAGTAAAATGGAGAAGAGCAAATGTTTGGAATTCGTCGGGTCTACGGGTTGGATTCGATCTCAAAATTAAAATCCGATCCGATCCGAGATTTTAAAGTAGGATCAGATCCGGTCCGGATCCATCGAAAAAGAAGAACGGTCCACATCCCTAGTTGGAGGTGAAAGTGGCCAAGATGTAACTGCCCCAATTTGAGTTGGGGAAGAATATGAGTTATTCATCGTTTTGCTATTGAAAAATCAATTCGGACCATAAGTTAATATTATCACAAGTTTATATTATCAAAATTGATGACATTTACAAAAAATTTAAAAATTAAAATCATGAATTAAAAAATATTTAAAATTGGTGCCATAAAATGTAATGGATTCTTTTGTTTTATAGAATCCCGACAAGAGTCTATATTGAACCGTATTGTATCCATAAAGTGGGTCACTGTCTTTTGGCCCAACGAATTGAAAGCAATCAGGACCTTCCTCTTACAAACCAGCCACGTAGGATAGATCCCAACGGCTACTTTTAGCCTCGCCCCAAATTCAATTTTTATCTCAATTGTCGCTTCATAGAAAGTGCACAACGCTCTATCTCCACCCCTTATACCTTTTGGCTTCATTAATTCATACAAACACACACACACACAGAGATAGAGAGAGGTTTATAATAGTGAAGGAAAATGGGAGAGTTTCAGGAAATTCCTAGTAAATTCTTATCAGATTCGTCATCGGAGAATCGAGATTCGGTCGGGTCCTTGAATGACGGAGGGGACGAAGAATTTTACGAGAAGATCGAGGCTCCGAAGTTTGTAGACTTCACTGTGCCCGATCACTACAGCCCCGACGACCGTTATTGGTTTTGTCTCCGTGTTGGTTAGTCCCTGGTTCCAGATTTTGTCTTCTCTTTTCTGCTTTTCGAAATTCTGATTTTGCTCATACTAGCTTTTGCAGCCAGACTCATTGTTTCTGAATAAGAGGTTGCATTGTTTTTACATAGATTCGTTTTAGATGGATGAGATTTGTTTCTGCTATTGATAATTTTGCATCTTGCTCTATGAGTAAGAGGATTTTCTTCAGTTAACTGCAAATTTGTGAAATTACGGGCTAACTCATTGTTGACTGAACCGATTCTGCATCATGTTTCACATGCTTCGGTTTTATCAGTACACTTCTAACACCATCATAAATAGAGGATTTTACGATCTCTTTTAGTTAATCAGGTGAAGGAATTTTTGTCGATGTTTTGGAAAATCTCGCCTATAAATATGAGGGAGCTGGTTAGCGGTGAAACTTAAATTATTTCTGGAACAAAACTGATTAGTATTGGATGATTTATGCTTCATAGCTTACTTCATACAACTGATTGATTGGTTCTGGATTATATCTTTTTTCTCTGTGATGCTATTTTTCTGTGTCAGAGTCTTCAACTCCCTGTGATAACATACTGAAAATCTTTATATATTAGTCTTTAAGAAGAAGAAGGTTAATTTTTGTTTCAGGATGTGATCAAAAGCATGAGGAAGAAATGGATTCTGAAGCAATCTACAAAAACTTCGTGCTTCGGGTTAGTCATCAATCATTGAATTCACTATTGCATTGCCTCATCTCGTGTGGATTACTGAATCATTTTCTACTGCCAAAATCTGCTTATAAAGGTGATGGCAGCTAGGAGTCCCAATGTAAGGCTCCGGAAAGCACTCGATAGAAATGCTTCGCGGTACGTTTCACATAGAATCCACATTCTATGTCGTTATCTTGCTTCTTGAAATGACTGAATGTATTGATTTATGTTTTCCAGAACACCTATCAAATGCCCACTCTCAGCTCCTCCAAAATCTTCCAAACCAAGACTGTCAAGGATGGCTGTCATTTCATCGATTTCTAAGAAGATGGTCGAGGACAAGAAAAAGGTTGTTCGACCTCTTTTGAAGCCTGGATCTACACCAGTGACAAAGACGAAACCAGTTGCCGCAAAGTATCTCACAACTCCAAGGAACAAAAAGTGCACATCAGATCAAAGTACGTTTAGAAGCGTTCAGCATTCAAAGCCTATCAATGTTGAAGTGCCAAAGAGTCGGATAGTGGCAAAGGCTCTGGTTTTTCGGTCTCCAAAGAAAGCCGTCAAGGTGAAGACATCCGTTGAGCTGCATACCCCCGTCACAAAACTATGCCAAGGGATGAGTAGGCTTGATATTTCGAGTCAGAGAAAGCGTGCCTTGGGCTATTCTAGCAACTCATCGAGTAGTTTGAGTAATAGTTCGTCAAGGAGACAGTTGAGCAGTCAGAAGTTGCAATCGAAGCTTGAAAAACCACTTCAAACTTGCAAAGGTGAAGAAGCTAAATCTGGAAGATCGATTAGAACTAAGATCAAAGGACAGTTGTCTCAACAGCAGGAATCTAAGAATTTGTTGGGAAGAGATGAGACACATAGCCTAAAGAATAATGAAAATTGTGATATTAGGAAACAGTTAGCCACAAAAGTCGGTGAAGAATCTGGACTTCAAGAATCTAGTCAGGACGAAGCACTTGTGCATTCAACAGTGCCACCAGCCTCACTAGATTACTCGAAAAGTGAAGTTACTTGTTTAGGCTTTGAAGGAAGAGATGATTCAAGATCCGAAGCTACAAGAGCAGAGGAGAAAAATGGGAATGAAAACATCTCTTTAGAAAGTTGTGCTGCTGCATCTGTAATCAAGTTTAACGGAAAAGTTTCTTCTGAAGGGGAACATGGTGGACTTGACTTTGAGGACGGAGATGACAAAGAAAACGCTGCAGCCTCTGATGAGAACAGGTTCTCTATGAATGAAGAAACACTCTGAAGCAGTATCATATTCTAAGCAGCCTTTGAATTTGTTCTTTCTTAACCTGTTAAGTGATATTAATCAGAATCACACTCTATGCAGAGTACCAAACAACACTCTGAATCACCAAAATGGAAGGAAAATCTTTGGAGTGCACGAACGTGATCAAGTTAGAAAAAAGGTTTGTTTGGAAATTCATATGTCATTTTCATGGGACTTTGTTATTGTTTTATATTTATCGTGTACCGTGTTACTGATTGCAATATACTATTGATTGCATAGGTTACTCAAGCACAGGATATTCTGAAGGAGGGTTCCTGTGGTCCGGCGACGAAGCTCAAGAAACCAAAGGCCACAAATCCTAAACCTTTTAGACTAAGAACTGATGTAAGCATCTCAAAATAGCAGCTGAATTTTTGAAACAGCAATCAGAAATCTAACAATATTGTATTTTGCAGGAGAGAGGAATTCTAAAAGAAGCTGTCTTGGATAGAAGAATCGATCCCCCAATTAGTCAAAGTGAAAATGCACACGTGAGCACCCCAGGAGGGAAGTTGCAAAGGAAAAATGTCAGTGATAGAAAATTCGCTTCCTTCAAGTGGTAGTAGCGAATGTAGGAGAAGAAGCTGACACAAATTTGAACTTTTGCAGGAAGGAAGCACGACTGTAGTTCTAAAGACTCCAAAACGGCAGGAGAGATCGAAATCAGCAGCTTTAGCGACACCAGAACGTAATAAATGTCAAGATCGAAAGTTGACGAGTAATGCCATGCAAAGGTTAGAGAAGTTCAGGAAACTCACATCTCCTGTTCCGAAACAACGTCTGAGGTAAGCTTCAATTCTCTCTCACAAACTCAGATGACTGATATTGTCAAGATAAAAATGGACATTTTGATATTTGCAGAGCTGAATCAAGAAAGCAGGAATTGATTTCATTACTGATTCCTGGTCAAAAGCTGGACGTGATACACGAAACTTCACCATCGCCAGTTTCGGAACCACGGACCATACCAAAACCGACTGGGAGGAGGCCCATCACGGTTGGCGAAGAACCTAAGTTACATGGTACACACGTCACCAAGAAATTGTGACAATTTTCATTTAAAAGTCTTATTTGTTCTTTTTTTTTTGAGTTGGTGTTTGTTCAATTATTTGTTGAATTATTATTTGGTTCAGTTATGTATTGAAACTATTCATCTGCGGCGCAGAGTTAACTCTGCTGAAAAGTGTAAACACTAAAATATCGACCATGTTATACGACGCTGTGATCATAATTTTCATAGTATGCGTCGAGCCGGACTGAAACCGGGGTTTGAGTATTTTTAGGAATCTGGAAATAGCGAACAAGATTTTTGAGATTTTCTTTCATTTATGACGTTTTATTTATATTGAAAGAAACAGCAGGTAAAATAACAATCTCGTGTAAATAGAAGGCATTACAATATTGAGAAAAGGCATGCAGTCCTGTCTACCAGAATCGGAATTTTATGAATTCTATCAACACCAAAACTAGAACTTGAGATATATTGCATTTCCCTTGATGTTATTCTTCAACTTCTGAGTTCGATATTCCTGGTTCGTCAGCTGAATGCCCAGCATCTGGAACCACCAACATTACTTATATAAATCAAACACGGTGGCTTGCCTCTTCATCTAGGAAACTATCTCACATGAATACATTTTGTGGGTGAGGAAATATGCCTAAATAACCATTTTGCTTAACAAAAGATTGATTGTAACCACAAAATAAAAATATATATGTAATAGACAATTTTACCCTTTGTATTAAGTTATTAATATATTTTCGAAATAAATATAAAAATAGAATTAAGTTATTAATATATTTTCGAAATAAATATAAAAATAGAAAATGAAAATCAGTTTTTCTTTTTAAAATTAATTAAAATGAAAAAAAAAATCGAAATATAGTTTTGTTCTTCAGAAAATGAAAATCAATTCTCTTCTTCCACCACCTAGGGTTCCAACTTCCAAATATATTTCATTAGATTGAGCGAAATTAAATCTTTTCAAGGTAACTTTACTACGCGAGCTTTTGTTTCTTTTTGTATTTCGTGCAGTTTATGATTTTATGATGTTGGTTTGTGTTCTTGTGTCCGATTTAGAAATGGCGCCGTTATGCTCGCAATTGTAAGGCAAATTTAAGTTTTCATATAAACGTGATGCTTAATTATTGCATAATTTCGTTTCTTAGCGCATTTACACACAAATGTTAAATTGTGTAATTTCGCATCATGTCCAGGTTTAGCGTTAGTGTCTTGTGTTTGTGAGTATTATGCTAAACATATATGGATTTTGTGCAATGCAGATGAGGGCAAAGTGTATAATACTAACACATGGAGGTCAATGGAATGACACTACATATGTAGGCGGAGAACAAGAATTTATTCGTATGCCATCGGATGGGATGACATATGTGGAATTTATTCAAACACTTACAAAACATCAACCTAATGTAATTCTTCGTCATTAGAAGTCTAAAAGAAGTCTACAATAATAAACCGAATTCAAAATCAATTACATCGATCTTTGTAAATTCTCACACTTCACCACCTTTGACACTTGTTGGATCGCATATCCTTGTTCACGCCATCAAAACACAAAAATTCACCAATTTTATATCAACTCCAACACTTTCTCGCAAAATGACTCGTTACCCATAATTTTCGCGTGTCGGTGTAAGTTAAACTGTTACGAAATTGACTCCATTCGTGTTACCCATAATTCAGTTTGTAAATTTTATGCAAAATTATAATTTTATGTTACTCTATTTTCGCATGACGGTGTGTGTTTGATTTATTAGATGCATGAAACCTGTGAAAATCAAAAATAAATAAAAATAACCAAGTAAAACCGAAATAATTCAAATTAAAATCTCCAAATATAAATCTACTTCAGAACTACCAAGTGGATGTTCTGAATGCTCAACTAACTTTGGAACCAAAGCAACAAGGTCGGGCTATAGATTCTTGGGAGCTTTATCATACGAGAGCAATCTTTTGGGCAGAATGTGGCCTCCTTCTTGGTTCTGGACAACCTTGTATCCATCAAGTGCTCTCAGGAGTTGACAATTGATATGTATCAATATTGGGCACATGATCGTGGATGTTCAAGATATTGGTAAAACATCTCTCTCAAAGAGAGAAAATCGAAGGAATTAAAATAGTCACTCAGTAACATTTATAAGGGTTTCAGGAAAGAAACATATGCAAATCAAATGAGAATGATATCGCAGCAACAACAAAATCAGGAAGCTAGTTGCTTGTAACATCTTTCAAAGATGCAAGACAACAGCAGGAAGCTATATCAGGAAGCTAGAAACAGATATAGAAACAGATCAGGAAGCTAAAAAAGAAAATTCGCAGCAACAACAACAATCTAAGCTCTCTTTTATTTAAGTATAAATAATATCAAATAGATTCACGAAGTTCAATGTACATAGATTACACACATTGGACAACGAAATTACATTTTAGAGTTGTCCAACAAATTACAAACATTCCAATTGCCATCAAAACTTGATAGTAGACAACAATCTAAGCTCACTCAAATCATAACTCTTCCAAGTCTACAGCAAAGGTTCTCTCTGCTCAGGAACAACAGCTCCATTTCGATTTCCTTAGCCCTCTCATGCCATATTCTCCCCACTTCTTCAAACGACAAACAAATAGTTTCCGGAATGAAAACAGCCACAAATATGAACGCCATGACCGCCACAGCAGCAAGGATCAAGAACGTCGGGCCAGTGCCTGTGGCCTCGGCTATCGACAGAAAACTCTAAGCTACAATGAGATTCGATATCCAATTCACAGTAGCTGACATGCCTCCACAGAGTCCTCGGTAGGCTTCTGGGTATATTTCTGAGTTCACAGTCCATGGGACGGGACCCATCCCCGGTGCAAAGAAAGCGATGTAAAGAGCCAAACCTAAAACCGCGATCCCGCCATAGACTCCGGTTACATAATCAGATGGTTGGAGGAGAAATGCCACAGCGAGGATTATCAGGGATATGGTTACTCCAAACAAACTGCTGAGTGCCAGCTTCCTTCGACCAAAATGATCGATGAGGTATATTCCGAGAACTGTACCTAGGGCGTTCATGAAAGCTACAATGAGGGATATGAGGAGTGCTAGTTGGTTGGACTGGAATCCAGCCATTTGGACTATAGTCAGACTGTAATACATCACTGTGTTGATGCCAGTGAACTGTTGGAATGCCTGCAAAATCAGAAATATCAGGTATTCAAAACTTGCCTCATCTGCAAATTTTTAATCTATCGAGCATCACCAATGAAACTTAATGAAGAAGAATTGCACAATATACCTTCTAAAGTATTTTAAATGACCAAAACAATTAATTATTTGGTTGACCATTATAACAGTCTTCTTATTACCTGCAATCCAGCTCCAGCCAAGAAGGCAAGTCTTAGTGGAATCCAGCCATTTAGTCTTCCGTTGGTGCTCTTCTTCAAGTGCAGTAGCAACTAGCAAGTTGATCAATTTCCTCTTCCAAGCGAAACGGATCATAGATTTTTGATAGCACAGCAATGGCGTCGGATTTCTCTTTCTGTGAGAGATGGTTGGAGGAGAAATGCACTCCTAGTACTTCATTGTACTACCTAATCCTATTATTAAGCCCCGAAATTCAGGTAAACACAATACAGCAACAAGCCTAAAATAAAGAAAATTATCACTTAATCTTCTTTAAAGAGTAGATCCACAAAAAGAAAGAAAAATACAACCCCTCACCTTGTACAAAGACCATTGGACAAAGGTACCCATAGCACCATCATCGCCCCAATCCATGAACTCCAAAATCTTCCGAGTTCCAGCAAGTTGCAGAGGCATTCCAGCTAATGCTCCTTCGCCCATAGACCCTTGCACACAGACCTACAAGAAGCTAGAAGAGTGATACATGCAATCGCTTCACTTTAAGTAAGTCAATCGGATAAAGCTTGAGGGAACCTTGACGCGCTTTCCATCATCCGCAAAGGAAAGAGCAAGAATGCGGACCAGCTCCATTATAGTACCTATTCGATACACATCCTGAGCAAAAACTCATTCACTTCAAAAATATTAAGGATGGAGAAAAAAAAACAAAAATTAGAATGGAAGTTTCTTACCATTTCTGGATTAAGCTCCGGGATACTGATTTCCACCTTCAGTTTGAAATGGTAAAGTCATTATTGTTATTATTGGATAAATTTTCAGATTAAAAATTAAAGGCAGTAAAGTTCCACTAATCTCATTGTAAATAGGCTCTCCAATAAGAACTAGCATACCAAAGATAAAATAAGATTTGGTACGTATGAGAAAAGGTAAACTTCTTATGTTTATTGCAATCAAATAGATAGTCTCAACTAGTTTGATTCAAATATACACATTACACAAACCAGCCAATGTATGTATATTCAATTAAACCCTGTATTGATCAACAGAATATGTTGATCGTGAAAAACAAAAAAACTGAAATAATCACTCTAACATTCATCAACTATCTCTTAACAAAGAAATATGTTTGGTACTAACAATACAGACAAAACATTCAGATCATGTATCAAACTGCCTATATGGGATGCAAAAAATGGAAATGTAAGAAAATATAAGACCTTCAATCGAGTTTTCCCATCTTCTATTGCTCGTTTGGTTGCTTGCAGCACATCCTCATAGAAGTATTCTTTGATTTCTCTAGAGTGAGGAATGTTATTCAGTCTTGTGGGTATTCCTCTCCAATTATTCTGCAGATTATAATGGCAAAAAATGGACCTAAAAGCTATAAGCTATTTGATTACACAAGGCTGTCACATTACTATGTGTACAAAGGTTTTGTCACATTACTATGTGTACACAAGTCCTAAAATCTGATGAAATGTCTACTTCAACACCCAATATCGCCACTAAGATAGAGAGAGAAGCAATGTTGAACTAAGGGTGTGACAACACTAAAATCAAATTAAATGGAGCGGTCGCGGCTGAGTGGTGGTGAGGCGTTCGTGTCGGCGGCACATTTAGTAGAATGCGTGGTGGGACGGAGCAGAGAACGCCGAGACTGGTCGAGGCGTGGTGGCGCGACGGGGCAGCAGCGGCGGCAGAGCGCTGGTGAGGCGACGATTCTAAAACTAGCTTTAGTAGAGGAAAGATGGTGGTTACCTTCGCAAGACAAAAACCGGTGGTTGCAGCAGAAACCAAGGGCGATTGTGGCACGGGTCAGGGGCTACGCGGCGGCGCTGGGTGGCAACTCGTGATGGCGGCGCCACTCGGAGAAGCTGCAGCGCTCTACGAGAAACAACAATAGCAGCGCAGTGGCGATGCAGGCGGCAACTCGACGACGACGCTCGTCTGGCGGCACGACCGCTTCTGGGTAGCAGAGGGAGGCGACGGGAGTTTATGGGTGGGAGAGACCTTTGAGTTTTGACAATTGTTAGGGTTCATTTGTTTTTGCAGATTTTAAATTTTTTGTAGAAAGTATTTATCTGATTTTTTAAATTAAAAACATAGAAGGGTATTTTAGGTAGGAATGACTATATTTAATATATTTTTATTTTCATGGTTAGAATTAATCTTTGCTTAAGCAAAATGATTAATTTAATATTTGCCTCTGGTGTGGTTTGATGTGGTTATATTTAACACTAACATTTTGGTTAACATTTTGGTCTGAATCCACCACCGTGCCTCCGCTGCGCGCCTTGGCGGCAGATAATGTTTGTTGGTGTGTTGACATAAAATGGCGCCTTAGCTCGCAATTGTTGGCATAATTTTCATTAAAGAAACTTAATATTCCCGTCCAGCAAATACGTTCATTTAATTCCATTTTAGTCATTCCATAAAACATATTCAGTTTCTTTTTTTAGAACATCAATTTTAGTTTTACCTTAAACCTATCAACTTATTTATAAAAAATCACTCATGATCCACCATTTTACACTTATTATCTATTGTAATATATTCATTTATTATCCTTATGACACACTTTATAATCACATTATCTATAGATCTATTTATTTATTATCTATAATCATTTTACACTCATTACAATTTATTAAAACTTATACCACCAAAATCAATGAACAAAAATAGTGGAGTGGTCAAAGGAATATAAAATAATAGGTCAACCTCCAATTCAGCAAAGAACCATTAGAGCAATTAAATTAGTCCATAATCTTTCACTTTGTACATATTAATATATTGTATATTACTGAACGCAAAGTTCATAAAAAAGTGTAATATATGACTTAAAACGTAACCTACGCGGCCGGCGTCACGTTTTGTTTTTTATATTGTTTTGGGACAGAGTCACACCTAAGTAATTAGTTGATAAATAATTGATCCGATTAATTGATAGTGTTGATTGTTGAATCTGTTGATGCTACTTTTGTAAATAGGTTTGGAGTCTTTGGACGGTGATGATACGAGTCCTGAGGAAATAGAGTGAATGAGGTTTTCAAACCTTCGATTTTTCAATAAAGCATGACTAGATAGAGGTGTGAACGCTGAATGCGGACAAAATATAATTTAATAAGAAAAATGAAAACTGTAAAAGAAAAACATATAATTGCTAATTATTCGGAATTCTCAAGATAAAAACGAACTGGAATTCAAAAGTTAAATATCGAAATACAAAGAAAACCTAAAATAATTTGGGTTGGGTTCGGGTTCGGGTTCGGTTGGAGTTTTGATTTACCTTGGTGACAAGCGATACACATCAGGTAAGGCTATGAAATACAAACAAATAGGAGAAGAATAGCCAACCAAACACCTATTTCTGAGAGCCACAAACACTGGATACAGATATAAAGGCTCAGAAAATTTCCATTTCCATTTCCATTCAAAATTCAATCATTTTCTTTACCTTATAACTCCACACACTTTCAAACAATATCCTTATCCATAACTCATAAAACCAAATAATCTAAGTTTGCTTTACCACAAAACATGGAAGCTAACCACCGCATCTCCCGAATTTCTGCTCACCTTCATCCTTCAAATCCACAGGTAAAGAAACAAGTTAATAAACTTGAAAGTCGTATGCTCTAGAAGCTCAAGTTTGCTTCTTTTTGTTTCCACAGATGGCTGCAGAGCATCCCATTCTAAGGGCGGCGGAGTGCAGGGCAAAAGGCGGCGCTCCCGGCTTCAAAGTGGCCATATTAGGTGCTGCCGGAGGCATCGGGCAGCCCCTCTCCATGCTAATGAAGATGAACCCACTAGTCTCAGTCCTGCACCTTTACGACGTGGTCAACGCCCCCGGCGTCACTGCCGATATCAGCCACATGGACACTGGCGCAGTCGTGAGTTTCTTCACTAACAATATGTCACAATGTATTTGCCTACATGTTTCTTTCAAGAAACTGAAAATAAGGTTTTGCATTTTAGGTGAGAGGCTTTCTGGGGCAGCCGCAGCTGGAGAGCGCGCTAGAAGGGATGGATCTCGTGATCATACCTGCCGGAGTTCCGAGGAAGCCAGGGATGACTAGAGATGATCTGTTCAATATCAATGCCGGCATTGTGAGGACGCTCTGCCAAGGGATTGCGAAGAGCTGTCCTAACGCGATTGTAAACTTGATTAGTAACCCGGTGAACTCCACTGTGCCCATTGCTGCTGAGGTCTTCAAGAATGCCGGCATCTATGACCCCAAGAAGCTCTTGGGAGTCACCATGCTTGATGTTGTGAGAGCCAACACGTTCGTGGTACGTGCTTTTAGCTACTGTTGGTGTTTCCACTTTTTGAATTATTCACTGATGCATCATATAGGTCGATTTTCTTGAATATATGTGATTGCCAAGGAATTTGTGAAGAGTTGAGATTCATTAGCAACCAAATTTTGGTGTTGGTATATAGATTCATTTGAATCTATATTTATAGCTCGATCATACTTGTATATATATTTATACTAATATTGATCCAAAGTTGTGAACAGGCTGAAGTTTTGGGACTTGATCCAAGAGAAGTTAGTGTTCCTGTTGTTGGTGGGCATGCAGGAGTTACAATTCTGCCTCTTCTCTCACAGGTAGTAAAAAGTTTGCCATTTTCTAGCTTATGTATATATTCACTGTTTTAGTTGCAGCTGAACACAGATTTACTGAGCAAGTTATCTTGAAATCTTTGTATGTAGGTGAAACCTCCTTGCTCTTTCACACCAGAGGAAACCGAGTACTTAACAAAGCGCATTCAAGATGGCGGGACTGAAGTCGTTCAGGTAAAATCAATCGCTGTGTTTCTTGAATAAATGAAAGAATACAGTCTACTCAGATTCTTGATACAATTGAAAAAATAAAATAAAAATTGGCTACATCATTGCAGGCAAAAGCTGGTGCAGGCTCAGCAACTCTGTCAATGGTAATGAGTTTGGTTCAATGTTTACCTTTCTAAAAGAAGAAGAAGCAGGTGACTAACAGTACACATAGTTAAATTTGTAGGCATATGCAGCAGTCAAATTCGCAGATGCATGCCTCCGTGGCCTGAGAGGAGATGCCGGCATTGTTGAGTGTGCTTTTGTAGCCTCACAGGTACCTCTATCAAGCTTCATCAGATCCACTTTCTGAAACATTTTGCTGACATACACCTCTCAATGATCGGTTTGCAGGTTACAGACCTCCCATTCTTTGCAATTAAGGTGCGGCTTGGGCGTGGAGGAGCTGAAGAGTTGTACCAGCTAGGGCCTCTGAATGAGTATGAGAGGTAGTGTTATTGACATGAAATTTAGTGTAATGGCTTGGTAAAAACTCAATTTACTGATTGCTGGATGGCTGTGGACAGGGTCGGATTGGAGAAAGCAAAGAAAGAACTGGCAGTAAGCATTCAAAAGGGAGTTTCCTTCATAAAAAAATGAAAAATGGAGAGAATCAATCCTATTATAATAATAGCATCAAGAATCCCTTTTTAAGGCTGTTTTATAAGTCTGTTGCCTGATAAAAGTCTTTTTAAGATGTTTTCCTTTGCAGTTTTTTCTGTGTTGTCAGTGAATTTATCTATGTCATAAAGAGTGATGGTCACATTGTATTATAATACATCACCTCATTGCTTTTGGTTTGTGGTGTAACTATATAGGCTACATCTAAAAAAAGAACAAGATTACAATATCTACACTTTCCTCATCCTCCTCAATTACATCAAGTTCCTCCACAACTGCTCACAACATAAATGGATTTGGAGGCTGGTGAACTATAGGAATCTTCGACATAGTAATGTTCCCCAAGAGCACGCTCTGCGCCACAGTATCCTCCACTACGACAGGATTGACCTGCACCACCTTCTCCGGGACAATCCTGTTCCCATCAACCTTGGCCAGCACCTCAAAATGCATCCTTACAGTTGAGGGCTTCGTTCTCCATTCCGGGATACCAGCCACATCGCCCTCTTTCAGCCTCTTCTCAACTCCAAAACCTATCTTTACAAAAGTTTGAGCAGACACATCCGCCTTCAATACCTTGAACAACCCCTCCTTGCTCGCTCTGTCACCCAGCACAGACGATAGCAATGCCTCAAAACCAAGCAAGTTGGCATTTGAGCCGTTGACGGACACAATGGGCCACAGTGTGCTAAAATGGCTGGGTGTGAGAAGGGCCGTGGCTTCTCCTTGGAGATATATGGCATCATTTCCCACGACCCTCTTCTTTGAAGCAGAGGACAGCTCCACCAGGCCAGGCGCAAGGCGCTTGAGCTTCAGGCGGTTGTTGGAAGAGGGTGATGACGGGGCAGGAGACGTGAGCGATGTGGGACCAACTATACGGAGGGAGAGGAGAGGACCATCTTGGGAGCGCGCAGCATCCTGGAGGCGCTCCGCTAGAGATATGAGGCCTGAAGCAAAATATTGATCCGTAACATTCAGCGGGAGCGGAAGCTCGACCGGATGGCGCAGGCTAACCGATTTAGCCCCCTTGACAGTAACCACAGCACCATCTGCTAGGATCACCTTCTTCAGCACACCAGCATCCACATCGTGCTGCACAAACATCAAACAAATCAAAATCAGCAAACAACTGAAGATAAAAGCAATGGGAAATATACAACAGTGCTCAGTTTCTATTACAGGCAACGATATTCTCATGTCCTTGGCATCCTGAATCCATAGCTCCATCGGACCTGCCAGCTGAAACGGGGCAAGCACGGGTATCTGATCGTCAACCTTTCGTCTCTTTGACAACACGTTTTCCTCGCCCGGCCTCACCGGATTCTCTATTTGAAAAATGGGTAAATCCACATATTCCCATCTGTTCACATCCTCCAAGAGTTTCAAGGGAAGAACTTTGTTTTCAATCTCCAAGTCGAATTCGTATGCTACTGATCTCCCCACCAGTGCATCCCTCAAATCGAATCCGGATATCTTGAAATCATCAGCTTGGAGCCCTAATCCCTTCACAATCGTTTCTTTCAAATCCTATTACAAACAACCATAAACTCGACCAATTTTATTTTATTCAAAGGAACCCTAGATTGAATAAGAACATCGTAATTCATGTCAATTCATCAACCAAAAACACTTCCTAAGACAGCTCTAACATACAAACAAACACAAATCCGTTTACGTAGCAACAAAACCAAAACGAAATGCAGAAGAATCGGAAAAGTAAAATAGGATTAGAACTTACGGAAATGGCTTCAGGATAGGGAGAATTGAAATCTGGGGCGGCAACCAAAGCGGACGATTTGGAGAATTGAGTTCCGATCAGAACCAAACAGAAGGCGGCAGCGACGGCACGTGATGGCCGCTTTGAATCCATTTAGGGTGAGGAAAGAAGTAAGATTCTGAGCAGAAAATCAAGGTGCTGATGATTAAAAACTTTCTTTGATTTTTAGAGAAGAAGAATGAACTTTAGTGGTGACGTTTTAAACTGGTCTTTAACCGTGTCTGTTGGGCAAAATTGATGACGTGGATGTGTTCAGCCAATAGGAATTGAGAAAGTGATAAAAGGAGTAATATGATTGGCTGGGTTTGCTTGGTAAAACGTGGTCGTTCTTTTGGCGCGGGAAATTGGTCGCTAGCTTCCTGAAGCGTGAAATTTGGGCTGGTAATGGTATGCCTAATATACGACGTCGTACCGAAGTTGCAGGGAAAGCAAAAGGAATATTCTATGGCGTCGCCCGGACTTGAACCGGAGACCTTCAGTGTGTTAGACTGACGTGATAACCAACTACACCACGACACCATTTACTCGGAATGCTATAAAAACCTAACATTATATAATTTTGTCACTATTTTAATTAATTAACATTGTTAATTCATGTTAATGACTAAACAAAATAAAACATTTTGTGAAGGAAGAATGGTAGATATATAAACCTCAAAGAATGGTGTATAAAAATACATACTATATATGAATAATATTTACCATTACTAATATTTTTGTATCCACAGATATATTACTTCTTGCACTTATCACTTGCATATTTCATTTCATTTTTTGCGTTAATCTTTTAGGGTGGCCAATATTTGATAGCTGTAATTTACAGAACTGATTAGATATTAATTTTTATTGTTATATGCAACACGCCTTATATCATGATTAATAGTGTGTGTGTGTGTGTCTGCCTCTTTATGAATTGGACTAACTACAGATCACAAAATTAGATTAATAATCAGCAATTACAATATTGAATTAGCTCTTGGCTACAACAAATTGGACTTTTATCGAGATATTGTGAATTTGCGGATGCATTAATACATACTGTTCTTTTGTCATAATCTTTTTCCTTGTGTTCAATCTCTCATATTTAAATTATTTTTTAATTTTACATTTAGATTGGTCACTGACTCACTCCTAGCAAAAGGTATCATTGAGTCGCCAGAAATTAGATTTGGACATACGATATGCTATTACTTCCACGTAACCAGATATCCATCAATATATTTTTGTGCGAAAAATAACTGATTTTGAAAGTTAAAAAAAAGGGTTAATGACGAAAATGAAAAAGGAAAAACAAAACAAATAAAGAATAGGTGGGTAGACTTAAAAAAAGTGTAAAAATAAGTGCTCGCTCATATGAGTACTTTAAGGATATCATATACGAGCTCTTTAATAAATAAGCAACGATATACAAATAAGATATTATTTCAAAGCATAATCAAATCAAAGTAATAATAAGCATAAATATTAAAATATTGACAATCAATTAATCCAAGATATATATTTATATTAAATGTTAATTATTCCCCTCATATTGCTATATATGCGTAATTAAAGTCATTGTCATTTGTTTAGTTAGAAAAGTGAAATTTGTACCTGGTCTCTCACCCTTTAAGGGGTGTGCATGGACCGAACGAAAAAAAAACCGACCGAATCGATCGGTTTGGTTGGGTCGGTTCGGTTCGAGACCGTTTTGAGGAAGTCGGTTTCGGTTGGTTCAAAATTTTAACTAAAATCGGTTTTACATTTACGTTTAGGTTCGGTCGATGTAGAACCGAACCAAACTATTATTTTATATATTTATATATTTTATATAATAATTAATTAATATTTTAATTAAATAATTAGGATAAAATATGTTTATTTAGAAAAATATTTTTATATTTTGATCGGTTTTCGGTTCGACCGAAACCGATCGTTTTTCGGTTTGGTTTTCGGTCGGTTCGAAATTATAAATCGGTTCGGTCCGGTTAAAAAAAATCGTTCGGTTCAATTTTCGGTTTTGAAAATTTCGGTCGGCCGGTCGAACCGACCGACCGATGCACACCCCTTGGCCTTATAGAAAGAAAGAAGAATATCACTGACAACTACAATGCTCATAGTAAAGCTGTTACTTCTAAAAAATCTATAAATATATAAAGAAAAGAGTGTCATTAATTTGTTTTAAATCAAGAAATTACATGTTTAAACATATGCCCCATGACCCATCAAGATTTGGGTATCCACTTTCAGTGGAAGATCAGTTCCAGCTGTGCCCCTTCAAATTCCAAATTAAACAATAGAAAATCTTTTTTAATCTTTGCAAGAAATCTTTAATTTGCTGTTGCTGTACACCCTGCTCATTAAAGCTAGCTACCCACTATATATTATGAATATAAAGATACACGCTTAGCTGCAGTCACATCATGAGCAAGTTCCATGGATAGATTTTGCAATAAAATAGTTAAAGAGATACAATTACAATTTTCTAGCACCATTGATGATCATTTTTGTCAAACTTTTCTTTTTATTAATATTGCAATAATAAGATAATTGGAATTATTTGAGAATGTTGCAGCTTAATTCTATTGAAGGGCAAGTCCTTTTATACTTTATTCTAAAAAATTGAGCCCTTTATGTCACTAAATGCTAAAAGGAATATCATGAATCAAATTGAATTTATTGAAACTTGCATATGGCTCAATACGATTTGATGCAGGGTTTTATTGATATTTATTGCTAAACTTGGATGGAGATTTCAGGCTTCAGAAGCTTAGCTGATTTGGTAAGCCAAGTGATCAAGTTTTAGCAAATATTCTAATTACAAAGTAGCGGGCCCTCAAGAGTGCCCAAAGTGGTGATTACAGCAATCGAGGTCGCTCACCCTTCAAATAATCAACGCTCACCGCGGCACAATGACCGCCCAATACCCGGTTCATTCGCCTCGCACCTCCGCGGAGCCGCTTCTCCACCGACGTGATACCCATGTGAATGGGCGGGAAAGAAGGAGGAAAACGAAGTCGAACTCCCTCAAGAGACGCTGACGCCGCTATCGATCTCCCATCCTCCTGAGAGGACGGTAACGAAGCCCCGGATTCGACCGACACGACGAATTATCTCTCATTTTCAAGGGAGACTCGATACACCGCCACGCCGATACCGGCTCCGAATATCGCCGCATATGATGGCCTTGGAGATCCTTCCGACTTCCTATTTGCCTATACCACCAACATGGCAAACCAAGGATGGAAGATTTCCATATGTAAGGTCTTCCCCGAGGTGCCGATCTCCAACGCCGACGTTGGTTCACCTCGCTCGCGTAACAAAGATCCATTGCTTCAAAGACCTCACGGATCGCTCAAATGTATGTTTTACCAAAAGATGCCACCAACAACCTTCATCCGATGCTGCTACAATCCGCCAAGGCGGACGAGACGATGTCAATTTCATCTCAAGATTCATCATGGAATCCCTTAAAATAGATGAGAGTAACGATCTCTACATCATCAACGATTCAAGAATGGGATCCGACCCGGTGCTCAATAAAGAGATCACCCGCGAGCGTACCAAGACAACAGTCGTCTTTGGACCTTGGTCGACAACTTTGTCAAAGGGACGAGTCGGACCGGAAGAAGAGAGAGATCCGGGACGAGCAATGGACTGAAAGAAGGAAGCTGCAGGATCGGGGTCGAGGTTTGAACAACAAGTCGCTCGAAAGAATCAAAGGGCCCAGTGAGAATCAGGTGGGACCTCGGCCAAACCTGGTAATAGCGAGCGCCTCTATTCAAATCCGTATGAAATATTTGAGCTCACATCGAGTTTCCAAACCTCCTCCTATGAAAGGAGGATCCAAAAAATCAACGGAAAGTATTGTGACTACCACCGTGGGTACGGTCACGACATGAAGATCGAAGTCCTGAGAGCTGCAGATTGATGAGCTCGTCAAGGAAGGAACAAGAAGACATCGGCCGACCGGCCGGTAATAAAAAGCGCAGAGGGAAAATGGAGGTGGTAACAATCTGCGGACCGACCTCAACGGCAACCGACACGAAGATGACGAGGACGAAGGTCCCAATGCAATGGAGCAAGTCTATGCTATAACCGGATCGCCCTGGTTACGATTTAGGTCGTCACTTAGAAATGAGGTTTCGAGGTCGACCCCGAGGAGCCGAAAACAAGCGACTCGGGATGGAGAGAACATCGTGTTCTCCAAAGACGACCCAAGACCCAAGATCATGCCTCACCAGACGCCATTACTATACAAGCCATGGTAGGCAACAAGAATGTACATCGGGTCTACATCGACATCGGAGCCTCGTTAGCATCATATTCCGTAGCCGCCTCGATAAACTTGATGTTGAGGAATTAGTACACCCGCACCTTCCCAGCTTGCGGAGCTTTACTCAAGAGGCTGTTCAACCCGAAGGTGTCATTACCCTTCCTGCTACCGTAGGACGCGCCTCCCGTGTGTCTGCACAAGGCCATTCAATTTTTCCCGGTTCGAGCTCCTTCTCCATACAACATTATCTTGGGAAGAGATTGTCAGATGCAACCAGGTCGTCGCTCCGTGTACCACCTCACCATTAAGATACCCACCCTGCGGAGAGTTAAGCATTCGGGGTGACCAAACGGCGGCTAAAGAATGCCTACGAGTCTCAATCCAAGACGCGGCCTTACCTCGTGCCTAGTAATTCTGAGAACCCTCCAAGTTGCCACCCTGGATGACTCGACCGAGAATCTTCACCTATACGACTACGACCCTTCCAAAGTTGTCAAGGTTGGCACCAAGGTTCACCAATATTCGCCAACAGTCATGCCTTCTAAGGGAATATAGAGATGTATTTGCATGGTCTCCATGGACATGACCGGAGTCTCGCCGAGCTCATAACCCATCGCCTCAACATCGATCCGCTACTAAACCGGTTCGCGTAAAAAGAAGTTTTGCCACTGAGCCAGCCTAAAGTCATAAGAGACGAGGTAACCCAACCCGTGAGGCTAAAATTTGACGAGGTTAAATACCCAACTGGATGGCTAATCCCGTTGTAGTTCGGAAGCCGGAGTGAGACGGCGCATGTGTGTCGACTATACCGACCTCAACAAACACCGCCCAAAGGATCAGTACCCTCCCGACATTGACAAGAAGGTGAGGCGTTGGTGGAGCACGAGATCTTCGGCTCGGATTTATACAAAGGATACCACCAAGTCCCGATGAGCCCTAAGACGGCCCAAAATGCTGTTCATTATCGACTTGGTGTCTTTGCTACCGGAAGATGCCTTTCGTCCGAAAACGCTGGAGCTACTTACCAAAGGATGGTGGACGAATCTTCAAAGATCACATAGGGAAATTGTTGAAGTCTCACGCCGACGATATAGTAGTTAAAAGCAAAAGTCGAGAACTGCTACCGACGACTCGAAACTATTCTTCGCCTCCTCAGTCGGCCAACCTCAAGCTTAACCCTGTAAGTGCACATTCGTAAGTAAGACGGTAAATTTATGGGATCTTTGGGTTTTCAAGAAGGCCCGAAAGCCAATCCTACCAAGGTGAAAACAGTAATCGACATGCAGTCCCAAGAACCATCCGTGAAATACACAACTTACCGGATGCCTAGCCGCCTCGCAGATTCTATCTCGAAGTCAGCCGAGAAGCACTTCCTTCTTCAAGATCCCGAGGAGAGCTCAGATTTCACCGGCAGAAGAACACTCGTGTCGCCGCACACGGTGAAGGAATATCTCGCCGACCGCCGACTCTATCCGCCCCAGCAAGGCGAAACTCTATCGCTAGATCCGCCGCCTCTGGACGAGGCATCGATCTTGTACTAGTGCGAGATGAGACGTGACGGCAACTCCCATCTACTTCATCACCGGCTCTCAAAGGACCTGAGACGAGTTACACCAACTCGGAAGGTAGCTCGCCCTAGTGAACGCCAAGCGACGCCCAGGTCTTACTTTCAGCTCACTCCGTCTGTGTACTAACGACTTACCTTTAAGACAAGTCTTATCAAAACCGAGTCATCCGGACGTATAGCTAAGCTGGCTTTGGAGCTCGTGAGCACGACATCTCATACTCCCCCAGGTCGGCCATAAAAGGCGAGCCCTTGCATTTCCGTGGAGGTCAAATTCATCGAGGTCGCCTCACCGCCGAGGTCACTCCCGCCTCACCGGGAGGAGGAACCGTCCTTGCATCACCCGCTGGTTGTTGGCGCATGTATGTGGATGGAGCTTCGCACAAGACGGCAATGAGCGAGCATCCTCCTCCTCGGCCCGAGATAAGCGGAAGACGACGCCCCTCGGTTTACCTTCCCGACTACCAATAACGTTGGAGTACAAGACCGATCTCGTGACTCCGCCTTGCAAAGGAATTGAAAGTGGACCAAATCCGATATTTGAGATTCCCAGTCGTAGTAAACTGTGTCTTCAGCACATACGAGGCAAGGAGGATCGAATGAAGCAATACCTTGAGAAGGCAAAAGAGATGCCGCCTCATTCTGTACTTCAAGATTCATCAAACCCGCATGAGGAAAGCACCGAGTGACATCCTTAGTAAATTGGTCATTATCGCCAAACCCACCGGTGGAGGAAGTTCATTCCGTAGCATTCAGGCGCCCACATCGGGCGTTATCGCAGGTCGAGCCAAATTGACGACGCCCGAAGCATACCCGAAGTTGGCACACTACCTCGTGGATCGGCTTGAGGCCAAAAGATGATGGTGAAATCCTGTATATCTCATATATGAGGGCTCTTCTACCTAAGTCTTACCTTCAACCCTCCCGAGGCTTGGGTAAAGTTTCGACCACGTTTAATGAGATTCACAGAGATCTTGCGGAAGCCACATCGGGTCACGAGCTCTTTCAAAGAAGACGTTGAGGTCGGATATTATTGGCCCACCCTTATTCAAGATTCGCCGAGCTCACAAAGGTGTCCGGCGCCACCACCCACGGCAAAAAGCCTACCCCGCATCGATTGAGCACTGCAGAGCCCATGGCCTTTCATGCAATGGGGATCGACATCGCTGGTCCGCTCGATCGAGCACCGTGTCACTCGATATTTAGTCGAGCTATAGACTACTTCACAAATGGGTCAAGTCGAGCCACTTTCAACCTCACGAGCAAAAAGGATCTGAGACTTCAGATGGAAGAATATAGTCTCGCCGCCGCATACCGCACATTCTCGTCTCTGATAACGGCACCCGCTCAGTCGATAAAATTTCAAGGAGTGGTGCGAAGAGCTCCAGATCGATCAACGCTCACCTTGGCCGCACACCCGCAAGCGAATGGTCGATCGAGGTGACGAACCGCACGATTATACAAGGATTAAAGAAGAGGCTAGACCGAGCTAAAGGTGATTGGTGAAAACCTCCCCAAGTCCTCTGGTCCCTGTAATCACACCCTGACTTCGCACGGAGAAACGCCTTTTAGCTTGGTCTATGGAACCGAGGTCATCATACCGTGAAATCGGCGCACTAAGCCCACGCACTCTTCACTTTGACCCGGATGGGAACGAAGACGACTCGGGCCAACCTTGATGTTCTCGAGAGAAGCGAACTCGCCTTCATAAACGGCTAAGTACAAAGGGCGTGTCGCACGGTATTACAACAAAAGGGTCAAAGCCTCCAAGATCGCAAGTAGGCGACTTAGTCCCACGAAATAATGAAGCCAGAGAGCCGAACGCCTTAACAAATTCGATCCGACATGGAAGGCCCATACCGCGCTCACGAGGACCTCTGCAAGGGGCACAAGCTATCTCACTTATCCGTGCGCTTATCCCCTAACTTGGCATATTTCTCATTTAAGGAGGTACTTTACATAGTTTCGATCTCGATCGCCTCATGTTAGTCTCCTTACTTGCTTTGGTCAAGTGCGATGTTATATACTTGTTGAATAAAATATTTATTTTTCTAACGAGTATTTCATTTCGCCTCATTTCATTCATATGCGAACATCTATTTGGATATACCGCATTTAACCTTCACGAGGGACGCCTCATGAAGATGAAAAAAACAACTAAGTAGGTACTCACTAAGCACACAACCGCACTCGTAGATTACTCATCGAATTGAACGCCTCGAGGCAACGACATGGACTACTCATTAATGTGAAAGTCTACATGCACGATACGATTGCTCATTGTTGAAAAATCTACATGTAAAGGACATCCAGATCGGATCTCATCAAATTATGCCTTTATTTGGGAAAATATACACTCAGATACAAGATAAATACATTTACGACCAAAACGAAGTCCTAAGCTATGTTTATACCTCTCAAGAGGAAAACGTGACACTTCAAACGAGTCTAAATACATTTATATCTACATACAAAGTTCTACGTCAGATACAAACTCATTCGGCTTTCGGGCCGCCACACGGACTCACCGGCGAGGTAGTTCAACAAAATCCCTGTGTCGGGCGATGAATACCGGAACGAACTCGTGCCTCCACCCAATCAATGAGGGACGGCACCACCGCCCCGCCGGTGCAGTCGACCCGACACGGGCGGGCTCCGACCGGGGATGCGATCCCGCACCCGAGGCCACACCGACCCCGTGAGCTCGGCGCCTGCCAGACCACGCCCGCCCCCGAATCGTCACCTTCCACGCCGACCGCCGCCGCGCACGCCGCCTCCGACCGCCGAGTGCTGTCCTCTAAGCGCCCCTTCAGTGGACCCATTAGACGGCACTTTCGGCGTGATCGCCAGAACCGCCTCCTCTTCGTGCTCTTCAATTATCGACCACGCACGCCTGTCAGACTCCGCGGGATCGGGGCATGCGTCGTTGTGAACCATCTCGCACATCCGCATGTATTTCGTGATAGAGTCAAGCGATCTTTAAACTTCGCTATTTGGCCCTCCTCATCTCTCAAGACCACGCCTCCGCCAACAAGCTCAACTCGATCGGCTTCAGATATGGTAGTTCCACCAGTCCGTGGATTACCTCTCGTACTGTGATGCTCTTCCGAGATCCGAGCCGCCTCTACTGTCACCGAGCCGCCTCGCATTGCATCGGCCGTCTGGATCACATCGCCAGATAAATCACCGATTTCGAGTTGTATAATCCTTAACTTTAACGCCTGCTCGATCCGAGGCGGACCACTTGCATCGACCCTCATGCAACTTCGCTTTCATTCGGTCGACGATGCCGAGCCGACATCCATGCTTGGCGTAACTCGAGTTTCAACAGACCGACTCCTCCAGTACGTCACCTCTTCATCCTTCTCGGCTAGAGCACCTCGGACTTCTTTCAGCTTTGTTAATAACTCATGATCGAGTCCGAAGTATTGAGATGTGGAATGCTAGAAATAAACAAGACAAAAGGCATTTAAGAAGATGTCTATTATTCAAAATAGAAGTTTATACAACATGTGGTCCTATCGACCGCAAATCGCCTATTACATTAGGTCCACCGACCTCGTGCTCATTGCCGGACTCTCCGACCTCCCCGCGCCACCCGCCGGCCGCTTCCTCCAAGGGCCGATCTCCGGAAAGGACGTCCTGCTCGGTCCCGCCTCCTCGGTTTCGGCTCTCACCTCAAAGAATCTCAAGTCATTCATGCATTATTTTCAATATATCATGTGCACTATCATTAAATTTCACAAAAATTTCTATCGCCATTGGCCACATGGATTAAAACACTTCACTTAACTCGTTGATCGACGACACAACACCTAAAAGAAAGACAAAACACGACAAAAGCAACACAAACGAAAAACAAAACAAAACACAAAACAAAACAAAGAAAACGCTGGTTACCTCCCAACAAGTGCTAATTTAACGTCTTTAGCTAGACCATCACATACCTTGTTCAATCCGGCGCTCGTAGCAACGACTTCCTTCCAAAATTGTGAATTCCTTGATTTCAGATTCACCGCTGACCACCATCGAAGCGTGGAAGCGCCTCCAAACTCGACGATTCACCCGAGTTCCATGCCGAGTCCACTTCTTCTTCTCGCTCTTATCGATAGGTCGATTGCCTCTAAGTATGCGACGTGTGTAGCGCCAGTAGTCGTGATCAAATAGCGCTCACCGGAGGAATGTACGCGTGAATAACGGCTATTGAGGTTCTTCGCGGTCGACTCACGATCACCGGGTCGGTCGCCAGCGTGTCACCGATATGGCCTTCGCCATGGCGGTTGGGCTAGCGGGCTCGACCGCCGCTGAAGTCTCGGTGAGAATTACACCGATTGCTCGCGTCGAGCTCGCGTCGCGAGCTCGGTCGCAAGTTCCTTGCAGCCCACTTTCGCCTCGCCTCGCCGGATGATTCTCGATCCGTGCGCCTAGTGACCAACTGATTCTCCATTACTTTCATGTGTTCGCCATAGCCGCCACAAGAGACTCTAACCGTAATTTTTCGCCGCATCGCTATAAATGAATTCAACTGTATCGCTATTTGTTGTATCGACTCTTCCACACTCGCTTTCTTCGCCTCTTGAATCATTACATTTCGAACAGCGAAACCTCCCGATGGTGCCGAAAAGTAATGGGGTTGGCATACTGACGATTATGATGATCTCGTTGTGCGGGTTATACGTCGGATTCCATCCTCCTTGAACTGCTCGTGGAGGTGGATACATGTGATTTAACGGTTGCCTCTCGAACAGTGGACAAGGAGTCCCATGTTTGTCATTTGTCGTTTCATCTCGGTGATACTTGCTGTGAGTCTTGAGCTTGCTCGGGGCACTCGTAGTTTGGAACGCATTGCCATAACTTGTCGACCCTTCTCTCGCCTATTCTCCTTTGAGAGCTTTCGATCTCGGGATCTAAAAATATTTCATGAGGTCCCCGAGATCTTGTAAACATATACTACCCGAGAAAAGAGAATTCACTCTTGCAAAATAAAAATAAATAATAATATAACTTGAATTAATAAATCCAAATCGTCAAATTATTTCTATGCAATCTTAATAATCCGAACAGCGCTAAAATTTGATCGCCCTTTTCACACGTAAAAGGCGTATATAGAAGGTAAGTCAGTATCGATCCACAAGGATTGCAACCGAAAACACGAAGCTAATTCAACAATAATTCATCATTATCCAAGCACGTAAATGGGTTGTGAATTTTAGGGCTTCGGATAATTAAATCAAAGCAAAGGTAACAACAAGAAAATAAACTAAAGCAATAAAATATCAAGGAAACAAATATCAAGAAAGACTAACCCTAGGGATGCATTAATCCTATCCACAATGATGTTTATCCCGCTTATTACTAACCATTTTAATCCGGACAAGATGGAAGATCACATATGTAGCCAACAACTTGCCATTCGATAATTAGATGAGTTGATTACTAATTTTCCTATTATCATACGCCTCTAGAGGAAAATAAGCAACCCAAAAGATCACAAAGAATATGCTTCCCACGAATGTTCCTATCTCGCCATTCGACTCAAACTTATCCGTATCATACATTCAAGATCGATTGACAATTAAAACAGATTACGTAATTAATCGGCAACTATGATATGCATCAAAATTGATCGTAAATCAACACATATAAATAAGCACCAAGAATCATGAATCAATGCGGAAGGTAAATAACAAAGATGGGAATCACAACATATAGGATAGAATCATGCAAACCTTAGATTAGAATGTAAATTAGCTAGACATAATTAACGACATAAAGTACGTAAATAATCATAAAAAGTAAATTAAATTGATAAAACCCGTAGGGTGGCGCTCAAGAACAATCGTTGGTTCAAATCCCAACGCCAACGGAAAACTCGAAAACGGTGGAATTCTTGGACGAAAACGTTCGAATCGATAACAATGCGTAGAACAATTGCGAATGATGGAAAACTAATACTAGAATTAATCTAAATCAAAGCTAGAACGAAAATAAATGGAAAACTATGAAAAATCGAGGAAAATGTGCAAAATAGGTTCTGGGGTCCGTTGGGCGTGAGGGTGAAGTTCTATTTATAGATTAGGCTGAAAACCTAATTTTTGGGTTCGACGCCTCGCCTCGCTGCCGGGCTCATGTCATGAGCTCGGTCGCGAGGTTCAGGGCGTTTTGGGCGTTTCAGGCGATTTCTCGCGTCATGAGCTCGGTCACTGCTCCTCGCTGACTTCATTTCATTTCGCCTCCGTTCTCGGCGTCCGAACTCAATTGCGATCCGCTTGCGCCTATGGACTCCTATCGAGATGCTATTTAACATTATAAACTTTTCACATCCATACTTGTCATATCCATTTCATCATGTTTGGTTACATCTTTACCTTATGCATCGATTATCACCGAAAAGCCTACAAAACACCAAAGAGAAACCCCAAGAGCAAAGATCTTCTAGAAATAGATAAAACATTACGAATCGATACATAAACGCACATTAAATGATCTAAACTCATCTTTAAATATCAACAATAAACGTAAATGCGCGCTTATCGTGCTATTGCCGACTCTCCGACCTCCCGCCGCTGCTGCCGCCGCTTCCTCCTCGCCGCCGATCTCCGGAAGGGACGTCCGGCTCGGTCCCGCCTCCTCGATTCGGCTCTCACCTCAAGAAGGAATGCTTGAAGCTCCACGTCTTCATCTTCCTCAGACCGAGTTACAGACCCCGTCGCCGAGGCGGGCGAGAAGATGCCAAGGCATCCACCACGGGAAGGAGGTCGCCCGGCGATTATGCGGGCATAATTCATGCATACCTCCCGAGGTGCGACCTCAACCCAACCGTCTTGGGCCTTGTCAAAATCGGGTCTCTCGCCGCCGGTTTTCTAGGTGGGCAGATATCACCATGGCCTCATTACTACCGCCAGTCGGAGATGAAGGAGGAAAACTCTCGACTGATAAGCTGTGGCGAAGGCCCTCAAGATAGGTCCTCGCCTCGCCAAGAAGGCACTTGTCTCGTGGCTGCCTTTCTTCTCCGGCGCGCCTCCTCCGCAGCCTCTCCACTTCAAAGACGGCCACGTGAAGGCCCGGTCCTTCTTTAGGGCGCTCGCGCCGCCTTTGCTACTCGGCGTCGCCTTTGAAGTTGGCGTCCGCCTGGCAATGGCCCGTAGCGGATTCAAGAATGACCTCGAGCTTCGGCCGCTTTCTCTCCATGGCCTCAGACATGAGGCGCTCAAGAATAAAACCGGCCATGCGGTGCATCTCACCGCCACCGAGGCCGCATCCTAAATATAAAACAATTAGCAACGCTGCAGAATTACAAAATTACAAAGGAGAAGAGTAGCGACTTATACCTTTGGGAAGGATAAAGGAGTCTTGGAAGCCTGCACCTGAGGCGGTGGCCATGAACCTCGATCTCGCTGTCGGGCTCGAGGTCGCCCGAGGGCGGCCAAGAGTCCTCAGTAGGCCCACCACCACCACGGGCTGCTGGGTGGACTCGCCGCCAGCCTTCTTCCGCCGGCTTTTCGTTCGAGATGGTGCGGTAGCGTCGAGCCCGCTTATATCGACTTCTCTCGCTAGGTCAATCTTCACCGACATCAGAATAAGAATTTCGCTAGCACAACGAAATCATCGGGAAGGATAAAGATAAGAAGGTTGCCTCACCCAAATCGGACACGACATCGAGCTTCGACCTATAAACACTCATTTCAAAGATTGTTCAAGTCATCCTCAAGATAATTAATCGACAGATCTCACCCATATCGCTCAACATCTTCTCCATGGGGCCCAGAGGATTGATTTTCACGCCCTTCATCGCACCGAGGCCCCACTCATACCCGGATACCCTCACCGCATAAAGAAATATCTATTTTGCCGTGGGATACCTTTGAGGGGACGCTATCTTAAACTTGGTAGGTGATAGATAATACACCCCTATGACTTGATGCTAAAAACGCATCAAAACTTCAAAAGAAAACCTCGCCTATGCCATAACAGCCAACCCTAGCCCAACAACCCACCTAATAGAATTCGAGGTCGGTTGGCATATGGGATCCGAAAATACTCTTGAAGTTAAGGAAAATAGGGCAAAAGGAAACTAAGCCCAACTATTAAACTATCTACAAAATGGTAATAAACCCTCCAAGCGGGCCATCGCCTATCATCGGGTTTGGCGCAGCACCACCATGCATCCTCTCGAATGTGGTATTTCTCGCAATCTCCAAAAGCTCCTCCGTCGTTAAAGTTGACCTCGCCGCACCAATCCCGATGCCATCCCATACCGATGACACCGCGAAACCCAGAACTAAGTCCTATAGATTTACCTAAGCGGTTGTGGCATATATAATCCCTCACATCGAATCTGACGGCCGTAACCCGAAACCGAACCGAATTATCGAGCGAGAAGAGGAATGAGAAGATGAAGAGTACATACTTACTTTTTTTCCGAGCGAGATATCCGACTTCTTCAAAAAAAATTGAAAGAGGAATTGGGAATTTCTACAAGTATGCTCTCCGAAAAAAGCGTCAAGAAGAAAGTGAACAGCTGCCTCATTTGGACCTATTTATAGGACAAATGGCGCCTAAAATGCTGCTTCGCTTATCACACGTGCTCATCTACGATTGGATGTGTGATCGACGCCGCGACGCTGCTCAAGCACCCAACTACCGCTGGCGCGTATGACGACTCTATGGTAAGCATGCATCGCCACCGATCACGTAATGATTACATTGAGCTCGGACATCGGACCACGCCCATGTCCTCCGCCGGGCCGGCGAAGTCATTCTGTCGGACCTCGACGCCCTCCAAAAGCGCAGGAGCCATACAGTCGCGCCTCGCCTTTCCTTCAAGCAGGCCACCCAAGTCGACTCGGCCTCGTCAACGAACAACGCCTTACAAGAGATTCTCCTTCGCTCGACCTCGACGCCCTCCATAAGAGCGAAGCCGCTTGAGACAAACCCGGTGTAACCTATACAAAGTCCGCTATCCGTGTCATAATTTGGCTTCCTTTTGCGAAGAGACGAGAACCTTCAACGACAACTTCACCAAGAACATCCCGCCCGGCAAAGCACATTCTCCGCTCACCTCGGCAAGGCTATTCCTCGACTTTTCGGGGACTATGATAGGATATGGCTCAACCTCTCGTGCCCAAACGAGTGGGCTCGACCTAATGTTGCCCTACTCGGTTACGCCCAATCACGGCCCCAAACCCCAATTAAAGGCGGAGTCAAGGGCTAAGATAATGGGTAACGGTGGAAATCATGGGCAATTATGGTGAAGATCATGGTCATTATAGGAGGATCGTGAGCCCGCCAATCAAGGGATTCATAAGGTTTACGCTTATGTATAAATAGGAGTTAGATTGAAGGTAAAAGGGTTAACAAATTCATCGAATACTAGAGCTCTTTGAGATACTCATCGAACACAATTATAGTGAACATCTTGAGGACCATCACCTCCGTGGACGTAGATCTTTCTCTCGATCGAACCACGTTAAAACTCTGTGTTCTTTATTGCTTTCTAAATCTTTCATACCAACGTATACAGATTTATCAAAAGTCTATACTATTATCAGCTAATCAAAAGAGTTTAGTCGGTAATGATTTCGAAAATTACAGGTTAATATGGAGATGGAGTCTTCATTTTATGGAGGTTTGAGTCATAATTTTGAGCAAGCGTGTGAATATGATGATAGGCCAGTGAAGCAGCTGAGGATCAGTTCATATTCAGATTCAGACATCTTTTCAGTTTGACGATATTCCAACTTGTGAACACAAACTAGTGTTGCTGAAGCCTAAAGACGAAGCGTTCCTCGCGACTAAGCCAATCGCCTCTTCAGTCTCGCTCGTCGTCTTCGCACCGGCACCACACCAAGCTTGCCGATCGACCACTCTTTAGCTTAGAAAAAGAGGAGAGAGAAGCTCAGCCAGAGGTTTGTAGCCTTGTCTGCTCTAGTCCCCGTACTCAAGAAGGTATATAAATATATATGTATATATACAACAAACTATGTTTGATCTTTTAAATACAAACTGATGATTCGTTGTGAAAAATGTTGAATTCATTTTAATTGAGTTTTCGGTCTCCGTGGGATGGGATTTGAACGAGGATCGTGAATTCATTTCGAAAGCTGATGATTTTGTAGTAGATTTTCGTGATCTAATAACTGAAAATGATTCTTATTTTATAGGTTAATATTGGTTTTTATTTGATCAAATTCTTATATATAGAGAGAAAGAAGATAATAGAAACTATCCTTATTCTAGTAACTAGAAACCAACATATAATTGTAATAATATTATATGTCTTGAATTTGTGGGAGACGAATACTGTTTTCCTTTTTAAATACTGGTTGAGTGACGAGTGTTTTTCATAATCTTTGCTTTGCCGATTCTCATTTTAAAGGCCTGTATGTTAGGACTTAGGTATATATATGTTCTAGATCGATGTACACTAAGCTTGTTTTCAATTGCCCCAATTTTAGTCCATGTTTTAGTTGTTGGCGCTGCCGGTAGTTACTCTTGTTATTAGACATTCACTTTATGTATATTAGTTTTCCTAATTAGTTGTTATATATTTTTACAATAAATTCAGATAAATTCATAAATTTATATTATATGGAAGGATTGTATAATAACTATTCTATGAATATAGGCATTTGAGGAAATGTTGATATATGTGGAAAAGAAATTAACGCTAAAATTGACGAAAGAAAGTTAAATTACAAGAAAAAGGAATTATCAATAAGTAAATAAAAGGGAGCACCCTTGAGCTTCTACATCACAAACAGAATATGTAATTTCAAAGTTCAAACTTAGAATAATAGCAGTGAATCAACTTTTATAACCTTTTTGCAAACACTCACCGTCTAGTAGCTTTACTTTTACTTTTGCTATATACCTTTTTATGCCAGCTTTTGAGAAATTTCCTGTCATTTTCCCAACTCCGAACCATTAAGTTAATTTTTCTAGCCAAATAAACTTGACCACCGACAATGGGTACTAACCTTTTGCGTTTACGAGAGAAATAATAATAATAATAATAATAATAATAATAATAATAATAATAATAATAATAATAATAATAATAATAACAACAACAACAACAACTCTTCAATTTGTAAAAATTAATCACATCGATTAAATCGAAATTAAAACAATCTCTGCTCATCAGCTTGATTATGAAGAAATGCATACCGTCGACTTAATGTAAATTAATATCAATTAGAAATTAGAGAAGTACTGGTTAAAGAAAACTCACCCATCAATTAATTAATTTCACTAACAAATTTGGTATTACTCTTCTTAAATAGTTTATATGTATGCAAGATATGGAGGCGGCATACTGGATTTTAGTACATAAAATATGCAGGCTTAATTATCTACCAAATTCACTAAATAATGATTAAGAGCATAACATAATCGCATCGTATCATGAACACGATACTCCTAAATAGTAAATGCGGTATATACTGTCACAAATTAATTATTTCGCTAACTGCAATTAAGAATTGGGGCAAAATGTAATTTTAAATTGTCTGTTTGCATTAATTTGTGATAAATCTAGTATCTGAGATTTATAAAAGCGAAAAAACACGAGAGACTTTACGTGGTTCGATCGAGAATAAGATCTACGTCCACGGAGGAGATGATCCTCAAGATGTTTACTATAATTTGTTCTGACAAGTATCTCTCTAAGGGCTCTAGTATTCGATAATTTCTAACCCTTTACCTTCAATCTAACTCCTATTTATACCTGGCGTAAATCGTGTCCCACGAACTCCTTGATTAGCGAACCATAACTCTCCCATAATTGACCATGATCTCCACCATTATTACCCATGATTATTGCCGTTACCTCTTTCCGTTACCCATAATTAGGGTTTAGGAATCGTCATTTAGGTGTAACCGAGTAGAGCAACATTAAATTTGGGCGGAGACTCGTTTGGGGCCTGAAAGATCCATATCCTGTTGTTGGGCCTTCCTGTTGTTGGGCACGAGAGGTTGGGCCATATCCTATCATAGCCCACGAAAAGTCGAGGAATAGCGTCACCAGGGTGAAGCGGAGAATAGCTTTGCCGAGGTGGAATATTGCTTGGTGAAGTCTTTCTTTGAAGGTTTGTTATTATTGTATGACCTAAAATACTTGTTGATCCGAGTGGACATATCCGACACGGAATATTTCTGGCGATCAGGGTGGACATATCCGACTGGTATATTTGTTGGTCCGAGGTAGACATGGGAGTAGTCAGATGTCAGAACTCAATTATCGGTGAAATCGAAATTGGCGTTTAGGAAAGTCGAATCCGACTGAATTACCTCGGTATTAGGACATGGCCGTAGTCAGATGTCTGAACTCGTTGTAATCATCACGCGACCGGTGGCGGTCATTTTCCGGAGTCGTCATCGCGCGGCGGTGGTTGGGCACCTCAGCGCGCGCGTCTTTCACACGACCAACTGGAAATAGGCACGTGTAATAAACGAAACGGCAGATTTTTAGGCGCCATTCATCCTATAAATAGGTCTAAAAGAGGCAACTGTTCATTTTCTCCTTCGACGTTTGAATCCAGAGAATACAACCTTAGAAATCCCCACTTCCTCTTCATACTTTGTTGAAGAAATCGGAAATCCCGCTTGGAAAAAAAAGTAAGTATGAATTCTTCACCTTCTCACTCCTCTTCTCGTTCTGATAACTCTGGTTCAGCATCGGGTTCTGGTCGTCAAGACCCCAATATAAGGGATTATATATGTCATAACCGCCTAGGTAAATCCATAGGACTTAGTTCTAGGGTTTCACCAGTGTCGTCGGTATGGGATGGCCTCAAAATTGGTGGGGTGAAATCAACCTTGACGATGGAGGATCTTCTGGTGGTTGTTGATAAATACCACATCCCAGAGGATGTATGGTGGTGCTTGCCAAAACCCAACGATAGGGCGATGGCCCTCAGGAGGATTCATCACCATTTTGTAGATAGCTTAATATTTGGGTTGAGATTTCCTTTTGCTCCCATTTTCCTTAGCCTTGGGGTATTTTCGGATCCTATATGCGGTGACCTCCAATTCTATTAGGTCGGCGGTGGGGCTAGGGTTGGCTGTTATGGCATAGGCGAGGATTTTCTTCGAAGTCTTGATCGTTTTTAGCATCAAGTATATAAGTGGAGTATATTACCTATCACCTCGCCTAAAGTTTAAAATTACTTCCCGTCAAAGGTATCCCATTGGCAAAATAGATACTTCTTTTGCGGGTGAGGGTATCAGAGGTATGAGTGGGGTGCAGGGTCGATAAGGGCGTGAAAATTAATCCCACAGGCCTATGGAGAAGGCTGTTGAGCGATATGGGTGAGATCTGTCGATCGACTATCTTGAGGCGACACGAGCGATCTTTGGTTTGAGTGTTTATAGGTCGAAGCTCGGTGTCGAGTGCGAATTGGGTGAGGCAACCTTCTATCTTTATTTCCCTCGTTTGATTTTCTTTGTGCTAATGAAATTCTCATGTTGAATACGGTGAAGGTTGACCCGACCGGAGAAGTCGATGTGCCGATCTCGCGCGCCTGCTTCCTACGATCGAAGGGAGCCGCGAGGAAGAAAGGCAAGCGGAGGCGAGTCCACCCCTGACCCGTGGTGGTGGGCATACTGAAAGACACAGTGGCCGGACCTCGAGACGGTCTTGGGCCCGGCGTTGGAGATCGAGGTCCATGGTCAACAACGACCCAGTGCCGGCTTCCAGAGTTTCCTTGTCCTTCCCAAAGGTATAAGTCACTACCCTTCTCCTTGTAAGCTTGTTGTTACTTGTTGCTTATTGTTCCATATTCAGGATGCGGCCTCGATCGCCGGGCTTATCGTTGAGGGCGCCTCGCAATATGAAGCTATTGAGAAAAGGCTAGCCACTATGAGACGGCCGAGGGTCGTGGTGAATCATGTTGGATCTTGCCAGGCGGACCTTGAACTTGCGGTCGAAAGTCAAGCGGTGAAGTGGCAAAGATGGCTGCTGAGAGCGCCCTCAATAAGAAGGACCGGATCTTGCGAGTGGCCCGTGCAGAGGCGGAGAGCGCCCAAGAGGAGGCTGCCGAGGCTGAAAGGAAGGCTGCAATCAAGTGCACTTCTTTGGCGGGCGAGGACCTATGCTAAGGCCTTCGCCGACAAGCTTATCAGTCGGAGAGTTCTCCTCTTTCATCTCCGACACAGGCTCTTTGTGATGAGGCGGAGGTGATTTGTGGCCATCTAGAAGTTGGCGGCGAGAGACCAGATTTTGATAAGGCCCAACACGGTTGGGTTGAGGTCGACCACGGGAGGTATCTGAATTATGCTCGCATAATCGCTGGGCGACCTCCTTTCCGTGGTGGATGCCTTGGCGTCTTACGCCTCGCTCGACGGCGGAGGCCGTAACTCAGTCTGAGGAAGATGAAGGCGTGGAGCTTCAAGCCTTCCTTCTTGAGTTGAGGACCAAACCAAGGCGGCGGTCAGCTCGGACGTCCCTTCCGCGGATCGTCAACCAGCGGAAGAGCGGCAGCAGGAGGTCGGAGGGGTCGGCAATCAGCCTAATGAGCCTGAGGTCAGTGGACCAATGTAATAGGATGATTTGCTGGGATCAATAGGATCCGGTATTGTACAAAACTTCCATTTTGAATAATAATAGACATATTTTGTTAAAATGTCTTGCATTGTCTTATTCTTGCATTCTTCACTTGATGCCGGACTTGATCATGAGCGCTAACAAAGCCGAAAGAAGTCCGAGGTGCTCTGGTGAGAAGGATGAAGAGGTGACACACTTGGAGAGTCGATCGCCGGGTGACTCGGTATTGGCTAGCATGGATGTCAGTTCGGCATCATCAACCGAACTGAAACAAAAATTACATGAAGCGGACCGCGAGGTGGCTCGCCTCCTTGCTGAAAATGAAGCGCTAAAGTCGAGGATTACACATCTCGAAGTCCGGGAGATGATGTATGCGGATGTGATCCACGGACGGATCGATGCCTTTGTGAGAACGACTTGGCGACAATGGAGAAGCTTGCTCGGATCTCGGAAGAGCATGAAGAGTGCGAAAAGGTTATCCGCCGGACTTGGGGGACGACGATATCTGAAGCCGACGATCGAGTCCAGAGCTTGTTGGCGGAGGGCATGGTATTGAGGATGAGGAAGGTCCCAATAGCAAGAATTTTAAAGGCGCCTCGACTCCATCACAAAATACATGCGGATGTATGAGATAGTTCGGAGCGGCGCATGCCTCCGCCCGGCGCATCTACCACGGGGGCAGCGATCCCATAATCGAAGAGCACGAAGAGGAGGCGGCTCGTTGACCACGCCGAAGTGCTCCGCCAAATGGGTCCATCGGCAGTGGGCGTATAGAAGACGGCTCGGCGGCTCGTAGGGAGGGCGCGGACTACAAATCGGCGTGGAAGGGCTAGAGCTGGGGACAAGGGCATAGTCTGGTCCGACCTCGAGTTCGAGGGTCGAGATGTGGCCTCGGATGTAGGATTGAATTCTCGAGCGAATCCGCCTATCCGAGTCGAACTACTTAGGAGCAGGCCGAGGTGGGGCACCCTCGTAGATTGGGTGGAGGCACGAGTTTATTCCGGGTATCCATCGCCGACCTGGGGACTTCGTTCAAAATTATCTCAGCTTTGGTGAGTCTCGGCGAGGTGGAGCTCGGGAACCCGATGAGCGTACATAGTGTAGGACGTTGTATGTAGGTATAAATGTATTTAGACTCGTTTGAAGTGTCGTTTTCCTCTTGAGAGGTATAAACATAGCTTAGGACTCCGTTTGGTCGTAAATGTATTTATCTTGTATACTATGCCATAATTTGGTGAGATCGATTTTGGATGTCTTATACATGTAGATTTTTCAACAATGAGTAATCTGTATATACGCATGTAGACTTTCAAACTAGTGAGTAGTGCGTATCGTTGCCTTTGAGATGTTCAATTCAATGAGTAATCTACGAGTGCGGCGGCGCTTAGTGAGTACCCTACTTAGTGGGTTTTTATCTTCGTGAGGCGTCCCCGTGAAGGTTAAATGCGGTATATCGAATAGATGTTCGCATATGAATAAAGCAGTGAAATGAAACATTCATTGGAAAATAAATATTTTATTTTATTCAACAAACGCACTTGACAAGGCAAGTAAGGAGACTAACATAAAGGCTGGTGCGAAATCAAAACTATGTAAAGTACCTCCTTAAATGAGAAATATGCGGGTTAGGGGATAAGCGCACGGATAAGTGAGATAGCTTGTAAGCCCCTTACCTAGGTTCTCGTGAACACGGTATGGGCCTTCCCATATCGGATCCGACTTGTTAAGACCCTCGGCTCTCTGGCTTCATTATTGCGTAGAGCGAGGTCGCCTACTTGGAATCGGAAGCTTTGACCCTTTGTTGTAGTCTGAGTGCGACACAGGCTTTATATTTGGCTTCGTTTATGAAAGCTAGCTCGCGTTTCTCTTGAGGCGTCGAGGTTTGCTCATAAGTCTTCTTCGTTTTCGGCTGACCGAAGTGAAGAGTGCGTGGACTTGGCGCGCGATCTCGGCCGATATGTGACCTCGGTTCCGTAGACTAGGTGAAAGGGTTTCCGTGCGACGTCGAGGTGTGGTCCTGTAGGACCAAAGGACTTGAGGAGATTTTCAGCCCAGTCGCCTTTAGCTCGGTCCAATCTTTTCTTCAATCCTTGTACGATCGTGCGGTTCGTCACCTCGGTCTGGCCATTTGCTTGCGGGTGTGCAACCGAGGTGAAACGTTGATCGATCTGAAGCTCTTCGCACCACTCCTTGAAGTTTTTGTCAACAAATTGGGTGCCGTTGTCCGAGACCAGAATGTGCGGTATGCCGAAGCGGCAGACTATATTCTTCCACACGAAAGTCTGAATCCTCCTGCTCGTGAGGCTTGACAGTGGCTCGGCCTCGACCCATTTTGTGAAGTAGTCTACGGCTACGACTAAGTATCGAAGCTGACCTGGTGCTCGGTCAAACGGACCAACAATGTCGATCCCCCATTGCATGAAAGGCCATGGACTCTGCAGGCTGCTTAGATCGATCGAGGCGACTTTTGACCGTGGAGTGAATCGCGCCGGGCACTTTTGTGAGCTCGGCGAATCTTGCACTAGGGTGGGCGGTGGTATCCCGACCTCGGCGTCTTCTTTGAAAGTGCTCGCGACCGATGTGGCTTCCACAAGACCCTCGGTGAATTCGTTGAGCACATAGTCGACTTCTTCCGCCGAGGCATCTCGGGAGGGTTGAAGGTAAGACTTCCGGTAGAGAGCGCCCTCATACATGAGATACTTCTGGGATTTTGCCATCATCTTTTTGGCTTCGAGCCGATCTGAAGGTAGCGCGCCGTATTCCAGGTAGGCCTTCAGGGGAGACATCCAATTTGGCTCTATCTCGGTGATGATACCGGCGTGGGACTCTGCTATGCTTCGGGCGGATCTCCTCCTTTGGTGGATTTGTGGACGATGCGACTAGCTTCTTGAGGACGTCGGCCCATTGTTTTCCCTCGGGAATTCGATGGATCTTGAAGTACCGAGCGAGGTCAACATCTCGCTGCCTTTTCGGTATTGTTTCATTCGGTCCTCCTTGGCCTCGTGATTTGCCTAGCACCGGTTCACGACAACACGAGAATCGCCGAAGATTTGGATCTCATCCACCTCGGCTCCTTAGCGGCGGTCAGGAGATTAGGGCCGTACTCCACCTCGTTGTTGGTGGTCGGGAAAGTAAACCGGGTGCGTGGGTGACTTCCGCTTATCTGGGCGAAAGAAGAATGTCCGCTCATTGCCCGTTTGCATGAGGCTCAGTCCACGTACATCGCCGGCAACCATCGGCGGGTGAGGTCCGATTCCTCCGTGGGGTGGGATGACCGAGGTGGAGGCGTTGGAGGAGCTAATCTTATCGGTCAGACCGAGCTCAGTAAACTTGACCTCTACCAGGAAATCGGCGAGCTTGCCCTTTATGGCGGTGCAGGGAGTACGAGATATCGTGCTCGCCAAGCTCGAGGCCCATTTGGCTATTCGTCCGGATGATTCGGGTTTGACAAAACTTGCCTCGGGGTAGGTCGGTCGATACACGGATGGAGTGAGCTTGAAAGTAGGGTCGGGAGCCGCTTAGCATTCACCGGTGCGGTGCTACCTTTTCAAGGCGGCGTACCTTGTCTCGGTCCTTTGAGTGCTCGGTGATGAAGTAGATAGGAAGCTGCCGTCGACCTCGTCTCGTACCGATGCCGCCACCGATTGCCTCGTGCGAGGCGGCTAAGTCAAGGAGAGGTTCGCCTCTTTTGGGGGCGGTCGAGGTGGCGGTCGGAAAGATACTCCTTCGGTGTGTGAAGGCGGTGGTGCTCTTCCGCCACGCAAGTCAGGGCCCCCAAGATTTTAAAGAAGGGGCTGCTCTCGGCGGCCAGGAGAGGAACCTACTAAGGCGGCGGACACCGTAAGTTGTGGACTTCGCGAATGGTTTTGGCACTTGCATGTCGAGCACCGTCTTTACCTTGGTGGGATTGGCTTTCGGTCCTTCTTGAGAAACCCAGCACCCGAAATTTACCGTCCTCACCACAAATGTGCCTTACGGGGATTGAGCTTAAGGTTGGCCGACACGAGGAGTTGAAGAATAGTTTCGAGGTCGATGGCGCGACTCTCGACTTTTGCTTTTGACCACTATATCATCGACATAGACCTCAACAATTTCTCCTATGTGACCTTTGAAGATCGCATCCACCATTCTTTGGTAGGTAGCTCAGCGTTTTCGAGATGAAAGGCATCTTTCGATGGCAAAAGACAAAGTCGATAATGAATCTTTGTTTTTGGGCGTCTTGGGACTCATCAAGACTTGGTGGTATCCCTTGTATAAATCCGAGCTGAATACCTCATGCCCGACCAATGCTTCCACCTTCTTGTCGATATCGGGAGGGATATGATCCTTTAGGCGGTGTTTATTGAGGTCGGTATAGTCGACACACATCGCCGTCCGCCTCACGGCTTTCGAACTACAACAGGATTAGCCATCCAAGTTGGGTATTTAACCTCGTCTGATTTTAGCCTCACGGGTTGGGTTACTTCATCTCTTATGACTGGCCGCTCGCGGCAAAACTTCTTTTCTTACGCGAGGCTGGTTTAGTAGCGGGATCGATATTAAGGCGATGAGTTATGAGCTCGGGAGACCCGGTCATATCGATGGAGACCACGCAAATACATCCCTATATTCCTTAGAAGTCGTATGACTGTTGGCGAATATTGGTGAACCTTGGGTACCAACCTTGACAACTTTGGAAGGGTCGTCGTCGTATAGTGAAGATTCTCGGTCGGTCGTCCAGGGTGGCAACCGGAGGTTACGTAATTGCTAGGCACGAGGCAAGGCTACATCACAGGTTGAGACTCGTAGGCATTCTTTAGGCTGCCGTTTGGTCACCCTGAATGCTTAACACTCCACGGGGTGGGTATCTTAATGGTGAGGTGATACACGAGGCGGTTGCTACGGTTGCATCTGACCAATCTCTCCCAGGATAATGTTATATGGAGAGGAGCTCGGACCAAGAAAAATTGAATGGCTTTGGTGACCGACACGGGGCCGCGCCCCGTGTGGGGAAGAGTAATGATACCTTGGTGAACCGCTTCTTGTGTAAAGCTCATAGCGGGAAGGTCGGGGTGTACTAATTCCTCCAACATCAAGTTTATCCAGCAACTACGGAATAGGATGCTAACAGACTCCGATGTCAATATAGACCCGATGCACATTCTTGTTTCCACCACGGCTTGTATGGTAATGGCATCTGGTGGGCATGATCTTAGGTCTTGGATCGTCTTTGGAGAATACGATATTTTCTCCATCTCGAGCCGCTTATTTTTGGCTCTTGGTCGACCTCAGAGCTTCATTTCTAGCGACGACCTCGTCGCATGGCTAACAACCCGGTTATAGCGTAAACCTGCTCAATTGCATTGGGACCTTCGTCCTCGTCATCTTCAGGTCGGGTTGCTGTTGAGGTCGGTCCACAGTTATTACCACCTCCATTTTTCCCTCTGCGCTTTTTATTTCCCGGCGCAGGTCGGCCGATGTATTTCTTCAGCGCTCCTTCCTTCACAAGCTCGTCAATCTGTGAGCCCAAGGACTTGCAATCTTCTGTATCGTGACCGTACCCTTGGTGGTAGTCACAATACTTTCCCGTTAACTTTTTTTTGGATCCTCCTTTCATAGGAGGAGGTTTTGGGAAGAGCTCAGTGTGAAGCTCAAATATTTCCACCGGATTTAAATAAAGGCGATCGTTATTACTGAGGGTTTGGTCGAGGTCCCGGCCTTGATTCTCGGCCCTTCTTTATTCTTTCGAGCGCACGGCGTTCGGCACCTCGACCCTATCCTCCGGCTTTCTTCTGGGTCATTGCTCGTCCGGATCTCTTTTCTTCCGATCCGACTCGTCCCTTTGACAAAGTTGTCGACTAGGGTCCAAAGGCGACTAGGCTGTCTTTGGTCATTCACGGTGATCTCCTTATTGAGCTCCGGTCGGATCCCGTTCTTGAATCGTTGATGATGTAGAGATCGTTACTCTCATCTATTTTAAGAGATTCCATGATGAATCTGGAGGCGAAATTCGACATTGTTTCGTCCGTCCTTGGCGGATTATGGCGGTCGGACGAAGGTTGTTGAGGTGGCATCTTCGGTAAAACGCCATTTGAAGCGATCCATGAGGTCTTTGAAGCAATGGATCTTTGTTACGGCGGTGAGGTGAACCAGCGTCGGCGTTGGAGACTAGCACCTCGGGAAAGACCTTGCACATATGGAAATCTTCCATCCTTGGTTTGCCATATTGGTGGTATAGGCAAATAGGAAGTCGGAAGGATCTCCAGGCCATCGTATGCGGCAATATTGGAGCCGGTATCGGCTGTGGCAGGGTGTATCAAAATCTCCTTGAAAAGGAGATAATTCGTCCGTGTCGGTCGAATCCGGGAGTTCGTTACCATCCTCTCCGGGAGTGGGAGATCGATAACGACGTCTGTCATCTCTTCGAGGGAGTTCGACGTCTTTCCTCCCTTCTTTCCCGTCCTTCATAGGTATCACGTCGGGGTGGAGAAGCGACTCGCGGAGGATATGAGGATGAATGAACCCTAGTATCGGGCGATCATTATGTCGTGATGAGCGTTGATTGTTTCGGAGAGGTGGCGACCTCGATTGCTGTTACCACCACCGGGCACTCTTGAGGCCCGCTCCATTGTCCTCGGTTGAGGAAACTCGGAATTGATCGAGGTTAACGTTGAGGAATTCGGACCTTTGCTCGACCAAGGACCTCGTGGGAGCGGTGAACCTCGCATTCACCGTCTTGAGGTCGGTGTCTTCCTCTTCGTGGGCGGCGATCCCGAGGTGTATGGAAACATTTTCCATGTGACCATCGGTGTGTGACCCGGTGGCGTCCGCAATTCCTTTTCCCGGCGTTGTGCGACTACTTGATCATCCTCCGCACGATTATTACCGACATCATGCGGTACTAGCATTTGCACGTGTCCTCGCCATTAGATTGTAGAAAACACAACTTTTTGTTCAAGAGTTTCCCACAGAGGCGCCAATGATAAATCTAGTATACGAGATTTATAAAAGCAGTAAAGAACACAAGAGACTTTTACGTGGTTCGATCGAGAATAAGATCTACGTCCACGGAGGAGATGATCCTCAAGATGTTTACTATAATTTGTCTCTGACAAGTATCTCTAAGGGCTCTAGTATTGATGATTTGCTAACCCTTTTACCTTCAATCTAACTCCTATTTATACACAAGCGTAAATCGTGTCCCACGAACTCCTTGATTGGCGAACCATAACTCTCCCATAATTGACCATGATCTCCACCATTATTACCCATGATTATTGCCGTTACCTCTTTACCGTTACCCCATAATTAGGGTTTAGGAATCGTCATTTTAGGTGTAACCGAGTAGAGCAACATTGGGCTGGGCGGAGCTCGTTTGGGGCCATATCCCTGCTGTTGGGCCTTCCCTGCTGTTGGGCCTGAGAGGTTGGGCCATATCCTATGAGGTAGCTAGAAGGATCCAAATCCTAAATATGATATATCATGATGCTTCCACCACTTCAGGATCCTCCTACGCATTATGTTTTCCCCAACATAGAATTATGTAATATATAATATAGGGTTAATTGTCAATAAAATTATGTTGTATAATCTAGCTAGTTAATTGCAGGGAAAATTAAGTCTATATGGGTATTATCTGACATAATTTGTCAAGAAAATATCTCAAATTGAATTTGTCCTAAAATAATATATTAAGAAAAGAAGATATATTAGTTTGGCCTCATAATATATCTTTTTATAGTTATAGTAAAATATATCACTAATATAGTATTCCAACTGTTCGAGCAGCGGTTCCGATTCGACAAAGGTAGAATGCCTGGTCGAAGGTCCAATATAGAAGTCTAATAAATGAGATTTGTATCAATTTTTGTCTTAAAATGATTTATGGCATCAAAAAGTATATATAGTTGGTAATCAAAGATGACTTGTCGTTGTCAACATGGATGAAACAAAGTAGTTTTTGCGTTTGAAATGAATACGCGGGTTTATTATGATTATAATATGGTTTTATGATAGTTTTACTATAACTTTTTTAACAAACCTATTTAAGTTGAGTTTCATTCACCTAAAATGTAAAATGGTATCGTTCCATCCATGTTGATCACATCACTTTTAAACTAAAATTAACATAAATTCAATTTATTGGACTCGAATGACATATTAATATTCTACTAGATTAAACTGTCACAAAAGTTATAAATATTATTAAGCTCGATCAATATATTTCCCTATAATCAAATGGAGCAAAATCTGACTAAAAAATAATTTCTCTAATCGAGGGTCATTAATTTTCTATTTCGAATCATTTCTACGCTCTGATATATATATATATATATATATATATATATATATATATATATATCATTTATTTTTATATTTTATAAGTATAAATACTTTAATCTTTTATTTATCCACCACTCATTTATTCACATTTCAGGTACAAGATACATAATATCATGAATTTCAAATTAATAGATTACTAAGAATTTTAAATGATTTGCTCAATAATTAAATAATCAAATTAGTACAAACTAGACTATATATATATCTAAAAATGAGATTACGATCCACACATAAGTGAGAATCAAATCAATAACCACTTCATTAAAAAATATTTTTGATGTCCCATCTTTGTCACTCAAACTAGAGATTATTTGTACCCACCTCTCAATTTGGGACCTCCTTAACAAGGCCAAACTGTGTCAAATTCGACAAATAGGGACAAACTGTACTATTAGTGGAGGGAAATGAGATTTAATCTTGATTTCTCAATTTTACACGGTTGAAGAGTACTATGTGACAACTTTAATTCAGGATATATATGTATATATATTCTCTCACTCCTTTTCAGGAAAACTTTAAAATTGGTTAAGAACTCAAAAGAACCCATCTGGACTATTAATGTCCTCCAACCAAAGTGGACTACAATCTCTTAATTGATCTCAAAATGAGATTATTAAATATATAGTAAAATTGGATATATATTCCAACTGGATGATGATGCTTCGGACTCAACCCGACCCATTAACCGCACGCAAACATTGACAAGGAATATATGTGTACCTTTTACATTGAGGCCAATGAAATAATTTGGCCGAAGAGTCAATCCTTTTAGTTGACAATTATAATAACATTCAAAATTAAGTACCCTTATTATTTTAGTCAAGATAATCATATTATATCATGTGCCCTATTGGGGATATTTAATATCATGTATGAGTCATCACACAATGTGGATATGGAAGCCCCCGAGAAATGTGGAGTTAATGAAATGTGATTGGGAATTCATTCATTATTATTGGTGGTTGAAACCCAAACGGAAAACAGCTATGATTATTGGTAAAGTTTTTCCACTAGCAATTTCAAATCCAATAGCTAAAAAGTCTTCAAAGATTCTAAATAAGACAGCTCTAATTGATCGCTGCTTTACACCTGCCTAACAAGGATCCCAATTTCAGATATTCAATTTCTTTTGGATCCCCAATAAAACCAAATTATTAATTTATTACAAGTTCACATAAAATTGTTCAAATGAAATGTCCAAACGCCAGTTCACATCAGCAGAGACTTTGAAATTAATTAATGTGAGAAAGATGTACCAAATCATTGTAGTTAGACCTATAAAATGAGTACAAGTCTTCTCAATTGGAGGAAAAGCTGGGATCAATTTTTGAGTGGAAAAAAAGCTCAGTTTCGTCCATATAATTAATTGGAAGGTAAGTTGCTCCATTTTTCAAACCTTGAGACTTTATGCCTCGAGGGAATGTTGACAAACTTGAAAAATATCTGTCTCACAGATTGATCTTTATTTGATTTTGTGCAGGTTAGCTTAATTATTAAGTAGAGTACTAATTAACTTCTCGGAACATGGAGATTTCAACCTTCAGAAACATAGCTGATTTCGTAAGAAAACCCCTTCATTAATTTCTATTATCTCCAAATAAAATCTTGATTTCTAGTTCTCACATAATCATCACAATTAACTCTTCTTTTTTTATAATTAATTTCAGGGAATGGATATTGATCCTCTATTCTTCCAGCAATGGCAAGTGGACCCAATCGAAGATTTCAGCTCGATTTCTTGTGGATTTTCCGAAGGGTTTCATCACTCCTACACCTCCCAGCAGCCTCTGCTGGACTTCAAGAGGCCGGCGGAGGCGCCCCCCAGCGGCGAAAACCGGCCATCGAAGCAGCTGAAAGCCTTCAAGCAAGAAAGAATGTCAAACTCACCCCCTCCAACCTCCAACTTTGCCCATAGCCCTATTGTGGGAGTTGTGAGGCCTAAAGAGGAAGCCTGGTTCTCTCCCACCACTCTCACTGATCAATCTTCAAACTATGTGCTCAAGCCATGCCAAGGGATCAAGAGAATCACCCCCAACACCAAGCTCTCCCAAGCACAGGATCACATCTTAGCTGAGAGAAAGAGGAGAGAGAAGCTCAGCCAGCGCTTCATCGCCTTGTCTGCCCTAGTCCCCGGTCTTAAAAAGGTACCCCCGATGATTAATTGTTCCATTTCAAAATGAATTTGTCCCCAAATAAGTATCCCATTTCATCAACCACTTCCCAGATTGTGATTTCATTTATATACATGTATATACACAGATGGATAAGGCTTCTGTTCTTGGAGATGCTATCAAGTACATGAAGCAGCTCCAGGAAAAGGTGAAGACACTGGAGGAGAAGGCGAAGAAGACGACTGTGGAATCCGTGGTACTGTTCGTGAAGAAAAATGAAGTGTGTGGTGATGGTGATCGGGATTCCCCTCCGATCAGAGTGGGCCCGCGCTCTGTGAATCTCTCCCGGAGATTGAAGCTAGATTCTGTGACAAGGATGTGCTGATTACCATCCATTGCGAGAAAAGAAAAGGGGTTTTAGAGAAAACTGTTGCTGAAATTGAGAAGCGCCAATTGTCAGTTGTGAACAGCAGTGTCATGACTTTCGGAGATTCTGCTCTAAATATAACAATAATTGCAGAGGTACGTTACATACAATCATATCGATTGACCATGTCACCAGATAATTGACTTACATGTGAACTCTGCTGGCAATTTATTGCAGAAGGATGGCGATTGCAGTCTGAATATGAAGGAACTGGTGAAGAATTTACGCAGTGCTGTCAGAATATGAAGGAATGCAAGTGAATGATATCTATATATAGTTTAATTTTTTTTCAGAGTTGTTACGTTTTGCCGAATTTCCTGTTGAATAGCTCTCCACCATTTCAGATGGCATCATCATCTCTAGAGTTTTGTTATGGGGTTCATTTTGAAGAAGGGTTTTTTTAGCTCTCTGCTGAGTTTTTTCATGGTTCCAAATAGTTGGCCATGTTTTTATACTTACCCTTCTGTTGTAAAGTGAACTACCACCCCATAGCCTAGTTAGGGTTTTCATTTTGGTGGATGGTGAGACAGGAAGATTGTTGTTGCTCAGTGGTTTTTGAGACTTTTAAGAATCTTTCTTAATTAATTACGTCTCTTTATAAGTAAAATGTCATTTGTTTTTGTTCAGTAATTGATATATATATATATATATATATGTATATGTTCCACAGTTTAGTGTTGTAACAATTGGTTACACAATTTGTTCCTTATAAACTTGTCGGGAAAGACGAAGAGGAAAATGAAAAAAAAAAAAACTCACTCAAAGCTGGCTTGGACATAATTATAAGAAACATGTTACAGTAAAACCAATTTGTGCAAGATTAATTTCTTTTTCATTTACATGAAATGCATGATTTAATTACATGTGTTAATTATACAAACATGTCAAGGAAAAGTCATATCTTCCTACATACTACAAATTCGAAGCACGCAGTTCCGAACATAAAAAGATAATCAACCAAACATATTTTTATTTGTCAAAGCATTATAACTCTAAGAAGTCAAATTATTCATTGAATTAGTTAGACATCTAATTGCCACACAAATTAACTTCACTGATGAAAATAATAAAAGTTGAAACTCGGAACTGATTCAACTGGAAATGAGACCAAAGAAGGGTTTATTGCCAATGCTAACAAATGTATCTATAATAAATTTATAATTACAATGTAATTAATTTGTGAAATGTTGCAATTACAGCTTTAAGATTTTGTACTTAAAGCATGCCCATTTTTTCCGACAGTGCTCCCCCGACGTGTCCGATATTTAACACCATATGTAATAAAGACGCATGTCACAAATAATGTTGTATATGATTCATATCTCATGTGTTTACTTTTCATGATAAGATATATTGATAAAACTTATGATTGAGCATTTGAGGAATAAGATTGTCAAACAAATTCAAAATTGATCAATCATTAATCAATCCATCAAAGTAAACGGCCAATTAGCTTGGATTATTTTTATCTATCTATCCTATCATAAAAAGTAAAAGCATATATATGTTCTTAACTCCTAAAGCCAGTTAGAATAAACATCATATTCAGTCTTGATATACAACTTTTGACGTGAGAGAACATTTATTCGAGCACAAAGGAGTGGTTTTTTTAAGAAAGAACTCAAAATATGTACACATATGGTTAAAATCCCAAGCATATTAGGAGCCATTTTAGTATATATACTAACTTGCATGTAAACTGGAGTAAAGATTGGCCGGCTCAATCCCTTCTTTCCCCAAACGAAAGAAAAAATTAATGAAAAAGATGCACACTTTGGTGCATCCAGATGCACGATACTTCCGTCCTAATTAAATCTCAATTGTTTGTTTAATAAATTCTAATTGAAGATTAATAAATCAAAAATTAATAAATTTAATTTGGAAATTGATGGACCCTATTTGAATTTAATTAGAGTGGATACACTGTATATTTGAGTGCACACAGTTGTTTTTATCATGAAAAATCTAATTGTTGCATATTATTACAAGGCACACTGTGAATATCTACTCTAATTCAATTTTAATGTAAAATTAATAAATTCTAATTAAAATTTAATTAACCTCTAATTAATTAATAATTGCGACCGCTTGCACGGGTGGACGGCCGCACAAGAATTTTTGCGAGCTGACGACCAGGCATGAGTTTTTGCGAATTATTATATCCGTATGAATGCATATGGTTCTATATAGTAGGTGCATGTTGATAGTCCTCGAAATTACTCAATAGTTACTGTCAATTGGTTGATTATCAAATTGTTAGATTAATTAGAAATAAAAAAATATTGGCTCTTAGATATCAACATATTGCGAAAGCTGATGCAACTTAACTGAATATATGGATTAATTTATAAGAGGTAGTTATATATATATATATATATAAGAGACCAGCACAATCACTATCAACTCTCTAAAGAATGAGATAATTTGACTATTAGTATATACAGAACGAAGAGTACACGCAAATAAATAAACAAACATATAGAATGATGTGAATGAATTTTCATTTAATATTCAATTGAAGATTTGCATGATATTGTATAACTCTAGCTATCATCTAACAATGAAAAGCCTTTTCGGTTTTCTAACGGTGGAATAGGTGAATTTGTGATCAAATGTTACAAGAGAATTAGATCAATGTGGACTAAATTAGGTATATATGTTACACTACAAAAATACAGCCGATCAGCGACGGATAAAATGCGGGTCGTGAATCAGCGACGGATTAGCGACGTTCATAATGCGGGTCGTGATTCAACGACGGATTGGCGACGAAATTTTTTTTGCGACGGATCAGCGACGTATCATGGCGGGGAATTCTCGCGCGAAGTTTTAACGACGGCATTTCCGTCTCTATTCCGTCGTTAAATTTAACGACGGATAGTGTCCGTCGTTAAAATTAATTTTTTTTGTTATTTTTTAATTGAATTAACCAATTCCGTCCCTAAACCGTCGTTAAAAAATCGGATTATTTCTATTTTTTTTAATTTATTTTAACGACGGATACAATCCGTCGTTAATTTTAATTCTGATTTTATTTATTCCCAATAAATATAGCGACGAAATGTCCGTCGTAAAATAGTCTCTAATTTAACGACGGAATTCATTCCGTCGTTAATGTAAAATCTTTTTTATTTTTTTATATTATGTACGTTAATTAACGACGGATACGTGTCCGTCGTTAAATTAATCCGTCGTTAAAGTATTTTAAATATAACGACGGACTATTCCGTCGCTAATCCGCCGCTAAAAAGTTTAATAACAGACGGGATTTCTTCCCCAATTTCATATCAGATCCCTGAAACCCTCCCCCCTCCCTCCCCAACCCAACCCAACCCAACCTGCGTCGCCCGCAGTGCCCGACCCACATGGCCGCCGATCTCCGTCGCCCGCCGTGCCCGCCCCTAGCCCTCATGTGACACCCACCCCAACCAACCCCCCACCCCCACCACGCCCACCCCACCCCACCTGGCTCGCTCGCTGCCCGCTGCCGCCCACCTCCGACCCCCCCGTGCCTAGCCCCGCCCACCCCACCCCACCCCACCCATAGCCCCATCCCACCCCACCCCACCCCACTGAGCCCTGCTGTCCTGCCCGCCGTCCCGCCGCCTCCCCGCCTCCCCGCCCCCCTTATTGACCCATTTATCCCACCCCACCACCCCCCCCTGCCCAGCACCACTGATCCCGCCGCCTCCCGCCCGCCTCCCTGCCCCGCCGCCGCCGCCCCGCCCCCCCCGTCGTCAGTCCATGTTGGTTTGTTTGGGTTTTTATTTATATTTCATTTTTTTTGTTATATATTTGTTGATTTTATTGAAAATATTATATATGATGCATTGAATTGATTAGTGAAAATTATATGATGTATTGAATTGATAGTGAAAATATTATATATGATGCATCAATTGATAGTGAAAATTGAATTGAGTTTACCAATTGATAGTGAAAATGATACATTGAATGTTAGTCTTGTGATTTGGGCTTGTGAAATTGATAAGCTTGGATGTGAATTGGGATGATAAATTCATCATTTCGTGAGATGTTTTGAGTTGTTAAGTGTATAATTAGGCATATGGTGATGATTTGGTGAAATTTGAATGAGTTTGATTGAATTGTGAATCAAATGACGATTAATTTTATAAAACTTACTCACGAAATTTTGTTAGAATTGTTATATGAATAAGATGTTTTATAAGTGTCTTTGCTCATTTCATGCTTAATTAGTTTAAGGTCAAGTATATGAATAAGATGTTTTCGGTTGTATGGTGATGATTTGGTGAAGTTTGGTTGAATTGGGAATGAAACGCGATTAATTTTATAAAACTTACTCACGAAATTTTATTAGAATAAGATGTTTTATAAGTAAGATTTGCACACTTCATTTTTAGGTTAAGGTTAAGTATATGAAACTTGAATTAGGGTTTATGTTGCCTCGTAGATAACTAACCAATAATTATAAGTAATTTGCTCACTCCACTCAATAAACTTATGAGTGTATAATTAGTTTATATTGTACAACTTATGTTGAACATGTTTAATTAATTATTTATAATTACGAGCTTGAAGAATGAATGACAATCGTGAGTGGATGTATAAGAGGTTTAGTTCGGTTGGTGGATTAAATATTGAATTTCTAGATGGACTTGAAAGTTTTATTGAATTCGCTAGTGCTCAGTTTTTATTCGCGGATGGAGAGAAAATCAAGTGTCCGTGTAAGAAGTGTACGAATATACCTTATCGAAGAAAGATATCGCGATATCACTTATCAAAATTTGGATTTGTTCCAAATTATCACACATGGATATTTCAAGGAGAGACAACCACAAGTAGGGAAAATGTTGTGGATTGAGATGTTAACCGTCAACCAAATACGTATCATACGATGGTAGTGGATCTGCTGGTCCACATTCAACTTTGACGAGATAAAGAGGAGCCAAATTCGATGCAAAATTTTTACGATATGTTGAATCTGCCGATAAACCTTTGTGGCGGGTTGCTCGGATCACACACATTTGTCATTTGTGGCTCGACTTACGAGTTGGAAGCGAGAGAACAACATTATCGAGAAGGGTTTGATCAAATATCGAGGCGATGAAAGAGTCGCATCCAGATGGAAATTGCGTGCCTGATGACTTCTACAGCACGAAGAGATTGTTGCGTGGCATGGGGTTGCCCGTACACAAAATTGATTGTTGTCCATTTAATTGCATGATTTATTGGCGCGAAGATTCTGAATTGACGAGCTGCAAATTCTGTAACCATCCTCGTTTCAAGAGCAATACTCGAGCTGGTGGAAGTCGACGGAAGCGTAAGTAGCATATAAAAGATGTATTATTTTCTCTAACTCTCGACTACGTAGATTGTATGCATCCAATGCTACAGCGGAAAATATGCGTTGGCATGCATCGTCGGTCGATGATGGGGTCATGCGTCATCCGGCAGACTCAATTGCATGGAAACATTTGAACACGAAGTTTCCCTTATTTGCATCAGAAATTCGTAACGTGCGATTGTGACTCTCAACTGACGGTTTTCAGCCATTCGGTCAATCAGGAAAGCAATATTCATCATGGCCCGTTATATCGACCCTTATAATCTCCCCGTGGTGTGTATGAAGGAGCAATACATGTTTCTTACGATCTTAGTGCCGGACCACGTAATCCGAAGGAGAAGATTGATGTGTTCCCGCAACCATTGATAGCGAGTTAATAGATTTGTGGGATGACGGCGTTCTTACTTATGATGTATCGTTGAGCGAAATTTTCAAATGCACGCTGCATTACTTTGGACAATTAGTGACTTCCTGCATACTCTATGTTGTGCGGATGGAGCAATTGGAAGATTAGCTTGTCCGCACTACATGGAGTATACCGATGCTTTACTTTAGCTAAAAGTGGTAGCGATCATGGTTTGATAACCATCGTAAATTTCTAGCTCCTAATCACCCATTTCGAAGGGATCAAGAGGTTTCGAGAAAGAACACGTTGATTACTAACGATCCACCGAAGTGCGATCGGAGATGAGCTTCGTCACTAATTATGGGTATGGGACTAGTCTCCGTAATGTAGATTGGCGGTGATGAAATAAATAGCGAATATCCAGCGGTTTGGGCGGATGGAAGAAAAGTATTTTCTGGGATCTACCTTACTGGAGTTCTCTTTTGATTCGGCATAATTTGGATGTCATGCACATAGAAAAGAATGTGTTCGATAATGTCTTCAACACAGTCATGAATGTCCAAGGGAAGACAAAAGATACAAGCAAATCTAGAGAAGAACTTAATTTATCTTTGCTACTGAGACGAGTTGACGATGAATGAATCAACAGGAAAATATCCAAAGGCTTCTTATACACTTGACAATCGTGAGAAAAAAGTCTTATGTGAGTGGGTAAGAGGTTTAAGATTTTCAGATGGGTACGTTTCGAACATGGGTAGATGTGTAGACATGACAAAACTGAAGATGTTTGGGATGAAGAGTCATGACTGTCACATTTTCATGCAGCGAATTCTACCGATTGCATTTCGCGAACTTCTCCCACCAAATGTTTGGAAAGCTGTAACAGAATTATCTTTATTCTTCAAAGATTTAACTTCTCGAAACATAGGGTTTGATGATCCGTGCGAGCTCCAAGAAAATATTCCAGTGATTTTATGCAAGCTTGAGCATTTTCCCCTAGTTTTTCTTGACTCCATGGAACATCTTCCGGTTCATCTAGGCGATGAAGCTCGTATTGCGAGGCCTGTTCAATACCGATGGATATATCCATTTGAAAGGTCTTGCTCAGTACATTATCACACATATATATACATATATATATATATATTGAAGAACAACGTTCTAAATTTTGTAGATACTTACGTAAGTTGAAGAACAACGTCGAAATAAAGCCGTGGTTGAGGTTCTATCGCAATGCTTACTTAGTAGAAGAAGCATCGACATTTTGCTCGTATTATTTTGATGATCACGAAGAACGAAGTTCGAGATTTGCATCATGGTCAAGCGAAGATTAGGCACGAAGACTATCCGGATATGCTTCAAATCTTCAAGCAAGATGGCGGACCTTTTGGAAATATGTCAACGAGATATTTGGATAGTAGAGAATATGATTTCTTTCGTTTATACGTGTTGCTCAACTGTGTTGAAGTTGCAGACATTTACATGACGTAAGTGTCGTGTTTTTCTTAGAATTCATTGTTAATTATTATTATTATTATTATTATTATTATTATTATTATTATTATTATTATTGTTATTATTAACTAGGATCGTAAATATATGTTGATATAGTTTATTCACCGAAGATGTGAAAAGATCAAATCCACTTATCTCTAGCTCAGATATTCAAAGGTCGATTGAAAGAGGCTTCCCGTTTTGGTTTGAGGCATATGTGAGTGTTCTGATGATTATTAGTAGAAAATATTTAATATGTTCGTTTAGTCAGTCATTCTAATCGTTTTTTTTACAATTAATAGGTCAAAGATCATACTAACAACATTGTGAATCCGTTCATATTGTCTCTTGCCAAAGGGCCTTCAGCTCTAATTAAGACGTACCCAGGGTATTATATAAATGGTTACAAATTTCACATTTTAGAACATGGGTCACAAAGATCAACTATGAATAGTGGAGTGTGCATTAAAGGTGAAACTTATGTGTATGACACGCAAGAACTCGATTTTATGGTCGATTATTGGAGGTTTGTGAGTTGGAATATCTGGGCTACCAACAAAGACCACAACATTGTTTAGATGCGAGTGGTTTGATCCTTCACGATTGGGGTTATCAATTCATTCCGAGTACAAGTTGGTTTCGGTAAATCATACGAGAAGATATAACAAGTTCGAACCGTTTATCCTCGCCAATCAAGCCATTCAAGTATACTATTGTGCCTATCCAAGTTTAAAACAATCTATGAAAGAGTGGTGGGAAGTATGCAAAATTAAAGATTGATCTAATGTGGAAGTCTCAGATGAGAGTTCTGCATCGATAGTACCTCCCCCTTTTCAAGAGGATGCATTAGGTTCGATTACTAATGTCGTTGTGGATGAGGACATGACACTAGTTCATCCTGACGGTACACTCATAGACATTGAAGAGACATCTGATAATGAGGATGATGAAGTTGAATTGTCGAGTCGGAAGACAATCATACATTGGATGATGATGATGGCGACGACGATGAATAGGGTTTGAATTTATAGCATTTTTTGTATGCACACAAAAGCGTTATGATATGCATTATTTGTGAATTTATAGCATTTTAAGTATGCACACAAGAGTTCAAATGATGACGACGATAATTGTCACTAGTATGCACACAAAACGTTATGATATGTATTATTTGTGAATTTTTAATACAGCATTTTTTACCTTTGTTTGCAGATGTCATCACGTAGGAGGCACTCAGGATCATACACGCCGTCGCCTACACACCGCCACCTAGAAGAAGGCATGAGGCATTGTCTCAAAGCCCCCCCCTCGGCGATGAGTGGAGTGCCATCTAGAGAGGGATGAAGGAGATAGCCATTGTGAATGGGTATGGCGTTATCTCTTGTATGTCTCGGTTTAAATAAATTTTAGCATTCTAATGTCTTTATTTTACGTAAATTGTAGCATTTTGTGTCCGAGCAATGATATAGCCAGCGTGATTACGAGTCATTCAGTAGATTCATGAATCACAACGGCTCAATTGGAAATTGGTGCCTCGAGTTCAAGCGATTTATTTCGATGAATTCAAGGTTTGTGTTGTTTATACTGAAGTCATTTATGATTTGACCTTTGCATATTCTAATCATATATTTTTGCGAAATATTCTTATTGGGATGATACGATGGATGATGCCTGGTCTATTCCTCTTGGTGCGCAAAGGCCGAAGCGCTATAAAGATCTTGTTCACAAGATCAAGCGAAGGACTCGCCAACCCACCTCCATTTATCCCCGAGCGAGATTGGGATAATTAGAAGGCATATTGGGCTCGGACGGACGCCCAAGAGAAGGCGGCAGGCCCGACAGCAGGATGTCCGAGCCGGATGGCGAGGGTCTTGGGATAGTCGAGCATCGGGTGGCTCACGCTCTGCATTCGAGTATCGCGAGAGATTGTAAGTACTTTGAAGTTTTAGATATAGTAAATTTATTTAAGGATTGTGATACTTGTTAATTATTTAATTTGTTTGACTTATTTATAAGCGAGGCGTGGAGTAGCCATAGAAGATGTCCGATGGGATGTATTCGAAGTATCATGCCACCGGCGGCGGGAGCTATCTGACGGAAAAGCTCGGAGTATATCGCGGTAAGTATATTCGTTAGCGCAACAACGAACATTTAATTAAATAATAATTGTATGAAATTATATTACGATGCGGGTTGAGGAACATGTGACCCAATTGAGCCAATCTGGGGGAGTGATGAGACGCCTTGAAATTGATAGGACTCAAATTCTCAAAATGTCCTTGGGAGCTCCTCAAAGAAAAGAATAGGATGTTTGGAGTGGTTCTCTATCACGGACATACATGCGAGCGGCGTCGTCTCACTCGGTGGAGAGTGCCCACTGTTGATTCCATAGCTTATCAACAACTATTGGATCCGGAGGCGGATGGAAATCGAGCACGAGGTATCTGAGGCCGATTGGAAGCGGCGGCGGTGCACAGCATACGAGGCCGAATGCAAGCATCGAGGCGTAATGCAAGATGAGTGAGGCGAGATAACGTGCAAAAGCAGATTCGAGCTCGGTGTGCGCTCGAGGAGGCCCTAGCGCTTCATGGCCGGCTCCGTTTCCCCCACTCGTGATATGAGCTCCGTTTCCTCACTTTCGACATATTCGTGTTGTATTATGAATTTGTTAACTTATCGCATGATTTAGAATTGTTTCTTTATGGGATTGTTTGGATATTACAGTATTTTGGATTGAATTGCTTTGTTTGGATTGAATTGGTTTATTTTGATAGTTTGTATTGTATGGATTGAATTGGTTTGTTTTCATAGTTTGTATTGTATGGATTGAATTGGATGGAATTGGTTGTTTGGATAGTTTGGATTGTATAGATTGAATTGGATGGAATTGGTTTGTTTGGGTTGTTTGAAAACAGGTTTGGCTATCCAAAATACAAATTGAAACTATCCAGATTTTGCTTATCTAGCGACGGACTTGCTACGGACCTACGACGGACCTACGACGGATTAACAACGTGAAATAAGCGAACCAAGCGTAATTAGCGGCGGGCTGCGGCGGATCTGACAGTTCTGACGGTCTTGTTACGTAAAATTAAAAAAATTATAACTTTAGCGACGGACGGTTTCCGTCGCTAATTATGACGGATCGAGGCGGATTGGCGTCGAATAACGGCCAGTTTGCGGCGGTATTATTTAGCTACGGCCTAAGTGCGTCGTTAATCCGTCTCTCAACTACGACGGATTAGCATCTCATTAACGACGGATTTAATATCGGGCGACCGTTCGGGAGGTCGTGGATTAACGATCGAATTTTCCGCCGGTTCGTCGCTATAAATTAGCTACGGACGTAATTCCGTCGCTAGACCTTTGCTACCGTGTTTCAATGACCCCCATTCCGTCGCAAATCCGTCGTTAATCCATTTTAGCGACGGATAAGGCGAGTTTTATGACGGAATTTTCCGTCGATCGATTGCATTTTTGTAGTGTTATATCTGGCTACTATTAATTGCATAGTATATAGTTGCATCTTAATTATGTGTGATGTGTAAGTAGGGATGTCAATTGGTGGATTTTATGTGGACCGATCCGAAACACCTCAAAACCCATTAAATTTTAAAGCGGTTACGGTTCGGTTCGGACCGCTTTAGACCCGGACCGTTTAGATCCATAGTTTGATGGTCCGATCCGGATCTGGTTCTGGTTCCAGAACCAGAACCAATACTTATTTATTGATTCTGATCCGAGTAAAACCCATCAATTGACAAGTCTAAGTTTAAATAAGTTTGTCAATGAGCTAGTTTTATCCATATCGATTCGAAATCACTCATAACACATTAAATTATAAAGCAACAGTTTCGATTTCAGTTCTCGTTCTTGTCCGGTTCAGGTTCCAGACCCGCTTAGATCCGAACCGCTTAAGACCCATAGTTGATTATCCGGATCCGGTCCGGATCCAATGTCTAATGGGTCGGTGCTAGAACCAGAACCATTACTTATTCATTGGTTCTAGTACGGGTAAAACTCACCCAATGACATTCCTATGTGTAAGTGATCGTATAAGATTATCTATCCATAGCACAATCACGCATAACAATTGCAACTTCAATTGTTAGGAAACGTCTTTAAAATATCAATTATTCTAAATAAAAGTATCATTTATATATATTGAAAAAATATTAATATCTATGTTTATAGACACTCACAGGAGTCCACCTCTGAGGTTAATAAGATTTTTTTTCCCCTCTTCGAGTACAATTAGATTCTTTTTCTCAAAAGGAAAGTTTATTAGATTATCAATTTAGAATACAAAATTTTAAGTTATCCCTTCGGGGTCAAATAGTCATATCCAATATTATGTTTCGCGCGAAAATAAAATACATTTCAATTCTACAATATGCAAATTATGTGCCTGAATTATCGAGGAGTAATCATCACCTAATTTTACGATTATCTATTTAAATTCAATTTTTTAATTAAATCTCTCATAAAGCACTAGTGGTCGGAAAGAAAGATATTATTTTCATATTATTTGAAGATATTCTTGGTTAATACTAATAAAATTATGATCCACGTCCAGAGAAAATAAAATAAAATCTGATAATTTGGATAACATATCTCGATCAATAGATAAACTAAGATTATAAGAAGATGCTACTGAACTATCATATATGTACAGACAAAATAAGGGTTCCATCGCTAGACAACAGAATTTCTTCTTCGATTTCAACAACTGTATAATCACATTAAAACAAATAAAAAAACTTAAGAGTGTAAGAAGTCCAATTATTTTGCAGTGTCTCGTCAATTATGATAATCAACTGTGTTAAGCTACCAATAAGATAAAGTCTTGTCGTTTTCAAAAGTAAACAAACACAAGCAAATAGGCTATAGATAATTATATTTTTTAGAGGGCCATAAATAATTGTACTTACTATAAAATATTATGACCTCCTCCAATAATATAGTTCATGAATAGTACCACTTGTTAATCCCAAGAAATTGACTCGGATGAATTCAAATTGCTTACAGATCTTAATATAATAAATTAGAGAATTGAGAATTTTTAATTGGTAATACAATTATTATGTTGAGATGTCACTGTCTATAATTTATTAAAGCACGTACGATTACTTGATTTGGAAATCAAGTAAAACAATTTCTTTTATAGTTGAATATTATTAATATGTGTGAAAGTGGGGCGAAACGCGGCCAAGGTATTCAGTACTCAAGCGTTGAACACAATAGAGAAAAGTAGTAAATAAATTTTTTGTAATGAAAAACATGTGTTGGGAGGCTCAACGATCTTTATTAATTATAGATTTGTAAAATAAAATATTGAGAAAATATTATTATATATAGTTTAACCTTACGCACACTTGAAGTCATTGTGACGGCAATTTTTTGTTTTCAACATGTATAATACATGATCGAGATTCGAGAAGATGCTACTAAGACGTATCTGTGATAATTGGATATTTTTTGGGAATAATTGCCAGATCGGTGCAATGATTCAACCGGGTGTATAGAAAATAGTTGACAACAAAGAAAAGGGAAAATAGAGACAAGATTTATACTCTTTCTAGTAGTGCATGTGATTCTACAGTATATATGTATCCAAGATACAATGATTTAAAACGAATACAAGAGAAGTTGCACTACAACAGTTTACAGCCCACATGTCTCTGTTTGCGAATGGATGTGAAGGCCCAAACCAATGCGTCGATCCATGGCCCAATAGTGCGACCCAGATCGGTGCAATGATTCAACCCACGTGTGGATCCGACACACCCCCAACTGCGCTGCCACGTAGACAAAACAGCCACGCATGAGCACTTCACATGCCTAACCGCACCGCCATGTGGCCGAACTCATCCTTCCCTACGCAGTCTTGTGTGCAGCAATGTGCCCAAGCCAAGCGTGCCTTTAAAGTTGCCAAATGCGACAAGTGCAGCAGACACGTGCTCAGACTCCGAACTTAGATGGTGCTACTTCGTAGGTATTTGAGCCAGCCATAAAATGGCTAACTAAAAAACTACTAGGATGCACCACATTGGTTTACACTTGATTGCTATTTATTGATGTAAATGCATTTAAAATGTAACTTAATAGCTCATTGTTTTTTTTTAATGTGGGATTTTTGAATTATCTTATTCTCAAGTAGCTAATTTTGTGCATTACTTGTCCATTCATGTCGAATTGAATTTGAAAAAATATTAATATTTGAAGTGTTAATTTCAAATATACAATTTATATTTGTTATCTTCAAACGAAAAATCACTATGAACTGTGGAATTATTAAGCACATCACAATAAAATTTCCAATAATCCCTCACATAAATGATGACTAATGCAAATACAAAGTTTTACTAAATCTCAACGATCTATTATTGTATCAGGATAAGTAGTTGTTAGGCTTGAACCTTTATTAATATAATGCATATATATATATAATAATATTAATTGTGAATAAATAAATTTTTAAAGACGACGTAAAACTGTGAGACATTTAGTTTCAAATGTTAACCACGCTATACTCATACTCATGCATAATAAATTTCTTTATATATACAATAATACTTCTTTTTTTGATAACACTTTTATACATACACAACAATTTTATCTATATAGCTATATATACATCATTTTGTGTCTGAAACAATTATCATAAGTAAACTTAAATAATATGGTGCTTCCAAACTATTGGACTTGTGCTCGTGTCTGCGGAACACATAAGTCAATAGGAATTATGGTTTTGTTTTGTGTATTAGTTTTCATCATTATTGGAGTAATTTTTGAGGAGAAACGATGTGTTGGACAATTGAAGTAAACATGTTTTCATAATATGAATGTAGTGATGTTAATTGGGGTATAATTTTGAATTTCAAGATCAGTTAAATATAAATTTAAAACATAACATAACCAAAATAAAATAACAGAATAAAAAAAAACGACATAAAATATATACGTGATTCCTAATGATGTATACATAAATCATATTCAAATATACCAGAATGGTCGAGCATGTAGACTATGTTATCAAATATAAATTTCCAACAACCGCTCAAAATAATGTGGGTGGCTCGGCGTCAATAGTATCACAAATAAATTTCTATGGTAAAGCCCAATGGACTTGCCTCAACTATCTCACAAGTATACTCTTTGTCATCTTTTTAATAATCTCAACACATAGCAATATCATGAAAATTAGAATTCAACACACCATTGACGGTTCGAATGTCCTTAAAGCAAGTAGCACCTCGAACTTCAAAATGAAGTTCACCCATAGATTTCATCTGCATGAAATGAAAAATGATTAGAACCCAAAATTATTTACTATTAATAATTATATAACTTAACTCAACATAATTTACTGAAAGTAGTATGTTATTGATTTCATTATATATCCGTGTAAATAATATACAATTGAACAATCTTTAGAAGACAACTATATGATTATATCAAATTACCAATTAGATGATACTCTGACCATGAAGAAGAAACATTGGTGGACTGATTCCTTGATTCAAATTGTGATCTATCTTAGCTGAATCAAAATATGTTATTGCAAGATCGAACGTTTTTGAAAATATTGCTTACTCTTTATATTTTCAAAAAAAATCGAATCATCTAATGCCTTCAAATGACATACCATTTGAAAAGTTCAATCTTTCCACTAACACAGAATATAATGAATATTTTGATTCTTTATGATTAGACTACTTACATATCCTTCCCTCGTACCAAAATAAGTACCACTAAAGGAACATGTGTGATTTGGATCCCCCAATGTCTAATATCTATAAATAAATTAAATTTTATTTATAACTAATTGTATACATTTTGCATACACAATCTAGAGTAGCTTGTACTCTGATAATTATTAATTTTTCTTAATAATATATAATTCTTAAAAACATAACTATCATGTAAACTAAAAAATATATAAATCTTAGTCAACAGGAAAAATATATATATACACATATACAAAATGTTAATATTCTTATAGATCAACAATTAAAAATATCCTTTATTTCATCCCAATCAAGAGTATAACAAATACGGGAAGACGATGATCCAATAGAACCACCTTATTTTATGTGAGATTCATAACTGCTGATGTCGGTGATAGTTGATTTCACACTACTCTAAGGAAAATCGCCTTATTTTGTCTGATTTTTTTATATGATTCAACTAAATTGTTTCTAAAAAATGATATAAGAAATATTATATTGTGTAATTTACGCTTACCATATACAATTATTGACCCAGACATCGGCGGATCTAGGTGGTAGCTATACTGGGCTCCAGTTCAGTGCAAGCCCCAAACATTTTCTTCTGTTTATATATTATATTAAGTCCAATTCAAAATTAGTCCAGTTCAAAATAATTAAAAAATTAAAACAAAATTGTTATTGTTGGATTTTCTTATATTTTTGACCCATGAGAAAAGCCCATGAGAAGGTTATAAGAATGAAAAGGGTCAACCACCATTTTTGAATGGAGAAATTGAAGTAGGCAAAACAGAAAAATTCGTAACCTTTTTTTTCCTTCTCGGATTTTCAGTGCGCAGCTTCAGAAAAATTTTGTTTCTCGAGGATTGAACCGTTAGATCACTGTGATTTTTGGACAGAAGCTTCAAAACATCTGGGCCAACGTTTTGGACGGTGGAGATCGGATTTTGTGTTTCGAAGGTCTGGTTTTGTCGATATGAATATAGGAGAATTTCTGGTAATATTTTTTCTTGATCTTTGTTCGATTTTGATCCCATATATCTTGATGTGCTTATTTTCGAATGTATGATATTTTCTATGCCTCTAATATAATTTAGAGAAGATTGTGTACTGTTCCATTATTGATTATAGTGGATTTAAACGACTCTAGTAGTCCCGTGGTTTTTTTCATCTCTTCCCTTTTAAGAGGTTTTCCACGCTAAAATTTTGTGTCTCCTTACTATTTTGAACGACGTATATTGATGCTTTAGGAATACTCTATTTGTCTGAATCCTCAAAGGTTCATACGACTCGAGAAAATTAGCCAAACAAATGTGTCATATTCTTCCTCAGCGCTGCATCTGCTCAAGTGTTTGCTGATATTGCTCTCTGCCTATTCGAAGCTGTCGAAGTTTAAGTTCAATCGCAATCAAATTTTGTCAGTGGTTTGGTTGATGGATTCCCTAAAGTTTACGTTAAAGAAGAGTTTATATTGAAAGAAATTTTATTAAAAATATAAATATAAACTCAATTATTGATGGATTTTGTATATTGAAATCTCATGAGACAACTTATGAAAACATAGAAATATTTTAGCATTTATGATATTTAATCTCAAAGTATTTATTTTCACATCAACTTACGGATCCGCCACGGACCCAGACACAATCGGGAGATTCCTGACTCAACGTAAAATTTGCACTAATTCATTGTAGATGTTAATTATGCATAGTAGTTTCTCATAACATAAAACACAATTTTAAATTAACAAATAATAATAAATCTTATAACTACAATATTAAGGTATTACAAATTTGAACAAAGGACAAACTTATTGATCAAAAAATTTGTTTACGTTTAATATTGGAAAAATATTATAATTCAATAAAATGTAATAAAACTAACTCTCTTTTTTCAAAATCTCATATAAAATTAATATTTGGATAGCAAATTCAGTGATATTTATAATACAAATAAAAAATTGTAAAAGCATTAGTAATACACATTACATATATTTACACACTCATTGATACATTTGTTTCTATAGAAAATAAAATAAAATAAAATGTTAAATTAAATAAATCCAATAATCAACGAGTTCATGTTAGTGAATACACTATTATAAAAAATTATCAGTATCATATACTTCTTAGTTAAAAAGAGTGTTTATTCATCTATTCAATAATAAATACTTAAAAACATATATTTATACATACATATAATAATTAAAAATATAATCGCGCATGTATCATATTTTAATCAATTGGGTGATACTAACTCACAAATTTCAGTTACAAACTAAATGATACATTTTTCGAAAGAAAAAATGATTCAAATAAATTTCACTCAAAATACGATATTCCATCATTTAAACTAATTAAAAATTATTTATAAATAACTACAGAAAAATAACAATTACTTGAAATCTATGACCCAAAATCCTCGGCCCACCTTGCCTGCTAAATAAAATTCAGAATCACCCCAACAATAGTCCGATAGCAATTCTGGGCCCTTAATTGAATTAAACAAAACTAATAACCTTGACTAAAATGAAAAGAAAAACATAAAAATCCAAACAAATAAAATGCAGCAATAGTCCAATAACAATATTGGGTCCTTAATTGAATTAAACAAAACTAATAAGTAATAACCGAAACTAAAGTGAAAAGAAAATAAAATAAAAATCCAAACAACTAAAATTCCTAATCTCATTCACTTAATCAACGCCGCTTCTTCCCCTAATCAATCTTTTCGTGCCGCTCCTTCTTTCTCATTTCTTTTTCAGTTCTTGCGTTGGTTCTCTCTTCACTCCACTCTATTTGTTTATCTAATTCGCATGAACTTTAGGGTTCTAATTTAAAAAGGGGATGCATTTCGGAGAAGCGACATCTAGACGCATTTTGGGATGCGTTTTGGAGGATGGTTGAAGAAGATATTCTACTGCATTTGGGTGGCGGCAGCGGCGAGGGCGGAGGACGATTGTTGGTAAATTTCAGATGGTCCGATGAGAAGATGCCATGATTTGTGAGAGAGGATGCGTTTGATTGCAAATCTGTTAGGGGAGGTGAGAATCATTCATTTTTATAGAGGGGCAAAGCGCAATAGCTTTGAAGCCTTCTCCAACTCCAACCTAATTATCCAAACGAATTTTCAAGCAGTTTATTGTTAGAAAAAATGATGAATTGCTGAAGCAGTTGGCGGTTTAGGCGCCAAAAGTCCACTTTGTGGCTTATATATATATATATATATAGATTGAGTTTGATTCAAATAAAAACATATTCAAAAATAAGAAATGAAAATACATTTGAACATTGATTTTTAGATGAATGGTTGTGATTAAATCAAATTAGGGTATAATAATATTTATAAAATATTACGAAAATAACCGTCTTTAATTATATGGATTTTGATTAATAACAAATGAATGATAGAGAAATATTGTACTAACTTGTCCCTATATGTATATATATACATATATATATATATATAGTTATGAATAACTAATGGTCTCCCGCCCATTAATATTTGATATCAGAATATTTCGTGGACCTTTTGGCCAGCAAATCGGAGATACATTGGCGAATTTCTTTAACAGAATGTTTAATTTAGGGATTATATTTAGATATATGATTTCTTTTTTCTTTTTTGTGACAAGATATATGTTTTAGTTAAGAGCAAGAATACTTGCGTTATGTTATGTTTTTCAGAGATATACTATGCAATATTAAGTGTTTTATCCCCATTTGTTAGTGTTGTACTTGGTGATACTCTGTCAAAATGGATGGAAAGGATATGCAATCAGATCTTCATGCCCTTAAAAGACTATACGGACTTCTCAAAAAAGATGGACGCGAAGCATCAGACACCGGCTCTGATTCGGTATACTATTCTGCTTATCGAGATGATTCTGTTCATGTTATCTCTAACTATAGATAATTACCGTCTGTCTGAGGATACTCTTTTTTATTCTTCTTTTTTTTTTGTAATAAGCCAGCATGAAGTGAACTTCAAAACAGGACGTGCTACTAATTTTCTTTGGAGGGTTTTACAAATGATTTAGTTTTTTGCACTTATTTTCATAGTGTTTCTGTCTCCCTTGTAGGAAAACGTAGCTGCCTGAATATAAGTAAAAAAACAAGAATCCAGTTACATGCTTGGAAGGATATTCTTGATTACCAAAAGAAAAGTAGTGTACTAATTCAGCATCATCTAACTTCTAAATATCGAAAGCTGCTTCTTGTGTCAAAAAGAATGGGAGTATAATGGATCCGTTACTTGAAAATCTGAAAACATATGTGGTGCCTTTCAAATTAATAGGCTTAATCCTGATTGAAACCTGAGCATCCTACTTGGAGGCTTACAGTTCAAGTTTTTTACTTGTCAGTAAAAGGATAATGAACTTTGCAATATATGTTTCCAGAAACTTTTGGGTGTTTGTGCTTGCTTTGTTTATTAATATATTTAACAAAAAGTTGGATCTTATTCAATAGTTTTCATTCTGTAGCTGTAGGTATAGCATCTAAAACTTTGTGCCAACATATACTCAAACCAATATATCCCCAAACCTTCGTAGATGTGTGAATCTCTCTTGACTAGTTTTCACTTTCTTGTTTTTGGTCCAAGTTTTCATTATTAGTTGTTGATGTTTGAATTTGCAGAGGACTTGTAGATTAGATTGTATGCGTTAATACAGAAACTAGTGAACTCGTTTTCTTGTTATGTCTTGCCTGCACAGTTTACTGATCTGTTCCATGTTTGCTTATTTATCTGTTTTCAAATTGCTATGTAAATATTTTTCAATTTATGACGTATAAAATTCTGTGGCAAACATACTTTACACATTTATGTGAACACATCATAATTTTAGTTCATACCGACCTCTCCGGTCTTTTCTATCACTAAATCGATGCGGTGATCTTCCTTATATTGTCAAACACTGATAGTTTTATCATTTATGTATCTATTGGTACTCATCATAATAGCATGCTCATCAGGTTTTGTGTGCTTGCACTTGTTTTTCTTTTCCTTCTTTTACTACAACCCCTGCCAATCAATAGTTTCATTTAGGATAATTATCCATGTATGGTGGCCTGACTATCTTTTTCATTCGCACAGCTAGATGCGCATGCGCGGAGTTTCTTAAAGAATCTTTTGGATTTGGCGACTAAAAGAGTCCTTAAGACACATTCAGAAGTATGTATGCTCTGTGTTTCTTTTGTTGAGGCCCATTGCAAGGATGGTGTTCAGATTGTCCCTTAAACATATCAAGTAGTTCTCTGATCAAGTGCTACAGGCCATTGCAGGTCAAGGCGAAACATCAGGGGCACTTTCTCCTGCTCGGCTTCAGCAACTAGATGAGGCAGCCTCCCAGGAACGACCAACTACACGTTCAAAACTGGCAATAGCCGTGGAAGGTGATAAAAGTTCTGATGCCATTGAACGATCAGTTTATAGAGTGCCTTCAATTGGACTTCGACATGGACAGAAACGTTGCAGGGTTTGTCAAAGGAGCACTGTCAAACAATTTGGATCCACAGGGGAGACTCATTTTCATGAAGTGGTTTCGAACTCAAACACATATGCTGATCATCAGTATCAGCAGAACAATGTAGGGAACCGCGAGAAGGAAATTGGATGGATACCAAGTAACATGTCAGATGATTCAAAATGTGAGAAGCGGAGGCAGACGCTGTCTGACTTGAACGTAATTGGAGATGCGGAATTGTGTCATTCTAATATGGAAACCATAAGTAAACGTGAGGAACCCGACTGCTTATCTCAAGAAGCTTCTAGAGCGATCCAGCAGATTGAATTATGTATGTCAGCATTGCGTGTGGGAGCAGATCACTTGCACTTATTTGAGAAGACTTCTTGTACTCAGCCGCAGAATCGTTCTCCAGAAACAGAGTCAGCTGTGCAGACAAAATACGATGCAGTTCCAAGCGTTGGTATGAGCTTAGGTGAGAATCTGATGACCCGAAATAATTTGTTGTGTGAAATTTCAGGCCAAAGGGTTATGGATGATTTTGTCTATTCAATGCATCAACTGCCTAGAACGACAGAAGAAGCGGGAAACCAGCCACATTCGTCCTTGAGTCAAAGATACAAGGCAGCTCAGCCAACTAAGGCCGTGTTGAAGCAATCAACAAATAATATCATCCAGAGTGAACCAGATTCGCTCGCTGATGATGTCTTAGACATGTCAGAAGAGTCGACTGACAGATGCAGGTTTCCGACAGAGAAAGTAAACAAGATCTATGTTCAGAATATGAATGCCATTGTGGAGAAAATCGAGCCTGGAAATTGGATAGTGAGTTCTAATGGTTATGTGCCCAGCCGTGTTACACTAATTCCAAGTCAGACATCGTATACTACTCCCTGTTTGCCTGCTTCTAATGTGGAGAGTCCTTATCAAAGCCGCACTGCCGTGGAGGACGAACAAAGCAAGCCATCATTCAGCTTCACGAATCCAAAAAATCATCCACCTCTCATAAATAAGAAAGCAGCTCACCTTTTAGCAAGCTCGGCTTTCCATGGAAATCAGTCGGATGCACGGGATAAGGTTGGCGTTGGAAAGGACAGGTGCTACACAACCGCAGTAAGGACTTCTTTGCAGAATCAAGAATCAGACAGTACAGCTACCAACTCGTACTCCAGCTGGAGTAGTCAGGGAACAAGCAGCCATGACAGCAATAGTGAAGATTATTCGGTGACAGATGGGAGTGGGGAGATTCCGTATGCTACTTCGAGTAAAAGCAGTGGAAGTTGGGATACCCCTCTGTCACATGGAAGTGGGAGCCACTACAGCCGTTATAGGAGCTACAGCGATGAAGAGATTTACTCATCTAGCAGAGAGGGAGCTCGTGAAGTAACTGCCTGTAGCAGCAGCCGTGGAAGTGAAGGGTATTCGTCGTCTGAACGACCAGTCCAAAGTCATGCAAGGCCCAAGCACTCCACGTCGAAGAAATCAGGCCGCAGCAGGGTTGGGAAAGCCTATGGCGTGAACCTTAAAAAGCAACCTGGGATACTGAAGAGGCTGAAAGATAGGCTGGCGGTAGTATTCCACCACCACCACCACCATCACCACCACCACCACCACCATAATCGTGGTGATCGTGTTAATGATGAGACTAATGTGAGCCACAGCTCCTCCTTGGACAAGCACAAAGGGAAAGAAGCCATGAGTCCTAAAAGACAAGATGAAGCACATGGAGCAAATAAGGCTGTTGCAAAGATGGGAGAGTCCAAGATTGCTCAAAAAAGTCAGAATAGTCATTTCCGTGGGCTCGTGGGGGGTCTGGTGAGGCACGTTCGACACTCGAAGCAGTCGAAACGAGGGAAAAACAGTAGCGAGTATGGGCGGAAGAGGACAACGAAGAAGTCTCACTGGTGGCAGGTGCTGCAACACCATCAACGATCCAAGTTGCACCACAAAGCTCATTTGAAGCTTGGACTAGGTAAGAAAAAAGCCCGCTTAAAAGCTCTCCCTAAAATTGAATGATACCACATCTAGTCTAGTTATATGTTTAGGAGTTACAAGCAAATGTATGATATGTATAGGCTCATAGATTATGTAAATCCTGACTTAGTATCTATTCCTTATTATTCTGTAAAGCAAGGAGCAAGATATGCGGAAGATGGGGGGGGCTTGCCTCCTCGTTCCCTTTTACCTATGCCATGATGCTCATGGGCAGCTTATCCTACCCTGGAATTTCTAAGAAAAACATGGGGTATTTTTGTAATTTAAATTTAATAACTAAAACTAAAAAGCATAATAAAATCAAGATTGCAAAAAGGAAACAACGAGAATTCTGTTTTTATGTTCATAGTGGGCGCGAGATTACAGACTGAAAAGCAGAGTTGGATTGTCGAAGACTCAACTCGATATTCCTTTTCTTTCTCTCTTTTGTTTTTTCTTCTTCTTTTATTTATCATAATTGTTAGATGTTAGAAATATTTAATTTCAAATATATTGCTTGTTACTAGTTTTATTTTAGTTGGTATATTTTTTTCTCATCCTGGGTTGAAAGGTATTCTCTATATCGACACTTGTAACGGTTGAGTTGTTTTAATATTTAGCGCTACTATTGGTGGTTGTTTAACGTATTGTTAATGAATTGAAAATATTATACTTTGCAATATATATGCTTCAGATCCTTAATAATTGTATTGTAATATTAGAGAGCATTTACTTCCTTGGAAGGTTAATATTAAGGCATTTGGGGAAAACAAGTTGCAAAAAAAGTTACTTGAGGTTATCATAACCAACTTTTGATTTTTCATTTTTAAATGATATTATGATTTTGTAATCTTATTCTTTTGATTTTGTTTTATGAGTATTGAAAATAGTAATAATTTGGGCCTCAAAAATGTATTTGATATTCATGACTATCTAGTATCTACTGGATAGATGGCAACCGCTACTATTCAATTAGTGAGGGTTTAACACTCGTGTCTACTTTACAAATGTCCATGGAATATTCTGTCCAACATCTAAAATCGATAAATATAATTTTTTTTCTTTTGAAAGGCATATATAATATAATCGTACCATATCATACGACCCTAGTTGAAATGCATAAATATATTAAAATTATGTATATGTCGTTGTCTGTCTTCAAATTTATATTAACTATACTTCACTAAACAAGTAGTTGGTGGTGGTTCAACATCACTAAGAAAAATGTTAGCCCTATAATTTAAAAATGTCAGCTGCAATTATCTTATAACTTAGGTATAAATTCCATTAAAGTTCTTGTTTTTCTTTAGTGGCAAATACATTGTTTAGATTAATTTGGATTTGAAGTCACATCAATTTCATTTTGAGTTAATTGTGGAGTACGTGTGAAATTACTATTAAACCATGATCATTTCAAATATTTGCATTTGAGAACCACAGCTTTCAAGTTTGGACCAGTATTTTTAGGGGCCATGTATTTTGAATGATAGGAGATTGATAAAACATAATATTGAGTATTTAAATGATAAGATGGTTAAATAAGTTTAAAATTAATAAATTTATTAAAATAAATAATAGATTAACTTTGATTATTTTTATATTTTTATCCTTACTCAAAGTAAATGTCTCCTTAAATTGGCATCTTTATGTTCAAAAATAGAGTTTTAATTGTTATAATATCGATGGCACTAAATTATCTAGTTGATGTACTAGCTTCCAGGCAAGTATTCTGTCAAAATTCAAATCTTGAAATTGTATGAATTAAAGTTGAAAGGACTAATGTTGTAAAAAAGAAAACGAAAATACTATCCTCTTGTGAGCTCATCAATAAACTAGTTTAAATCAAATGTGCAGGTGACGCACTGATTAAAAACATAAAAGTTTATATTTTACTAAGACAATTAATAATTGAGAAAATATATATGTATAACGATAAAGAATAAATAAAATAAAGATACAAATTGTTAATTAAAAAATTGCATTAACAAAAAATAAAAATACAGATTATGTAAATAGTTGGTGACAACTGACAAGTAAAATCAATAAATTCAAACTAACAATAGTTCTTTGAATTAATTTGCTACACGTAGTTATAATAAAAAAATATTTTCTTTTTAGATTATTCTCGAAAGTAAGTAAACAAACTAATAAAATAATTCTGGATTACAAGAAACTTCACAACAATGTTGGCATTTTGGAATTCTTGTCAACTTATTAATGAAATAAATATTTATTTATTAATTTTAATTTTTTAAAAGTTATATTAGTAAATTAATAATGATTAAGATTAATCTAACTACTTCTAGAAAAATATAAAAAATAAAATGATGCAATGAAATAAAGTAGTACAAAGCCCCCCCACCCCCCCCAAAAAAAAAATATTATTTTGAATCACAAAATGGAAATGAAAAACATTAAGTCGCCGAAATCAAACCCTTCATACTTTAATTTTCTTCCTAGTTTTTTTGTTATTTATATTCAATTTATAATCTTATAAAATATTCTCTATTTATTATCTTTAATAAAATCACTTATTTATATTTTTTACCACTCATAGTCTAGTATTATTTCTCATTATTATCTTTAATAATACCATTTATTTATATTTTTACTATTCATAGTCCACCATATTAATTTAACACTATACTATAATGAGATATTTACTTCACTCAATAACAATCTATGTCAAAAATTTGCAGAAAGAAAAATTGAAGGATAGAAGAAGTATAATTTTTGTATTTTCATATATAAAATTCTGAACAAGTTCAATTATAGGCTAACCAAACACATCCCTAACAAATCCTCTCACTATTTGAGTATTAACAGTTATCTTTGAGAAATACATATTCCTCCTCTCTCTCTCTCTCTCTCCATCAATAATGGCGGCAACCCCACTAGAGCTCCGGCCATTGGGCAATACGGGGCTTAAGCTCAGTTGCGTCGGCTTCGGCGCCTCACCTCTGGGTAATGTTTTCGGACACGTATCTGAAGACGACGCCATCGCCACCGTCCGCCGAGCTTTTACCCTCGGAATCAACTTTTTCGATACATCACCGTAATGCGCTCTGCTTCCCAATTTAGGTTTCTTCTTTCTGTTCCATTTGAGCTGTCGGTTTGCTTCACCGCACACTGTTGTACCTTAAAATTTGTTTTTCGACTCTTGCGGTTCTCCTTCGGGAAGTTGGATTGTTTCTTAAATTATATGATTATTCTTGGTGGTGTTCTATTTTTATTTTTTCTGGATGCTGAATTGACTGTTAATTAATCGTGCTGTTAACTAAATTTCTTGAATTTTTTTATTTGTGGATGCGGTAGCTGATTTTAATTCGAGTACTAGTCGAACGTTTAAATATATTCCCTAAATTTGGTGAATTGAATTTCGGATGCTTAGGTATTATGGAGGAACATTATCTGAAAAGATGTTGGGGAAAGCATTGAAGGCTTTGGGAGTACCTAGAAATGAGTACATTGTGTCCACAAAATGTGGAAGGTATAAAGAAGGTTTCGATTTTAGTGCTGAAAGAGTGACGATGAGCATCGATGAGAGCCTTGAAAGATTGCAGCTTGATTATGTAGATATCCTGCAATGTCATGATATAGAATTTGGCTCACTTGATCAGGTTCTATTCTATTTTTCTCTGGAAAATTAATTGTTTGAGCTGTTTTTGTTGGATCGTCGAAAACTGAGGCTTGCTATATGTGCAATGACAGCCTGCATCATATGCATAGATAATTTCCTTAGTCAAATTAGGTTTGTTATCTGATTTTATGACATGTCTAATTTCAAAATCTGGCATTGTAAGTCCAGAAAATGCCTTTAAGAAGCTGTGTAATCTTAATCTCTGGAAAATTAAATCTGGAGTAGACCTTCTGATCTCATTATATTAATCTATTGATTTAAAAAGCTTTGAGTTGGTTTTCTGTGTGCAGATTGTGACTGAGACGATTCCTGCACTTCTTAAGTTAAAGGAAGTTGGAAAGATTAAATTCATTGGTATAACGGGACTTCCATTGGGAATCTTCTCTTATGTTCTGGATAGAGTTCCACCTGGAACAGTTGATGTAATCTTATCATATTGTCACTACGGTATAAATGACTCCACGTTAGAGGATCTCATCCCATACTTGAAGAGCAAGGGTGTTGGTATAATTAGTGCTTCTCCACTTTCTATGGGACTTCTCACAGAAAGTGGCCCTCCAGAATGGCACCCTGCTTCTATTGAACTCAAGGTGATTCTGCCTTCTTTTCAACTAATATGTTAAAATCAACTGATTCTAAGTTATAAATCAATCTATTGAATGCTGCTTATACCGACCTGTAATTAAGCTTCTGAATATTTTTGTCTCAGGCTGCATGTCAAGATGCTGCTGTTTATTGTAAAGAGAAAGAAAAGAATATATCTAAGTTATCCTTGCAATACAGCTTATCGAATAAAGATATTTCTACTGTCTTGGTTGGGATGAATTCAGTCAAACAGGTTAAGTGTTTCTCTGCTCCACTGGCCTCTAAATGCCTCTTTGTTTTGCGAATGACTTGACTCCTTATCTGTTTTAACTGTATTTCAAATGTTGTTAACCTATTTTTCTATAAAATTGCATAGGCACATTATTGATATGGCTCACTATTTGGTAAGACGTATTGAAGTCTCTGATTAGAGGGCCTCTAGTTTTATTAGACAATTGGTAAAAGTGAAAGTAATATCCCAATCTCTATTCTGTTGAGTTTTACAAAAGTGCTCATTCCTTTTCTGTTATTTTCTGGGGGTTCATATTGATATAGTTGGGTTGTCTTTAATGCCTTAATAACTTCTTAAAATACTATTTTGCTCTTCTAAACACCAATTACTTGGGATTTGTACAGTTGATATGGCTCACTGTTTTGGGAGATTTATGAAAGTATCTAATTACATAGGCCTGTAGTTTATCAAGCAACTGGTAAAATGCATAGCTCCTGAGTGGGACCTAGGTGGGGATTTTTTATAACTCTGCCTCAACCTGCACCTTGACCTAGATATCTCATAAGACCTTGATCACAACTATCACACACTATTGTGGGCATTTCACACATAATACCTCAAAACTTAATTACGTAGGATTATGTCAGGTTGATGAAAATGTAGCAGCTGCAGTAGAAGTTGCAACATTTGGGAAGGATGAGAAAACTATATCAGAGATTGAAGAAATTCTGAAACCTGTGAAGAATCAGACATGGCCTAGTGGCATTCAGCAGAGTTGATAAGGTTATCCTTTCATAAATTACTGAAATCTGGAGCGCTACTACCTTCCCTTTCCATTTTATTCGACTGTTTTTCCTTCATTGTAAGTATCTGTGTTATGTAATGTTAGAACGGTTGTTGCTTGGATCAATCTTGTATTATGTCCTTCATCCAGAGGGGGTTGCATATATTATGTTCATCTTCAAATTAAGGGGAAAAAGAATATCTGCAATAATGAAACGGAATTTGTTGAATCTTGTATGAACCAAATTTTTTCTAAATAATATATATGCATATATCTTAGATTCATAGTACTACTAGTCCTAGATAATATGATAGTCACGCGAAGGAGAGAATTCGAGAAATTGAGGGAGAGTTTTGTGAATTGCTACCACAAGACCAATACACATAATATAGTGTTTGGAAAACCATCTTGAATTCCAACTGAGAACGATCAGTATAATTAGTTGAGAAACTCATTTGTATTCACATCAACTTGTTCTTTTTTTCTCTGTACTGTTGCATTATACACGAGAAGGGGGGATATCATATCAACAACCAATTACATTAATCTATTATGTAACAACAAGCTAAGGGGCTTCTTTATCATATATCCTGCAGAGCAATTCCTCCGACACCCATGATTATATGGGTTTCGGAAACGTCCATAACGTATTGAATTCGCCACTTCGTTTGTGGTGATATTTTGAGCAATCTGCAAAAGAAAATGATTAGAGCCTCTTCCTTTACCACTACATCAGAGCAGAATGAAGATAACTCGATCCAAAGCCTAAAAATGAATCTAATTTGATAAGGCAGAGATAAATAAACAGGCTCCATTTACTCTAATTCGTAAATGTCGTTTCCTTGCATTCTTATTTACACTAAAAATTCAGGACTCTTTAAGTTTTGCAGGGACCCAATTCAATTCAAGCACTCAAAGTTATAGAAAAAACAAAAGGACTCAGATATTAATACTGTATACCATAAACAATCCTCCTCCCTCTAAAATTTTCCTCAAAACAAATTTCTGAATCCTTTTTTCAATAATCTATGCATAAATGGCATTTGCCCTCACAATTATAGACCTGGATGCATGCAAAATTCAACATTAAATTTATAAGTTTATGATATCACTAGCACCACACAAGATTAAACTGATTAGCCTTACATCAGCCATTTCTGGAGTTGTTTTTCCCTGCAAATCCGAAACCAGAGAGAAGACTCGACAGGAAACTGCCACCGTCTTTCTTACTGGAGTGGCTCAAGTTGCTTATCAGGGACCAATGTGTGTCGAAGTCTGGCTCATAACCGTTCTGCTGCATCACTTTCAAGAGCTCCGATGTCTTGCTAATGTTCTTCTCTGACCGATATCTATTAATCACGCAGTTGAACATCTCACGGTATGGAGTTTCACCTAACTGGATCAAGGATTTAAGCAGATCTTCTGCTTCCTCCACTCGGCCGCCAGCACTCAATGCACGAATAAGAGCATCCCAAGTAATCATACCCGGTTTTAAGTCCCTATACAACATCTCCTTATGAAAATCCAGAGCTACATCCAACTTCCCGCCGTTGCAGAAACCTTGAATGACACAGTCGAAGCTGGTGGGCTCTGGAGGGCTTCCTTTCTGCAACATGATGTTCAATAGATCAACTGCTTTATCCAGACTGCCGTGCTGAGAAAATTGTTTGATTAAACGATCATACTTGATGTGGTTCGGTATCAGATCTTTCGACACCATTCTGTCTAGAAATCCTACCGCTTCGTGGAGTCTACCCTTATTGAGAAGAGCCTCAGCAATGTTGTTCTGAATGACCGAGCCATGAATCCAACCTCTTAATTCCATTTCCCGACTCAAATTCAAGGCTAACTCGATTTCTCCATCATGGCAGAGGGAGCTGATAACTCCTCGTAGAGTACGGTTACTTGGCTTCAGATCTTTCCTCATCATAGCTGTCAGATAGTGAAGAGAATGTGATACATTTTACACAACAGGAGCCCTCGAATGAAAAAATTGAAAGTAACATCATCAAACTGTAGTCCTTTGCTTTGAAGAGCACCAACCAATGTATCCATATCCAGTTTCTTCCGCGTCGATGAAATGTGTGAAATGTGAAATATCATAATATTATACAGCACGAGCTCCGGGATGCAAGTTACTCGAAGCATAAGCTCTTTCAAGCTCAGTGCAAGAGGGAACTTTCCGTGTCTGCATGTGAGGCGTACCATATTGCTGTAACTAGAAGTTGAGATACTTAAGTTCTTTCGTATCATTACACCGAGCGTCTCTCGAACTTTTTTCAAGTTATTTCCTCCACAATAGCCTGCAATCAAAGAGTTATATATCTTAGCATCCGGAACCAAGCCTCTTACTAGTACTTCAGTGAATACACTAGCCACTTCTCCAAACCTTCCTGACTTGCAGAGGCCGTTCATGAAAGCGGAGTGGAAAGGAAGCTGTGCAGAAGGCTGATTCCTCAAGCACATATTTTTCAGTTCAACAGCATTCTTATAATTTGTCATGCACAAGTGAGAAATTAATTGAATGCACACCTCTGTAGGCAGAGGCAGGCCCTTAGAAATCATTGTTTCAAGAACTTTGTAGGCTTCCGTGAACCTTTTCTCCCTACAAAATCCCCTGACAATACGGCTATAAGGTATGTGGTAAGAGAAGGCGGCTTGCTTTGAAAACTCATCTATCAGAACACAAGCGGTACTTGTGAATCCTTGATGACAAAGCTCTTCAAGAAATGAGTCAAAAATATCCAAAATGTCGCCGACAAAGAGCATGGTCTCAAATAGCTCAAGTGCCTCGTTTAACAGCTTGTTCTTGCACAGATAACGCATAATGGCCTTTCCGTCCTTCCCTTCAGGCGACCAATTAGATTCACACGCAAGCTTCAAGTAAAAGTGGAGGTTCTTCAAGTCGCCTTTTTTGCATGCATCAACCAACAAAGCAGAGTATGTACCACTATCAATTTTGTAACCCCTTCGTGCCATACCATCAAACATTGTCCTTGCCCTAGAAGTAAATCCCCTTTTACAGTTGGTCTGAACAAGCATATTTAAAGTGCTTTCATCAAGCTGATAAGTTGATTTGGAAATGGTCTCCAAATAATGGTTAACGACCTTGACACCGAAGGGAGCTCTACAAAGGCAACAAAGTAACAAAGACAAAGCAGGCAAAGATATTTCTTGCCCCCATCGTGTCATTTCATCCACCATTACGAGAATATCTTTTGTATCTGGATTGTGTAATTTCTCCATTATATAGGAGTTGAAATCCGGCATCATGGCATCATCGAGAACTCTAGTAATTGCTCTCTTGTACTCATCCAGATCCGTGTGTAAATAAAGTCCATTACCAAGTTTATCAAAAAACTCCGTTTTAGTAAATCCTTTGTCGTTGTCCCTTCTAATCTTCACACTCGATGGACTCAGCCCCAAGAGCTCGAATCCTTTGGCTAGTGGATCTTCCATTGCTGAGAGTTTAACTAAGTTATAGTCCGACATCTCACAAACTATTGCCTTCACTTCGTCAAATTGTCTAGCTTCACAGAATCCAGCCAAGAGTACTTTGTAAGTAGACAAATCGGGAGTAACTCCGGTATCTTTCATTTCAATGAGTATTTCTCGACCATGCGTCCACATACCCTCCTTAAACATTCCACTTAAGAGAGCATTATAAGAATATAAATGTAGTTTGAGACCTCTTGACACAATATCTGACATATAAAGGAAAGCATTCCTCAATTTCCCCTCACGACAATGGGATCCAATCAAGATACCTATTGATATTTCATCAGGGCGAAAACCAAGTTCTTCCAAATCCTGCAAGAACCCACTTGCTTTCTCAACACCAAAGCTTCTGTACACGGAAAAGAGAATCTTGTTCCCGTGTATAGCATCGGGTACAACCCTAAATTCAGCGAAAAAACTCAACAGATCGTCATAATCCTTCTTTTCACAATAACCACTAACTATTGCATTTACAACTAAATTACTTGGCTTCATTCCAAAGCTCGTGACCTTTCTAAACAGATCTCTAGCTTCCTGCACTTTCCCATCCACACAAAGCAGACGAATCACGTTTTCATGAATCCATTTTTCCTCCACACTCCCTCCTATTCTCACATTCATCATATCCTCATAAACATGATACATCAACTGTGCTCCATCAGCCTCAATCAAGTACCTAAGCAGGACTTGATAACTCGAACCCGATGGGGCTAACCCTAGGCCCCTCATTCTCTCATAAACCAATACAGCCCTGTCCAATTCAAATTTCCCCACGTACCCTTCAATTAAATCACTGAAAACTTCCTCATAATCCAACAGAAATCCTTGGCATTCTCTCCTTGATAACAAATTCTCAACCTCCCAATAGAACCCCGCCTGCACAAGCATCGAAGCCATAATCTTACACGAACGAGGGAAATGTTCGAATTCTCTAGATTGGTTGCTGGCCCACTTGAAAATTTCCCACAAAGATTCAACCTTTTTAACCTCAATCTCAGATTTCTCACTTCTACATTCAAAACCCACAAGTATTTCAAGAACATCTTCGGGTTTTAACACAGAAACTCTCCAAAATCGACGCACAATCTTAGGGGATATGTCAGAGAGTCTGAAAATGTAATCTTTAAGTGAGAGAGTGGTACCTTTATTTGAAGCGCTAACGTCTGAACACTTTGATATCACAGATTTTGCGATTCCAGATAAACTTTGTGGTGATAAATCGTTGTTGGCGAGATTATTTTCAAGCGAAGCTTCAGTGGAAAAATGGGTTTTACGGGGGCAAGAGAAAATATGAGTGAGAAGTGGTCGAATCCATCTGCGAGAAGGCTGTGTGGAAAGGATTTGTGAGAAGACATACATTGATGAAAATGTAGCAGCTGCGGTAGAAATTGCAACATTTGGGAAGGATGACAAAGCTCTGAAGAATCAGACATGGCCTAGTGGCATTCAGCACAGTAGAAATCCTGTATGAAACAAAATCTTTCAAAAATCTTAGATTCATAGCTACATTCCTCCATTATCTATTCTGTAATGAATGGATTCTGCACTCTCTCCGCAGTTGTCAAATTCGTCAGGGTTTTATTATATTAAGATGAACTAGAAATTCGATATAGCAAATCTTTTGTGGTGGTTTGCGTTGAAACATCTATTACGCTTTCGTTAGTTCGGTTAGATCCTCCTCCAATCTGTACTACATTATTAGGGTTAATTATCATTGTATGGATTTTCACTTTGTTACCATTCAAATTCTAATAATCTCATCACTTTCTATTTGTTGTAAAATTAAATTTCTAATTTTGGAACATCAAAAAGTTGACTGCATGATTCATCAGAGTCAACATCACCAAATTGTGATGGCATGACTTCAATATTTTTTAGTCGGTGAGTATTACGTTTGATATGTCAACTTTTCGATCATCGAAAAAAATTGAGAATGTTAATTTTACCATAAATTGAAACATAGTGACATTATATATTTCAAATGTCCTATTAAAAATACAAAGTGTATAATACTTCATGTATTATTATTATTATTATTATTATTATTATTATTATTATTATTATTATTATTATTATTATTATTATTATTCCAAATTACTAAACTCAATGACAGCATAATGCAAATTTCAATGATCCAAGATAAAAACTTGTGTACATCTAAATCTAAATGTGCGATGCATTTATCACAATTAATTTTCACTAATTAAAGCTTATTAATCTCTAATTAGAATTCATTGATTTTGAATTAGGATATAATTTGGGTTATGTATCCAAATGCATTTATCATAATTAATTTTCATTAACTGGAATTTATTAATCTCCAATTATAATTTATTAAATATTAATTAAATTTGAGTGTGCATTCATCACAATTAATATTTACTAATTAAAGTTTACGATTCTTCGACTAAAATTTATTGATTAAATTAGTATTTGATTTGGGTGTGTAGTCAGATGCACCAAAACGTGCATCATTATCTAATTGAATGAAACAAGAGTTCCAGAAATCAATTCGACACAATGCCAAGTTTGAGCACCCAAATAAAGTTAGAAAACCCACCAAAAGTAAATGTAGAAGTCCTAGCTAATTCTCTAATAAAAAATACAGTATTTTATTATGAAGAAGCTTCAACTTCCAAGTGTATACTTTTCCATTCATTAATTTAGCACCTTCCAACTGAAGTGCAAGAAAAGCAAAGAAGAGAGAAACTGATATAACCCTGTCTAAATAAAATAATTGATGAATATTCAATATAGTGTTGGCAATTGGCAAAACCATCTTCCAACTCAGAGAAAAATCATTATAATTAGTTGAGAAACACATTCATATTCACATCAAGTTGTTTTTTTTATCTGTAATGTTGCATTGTACAAGAGGTTATCAACAACCAGTTTCATTAGTCTATTATGTAACAACAAGGAGTTTCTGTATCATATATACTATCTCGAAACCTGTTGAAGAGGAGGCCAAGCAATCTCATCGTCGTCCGTATAACCATGTATTATGAAATCCGAGCAATTCTTCCAACACCCATGATTATATGGGTTCCGGAAGCGTCCATCTGGCCCCCGAAGATACCCATAACGTATTACATTCGCCACTTCGTTTGTGGTGATATTTCGAGCAATCTGCATAAAGAAAAGGATGAGAGCCACTTCTTTTACTACTACGGGAAGCCTATTGGCATCAGAGCAGAATGCAGATAACTGATAAACTCATCTAGTCAATGGCTTCAACAACAAAACCTAAAGATGAATTTACTTTGAAAAGGAAAAGGTAGAGATGTTCATAGGCTGTGCTGATCACTTACCACAATTGGATGTTTAGCAGGCAAATAACACATCTAACTTGAATGAAATCGAACTTCTACAGGCAATCATCTTTTAAACATCAACTAAAAAGAATTCAGAGAAGGAATATAGAAGAGAAATTGAAAGCTACAAATTCAAGGGGCACCCAACTGTATATGATCAACATGTTATGTCTTCTGTTCTTAATATTTCAGCTCACTTTCTCTTTGGCGAAAATAACTGAACATAATAATTAAGCACACACCAGGCATGAAAATTATTGAAAGTCTACAGGATGGATGGATAGGATCATATTATGGAGAAAAAGAATACTGCCATTTTATAATTTCATTATGGCAAGAGTAATCAGTGGCAAACTCTTGACCTAAGCAGCTATTTAGTCAAGATACAGGCATAGAACCATCAGCCATATTAGAAAAGTCTAGCGACTACTAGAAATAGAATAGATTATGAGAATGTAAGACAACAAAACCATCACCTGGGTAACCTGCATTGACAATAAAGTTGCTGAAGCAATAAAGATAGCAGCATCCATAACCAGGAAAGTAATGAGACCAGGATAGTTAACGAACACAAAATGGCTCCAGGATTTATCAGATGGCACGGGTAGTACAGATGTCCAAATTCCTGTTACATAACATCATATTATCTCCCAATAGAAAGAAGATAAAACAGTAATTAAGTGCAAAACCATAGTTTTTATTTGAAAATCCATAGTGAACTTCTACAGTTAAACTCATAAAAATCTTCAGAAGTACTGTTCCAACTTTAGCAAATTAATTCCTATTTTTTCCCAAAACAAACAGGTGAAAATGTTCCAGGATTAGTCAAGATGTGGTCAGGGTATCAACATAAAATACTCAAAGCCAAGGTGTAACCGATAGATCTTGGACTTGACTTGAAGAAAATCTTTGTATTTTATAAAAATAAGTCCTGGCCAAGCACTTTGATAAGTGCAATAAGATTGCATAAGGAAGGAGAGTTTTGGATCTAGACCGGGGATCAAATCTAGGGTTTCAAACAACTTCAGTGTTGAGTGTATGAAGTCCAAACACAATAGTGGGGCAAGTAACTCAAAGTGGCTGCTAAGAGATCTGATATCCATTGGAGCTTGAACCTGTTCAAACAAGCTTTATGAATCTGGCACTACTAATTTAAATTTTGAAGTCCTCACTGAGGGGGTCCTTCCAATCCAGAATTGACATTTTTAAGATTTGATAAGAAAACCAAATCGAGAAAGGCACTATTGATGCTCTAATGCTGAATTCAAATTTCACACAAAAAGGTTCAGAACATTTATCAATTCTAGTTCTACAATTAAGAGTTAGAAGATAAGCATTTGCACGAACATACTCTGTAAAGCAACTGCCCCACCAATTAATGCTGTTATAGTTCCGAAGCAGAGAAAAAGAACAAAGTCTCGCTTGTTCCTCTGCAAATTCAAACATGAAGTGATAAGAATGAAAACTAAGATCAAACATAAGAAAGTAAAAACCAGTCGAGAGAGATTCATGCATCTAGAGAGGTTTGGGGATATTGGTTTTAGCATATGTTGGCACAAAGTCTTAACTGCTACACTGACAGAACAAAAACAATTTGAATTAGATCCAACTTTCCATTAAATAAATAAGTAAAATAAAACAAAACAAAACAAAAATGAAAGAACAAAAACAAACATCCAAAAGAATCTGGAAACAGAAGTTGCAAACTTCATTATCCTTTTACTGACTTGTCAAAAAAAAATAAACAGCAAATCTCCAAGTCAGACTAAAAACACCAAACTGAACTGGGGCAAGAAGCAAGTAGGATGATACTTTTAAAAGGTATAAAAGATGTTCATTCAGGTTTCTCAAGTGACGGATCCAACTATAACTCCAAGTCTTTTTAACACAAGAATCAGCTTCCAATATTTAGAAGTTAGATGATGCTGAATTAGAACACTACTTCTCGTTTGGTAATCAAGAATATCCTTCCAAGCATGTACAGACATTCACCAGCACCACCCAAGAAAGTGTAGAAGCTGTATGTAACGGTTTTTTTACGTTAAATAAAGGAAAAGCAATAGTAGCCAGCATTTCATCCAGAGTAGATGCTGGCAAATACCAAATTATAAGAATATTGTCAAAAGTACCATGAAATCAATCAAAACATGTGAAGGTTAAAAATATACAGATGAAGAGTAAATATAATTGTGGAAAATAGCTTGACATCCAAGAGAAGAAAGGAAACTAAGCTTAAAATTGGTCCACATATAATTGCATATAAAGAAGCCAAATAGCCCATTATTCAGAAAATTATAAATCATGTACCTTCCCCACACAATTTGAGATCCAAGGGCAGTGGTGGTCAAACTGCTCCACACAGCGTCTACATATAGCACAATGCTTAGAGCGAACCGGTCTTATTATCTAGAAGGGACATCCAATTAGACATAACCCATTTATCAGAACATTTAAGCCATTATTCATCAAAAGATCATTCACAAGAGATCGGCAGTTAACAGTCCATTCAGATTTGAAAATACAGTATTATAGAGGAACCTTGCAGGTAGGGCAGAGTTGGGACCAATTCCCATTCCACTTGCTATTCAAATCAATGTTCAATAAAGGATCCTGCACGATATAAATAGTCAAGTCTGTAGCAAAATAAAGTAACAAACATTATGGCGAGGGCAGTTTGACCTTATAAATCATGCTATAACCAACTTGTTAAAAGAAGATCAGTACCTCAGCATCAGAATGGTTAGCAGTCCCAATTTTTATATAACCTGGATCTTTGCTGCAGTAAAAATGTAAAATGTGAGACATCATGACTTAACTTCCAATCAGAAGCTTTAGCTATAGGAACAAGGTCAGACTGTTTCAACATACAAGATGATATTAAAAAAATAAGAAAAAAATAAAAAAGTTCCAGTGTATCTGAATTGAGACCGTATAATATCCTTCATAAATCATAAACATCAAGCCTTGTAATTTTATTAAACTAGAACAGGATCCATTTAGTCCCATTCATAAATGTCATTTCCTTGCATTCTTATTTATACTAAAAAATTTAGTGTCAAGCACTCCAAGTTTATGCATAAAACCGATGGGCAAACAAAAGTACAAGGATTCAAAGTTAAAGAAAAAACTGGACTCAGAATATGTACTTTTCCAAATAAAATACAGCTCAGGAAATATTTTTTCTTTGTTTAACTTGAACCCAGCCCTTACTTTGGTGTTGATAGATATAAACTGGAGAACAGAAACAACCCTTCTTCCTCTAAATATTCCTCAAAAGTCAAAACCCATTTCTGAATCATTTTTTTCAATAATCTATGCACAAAACAGTGTAAAGGTAACACTTCTCGAACTTTACAGTACTGACTCTTGTACTTATGGTACACGGATATAGTACATTACCTCACTTCAAACAAAACATACACTTTGGAGTCCCAAGATCAGTTATATATTATCATTATATGAATGTAGACGCCTAACCTACTGCACCGGGCGAACATGATCAAAGAGCCAAGAGCAAAAGATACACCGGTCCATCCCCAAAGTCCAACAATTGCAGTAACTTTTGTTAAAGTAGGAGCTAGCACAATAAAGAACAATGATCAGCAAGGAAATTGAAACAGTAAAATGCAAAACACAAGTCAACTTACCAAAAAGGACACAGCTAATGAAGAGTATCACATTAACAACCACTAATGAGAAAAGAACCGGGGCATAACCAATTTTCCTATCATGTCTAGAGCATATCGTTTGTTTCCAATCCTTGCTTCTTGCTCTCAATGCACTAGACTGCATCAGATCAAATCAGTCAATGTCATCTTGATGATGATGTGAAAAAGTCTTACAAGGAAAGATCAGAAGGATGTTTCAGAAATATGGAGCAGAACTAAAGATATCACAACAGAAAGGGATTATGAACAGTATTTATTGTTATTGATGAGGATACAGTTCCCTTTTAAGGGATCTACACATCCAGAAACTCAACAAATGTTCAGTTGCATAGCATAGAAAATTTAACTAAAGCAAGCCAACCTTCAACAACTGATTTCTACTACTCATGCCTAGTTTATAAAGAAATATCAATGGATTGATGACTTCTTGATCATAACTTGCTCATCAATACAATATGCTTGACCAAGTCAAAACAGTAGCGCTACCAGAAACACTGCCAGAATAAATAACGACAATGCCAATAAAAATAACACTACATTCACAGCAACAGCTTTCAAGCTCATCACTATACACAGCACAGCACATTCACATAACCATCAGAACAGCAATAGCACAGAAAGCTAAACTCATTTGCAATGCTATCTCTAAAAAAAGACCATATGAACTTTTTTATCCACCAAATGACAACTCATTTTTGTCTCCACAAGTAATGTGATATGAAATTATTGCAATTACGAGTACCAATGGAGTTACATACAAGGAAAAGAGCGATATGCCGATGACCTTTATCAGAAGCAAGCTCCACAGGAGTTTTTCTCGCCCTATCTTTTACCATTAATTCATCCTTAGAACCTGCATGTGCAAGCACACTGCATGCCTCCACATTTCCTCTCAATGCAGCCCAATGCAAAGGTGTACAGCCTAGCCAAAAAAGTAATAAGCACCAACACAATGTAAATCAAGCCAAGAACATACTGGAATGAATAATTTTATTGTGTGAGTTATAAGGAGGTAAGTGGTTCCAAGAGCATGAAATTTGCTTTGGAACGTCTCTGGAACATTATTTGAGAATACAAATGCACTCCTAAAAGGCATCAAAACATAGCCACAACTTTTAAAAATTTGTACATCAGTCTATAGTCACCAAGAAGTGCTGAATCTGGCTTAATCACAAGTTAGCCTCTGAAGTGGGAATCAATTGTGTCAACATTCAAATTCTGCAAAAATTATGTTGACACAAGAATTATCCCAAAACAAAATAGCATTGGGCTATAGGCAAAGGTTACAGTGTTGATTAACACAGTTATGTATCTAATTTTCCTATCCCTTGCTTAGCTTGTAATCTCCAAGAACAAGCTCTTTGGAACAGCTAGAAAATACTCTGTTGGATTTCCTCATTGAAAAATTCCCAGCAGCATAAACAATATAATATAGAGACAAAAGCAGCCTTTTTCCATTTCCACTTGTATGGAGAAAAGGAATTAACTAACATTAGCGTGCCTGGAATCCTAAAATCCTGAAATACAAGGCTAAAACAAAAAAAGGATGGTAACAAAAGATTGCATGTGCATATTATAAAGAATAAGTAACAGCGTGCCATAATTGACAGTAGAAATGAACAGTGAAATTATCCAATGATCATTCTATTTAGTTAACAGTAGTTATCACTTTATGATATTATCTGTTTTTGTTATATCATATGTAGCTCAGAGCACCTTACAATATACATTACATCCTACCTTCTTTATCCTGTCTTCCTTGGGAAGCATCTCTAAACAAAAGCAATCTAATAGTATCAGCAAACCCTTTAACAGCAGCCCTGCAAAAAATAAGAGAAGATAAAGTCGGGATAGCTTTTTTTACACAAAGATAGCTAATAAGCAATAAAAGTAGTTGCAAAGAAAAATTCACAAAATAAATAGTGTAAGTACATAAGATGGTCATAGGATCATTTACACACCAGTGTAAAGCGTTCCTTCCATGACTGTCCGGTGCATCAAAATCTGCGTGATGCTCAGCTACGATGTAATTGAGGAATGCTGTTTGGCCATACTGAGCAGCAACATGAACTGCCTGTTCTAAAATATTAATTAGATGTTAACATAAAGCAACATACATGAATGAAATCAATTTTCAAAATGTTACTATTTTGTTTAACTACAGACTTTGAGACTGCAATGTAAATAGACCAAGACCATCAAAGAGCCAGAGAACTTCCAAATCAAATCACAGACTAATACTGAAACCGTGTGTGTCAGAGAGAGAGAAAGAGAGCTGTGCAGAGCAAATTAAGAACATGATTAACCATTTAGCCTCTGCTGATTCCTCCAGCCATAACCACAATTCAAACCAGCCTGACCATGCAATTACGGCAAGTTTCTTCGGAGAAATGTCTACTATTGACATCAAGTGAAAGCTGACCGAGAATAGCGAAAAATAAAAAGTCACGCTTCTTCTTCTTAACAACAATAAGACGATAAACAACTTCATAACCATCATCAATTCTCGAGCATAAGCAAATAACTTCCTAATTTTTATATTTATTTTAAAACAAAGTGCCTGCATTACCCGATAACCATTCGAATCATCAGCCTCAACACGCGCCCCATTCTGCAGCAAGACATCTGCAGCTGAAATCGATCCTCGAACTGCAGCCCAATGCAGTGCCGTCTGTCCCGTATTATCCTTTGCATTCACTTCTCCACCTTTCTGGCAAACCCAAAATATCGCATAAAATCCCCTATTCAGCGCAAAACGGAACACATTTTTAACCGGAACAGCTCAAATCATTATAAAAATACTTCGATAATGTATTGACAAATGTCGGCAAAGTTGTTCAGGGCGGCCCACTGGAGGGGGTAGTAGCCGTTGCCGTCGGGATGGGAGACAGCAACGCCGTCGTTTTCGACGAAGTTCCGCAGCTTCTCGAAGTCTCCGTAAGCTGCGGCCGAGAAAACGTCGACGATGTGGACTTCGTTGGGGTTTCCATTGGCAGGCTTCTGTTCGTTGTAATCCGTAACGATTTCGATTTCAGACGACGCCATTTGAGACTGAATCAACAAATTCTTACTCTAATATCTGTGTTCTCTTTACATCAAAATGAATGTAAACTGTGATGAATTATCGAAATAACTTATGGAGAGGGTTTGAGAGTTGAAACAGCACCTGATTTTTTTTTTTTTTTTTTTAACGTTCCCGTGCAATAACCTCTAAACTACACAGAATACGTAAACCACACTTAAAAAACCAAGTGTTAACAGCACCTGATTCTATTGTAGTGGGGAGCGGGGTGGGTGCAAGATGATCTCATAGGCACTTTAGTAACTTGCTTCATTCTTATTTTTTATTTTATTGTTTTGATAGTCTAAAGTTATTTTTGGTTCAAAATTTCGTATATCGTCACACTGAGACTATGAGTGAGACAAACAATGTAAAAATTTAAAGACATTTATAAGTATAAATATATTACTGAATACGAATCTAGATCTAATTCATAATTTATGTCACAATGAAAATGACACTGTTTCAGAAAATACCTTCTCAATTTCTTGGCCGTCATTTTTGGAAACTCCCAATCAGTTAGTTTTGTACATTACAAATACATATGCAAGATTGTTTTAGTTAGTTAAACTTTTTCTGTTAATTTTTTATTATTGGAGAAAGCAAATGAAGGTGAAATCATCTTTAGATCTTTATATTTTTTATGTGATTTATTTATACTTTTCTTTGGAGCTGATATATATTAGTACTAGTGTTTTGGATCGCACTTCAATCATTATTTAACGTAATTTTATACTTTTATTGTTAAAATGGTACATCATTAATCATTTAAATGATACTTGCAAAATAAAAGAAAGATGGCTGGCTAAATACTAATTCGTTAATTATTATCCTTATCTGTTTCTTGCCTGTCGCCTTCGTGTTCTTGCGGTATCACTCTATCTTTGGCGGCTGTTCGTCAACATTACATATCTACAGTAACTAGAATCCATCTTATTTAACACATACGAGCATAGATAAAATTAACTGCAAATTCAATAAATATAATTCCTACGTGTGCAAGTAGCATGATTCACAATTCTCAATGCCTAGTCTGCTCCTAAAGTTTCTTTTTCATATATTTCCATTCAAAAATTGCATTGTTATTTCATTAATTTATAATTAGATGTGGATTTTCCACACCAGGATCAGAGGGACCTAGAGGGTGTTTGGCTGTTTTATAATTTCTTTAAAAGCCTTATAAATTTTATGAAGCTTATGTTCGTCAGAAAGCGTTTGACAAAATAAGTTCTAAACAAATTATAAATTTGTGAAAATAAGTTCCAACAACTTATAAGCTCCTCTAAAAATAAGTTGGTCAATCCTAACTTATTTTTTCATAAATTTATAAGCAACCATAAATTTACCAAAATAACCTTTATAGATCGTTATTTCCTACACATACACTATCAACTTCACATCTCGTGAATTCTATCTCTCTAACTCATGATTCTTTCTCTATCTTATAAGATCAATTATCCAAACACTTTAACAACTTATAAGCACTTGAGACATTACCTCTTATAATCTCTTGAAACATCTTATAAGTTATTGGAGCTTATAAGCTCTCTAAAATAAGTTTAGCCAAACACCCCCTTAATCTATTGGTTTCCAAAACTTCAAGTCTTGAACTTGTGCAGTCTACCTCTCGTGCAGAGCTGCCAAAAAAAAGTGAAAATTCTCAAAAATAGTATCTTTAACCCGTCAAACTTAGGGAACCCGGAGAAGAAAAGGGCTTGGGACTTGGGTGGAGATTATTCATGTGACATGTGAAAGAATGTTGCGTGAATAGTTGGGGTTTTAAAAAATATTTTCGAAAGTTTATAAAACGTGTATATATATATGTAGTATATTCTCGTTATATGATACTAATATTTTATTAATATAATTTATATTAATAAAATATTATCATGTGAGGGATGAAAATAGTGTATATATATGTTCAACTAAATTTATCGTGAAAACTCAAAGATTCTAAAATACTTTTACTTTCTATGTTTTTTAAGTTTATTTTTTCTTCAAAATAAGTATGGTTATTTGCTTAAATTAAAGAGTGATGTTATTCGACCATAATGTGGTCAACCATAATCAGCTTTATTGAATGAAAAAATCGTATATTTAATATTTGATCTTTTAAAAAATTGATTTTACATTAAAACCATCTTATGAAATTACATTTTTACCCCTATCGAATGAAAATTTTTAATTTTAATTTAAAATTAATAAATTTAATACTTTTCAGAATAGGTGGAAAAAGAGTATTTATGTAAAAATGATTAACATATTGATTTAATATTATTATTTGTTAATTAATTATATTGATAATTACTAAAGTATCATTGTGTGGCCAACCAGAATGTGGCTGTATAGTTTTATTGTAAATTAAAACCTATCATCTTTAAACTCAAGACTTAAATGCTTTTACTTTCTATTTTTTTACACCTTTTCTCCAAAAGAATTAAGTTATTTGATTTAATTAAGGATAAATATCAATTTATGCCTTAATATTTTGCGATTTTTTGGTTAATATTCCAACATAATCATTTTGTTGTTTTGGTCCTTAACATTTCATAAAAATTCTATTAATGTTTCATCGATTGATTTTCGGTTAACAAACACTCACGTAGATGTCGGAGAACCATGTTGGACACTATATCAATTATGATAAAGAAGAAGAAAATGCATAAAGTTCACTGAAACGACAGAATAACCAAAAAACTCTTGCCTCGAGATTGGTTTTTATATGTTTTGATGAACTTTTACATATTTTTTTCTTTTTTCTTTCAATTGATATGACGTCCAACATGGCAGTTACGCAAGTGTTTGTTACATGACACTAATATAACTTTTTGAACGATCAAAATAACAATATGCTTACATTGTGACATTAACTAAAAAGTCACGAAATATTGGAACATATATTGAAATTTACGGTTGAATTAAAACCTATCATCTTTAAGTTACTTTGCAAAGGCAAACATTATGATATAACCCAATAACAGCCTTTGTTTTCAAATCTAATTCAATATTTATTTATAACCTATACCGAATGAACATAATCTGTTTTCAAATCTAATCGGTGTAAACTTTCTAATACAGAATTGTTGACTCGGATTAAATTTAAAACAAATTCAATTGATCGGGTACGGTTTTGTAATAGTCATTTATTAAGTTAGATTTAAAAAACGAACTGATATTGTATTAGATTAGTATATTTGTCTTTTATATAATGATTAATAATTAATGTTGGCTATATTATGAATAACATTTATAATAATATTTTAAATTATTTACATTTTGACTTTTTGTTATTACTTAATAATCAGATGTTATAATTTAATAACTTCAGTCTTTTTAAGTTATTATTTGATAATTTCATAAATCATGTCTACAATCCTTTACTTTCGATTTTAATTCATAATTCATAATTAAGAATATAATTAGTTATTAGGTTTCCCAGTAAATACTATTCAGATTGCATGAATTTTACACGTAAAAGATATTAAATATGATTTGCTCTCCTATTTTATTTTATTCTCAATTTCATATATAATTTTGAATACACTAGTATAACCAAATAAAAATTTGTATGTTCTAATTTAATCCAATAAATAATTATTTACAAAAATATATATCAAATGAATTGATTTTTTTTTTTCGAATCTAAGTTAATTTGGTTAATAATTCACCACCATAATGTTGATCCAAGTTAGATTTGAAAAAAAAAAATTCAATCCACTGGGTATGTTCTTTTAAATAGTTATTTATTGTGTTAGATTTGAAAATAAGAACTACTATTGGGATATATTAGGGGACGGTTGGTATGCAGGAATGGAATGGTGATTCCTGCGTCCATTCCCATTCCGATGGTTGGTAAGATTTTTACGTCAGGAATCACCATTCCCGAAGGAATGCTTATTACCATGAACATGGGATTAGTCATTCCTCCTCTCCCTCATGGTATTAGCTATTACCATGAATATGGGATTAGCTAAATTTATTTATTTATTCTGAAAAATTATTTTTATTTATTTTTTATCTAGTAAAATTAATAATAATAAAATAATAATAATAATATTTATGATAATAAATAAATAGTAGTTATTAATAATAAATAATTTAATATAATAATAGTGATAAAAAATATAGTTATTAATAATATTAACATAATAAATAACAATAAATACAATAAATAATTATATTAAAATAATAATATTATTGATAAACATATTAAAATAATAATATTATTGATAAATATAAACATAATAATAATAATAATAATAATAATAATAAATACTATTAGAAATTAATAATAATATTGACATAAAAATAATAATTAATACCAATAAAGATTATATTAAAATATTATTATTAATTAATTAATTATGATAATATATAAATAGTATTTATTAATAATAAATAATTATAATATAATAATAGTGATAAAAATTATAGTAATTAATAATATTAACATAATAAATAATAATTAATACAATAAATAATTATATTAAAATATATATATATATATAATAATAATGATAATAATAAATACTAGTAATAATAATATTAATAATATTCCTAAGTAATAATATTAAAATAATATTCCTAAGTAATTATATTAGAATAATATTATTATTAATAATAATTAATTAATAATAATAGTAATAATATTCCTAAATATTAATACTAATTATTATTATTATTATTATTATTATTATTATTACGATAATAATAACATAAATTATAAAATCATAATTATTTTATTTGTTTTATTTCATTCCTATTCGCTCATTCCTCAGTACATACCAAACCATAGGAATCATATATTTCATTCCATTCCATTCCTATCATCATTCCATTCCAAAGTTCATTCCATTCATATCCAATTTCATTTGCGTACCAGCCGTCACCTTAGTGTATGTGGCTTATTTTGAAATCACAACGTAATTTTGTAATCGTTTTAATATCGCAACACTACTTTAACGATGTTAGGGTTATCGGTGATTTCCATTATGCTCGACTAAGTGTACGCACATTTAAAACGATGTCCTTTATCGTTTGTGTAATGTGAAACAATGTCTGTTATTGTGAAATTTTAGTTTCTTATGGAATTCTCAATCTTATTCTCCATCTCCAACTTGATCAATTTACACACGACTGCAAAAATAGAAATATTCATTGAAATATCGGTTGAATTTCGATATAAAAAATATATAGTACGCAATGATATTTCTAATTGAGTTTATGCTGATAATGGCTCAACAACAATAATTGCACGGAGTACGGTACAATTCCTCTATACGGTCATTCAGGAAGTGTCCCTTGACCAATTTGATAGATCAAGAGAAACAGCAGTGGCCCGACTCGACGCTGAAGAACTTTTTGAGGTCAAGGTGGAAATCTTCCTTGGAGTTGATAATGTTAAGAGAGGGTCACCTTCGCGTTTTTTTAGGGAAAGTTCAGTGTGTAGGCTGATGGAAGGGAATGACTGTTTTGACGAGTCCTCTTTGTAATGGGGAGAGCTGGATGGCGAACAAGATCTTTCTTTGCGAATTGACAGGTGACCATCTTATGATTGAAAGAATCCCCCGTTGGCCAGTGGGAACCGAATGGTAAGGCCATCCTGGCAAGCTCCTACTATTTGATTATTATTCTTGACTTGACTTATTATTATAAAAACGACATTCGTATACAGACGCTGGAAAAGCCAAATGGTCAACATGTCAGGTTTAAAGTGGTTCTTTATTTCTAATTGAACAAAAGCGAGGAGCGAAACGATCCTTATTTCTATCTTTATTAAAAAAATGTAATTGTAAACTGGAGCAAAGCCCCTTTTTCGCTCCCCATTTTCAGTGTTTTTTAAAATAGGGATCCCTCGTCTCTATCCCTTGCTAGATAAGGTATGTTGTTTTCTCATAGTATCCATTTCTAGACATAAGGGAATATGAATTGAATCAGCATTGACTTATATTCTGATATGTTGAGATTCCATAAAGATGAAATCGTTGAAACATATCTATTTTTATTTTTTAAGAAAGTATTGGCTATTGAAAGAATTTGAATTACTAATTGTATTACACATATAGATAAAGCTATAAATCTAAAGCACAACCAAGCCTGTCAAAGAGCTTGGGTAAGCATTCAAAGCAAAGACAGCCTTTTTTCACAACCACTTTTTTAGTAGAAGGATGAATTGAAGGTGGCGTTGCAATTAAAATAATTAAATTATATTGTAATTACAAAGTGACCTAAGATTATGGTTTTAAGACAGCTAACCCTTCATAAATTATACTATCTACATCTACCAAGAGCTTGCATTGTTTTTGATGGTAAGGTTTTAATAAATTGTAATTAGTAGTGAGATTAAAGGTGGACCATGAAAAAAGAAATGTATATTACAAAGTGAACTATATGTAGTTTTGTTGTACATAAGTGGGTAAATTGTGAATAAAAATTATAGAATAGTATTTTTAAAAACAAAAAATTACAAACTTTTAGTGGAGATTAAGATTGAAATTTATGTTTCTAATTGGGGATGATGGCTTGGAAGGATGGGGAGAGGTCATTGCAGGGGAAGAGGTGATAGGGGGCTACATGTAGTAGGAGGAGAACAAGTAGTAGTTCGGGTTTAGGGGAAACGGATAGGGTGGGCTAGCTTGTAAAAAAACACTGGAAAAATGGCCAAATATACTCTTTTTTTTTTTTTTTTCACAGAAGCCTGCAATGCTACCTAGGTGCGTCTTGGGTAAACTCAACGTTCTGTGCATAATAGCCGCAAACCACACAGACAGTAAACCACACTTGGAAAATCAGGTGTGACAGACTCAAATCCATAGAGGCGTTTGGTGGGGTTCGAACATATGACCTCTCGACTACAGGAACTCACCTTAACCATTGGCTGTCCCTAGGAGACACTTTTAGGTATAAATAAGTCATTTATATTGTGATTGTTGACATACATGTATCTTCCTATTGTTATCGCTCAAAATTAACTATATGCCAAAGTTTTCTTCTATTTATTATAATTTAGAAGCACTAAAAACAAGAACTAGTTATAATTTTTCATGCTTTCACTTAACCCCATTTCTCTCTATTTTGCCTTTTAAAAAAGGTCGTAATTATTACTTATTTTTATTCTTTTACATGTGCACAAAAATTAAATAGAATATATTGTACATTTTTCCTAGTAATTTTCACATATTTTGATTATTTTAAATAATTTACTAGAATATCTTGTATACTTTTTCTAGTAATTATTTCAAATTATAATTTAATGTATGATCCAAAACTCTAACTTAAGATCATAGTTTATAATTTATAAATCTTAAGAATAGTGTGAAATTTGGATAGATATTTACTATTCGCAGGAGTAGTGTTGAATTTGGCAGTTCAACTTAAGATTAATTTTTATTCTCCCATATGATTTGGTTATTATTGCACATACAAGTAGTTTACTAATAAGCATTCTTACACATAATGGTTTGTAAGTTTCTCTTTTAAAAATAATGTTGAATAACAATGAAGTTTTTAACATCGAATTTACAGTCACATTCTCATCCAAAGGAATTAACAATTAAATACTCTAACCATCAAAATTTGCACAATTACATCTTGAGATTTGATTTTCACGATAGACGTTCCATGTGGTAAAGATGAGTTGAATTTTAGCAAAAGAAATTATAAACAAATTGGCATCTAACGAGTAACAATATTGTTTTGGCATCAAGATTTCCTCAAGTGATTGCGCCAACTTAGATTTGACATACAAATAACGTGGTTTTGATGCTAACTCATCTTTGATTGCTTTTGTTAAATTATACTCAATTTATGGCGTGATAAGTAGGGTTGCTTATTTTATCTGTTTTGGTTAGCCGAAATCGAAAATGGTCTATTTCAATAATTGATACTGATTGGTTAATATGTTAACTGATTAATCGATCTGTTAGTTAGTTCGGTTATTGGATAATCGAAATTAACAGAATTTAAAAAAATTGCCTTATTTAGTTATTTCATTGATTGAATATAATCAAATTATGCTAATTATTTATAATTTAATGAAAAATAAATAAATAAATAATTGTTATAATTTCGGTTATTTTGAGATTATACCCATTCGATTATTGATATATCCGATAACCAAAATTAGCCCCTAACTATTAGTCATACCGATTCGAATACCGAATTAATCTGCTATCGATGTCGGTTTGGTTCAATTGGGTAATAACTAATATCCGATAACCATTTAAGTATCCTTAGTGACAAGTAATATTTCCGTCTCGAAAATCAACCCATAGAATGCAATTGCTAAAAGTTTGATAATTTAAATATTTAATTAATTGTTTTTTCTTCAAATCAGAAATAACTATATAACGTCAATAATTAAAATATTTAAGTATAATTTTATTTATTTCCAAAAATATAATCTCAAATGCACTTAATACTGAGTCAATTTTTTAGAAAACTCGTGTTACATGTTAAAAGCTGTTGCCAACAAGCAAGATGTAATTTTATAAAATAATCCCAAAAGAAGCTCGAAAAAACAGCAGCCAACCAGAGGTCAGCATTTGTGTTAAATAGTCGAAACTCAGTAACCACAGAGCTTTCTCTCACTACAGCTACCACCACAAAGAAATGGCGGCGACGAGAGTCATAGCGTCGGCTGGCAACGCCGTCTCCGGCGTTTTGCTCTGCAGAGGCCAATTGAGGGCTACGCCTCAAAGCCTTAACCTCTGCTTCAAAAACGGCAGATTGCTCACGCAGAAAAGGCGCCTCTTCACGTTGAATGCCATACACAATCCCCAAGTTCAAATCAAGGAAGAGGGCCAGCCAGAAACCTTCGATTACCGCGTCTTCTTCGTCGACAATTCCGGCAAAAAGGTATGCTGAACTCGGATATATCACGTTGTTTTCACTCTTATATTTGAATTTGATTGGAAATTTACGTTAATTGTAGGACTGAGTTGTGAAATCTAAAATTTGTGACCTTTTTTTTTGGGTGAATGGTGCGTTTACACTGGTTCGTCTTTAGCATAATTTCAACGAAATTAATGTTTTTTTTAATAAGTTTTTCTCAACAGCTGCTAATATTCCTGGTGAGTTGAAGGAAATTTATGAAAGTGATATGAAGAGTCTAATTGTTGTAGTATACTGAGGAAATTAGAATTTTTTACGCGTATATACATTGGTGAATGGAAATTCTTTATCCAGTTTAAAATGCATGGAAATAACATCGAATTAGTAAATTCTAGCAAAGTTGTGAGAACTTTACTGTTTATTTGGAATTAATGGGTGCTGGTTATGCAATGGCTGACATAATGTTTCTACCAAACTGTGGTTGCATATTGATCAGCCAATGCTAAGCATTGTGATTATTTGACACAGATTTCCCCCTGGCATGATATACCACTGCACTTGGGTGATGGTGTGTTCAACTTCATCGTTGAGATTCCAAAGGAATCGAGTGCTAAGATGGAAGTTGCTACAGATGAAGTGTATACTCCCATTAAGCAAGATACCAAGAAGGGCAAATTGCGTTACTACCCGTAAGATTGCTTTAATTTCACTATCCTACTCCTTCATGGTACTGAAACATAAATTTGCTGCTTCACTATGAAAAGAAACCAAGAGAAAAATCGTATGTCCTATTTTCTCGTTGGTTTATGTTTTTGGGATGTCTAATGGTCGAGTATGATATAATGTTGCTTTATAGGTATAGCTGAATTGATATCTTTCAAGCCTTGTGGCTATACTTCCGTTCTACTTATGAGTCTTCATCATCTCTTGCTAGATTGACCTAATTATGCTTCTCTTGCTTGCTTGGCCTCATGTTTGTTTTCTTATTCTGAAATCTGTTTCGCCCCCTTCTAAACTGAGCTTTTCTTCTACTCTTCCGTAGATACAACATTAACTGGAACTATGGATTGCTTCCACAAACATGGGAAGACCCTACCCTTGCAAATGCTGAAGTTGAGGGGGCATTTGGAGACAATGATCCAGGTGTAATATCATGCTCTTCTTATGCTGTCAAGTAAACTTATATCAGGAAATTAAGTAAGGAAGCAAGTTAAATCTAATTGTTATCACCTTTTCTTATAGTTGATGTTGTTGAGATTGGGGAAACCCGAGGCAAAATTGGTCAAGTCTTGAAAGTGAAGCCCTTGGGTGCTTTGGCAATGATAGATGAGGGAGAGCTTGACTGGAAAATAGTTGCCATTTCATTGGATGATCCAAGGGCCTCACTTGTTAACGATGTTGACGATGTTGAGAAGCATTTTCCGGTATGTGATACCACATGAATCCTTCCAGTACGATATTTGACTACAACCTTTTCTACCTTTAATAAAATTCTACTTCATCATTCTTCTGTTCTGTTACATACAGAACTGCGTTGTGTTTCAAATGGTGATTCAAAAGTTCATCTATCTCGATTTTATTTGACTGCCTCGGACAGTTTGAACGATATTAAGTCCTAATTTGTCATCCTTCTGCACATTTGGATTCCTCATTACATTTTACAAATAGTAGGACATAATCTACTTTAACCAAGGATTGGTTTACTTGGGTTATGATGCGAGTGTAGTGGATCAATCTAAGCCCCCCCCTTTTTTTTTGCTGCAATCTCCATTTTGGGAGCAAAAATGCCTCTCATAAGTTGGTTAATTATGAAATTCATTTCTAAAAAAGCTTGCAACATATAGACTGCCAAACTCAATTACTGAAACTCTTTTGCAGGGAACTCTCACTGCAATCAGAGACTGGTTCCGAGACTACAAGATACCTGATGGAAAACCTGCCAACAGATTCGGCCTTGACAACAAGCCAGCAAACAAGGTATTATTTCAACTGTTTATTAGCTGAAAAATGTATCCTGATTGCTCTAGTAATTTTCCCATGCTGTTTTGTGATTGCAGGATTATGCACTTAAGGTTATCACGGAGACAAACGAGTCGTGGGCTAAACTTGTGAAAAGATCTATTCCTTCTGGTGAACTATCTCTTGTCTAAATGAGGCTCTAACCGTAGAGTGTTTGTGCTGCCAGTTTTCAGCATCTCTGGTAACACAATCGATGAAGTTCTTTTGCTGGCAATTCCCCGTTATTTATTTTTCTGGTATTGAAACATAAAATGATTTCAGCAATGAAACGGTTGCTTGTGTATTTGCCTCGAACAAGTTTTCTTGAATGAAGAGTCTTTCCTTATCCACCATCTCCTTATTGGCTTGTTTACATTAGAATAATATGGAAAGGTATGGATTGATTATCAGAGAAGTTAAAATACATGATCTTTGAAGTAGAAATACATATATGCACATAAAAGTAGAATAAAACACAGAAATTTACACATCGCCATAGCCACATGTGGCCTCTTTCATTTCGTTTTAGTTCAGTCATACGTCGCCCTGTGTTGTGGTGGCGGAGAAAGAAGGGAGATCGAGCATGGACAATTTATAGTTGGGTTGTTGGAAAAGAGAAGAGCTTTGAAATGAATCTTGCTAATGATGATGAAGAAGCAGGCTTGGATTTTGTTGAAGGAGAGTGAGCAGATGCCTGTGGCTGTGTGGCTACTCGGCTTAACATGAGCATGGCTGCTGTTGGTGCCATTGCCTCTCTGAAGCGATTATCTGCAATATATATATATATATATATATATATATGGAGATGGAGAGAGAGAGAGAGAGAGAGAGAGAGTTGATGGTTGATTTATATTTATGTATGAGTTGGGTGGATTATATAGAGAAGCTGTGGCCCTGTGGGCGCAGTTTCCTTTGTTGGTTGGTGGTTTGCACTGCTTGTAAGAATCCATACCAGAAACGGCTGCGGGTTTGCTCTTAATCTATAGTAGCACACAACATATTCATACTTATCGTCTTTTATTCTAATATTGTTAATTACCATGTTGTACGCACATGCTCATTATATTTCATTCTTTTTATAAATTTACATATATTATTGTATACCTGTGAGTTGGGAATTTTATAATAATGAAACTCAAAAGAGAACACTTTCCTGCCTTGAGATGGTATTGTTTCACATTTTTTCTTCTTCTTTTTAATGGTAGTTTTATAATATATGTTGAAGACATTGGATATAAAAAGGGTGCTTACTAAAACCATATTTAAATATAGATTAGTGTCCCATTTGGATTTAATGGAAATAAATTGTAGATGTGGAATCTACGTTTTGAGTAGATAAATTTAGTGTATTTACTTAATCTAATCCGATTTCGAACGAATGAACAATTAATAGGGTTTTGACTTTAGAGTGTGTGGGGATGCATGGCTGCGTCTAGCTAGCACATGGCGGCATGTGGCCTGTAGATGACAGCGCGTGGAAGCTACAAGATAATAGTGGTTGGGGTGGTTACGTCTTACACATTTACGCAAAAAGGCGCACAACTCTTCGCAAAAATCACCTATATCTCTATTAATAGAAAACATTGGATTTATAGACATACAAAACAAACATTAATTTAGATTAAATGATAGATCATATTAATTGAGTCTATAATCTCATCCTATCCAGTTTCGAAATATCAAGTAGTTCATCATTACATCGATATGTAGTGCAACATCTTGAGTCCAATGAAGTTGCAAATATGGAAATTTCAGTAGCAAATCCAAATATTAAGAAATAAAAAGGAGTCCACTACTATTACAGGAAAACTAATGCCATGAAAATATGGACATTTTTTAGGGATGATCAGAATTATTTACATGATAAAGAAAACTGAAAGAAGAATTTACACAAACTACATGAAAAATCCAACAATATCCCTCGCTTGTATGCCAAAAAAGGCTAGCAAAGTTGAACTTTTAGCTGAGGGAACGACGCCGCTATGCAAGACTCAAATACTAAGCTGCTTCTGTCGTCTTCTCTGCAAGCAACGGAGTAGAATTCGACTTATCCACCACCGCAGCTGGGTGCTCCACGTCCTCGTTATACCTATCCACAGCGGGCATGAAAATTCCTACATAACATACAAGATCAAAAACGTGCTTGGTAAAACATACATATAAAAGATACTTAAATTCTAAGGAATTCATTACTTTGGGTGATAACTTAGATCGATAAAAATAGTATAAGCTAATCTACCACAGACTTTGATGGCTGAATGATTTTGAACTTGTTAGATCATGTAATTTTTCAATTACTCAATGATATGTATTGTCAATCTCAATCTATCACCCAAAATAAACGCTATTTCTAATCTACAAAATAATGATGCACATGAGTTACAGATGAATTTACCTATAACCCAAATTCCAGCAGCCACGAATAGAATAGACGTTAAAGTAAGAGAAGTAGCCCTCCAATTGTTAATCCGATCCTGCAGAAAGTAACCTCTTATCATGAGAATACTATAAAAATGGGACATACACATCCTGTTTGTATCCAAATCAGCATTCAAAAATTGTTTTATGTCGCAGATTCCATAAAAAGCTACTTTACAATTCTAAGTTCTGATCCCACCACTGGCGGGATACTTCAAAGCGTGTGCGAATGAAACAGCAAACAGCCCAATCAGGGATGCTCAGGTACTGGCTAGATTTCGTACTTCCACATAGGGATTCTATCCTTTTCCCTAAACATCTAGGTACGTCTCAAGCATTGTTCAAAACTTCAAATATACGAGGTTACCTTGAATCTGAATTTTTTATAAATTGCACCAACATAAAATCTTACCAAGATACTGTATTGGAACTTATGCGAGTGTTTTTCCCTTCAAGGTGAACATATTGACTGAAATTTGATTCAATTCCACTCATATTTACTCACTTATTCTTCTCTCAATAAACCAACATCAACCAAATTTTCATCCACAGTTATAACATGAGGAGTTGTGCAGGTAATCACATCCACACACATGCGCAAGTTCCATTTTTACAAATCCTTTTTCTTGCAAAAATTCAAATGTAATTTCTGTTTGCATGTGATATGGGAATCAAAGCAAATTGCAAGTCAGTTAGATTGCAAGTATGTGGTTCCAAAAGAAAAGAGAAAAGCCCTACGAAAAAATAAGAAGATAAACCTGGAGAAGCCCGACGAGGGGAGAGGACGGCACATCACCAAATATGTGAATTGATACAGTAGACATTGCCATTGACAGTGGTCGAAGACTAGGCTTGACACAATGCAGACAAACAAAATTTACAGGGGCCTGCAAGATCACCAATGAAATCTTTAACAATGCACATTTGAATTTAGATAATCTAGTTCAAAATGTGGGGATAAAATCTAGGAGTATAAGTATTGGTACGGCCACACTAAATGAACTACTTCAAATCAAGATGCATGGACAAAAGTGCAACCAAGTTAGAAATCTGAATATCCAACAGATGACTGGGAAGAAAGGTACCTGGGTAGCAAATACGAGCAGCTCTCCGATCGCGAAAAGAGCCAGAAAAACATAAAGGCTGTGGAAACAAAAGGCGGCAAAGCAGAATACGGCTCCGAGTAGTGTAGCAACTGATAGAAGCTTCAAAAAAAAAACAAGAATGAATAAAGTGAACAATTAGGGTCGGCAGAAGTAGTAGTGACTATATTTCCTTATGGACGATCCGTCTGTCACTATGTTATTTTTAATTTACTATATAGTATAACTTTCTCCTTCCCTCCTATTTGTAATGCAGAATTAAGGAGGAGGAGGTATTCTTCTTGAAAAATCTGCAGTGTCACATGTGATCAACAATTACAACTGCTTCGTCAAAACTCGGAGTGAGAAATGATACATATAAAGAATGCAGGCTCACCTTGAAAGCATTGGGTAATGTGGAAGTCATACGATCGAGAGCAAGACCACCTGCTATTGAACCGAATACTCCACAGACTGCAGTAACTCCACCGAACATATAATCTGCATTGCTCTGGACAAACAAGTATTGATGTTTAACCGAAAATATGGAAATAATCATCAAACAGAGACATAAGAGTTTATTACATGACAAACTTAGATATTTCTCCACATAAAAGCATTCTGATACAACAATTTCATTGTTCCCATTTTAGGTACACAAAGAGCTTACCATGTGGAATATATTATAGCCTGCCTTAGGTCCCCAGTAAGAATAGGCACCTATCACAAAATTATATGCAATATACCCTGCAATCACCATTGAGAATGAAAAGAATTACAAGGACGAACAGTAGTAGCAAAGAAACAGTCCAGATAAACACGAATTTCTTTGTTTGTAGCTTCAGCAGAAAGAAAATTTACCAAGAACATTAACCACGTACACCTTGTTAAGCAAAAGAAGTTGCATATCTTTCCCAAATGTTGTTAAAGCTCCAAACCTGGAATACATAGCATTCATTCAAGAAAAGAAAAAAAGAAAGAATATCCATATGAGCTCCACAACAGATAATTATCTGAGTAGAGAAACATAGTTTGGAAAGATTTTTCCTCTAGCCAAAAACTAGACTTCCTAAACCAGACTGAAAATGTAAGCTCAGAATGTTTCTCACCTCAAAGACTTTGAACCTTCATCTGCAACCTCTCCCCTTCTGGAAAGGTCGGAAGAACCTGCAAAGTCAGTGAAAATGGTAATCCAATTAAGAAAATTATAAGTAGTTCTTCCAGAAATGAAGCTGAAGGAAATTAAGAAGACTAAAAACCAAAGAGATGGGAAACAAGAGCACCAAATAATCTATTGTAGGGAACCAGGATACGTACAAAATATACCTATGAATATTTCACGAACTAAGAGTCCATCTAATAGTATTATTGTATTACAGTCCATTCAATATTTTACTTAAGCGCAATCGATTAAGTGACACCACTAAACCTTGAAAAGGTCATCTTACTTTTCTCAGGTAATTGAAACACATTATTAAAGCATAAGCAGCAAAAATATAATTACCCAAAATTTAGGCACTAGTTTGATATTCTCAGTTAGCAGAAAGGACTGATATAGTAAGTGTGTTTCTACAGTTTTCGATTAACAATCAGTAATACCCAGCACCTTGATCTTCTGATCCGTCATCGATTACTGTCAATGCTTTTCTGGTTCCAGCAGGAGCGAAACCTGGATGAAATAGAGTTCAGCAATCAGGAATCAGCTAACAGATATTGATCGTGCAAAGTGTATGGCTGCTCTCACGGACCTTTCAACTGCAAAGGTTTCATCACAAAGCCTAATATAGCAAAAGGAAGCATCAATAGTGCCTCCACCCAGAATGCCCATCGCCAACCAAAAGTACTAATCTGTAATCAAGCACAAAGCATATGTGAGATAAATGATTTCAACTAACTACCACTATAATATTTAAATTAATTTGATATCTGGACAAGGGAGACAGAAAACAAGAATCAACTCCAATGAGAGATGTAATAGAACTCAAGGCTTGATCAAGCAGGGATTAATCAATAGAAAATAGCAGATAGCTATCAAGTATGAACGTACCAATCCACCATAAACATACCCCACTGCAATACCAGTTGGTATACACATATAAAATGCTCCCAGCCATGCTGTTCTCTAGGAAGAGAATGTCACAAGGAAAAGATCAATTAAAAATGAAACATCACAAATAAAAGCTTAGTAGAATATGATGGATTAGATTTAATAGGGAAGGTGGAGAATGTTGCCACTTGAAGCCCAACCTCATGGATTGAACAACATCATGATAATTAAATATTAATTAGTATGACCAAAATATTTATAAAATAGGCACTGAAGGTACCAGTACTAGTATGTAGGACAGAAGAAACAAATATAGCTACTCCTTATATTTGTCTTTTGAAATGGCTAAATAGATATGCCAGTAAAAGTCCGGCATTAGAATTCATAACGAGGCCAACTTATTCATAGTGCTTCAAGATGCAAATTGCAGTAATATGCAGGAACTTTTACCTCAAAGCTTTTGAGAGAATATATATGCTGAGAAAGTGTTGAATAAACATTATGAGTAATGATTTGAGGTCTTATGCATGAATGCTTAGACAGACATCCAACCTGTGCGACTGGGGCATTGTCATCTATGAAAGGAGCAGCAAGACTTATGAAAGAAGCCTCACCAACACCCACGAGCCTACAGAAAATGAACTCCAGACAGAAAATAAGTACAACAGCATAAAAATAAGGAAACAAATGCTCCATAAATTCTGTGCAATGAACAAGATCATACTTACATGCGAGCAATAACAATGGACCAAAAATTAAATGAAAATCCACAAAAAGTAACTGCAATAGTCCAGACAGTCAAGCCAACTCCAATGAGCCTAAAAGGATTGACACTGCAGGTTCAAGTCAAACACAAGAACAAGAAAACAAAATTAGAGAAAGTAGATTCTTAGTTCCAAGAATGCATAAACATGAACAATCTTTAGAAGCTCAATATAGTTTCTCTTCACATTCTAAAGCTTTGATTCTTATACTAAAGGCATGGAAAAGGATATTGAATAATACTAAGGGAGAATGCATATCAGCACTTGATGTGCCGCTTTTAAAGGAAATTTCCCCAGATAGATGTCGATCATAGTAAAACAGATTATGCCAGAGTGATGTTTCCATTATATTTCAGGTCATGGCCATTATAATTGCTCAGTTGTTGACAACAAGTTTTACTTATCATGGCTTAATAGGGCCACTACAGTAAAGCAGTCATGAATGTGAAGATTTATTACCTTTTGGCTGAAGATGCAAATATTGGAGATGCCACAAGGAGTCCAACCATGAAAGCAGATGATATAACTCCATCCTCAAAGTTAGTCATGTCAAATTCACCCCTGCATAAAGATAGGGAGAGAAAAATGAGCCAAAGCTATCAAAATGAAACTTTCTTGGAACATTAGCTATATGTTCAAGTTGATCATGATTCATGCTATTAGTAGATGAAAGCCATATACTAGTTATCAATTGAAGCCAATAAAGACAGTAGTACTTGATCTTCTTGTTCCAAAACCTTGAGGAAAGACCAAAGCATATGGTGCCAAACTTTAGTAAGAAAATGAAGCCTTGTTCATGCCCATTCTATTAATTTACATAATTAGAGAAGGAAGAAAACAAGGAACAAGAGGCAAAAGGCAATGTAAAGAGTTGGGAATCGACATGAGAAAATTTGATTGTCAACCAGTGATTTGGCCAAGTAAGACTAGTTAAAATCAAGATTCCTTCAACTCCTATAACTTGCCCATTCATATTGAAGACAGAGAAAGAAAACAGTGCACATTATTAAACCTTAAACCATGTCACTGGTCCAATAGGTTCCCACAAAACCAGCTAAGGTAACATATTCACTTCCCACAACCAGTGATTTTGGTCATAATTAGCATAACAATATTCATTAGCAAAGAAAGCAGTAAGAAGAGAAGAACCGCCACTGTTACAGTTTACAGGTAAAAAATATATGAAAATGCTAAACAATACTCAATGGGGAGAGAAGAATACTGCAGTATCTCATCATGGTAGCAAACCAAATGTAGTTGCAGACTTACTGAATTCCACTACCAGGTGAGCATACACCACTTTCCGAGCAAGTTCTGGCGCTCCCATTTACACCGTTACTTGCTATAGCTCCACGATCTATGTAATTTATCAAGTTGATCACACAAAAAATAGCAAGCAACCTACAAAATAAAGCAAACAGAACAAACAACAGAGAAACAAATGTCAAACACGATGACTGAACTCAACAGAGAAACAACTTAGAAATTATACTTCATTCTGCATTCAATCCTGAACTATGTCAACAAGAACACACTCGCATAAGTCACATATTAAAGCAACCATCTTTGTCCCCCAACTTAACCAGAACTATTTGCAGAATCCATCAAACAAAACACATTGCTACTACATTACTCCCAAGAAATCCCCATTCTTGGAAACCAAATCCATAAAGATTCAAAAAATTCCAATCCCTCCAGTAAATATCCTCCAATTCACCAAGAATATCGATCATATCATGATAATTACATTGAAATTCAACCATGGAAAACATAAACATTATAGGCAGAAAAAGTTGACCTTTTCGGAGTAAACCAAGAAGGGTTAGGGGCTAAAGAGGTGGAAGCTCTGGCCATATCTTTTCCGTTCTCTTTGTCCGTCTCCAAAGTCTCAGGTGCAGATTGAGGGTCTGGGGTCTGGCTTGGAACCGGGCTTGGATTTGGCCCGGAATCGAATTCTGATTTGGGTTTGGGTTGGGATTTGGGTCCTGCGTTTTTTCTTCTTCCCCATGAAAAGAGAAATATCTTGGAGTATAAATATAGTTAGTATTGATTGGTTGACTGGAAGCAACAGGCCAATGCTATGGTCCACCGTCCGTGTGGTGTGGATGCCGTCTTCTTCCCTTATTATGTTTTGCTTTTTCTTGTTTTTTACATGAATAATTCACCTTTTCACTTTGTATGTTTTGATTGAATTTTACTTGGTCTTTGTTTTTATAGAAATTATTTTGAACTCAGTTCAGCTGAGGAAGGAGAAGATTGTTGGTGATGTTTGTTGCGATTTTTTGGCTCTATGAAATGGGATTTTCTGAGTATTTTTTGATTTTTATTGGATCTATTTTATATTTGGTTGACATGATGATGCATTAACAATTATATATCCTCTCCTTTCTATTTGTATATTTGGTTGACATGATGCATTAACAATTATATCCAAATCTATTTCAGATATATAGCGATAGTGTGGTATATTTTCTTAATCCTTTATGATTAAAGGCGTACTTAAGTAACTAGACATGGTAGGAGTTATTATTCAAGTGAGTTTAAATTGTACGAATCTAAAGATTGCTATCAAATTGTACTTTAATTATTAATTGAACTCATGTCCTCGTTAGCAAATGAAATTCAAATTATGGAGTTTATATACATATGATATACTTGAATAACTTAATTTTGAAAATCATTTGAATTTAATGAAGACTTAAATTATGGAGTTTATATGCATTGAATGAAGAGTTAAAAAATAAATAAAAAGTCAAGAAATATTTATTCAAAAGTCCAAGTAGCGTTTGCAAATAATCGAGCGGCCTAATGAACAATTTTTTTTTTTTGGTATGGAATATTAGACATTTTTTGTTGCTGGCACCATTTGGTGCATTCAAATGTAGGTGTTCTCATTTAATTATAATAAGAAAATTCTAATTAAAATTAATAAACTATAATGTAAAATTATTAAACTATCATCAAAATTTTAGTTTAACTATTAATTATTTAATTAATACTAATTGCTGCCGTTCGCACGACAAGGCCACAAGTTTTTGGGTTTACGAGATTTTGTATACCAGTAACTCATGTGACTAATTCCAACATCTAATAAGCATTATAACTTGTTAGTTGTCTAAACATTCTAGATTGTTCTTCAGAAAAGGAAAAAATTAATCTTTAACTTATAAACTTCTCAAAATGTTTTATAAGCCTTGAAAAAAACTCCAACAACTTATAATTTTTCAATCCCAACTTATTTTTTCATAAATTTATAAGTAATAATTAATTTACTAAAATAATTATATTATGATTTATTATTTTTGATATATACCTTATCAATTTCATATCTATTCAATTTTATTTCTCTAACTTATAAGTTCAATTATCAAAATATTTTGATAATTTATAAGCTCATAAAACATATCATAAACTCTAAACTTAACCAATCGTTCTCTAAATCTCCATAGTAACTACCCTCTTCTAACATTACATAGACAAGAACTTGTGGGAAGAGTGACTAGCTAACTGCTACTCACATTCTGACATCGACAGAGCTTCCAATTTGTAGGCATTTTCTCTTTTTCTTTTTCTAATATCAAAATGACATTTGTTTATTTTTTGACATTTCAAATAACATTTATTATTTGATAGGATATATTACAATATCTACAACATTGACTTCATTGTCTAGTAAGATGTATTAAATTATATATGAAGTTTCAATTTCTAAAATGTCCTTATAATAAAGGTTTTAATTGATGTGATTAGGATTAATTTAGTCTAATGCTAAATTGATATATATTATAACTATGTCAGTACTCCGTATCTCATATGATGAATGGTATTCAAAATTATACGAATATGTAAAATACATATTACACTTTTGTTTTATAAAGGATATTGTGTTTCGAAGCAAACAAACCATCATAATATAAGTGACATTGCACATAACTATCGATAATAAAATAATACCATCATGATATATAGGAATTGACTCTATAACTAACTTTATAAAGAACAATACTTATTTGCAAAATTAGAACATCAGATTAAAAAGGAAAACAATATTGAAACAAAAAAAATATTGTAGCGTTTGGTGGTTCAATAATATTCTCACCAACATGCATATGGACTTGCGTGAAGATAGCTTATTCCGACGGCACGCTGTTTAAAAATAAATTAAAAATGATGATTCGCGTTGGGGATAGCCGAGGTCCAATCATTTGGGAGCTGATATGTCAAGAAAACATTCCTAGTAAACATCAAAAAACATAGTACACCGAAAGAATCCTTATACCACATCTTGTTTTCTGTATTTTGGTTGCATAATCTTCAGCTGCGGAATCAACTCTCTCGAAGCATTTTCCATGGCAGATTTGATCATAGGGCCTCTCATGGAAATCTTGTCAGATAAGTTGGCATCTCCAATCCTCCAAAAGTTTCAAGACCGTTACAACCTGAAAGACAACATCAAAAAGCTGCACCAGTCAGTTCCAAGGATTCAAGGCCTTCTCGAAGATGCGCAGAAGCAGCAAGAAACACGGCATGCCGTCAAGCAATGGCTGGTGGAGCTCGAGGATGCAGCATTCGAAGTAGAGGTGCTGCTGGATGAGCTTGCAGCGGAGACCAAGGTGCGTGAGAGGCGCAGCAGCAAGGGGAAGGGTTGGCAGCTGGACTAATGTTTTTTCCATTTAAGCCGTCGGATCTTCTCTTTGAGCTCGCTTCTAATCTGCAAAAGAAGCTCAAAGAGTTGGATCATATTGTGGAGCAGGCATTCACCTTCAATCTTCAAGAAAGTGCTGTAGAAAAACGGATTGAGAGAGAAGGAAGAAACAGAGAAACGATGTCTCCGGCTCCTAATACTGTGTATGGAAGAGAGGAGGATAAGCAGAACATACTCGAGCTTTTGTTACATAATAGTGAAGAAAAGAAAATCAGCTCTCCCTTAGTTATTTCAGTGGTAGGCATTGGTGGATTGGCAAAACTGCGTTGGCTCAATTGGTTTACAACGATGAAAAGGTGAGCCGTCACGTCGAGCTGAAGCTGTGGGTCCACGTGTTCAAGGATTTTGATCTGGCAAACCTCATGAAAAGGGTGATTCACTCTGCAACCGGAAACAAATATGAGCTTTGTGAATTGGACAATCTCCAAACTCAGCTTGCTGAGCTCCTCAAGGGGAAGAGGTTTCTGCTTGTTCTAGATGACGTGTGGGACGAAGACGAGGAGAAATGGAACAGGTTCCTCAATCTGTTCAAAGTGGGAGGAGAAGGAAGCAGGGTGTTGATAACTACAAGGAGCCAAGGCATAGAATCATCAACGTATAAACTCAAGGGGTTAAGCTATGATGAGTGTTGGAGTTTGTTCAAGCAGACTGCTTTTGGAGATGGAGTAGATAAGAGGTTCTTAGCTATTGGCCAAGAGATCATCAGAAAGTGTGGCGGTGTGCCACTGGCCGTGAAGATGTTGGCTAGCCTGCTCAAAAACAAGAAGGAGGAGTATTGGATGTCTGTTCGAGACAGTGAGCTTTGGCAGCTCAAAGCATACCAGAGCAGCGTCATGCCGGTTTTGAAGCTGAGTTATCAGTATTTGCCCTCACATCTCAAGAGATGCCTTGCATTCTGCTCCTTGTTCCCTAAAGACCATGAAATTCCACGAGAGAAGATTATCTACATATGGATGGCGCACGGCTTGATTCTACCGGATGGAGGAACGAGACAGCTCGAGGATATTGGTGGCGAATACTTTGATGACTTGCTGAGCCTCTCATTCTTCCAACAAGTTGAGAATGTGTACACAATGCATGACCTCATTTATGATCTTGTGAGAACAGTCGTGGGGCGTGGTTTTTCTGTACTCGGTCGAGATTTAGTAGCCCGGGATGACCTAGAAAGAACACACCATCTATCAATGGTTTGCAGTTTTGAGAATTCTTCTCTTCCAGAGGGCTTATTTGGAGCCAAGCATCTGAGGACACTGCTCCTCTTATCTCCGGGTGGAAGCTCAGATGAGCTTACTCCGTTTTGGCCGGTTAATTTCATCTACTTGAAGATCCTGGATCTCAGTGGATATGGTTTGAAGAGCTTGGATGAAAAGGTGAGTTTCTTGCTATGTTTGAAGTACCTTGACTTGTCGAGCAACCCGATCCAAACACTTCCCCGGACCATCTGTGACCTCTCCTTTCTGCAGACTCTCAACCTATTCGAGTGTCGAGACCTTGTGGAGTTGCCCTTTAGAATAGCTAAGGTGACTAGCCTCAGACACCTCAATATAAAGGGGTGTGAAGCATTAACTCACATGCCTGCTATGGTTGGAGATTTGTTGCACCTTCAAACGCTGCCTATATATATCGTGGGAAGAAGTGTGGGTGACAGCATTGCTCAGCTCGAGTTTCTTGATCTGAGAAACGAGCTAAGTGTAAAGAGCATGGAGAACATTAGAGACTACGAAGAAGCCAAAAAGGCGAATATGTCAAAAAAGCACCTCAAGTCTTTAAAACTCCAATGGGGAAGTAGCAATGGAAGCAAGGATCCAGCCAATTCATCACATAGTTCTCAACCAAGGGAAGATGGTGATGATGTGGAAACCATTCTGAAACACCTTGAACCGCATCCCCGTCTCAAAGATCTCCATGTGAAAGGGTATCCAGGGAGAACCTTCCCAGATTGGAACCTCCCAAACTTAACCATGGTTGAGCTGATCAACTGCAGAAGATGTGAGAATCTACCAAATCTTGGGCACCTCCAGTTTCTTGAAACACTCCATCTCCAAGGCATGAATAGCATCACATGTATCACCGAAGCCTTCTATGGTGGTGTTGAAGAGCCATTTCCATCACTCAAGCACTTGACAGTCAGAGACTTCCCTTACCTCAAGGAGTGGCTCAGCATCAGCAACGGAGTACCTTTCCCTCATCTCGAAGTATTAGTTCTTGACAAATGTCCTAAACTGGCCACTGCACCAACTTCTCCATCCATCCGCCGTTTAGAGCTTCATCACTGCAATGCCAAGATAATGAACTCCATGGCAAATCAATCTTAGAAAACACACAAGATCCATGCAACTCATCAAGCATATCGTCTAAACGAGGAATAGGATGTCGATACTTTACCGTGATATTGTTGATGGCTCGGCATCACAACACATCCTCATCGTCGAGTCCTTCTTAGTGTCACGAGTAACACCGAACCGCACATGGACTCAAACTCTCCTCACGTGCCCTTTGCTAACAACTCTCCAATCGCCTCCAACTCCTTCGCCTCCGGATTGGTTCGATAAGCTGGCCTATTTGGAAGTGTAGCTCGGGCACAAAATCAATCGATGTTCTATTCGCGCTAATTGGTGGTAAACCCGTGGTGTATCCTCGGGAAAGACATCATCAAATTCTGCAAAATGTAAGAAATAGAAGGGGTAGAGTAGAAGGATTGTTAGTGGAAATCAGGTTCTCTTTGTACCAAAGTACAACCATAGGCCTCTCTTCGTGCACCGCCCATTTGGATCACTAGTCCTTGCAAGAAAGGACTTCGCATCAACCCATTCTTCTTATTCGCCACATTCGCTCCTTGGACTTCACCATATCTCGCTTCCTTCAACAAGCGGACTTGATCCTCATACACTTGTTTAGGGTAAGAGTATGGCGACACCCTTCTCGCTTATACTCAAAGGTGTATTTGTTGGTGAATCCATCATGAATAGCACGTCGATCGAGCGCCACGGACGCCCCAAAGAATGTGACTTGCTTGCATCGGAATCACATCACACAACACCTCATCCTCATACTTCCCAATGCGAAGCGGTACTTTCACTTGTTTGGTAACTTTGATGACGCCGTTGTCGTTCAACCACCGCAACCTATAAGGCTTGGGATGCCTTAACACAGCGCAGCCTAATCTCTCGACCATGGCAATGCTAGCCACGTTGGTGCAACTCCTCCATCGACGATCACATCGCACACTTTATCTTTTACGTGGCATCTCGTGTGGAAGATGTTCTCCGCCTCTGTCTCTTCTACTTGATTACGGCGCTCGAACCCTTCTTGCCACATAAATGAGTCCGGTGGGTGGCGTAATCTCCTCAATCTCCTCTTCATCGCTCCTCTAAGGCCGGCATCTCGGATCGTCCTCATCATCGGTCACTACCTCTCCATCATCTCGCGGGATCATAACTCGCCTATTCGGACACTCACCATAATATGTCCGAATCCTCGACATTGTAACACTTCCGGTCCCGATTACGAGCATCGGGGACTATCGGTTTGCCTTGATTTGCGGGACTCGGAGTTTCGTTCGGCTTCACAAACGTCTTCTTCTCTCTCTCATCGCTCCTTCTTCCATTGGTTCCTCTAGATGAGGAACCACTATTTCGCTTTGGGTTGCCTCCAATTGCCTTGGTTACGCACTGCTATTGCCGCTATTACCCTCCTCTTGAGCTGGTTTTCTATTTTAATAGCCATGTGCACCATGTCTTCCACCAACGTAATGTCGCACCCACTCCATTTCGATCTCCCAATTCGGACCGCCAAGAATCGCCATCGTTGCCTCTCTATCCTCTACAATATTGGCTCGAATCATGGCTACCTCCATCTCCTTATAATAATCATCCACACTCGCAACCCTCGCCTCAAATTCGTAGCTTGTTGTACGACTCACGGTAATAATGAGAAGGCACAAATCGCTTCCTCATCACCATCTTCATATCGTGCCATGTCTCGATCGGATGCTCTCCATGCCGCTTTGTTGGTGACTAATCGATCCCACCAAACAAGAGCATAATCGGAGAACTCTATTCTTTGCCAACTTCACCTTCTTGAGCTCGGAATAATTATGGCGGTCAAACATCGCCCACCTTTCGCTCCCACTCAAGATACAACTCGGATCGTTCTTCCTTGGAAAGAAGGAATGTTCATCTTGATGTTTCCCATTGTTATCTTGACCATTCCTCATCCTCTATGCCAACCGCCTCTTCTCCTTCCAACTCTGGCCTCCTCATAACCGTCAAACTCAAATTCAGGTTAGTTCTTGGTTATTGGACGACCTCTACCTCTACCACTCTCCTCCTCGTCGCCTCCGCCTCCATACGAGCAAACTCTAACCGATTTTTTCGTTCCACTGTTGATCCTCGCATGTACTTCGTCCATCTCTTCTCTCATCATCTTCCGAAATCAACGCTCAAAGCATCATACAGAACTTGATCTTTGGATCAATTTCGTTGATCCGTCGATTGTATCAAAGCCGGATTGGTTCTTGTGAGTACCGCCATATCCTTTTTTTTTTTTTTTTTTTTTAGAGACAAAACAAACGTTAGTATAAAATAGAACCTCACCACCACCACCACCACTGTATCGCTCGGTGATGAATCACTCAACACTCGTGTTTCACTCAATATATTTGGCTTTACCTCTAATAAGCTCACACTCTCTTGCTTTTTCCACTCAAAGACTCTCGAGGGCTCGAATTCTCTCAATCTACCACTTGAACTCAATACCAACGAATCACGAGACTCGAAGGAGCGAAAGACACGAAGGAAAATTTTCGGAAGACGTTGTGAGACCCGACTCAAAACGATCTACACGACTCAAGGATGCTAGAAAACACGACGGGTATGACCGATAATCGAAAAAAAAAGTGCACACGAAAGTGCTCCAAACGCCTCTCGGACCCAACGACTCCGAAAACACTACTAGGTTTATCCAAGTCGAAAAAATGCCGAGATAACACACCCCAAACGACTCCTCACGACCCCGTGGACTCAGGAACCAAATGCACAAACCGTATTTCGAAAATTCTATACTCTTTTTTTTTTTTTGAAAATTCTATACTCTTTTTTTTTTTTTTTTTCACCGACCGTGAATGCTAACAATGTCGAGCGAAAAAATATTGATATGAGCCCGATATGATTTCTAATGGTTGTATGAGTCCGCACTTAATCTAATATGGTAATTCGTGAGTGTATATGGGTGCAATCGGAAAATAATGGCGAGAATATGATATATATGGATACTGAATGACTCAAACAAGGAAAAATGACATACAAGGATGAACACGATTTAGGTAATGAAGCACACACATCGATCCCAAAAGCGTCTCGAAACCCCAGCCATTACCACGAACCTAGATGTCTCCTCGACACGAAAGAAATCAACACCAATTATGGACAAATAAACACTAAACGGATCGATGGAAATATATGATACTTTCTAAACGAAACCGAACATGCAAACACGACGATATAGGCGCTACTCTTGACACGAAAAAAAAAAGACACGGAGGCGAAACACGAAACACGGACGACGAACACGGCTCGATACCAAATGATACGAACCTGGTAGATCCGTAAGACTCACGCTCGCGGAAGGATGAAACTCAAACCGGATGGAATATCCCAAACCTCCTAGATCGAATCCACAAGTAATATAGGCGAGACGAAGCTCCCTACACCCCAACCGGTATTGTCTAAGCAACTCGAGGGCGATGAAAGACACACAAACGAGGATGAAGAACTCGATTGATATCGTCGATAAAGAATTCGTCTTGGAAAAATCAAGAGGAATTCGAAATAGAACTGCAGCTGCGCTTTCTAGTCTTGTGATCAACCAACTCCTTAATCTGGAATATCTTCCAGGTACATTCCTTCAAAATAACTATTCTCTCAAGTCTTTGGTGATCCGTTCGTGTCAAAATCTTCTTTCGCTGCCTCCAGAGCTCGAGAACCTCACTGCTCTAAAGTCACTAATCATTAGCTGCTGTGAGAAGCTGAGAGACTTGCCTCATGGACTGCGGAAGCTCGAGAGCCTGGAGTTGCTTGAAATCAATGGCTGCCACAGTTTGATGATGCTTCCATACGAAGAGATGGAAGGCTTGAGATCCCTTAAAACTTTAACCATTGACAACTGCAGCAATCTGATATCTGTCTCAGGTGGGTTCCACCATCTCACAGCCCTTGAGCAACTGTCCATAATGAGCTGTCCACTGTTAACTTCGCTTCCAGATGGTTTTCACAATCTGTCTTCCCTTAGGAGTTTAAACATAGTGTCTTGCCCGAGTCTGGCTTACCTCCCGGTGAGCCTACAACACGCGACAGCACTGCAGACTTTGGTGATTCATAGCTGTCCGGATTTGACAGCACTTCCAGAATGGTTTGGTAGATTTTCTTCTCTGAGATCCCTGGCGATTTTGGAATGCAAAAAGCTCATGTCATTGCCTGAAGGTCTGCAAAGCCTCGCCAAACTCCAGCTCCTGTCAATCCAACTGTGTCCGATTCTTGAAGACCGTTGCAAAAAGAAAGGCATACTCTGGCAAAGGATAGCACACATCCCTCATAAATACATTGGATCAATGAAGTTATGATATCTAAGGCTCTTCATTAGCAACACCTACTCGATTTTCACATCAGCTTCTTATATGCTCATATATGTGGGATTAAATGTTGCTTTCTCTACCTATCTTAGAGTACAGCACTCCTCTAGCTTCTTCATCCTCCAAACAAAGCTCATCATCATCTCCAGCACCCGGCTTGAAGGTGCTGCTTTCACTTGCCCGGGTAACCACACCTTCTGAGATCATCCCCAACTAAGTCTGCGCCCTCACGTTATATAAACAATTCTTATCTCTTTAGATACACATACGATACGAGCATTGTTTGCAAAAAATTAGAACAAACACTACGAAAGAATGTGTGTAATTTCAGATTTAAGGCGCTGTATAAAAACACATAATCATGTGAGTGAATATGATTAGGCATTTTAAATGAATAAGCATTAACAATATCTTTATATGATTATGTATGTGGATAAATATGAGTATACATTTAAGCATTCATGATATCTCGATATGCTTATAATGTTGAAAAGAAAATACAGTTTACTCAGATAATCAATCTGTATATGTTGGTACGGGGAAGAAAATACATACTTAGCATTTTGATTATTTACTTAGGAAACATACATAGCCATCTGGATCTATTGGTTTTTCTCGTAAAAGTACAATAAATCTTCTTCTAAATCAAACTTTCTTCATTCTTTGAAAAAGAAAATTAAAGTGAAAACAGTAAAGGTTTGTCTAAATAAATTACCTACTTCTTTCACTTTCCACAGACATTCTCAATCATTTCACTTTACCCCTATATACACTAAGCTCAATCAGTTCATTAATAGACCTAAATATTGCAATCATTTATCGAATTCAAAACTGTATGTGAATTGATTGGGCATATTTTGCATTCATATTTTTTAGGGGAGCTTATTGGATCGGTTTCGGTTTCGGTAAACCGAAATTCTCCAAATTCAATAACCGATACCGAAATCGATCGGTTAATCGGTTATCTAATTAACCGATCGGTTAGTCGGTTCGGTTATTGGATACCGAAATTATCCAAATTAAATTTCTTTATTTACCTATTTGATTAATTAAACTAATTTTTAATTTAATAATAATAAAATAAATATTACTTATTATTTGAATCTAATTAAACTTATGTTAATTAAATAATAATAATAATAATAATAATAATAATAAATTAATAATTATGATAATTTCGGTGATTCGGGTATATCCATTCGGTTATCGGTATACCCGATAACCGAAATTAAACTTAAACTATTAACCGATACCGGGTTATTCGATATCGATAACCGATCAGTATCGGTTCGATTCGGTAATAACCGATATCCAATACCTGTTTCATCACTCCTATGTATTTTGGATGTTTAGTGGCATGTTTTAGATCTAAATAGAGATTTTATGATGCATATATTGATGATTTCTGTTTTTATGATATGTCATGGGCTAGTAAGCAATATGAGAGTTTTTGACTTCTTTTGGATAAATTTTGAAGCATTAAATTAAAATTGTTGTCTGAAAGTCGCTCAGTATGTCCATACCACACTGTTTCGTTGGGATGGATAATATTGAATTATGAGATTTTTGGAGGCTACATGATTCCTCACGAAGTTTAATTATATAATAGGCCTCAAATATTGAAGTGAGACTCTTTAGTTAATATTTTGAATTATCTAATGATGTACTTATTATATTAGAATAAGTTTTTCTTCTTAATAGCGGATTAGATTAGAAATAGGATTTTATTTATCATATTTAGCATATCTTTTGTATTATGCACCCATTCCAGACGCCACTTTTGTTTTGCAATTACAAAAGTCTGACTTTATTTTTATTCTTGCTTTCTTTTTGTTCCTTGCTTTTATTATCATTATTAGTTTGAATTCAGTTATGAATTCTAGCTAATCTCTTCTATTCCGACAAAGATTAAGGAAGTTGTAGCGTGATTCGTTGCGTGAGATCTAATCGGTTTTATTCTTTAATTTTATGTAAGCATATATTATTCTCTGCGTTTATTATCGTTAATTGTTTCGTCTCTGCTAGATAGTCTTGAATATTTAGTAGTTCGGAATTAATTAGTAGTCAATTGAATCGGTCATCTATAATTGTGGTTGAGATTTGACTAGTGGTAAAGTGATTCATCAGAATCAAGAGTATAACAGTCTTAATTCGATAATCCTACGTCAGAGTTTATTGATTTTGAATCGGGTTTCTCTAGTTTTTAATGACGTCGGCTCATTAGATCTATAGAGCGTCTCTTACGGTTGTCGGTCGATTAAAGAAGTAGTTATTGAAGCGTCTTTCTAATTACCGAGGAGTTAAGGAGATATAAGATTGCGTCAGAAGCGTCTTCGGTGATCATAATTGGTTTGTTTGCATGGATTAAAGTTATATCGAGGATCAGATTTGTCTAAGCTAGAGTGAAATTAATTGGAACCGGAATACCTTCGTTATAGTTGTCACAGCCAAATTCTGGATATTTTGTGTACTTTTAATTTTCGAGTTTTATATAGTTTTAGTCACTTCCAAAACTTATTTTACAGGTGAAAAATTGGAGAAATTCTCGTCAATCCCTTGGGAGACAATCTTGCTTACTGCTATCTGTGTAGTATAGACATACTGACCGAGTGTCAGATTTATTTTTGGTGAAACATGACTCACCAAATTTTGGCATAGTTGCCTGGGATTGGTTTTAAGTTTTAAGTAGTAATTTATTCGATTTTCTATCTATTTTTTCTCTCTTTTTTTTAATTCTTTTTTTTCTTGTTTATGTCTCATTCTTCTCGTACATAGAAATTAGTCTTTGATCCAGAAATTGAGAAAATCACACGTAAATTGAAGAAAGTAGCTAAGGAATGAAAGAAAGACACTGCAATCATCATGGATGCGAGAAGGAATATTGACGAGAATCCTGAAGAAAATCCATCGTTATTGATTAAAGAGTTGGGTCGTCGTAGGAGTAGCCGCTCTCTATGCATTGTTCTGCCTACCATCAACCAAAACTCTGAGATCCAACCTGGATTTATTCAAGTTCTTCCCAAGTTTGGGGATATGCCTGGAGAGAATGCACATAAACATCTTGTTGAATTTGATTTAGTGTGCTCTACTTTAAGCCCACAAGGTTTTACTAATGATAATTTGAGATTGCTTACTTTTTCTCATACTTTGCAGGACAAGGCTAGAGATTGGTTGTTCGATCTTTCTCCTGGCTCAATTCGAACATGGAATCAGTTGGAGGAGCAATTCTTGAGTAAATTCTTTCCAGAATCAAGAGCTGTCAATTTAAGAATGACGATCAACAAAATTAAACAAAAGATTGGATAGAGTTTGGTAGATTATTGGGAACGATTCCAAAAATTATGGCGCTAATGTCCTGACCACGAGTTTTCTGATTATCAATTACACTAATTATTTTTACCGTTGTATGTCTTATTTTGATAGGAAAATTGTTGATGTTGTTTGTGGAGGATCTTTGATAAATAAAATGTTGGACGTCACAAAGCAGCTAATCATTGATATGGTCTCGAATGACCAACAATATGAAGACGAGGATGATGATAAATACAGGCCCGTAAAAGCAATGGAGAGATCAAAGAGCTCGAATGTGCACGACAAGATTGATGCTCTAACATCCTTAGTTCGAGGGCTTGCCATAGCACAAACTCAAAAAATTCAATGTGGTATATGTTCGAAAAATGATCATTACACTGATGCATGTCTCACTTTGCAGGATCCTCAACCCAAACAAGCATGCCATGGTTCGGGTGATGCAATATGATGCACAAAGACAGAGGCACAATGATTCATTCTCACAATCATATAATTAAGGGTGGAGAAATCACCCCAATTTTAGTTGGAGTAAAAAAGGACCTAGAATGTATACACCCAAATAGCCGCAGGGTAGGCAGTATGCCATACCGACGGGTCAGAGCCAAGCCGGAATGAAATTATGAAGAGTTTGGCACAAAGTCAACAAACTTTCCAACAAGAGACACGAACTGCGTTGACAGTATGGGCATACAGATCAAGTAGTTAGCCACTCAAATGAACAAGTTGCAGGTTTCTCAAGGAAAGCTTCTGTCTCAAATGAAAAATAATCCATGAGAAAGTGTTTGTGCAGTCACGGTATGGAGCGACAAGGAGCTGATCGAGAACAGCCTCAAGAAGGATGCAAAAGAGGAAGTCGAACATAGATGAATGAAGGAAGAGAAAACCACTCAAGAAACACAAAAATCTAAAACTCATTTATCTTCGAAGATAAGTGTCGATTCCAATATTTTAAATCCTAACCACTAATTGATGCACCTTTTCCTTCTAGGTTGATTCGCAACAAGAAAGAAGATGATGAAAAGAGATTCTAGAGGTATTCAAGAAGGTATCATTGATCGATGCCATCAAGCAAGTTCTCATGTATGCAAATTTTTGAAAGACTTATGTGCTAAGAAGATGAGACATGAAAGATGTGAGGATTCGAGTTGGAGAGAATGTCTTCGCTACTATTCAAAAGAAATTGCCACAAAAATATCGGGACCCTGTTATGTTTACTATTCCTTGCATAATTGGTGATAAACTAGTTGAGAGAGTCATGCTAGATTTAAGAGCATCTATAAATGTCATGCCATATTCTGTTTATAAGGAGTTTCACTTAGGACCATTGAAAGAAACTCGAGTAATCATTCAGTTAGCAAATATGTCCAATGCGTATCCTTTAGGTGTAGTTGAAGACGTTCTTGTTAAGGTGAATAACTTAATTTTTCTTGTTGATTTCTATATTATTGACATGAATGATTCATCATCTGCTCATAAATCTTTGATTCTGTTAGGATGACCATTTATGAAAACTGCAAGGGCGATAATTAATGTTGATAAAGTTATGCTTAGCTTGAAATTTGATGGAGAAATTGTCACAGTTGTAGAATACTATCTCACATTGGTTATGTATCAAATCTGCTTTAGTATCTTGTATTATATATAGGTACTTTATGCAGTGATGAATAAAATACTACTACTCTTTTCTTACATGTCTCTATACTTTTCTCCTATATATCTTTATATTTCATTGTTCTACATGGTATCAGAGCTGGGACGAATCCATAATCCATTTCTGGCCTAATCTGCTATGCTGTTGCTGTAGGGAAATCTTATTTTAACCCTCTCCCGAGGATCTATCTTGGATGTTTAATTCACCATACATTGATTATATACCTAGCTTGCACCTATATAATTAATTGCAACACGTAGGAGTTTTCTCGTGTTTACCTTCAAATCTGTCGGGGAAGAAAGGATCAAGACTCGTGCTTTGATCTTCTGGACTGTATCCCGATTGCCTAAACTCCAATGTCGAGTGAGGACAATCTATGGAGAATGCTATAGAAAAACGTCTTCTTCATTCTCTCTAGATTTTTGAAAATTCTCACTATATGGATATAGTAATTCTCGATAATAATGACTTAAGCATTAACCTTGATTTTCTCTCTCACCTTATATTTATAATGCAACCCTAAACCCTATCAAGATAGGATTTATGCATATCTAATAAATATAATCTTATCACTTAAGATAGAGAGGATCAAGTCGAGTCCCAGTGGGACTCTAAGAGAGGTGGACGATTTTTCCTTAGCAACAGTCTGGATGGGCCACCCAGTGGATCAAATGCAGAGAGATGGACCTCAAATAAATTAATTATCTTATGTTCACCCGAACATAAATTAATTCATAAACATTTATTCATGCCACTAGAGAATAAATGCCGACTTACCCTTTATTTCCGAAGGTGAGTCAAGCTTGCACTTAGACTTCTGAATCCCGTATTTAAGATATCAGACGTCCATTAATTATTTACACGTTTGACCGCTAAAATAATTAATATCTTTAATTTCTTAAGTAGTACCACTCAACCTTATTATTGTACTTGAGATAACTCAACTGCGGGGTTTAGTACAATAAACCTTGAGCTCCTTAAGGGATCGCCATCATCCTAAACGGATACGGTGACTCGATACGTGTAACTAGCATGACATACAAGATCGCCACCACCCAAGATGCAGAGAATCTTGGGTTATCTCATGTAACTCTCACCCATAGCAAGTCAAAGTGATGGTCAGCAACTCATACTCACCTAATACCTTATCGAGGTATAGATCAACGTAAGTCTCCGAGATCTAGGTTCTTCACGACGGTCAGATAGAAGAACTCATCTCACTGTGATCCATCAATACATCAGAGACGTACCAGCATAGACAAGCAACCAAGTCAAGTCACTTCTTATCTACACCGCAGCCTATACCGACAATTCGTCCTCAAGTTGTCTCAGCTGTGATACTTTTTATATTTCATTAAGCTTGACCAATCATACAGACTTCTGTGATCTACAACACACTGTATGATCTAACTTATATATGAGATAAATGGACATACATATGCAATCAAGTAAATAATTCAGATAGGAGATTGTAATAGTGGTAACAGGAAGCATTGTATACAAGCTCAACCAAAACTGCTTCCAGTATACAAATCCAACAATCTCCCACTTATACTAAAGCAAAAATTTTAGTTTACAATGTGTCTCTCTACTAGCTATTACAAACAACATCACTTTGCTTCTCCCACTTATACAAAAGTTTCCTTTCTAAGTGGGTGCCATCTTCGCAATCCAAGTCCTCGAATATGCTCTTCGAGACTTTTTGCAGCTCTTCGTGAATGGATCGACTAGGTTATCCGCAGCACCAATCTTCTCAATAAGCACATCACCGCCTAACGATTTTCGTATGACATGGTACTTTATCTCTATGTGTTTTGTTGCCTTGTGGGTCCGTGGTTCCTTCCGAATTTGCCATCGCACCGAAAGTTATCACAAGAAACTATGATATTCTTGGGCAAACTAGGTACCACATCTAGATCAATGAGGTAGTTCTTGAACCATACAACCTCTTTTGCAACCTCCGAAGCGGCTACATATTCGGCTTCCATGGTGGAATCCGCAATGCATCGCTGCTTTGCACTTCACCAGGATACGGCTCCTCCTCCCAAGGTAAACACATAGCCTGGGGTAGATTTCTTCTCATCACGGTCAGTTTGGAAACCGAGTCGAATAACCCAAAGGCATTAGACTATCTGCATGGTAAACCAACCTATAATCTCGAGTCCTTTTCGGTACTTGAGTATATGCTACTGCAGATCCAATGAGCTTGTCCAGTGTTAGATCGATATCTAGCTACTATGCCTACCGTGATAGCGAGATATCGGGTCTCGTACATAACATTACGCATATGAGACTTCCTACGGCAAGCGTAAAGAACTTGTCTCATTTCCTCTATCTCCTTTGCAAATCATAGGTGATCGCTCCTTAGATAAAGGAACACCATGTCCGAAAGGTAGCAACTTTTTGGCGGTCTGCATACTAAAACGAGTAATCACAAGATCAATATAAGACGCCCGAGATAAGCTCAATATTTTCCTCTTGCGATCTCGGTAAACCTTGATCCCAAGAATGTACGCCGCATCTCCTAAGTCTTTCATTTGAAAGCGATCGGATAACCAACTCTTTACGCCCGATAACAACTTCACATTGTTGCCAAGTAGAAGGATGTCATCTACGTAAAGTGCAAGAAATACCACATCACCGCTGACATCTAAACGATACACACAACTTTCGCTAGGCAACCGGGTAAATCCATAGGACTTTACCACCTCGTCAAAGCTAAGTTCCAGGATTGTGAAGCTTGCTTAAGTCCATAAATGGACTTCTTAAGCTTCCATACTAGATGCTCTTCACCCTTCACCACATAACCTTCGGTTGTTGCATATAGATGTCTCTACCTTCTTCAAGGTAATGATTCGTAAAAGCGGTTTTCACATCCATTTGCCAAACCTCAAGGTTTAAGTGGGCTGCTATGGCGTAAGAATTCGATGGACTTGAGCATTGCTACTGCGAAAAGGTCTCATCGAAATCGATGCCCTCAATCGAGTGTACCCTTTCGCCATAAGCCCGGCTTTAAAAGCCGAAACCTCTCCATCTGAATCTCTTCCTCTTGTATACCCACTTACTACCTATGCTTTCCTCGCCATCCGGTAGAGGTGTCTTTTCGTATACATCCATAGTTGTTATGGACTCAATTTCTAAGTCCATAGGCGTGTGCCATGATCTTGCATCGATGTCTTGATCGCCACCGTATGTCCATGGGTCGATTATTATCCGCTCGTTTCTTGGGACTAAACCAAGATTCACCCACGAACATAAATCGCTCGGGTTGACGAACAACCTCCCACTACGACGAGGCGCCATCGCACAATGGCGGTGGGTGCAATAACTTGTGGTTCTCTATCTTGCACAACTTCTTTGGATAGAGCCACTTGACGGCCGATATCTCGGTGGAACTCGACCCATTTCAATTTCTTGAAGTATCTCGTGTCGATCCCTCCCACTGACACGACATCTCGCACTTTCGCTTAATCGGTGGTGGAATACGATCATCTTTAATTCTTGAAGAATGATTTCAACTTTGGATTTATGGTTTTCATATAATCATCTTCTAAGAATCGGGCATTAGTGCTAATAATGACCTTCTGATCCTTAGGACTATAGAAATAACCACATTTCATTCCTCTAGGATAGCCAATAAACAGATTGCATCGATCTAGACTCCAACTTGTCGCCCTTCTTGTTCAAACACATGTACTGGATCGTCCCATATCCTTATGTGGTTAAACCAGGCTTGCGCCCAAACCACAACTTGAAGGGGTCTTTTCGACCGACTTGGATGGTACTAGATTTAGCAAGTATGTCACTGTTTCTAAGGCATACCCCGTAATCGAAATAGCAATGTTGCATAACTCATCATTGATCTAACCATTTCTAAAAGAGTCATATTTCTTCGCCCGACACACCATTTTGTTGTGGTGTGCTTTGTAGTGAGTGGGAGGTAATCCCACACCGCACCAAATAATCCATAAACTCGTTATCGAGGTATTCGCCACCGCGATCGACCGCAAATGACTTGATACTTTACCAAGCTTCGCCTCCACTTCCGCCTTAAATTCTTTGAATTTCAAAGCGTTCGACTTGCGGTGAAGCATGTATATGTATCCGCACCTTGAGTAATCGTCAATGAAAGTGACAAAATACTCATACCTCCACGAGCTTGTGTTGACATAGGTCCACACAGGTCAGAATGGATTAGCTCCAATACTTCTTTGGTTCTATAACCCTTCGCTGGAAGCGGTCGGTCGACATCTTTCATTTTATACAGATTCGCAGACGGGACCGAGTAACTGTGAGATCACCCAACGCCCATTCTTAGCAGGTCTTTGGATCCTATTTAGATTGATGTGACCTAATCTAAGATGCCGAGAAATGTGGTGTCATCTTGCTAAGAAAACTTTCTCTTTAAGGTTTGATATAGATGCAACATAATTAAAGGTATTATGTTTGGTAAATAGTATAAAACGAATTATATAAAGTGTCACCACGATAACCGTCATTTCTTATGATAGAAACACCACTATAAAAACAATGAATATCCATGAATAAATAGTTTTGAAACCGAATAAGGTTTCACGAAACTCCCAAGCACATATAAAACGTCTTTCAATACTAAAACAGTTCTATCAAAACATAAAGTAACATCTTCGACCGCAACGGCCTCGACTTTCGCGCGTTGCCCATGGAGATCGTTATCTTGCCATCACACTCCCTCGTCCGTAGGAACCCCACAAGGTGTAACAAACATGATCGATCAGACCAGATCTACTACCCATGAATGAGTAGAACAAGTCGCTAAACATGTTTCCATCACTAAAGCAAATGGCGACTGAGCCTCGAGCTTGGGGCACTTAGCCTTCCAATGCCCAGTGTCACCGCACTCAAGCATTTGCCCTTCTCCTTGGCTTTTTCAAACCGCCGGTAGATCCTTTGTATTACTCCACTTTTCTTTAGCCCCAAGCATCTCGAATTCCACTTTCCTTTTCATCTTTCGATAAAGCGGTGGTTTTCTTTGAGGTGCGATTAAAGATCAGGCACCTTGCCCATTTTGCGTTCTTCCGTTACTAGATCCTCTTGCAATGAATCTAGAGTATAACTCTTATCATAAAGGACTACTCCATAACGAAGTCATCAAAAGACTTGGGCAAAGTGTTGAGGATCATATCGATTTCGACCACGTCATCAATATATCCTCCAACCAATTCGAGCTCTCAAGAGATTAATCATTTGCTCACATGGTCATGCATGAATCGCTTTCCTTCATTGAACTTGACATTATTGATTTTGTCAAATTACGACAAACGATTACGCCTCGACTCCTCATACGATTTCATGAGATTTAGCCATATTGTGGCTGCATCTTCCATCTCTTGATGCTGGAGTTGCAGGGACTCACACATGGTGACCAAAAGAAGGCACTTTGCCATTCTATTTGATTTGTCCCATTTCTCGTGCTCTTTGCGCTCCTCATCATTAGATAAATCGTCTAGAGGTATGAGACGGGGTGTAGTGAGTACAAATAAATTTTCTTCGGCAGTAAGAACAATCTCAATGTTTCGTTTCCACTCGATGAAATTTGGACCGGATAGAGGATTTTGTGCGAGCATATTGATAATCGGTGTAAGAGACATATCTGAAAAGTAATGTAAACACATAAGCATACGATCGCACATTATTCGTAACAATAATATTGTAACCTTTGATAAAACAATATTAATTGAAACCTCCAATCGCCCAAGGAATCCCACATGCAAGCCACGCGTGTGATCGCCATACACGAACCTCGACTGGACTAAAATATACCTTTTAGTCGCTTAAATTCAATCCATGTCAACTTATCCTTACGACAAATGAAATTAATGATTGGACCTTACTGACCACATCACTATCGCAGAAGAAGGACTTCGTGGGAAGTTGTACTTGAGGTGATGTCTAAGCAATGACCACAATTTTAACAATGTAAAATGAATTCTTAGAATTGGCATACCACTAGACCATACCGCCCAATCCAAATTCCTTTGTTATCTCATTTTAAATCTATATCTAGAGAACTTATGAAAATCGCATATGCAAGCCAGCGTGTGGACGCTACACATGAAACTCCCACTTCTCAATAGATTAAAATGTTTTATTTAGAAATCTCATCTAACAAACTTATGACAAACAAGGTAAGCAAGCCGTGTGGACGTTTACTCACGTATGTATCACTTTATTTAGAGATCAAAAAGTGGAGGTCTTGACATTTTAATTTAAAAAATTAATATGTCGGGTTACTTGCTTAGTCTTTTGTTTCAAAAGGTTTGTCCATGCAGATCACGTAATCCTAGCATGCTTTTCTATAGAACTCAACATGTAAAACATGCTCGCAGAATTCTAAAATATGCTTGAAAACGCGATAAACCTAGCATGCTTACTATGCGCATCCAATCACGAAAACATGTTACATGTTTATCTACGTAATTTAAACATACATAGCATGCTACTGCATAATTTAAACATCCACGACATGCTTTGAACGATAAAAATAAAAAATCGCTCATCGCGCCCACTCGTGGATCTCAGATTTCGCCTAATTTATTACATAAATTTGCAAAGCATGATCTTCAAACTCAAAACGGGCCTCACGTGCAGGCACGGACCGGATTCGTCAAACCGATTTGGGCCAAAAATAAAAACGGGCCGGATCATTGAACGGGCCGAACTGGTCGAAAACTGGGCTTAAAATTGGTCAGGTCGAACCGGTCGGGTCGACCCAAATCAAATCGACTGGTCAAGATAAAGCGCTGGTCACGAGCTGGGCACGCCCATGCGCTGCGCTCACTGCACCGCCGCCCGCTGCCGCCGAACCGGCCCGCCGAGATGTCGCCCACCGCGCCATCGCCGGGAGCAGCTGCCGAGTCGCCGAGGGACGCTGCCGAGAATTACGCATAGGTTCACGTGCATCGAGCGTGCCACACCGTGTGCCATCTCGCCAGCCCTATCGAGACCCATCGCCGAGCACTATCGGGGCGTCTGCAATAAATCACGCGCCCCGCGTCGCCCAGCCCTCGAGCACTTTGAGGTTTCCTACGTGAGAATCACGCTGAGACCGCCGAGCGCTCTACACGCTACCCGCCGAGGTGCCTACGCGTGCGGACTGTCGAGGCACCTACGCGCGCGCGCCTCGCGCGCTGCCGATGGACGCTGAGGTTTCCACGCACGAGGACGTCGAGCGTTACCGAGCCCGACTCACCGAGGCGTGTTGAGCCGCGTTGCCCGCTGCTGTCGAGACCTCGCTGAGGTTTCCGTGTATTCTCGCCGAGATCCGCCGAGCGACACGCCGCGCCGAGCGCGCCGCCGGCATCTGCACAAGCACGTGCCCCGCACGCCGATCGCCGAGCCATGCCGCCCGGTCTCACCGTGACGCTTCGTTCGCCGAGGCTACCGAGAAAACACGCGCACGCCGGGCGATGTGTTCGCGAGCGCCGCGCAAGCTCGCATGTTGCCGCCCGCACGCCGTCACCGTAAGGCCCGGTTTTCCGGTGGCCTCCCATCGTTCGTTCTTCGTGCTTTATCTTCGTTTTCTTTTTTACGATAAGATTTACAAGAAAATCTAATCTAACCACGGATTTTCTCGTGGTGAAAACAAAACCGACAAAAATAAAACGAGCCACGATGAACCATGATTCACAATTAATTAATTGCGACGTTATAATCAAACGTGAATTAATCCAACAGAGCCAAGATACCGATCCTGTGCTCGATACCAATTGTAGGAAATATTATTTTAACCTCTCCCGAGGATCTATCTTCGATGTTTAATTCACCATACATTGATTATATACCTAGTATGCACCTATATAATTAATTGCAACACGTAGAGTTTTCTCGTGTTTACCTTCGAATGCTTCGGGAAGAAAGGATCAAGACTCATGCTTTGATATTCTGGACTGTATCCCAATTGCCTAAACTCCAATGTCGAGTGAGGACAATCTATGGAGAATGCTATAGAAAAACGTCTTCTTCCTTCTCTCTAGATTTTCGAAAATTCTCACTATATGGATATAGTAATTCTCGAAAATAATGACTTAAGCATTAACCTTGATTTTCTCTCTCACCTTATATTTATAATGCAACCCTAAACCCTATCAAGATAGGATTTATGCATATCTAATAAATATAATCTTATCACTTAAGATAGAGAGGATCAAGCTGAGTCCTAGTGGGACTCTAAGAGAGGTGGACGATTTTTCCCTTAGCAACAGGCCTGGATGGGCCAGCCCAGGGATCAAATGTAAGGAATAAAGATTGGCCTCAAATAAATTAATTATCTTATGTTCAGCCCAGAACATAAATTAATTCATAAACATTTATTCATGCCACTAGAGAATAAATCTTGACTTACCCTTTATTTTCGAAGGTGAGTCGGCTTGCACTTAGACTTCACGAATCCCCGATTTAAGATATCGACGTCCATTAATTATTTACGCTGCTCGATCGCTTAAAATAATTAATATCTTTAATTTCTTAAGTAGTACCACTCAACCTTATTATTGTACTTGAGATAACTCAACCGCAGGTTTAGTACAATAAACCTTTGAGCTCCTTATGGGACGCCATCATCCTAAACGGATACGTGACTCGACACGTGTAACTAGCATGACATACAAGATCGCCACTACCCAAGATGCAGAGAATCTTGGGTTATCTCATGTAACCCTCACCCATAGCAAGTCAAAGTGATGGTCAAGAACTCATACTCACCTAATACCTTATCGAGGTTTAGATCAACTTAAGTCTCCGAGATCTGTGTTCTTCACGACGGTCAAATAGAAGAACTCATCTCACCGTGATCCATCAATACGCCGAGACGCATCAAAGATAGACAAGCAACCAAGCTAAGTCACTTCTTATCTACACCTCACCCTATACCGACAATTCGTCCTCAAGTTGTCTCAGTTGTCATACTTTTTATATCTCATTAAGCTTGACCAATCATACAGACTTCTGTGATCTACAACACACTGTATGATCTAACTTATATATGAGATAAATGGACATACTCATGCAATCAAGTAAACAATTCAGATATGAGATTGTAATAGTGGTAACAGAAACATCAGATACAAGCTCAACCAAAACTCGCTTCCAAAGATACAACCAACAAATTACTGAGCCACTGTCTAATTTGCACCATTGCCGCCACCGCCTCGACTCTACTATTTTGTTTTAAACAGACTCATGTTGTTGTCACTGCTGTACCGATTTTATTCGGTTACTACTACCAACTGCCATGTCGATATTATTCGGTTTTTACATGTCTCTGTTGTCGTTGTGTTTCTACCGTTGTTGTACCGACTTTGCTGTTCACCATCGACGACGCCGGACACCCGGCGTTAGAGGTCCCAAGACACGCCAAGATACATTTGTAATCTCCTCCAACTTGAACACATAGTTCGTGATATGGCAAGTTAAATGGTCGAACCCAAGAGAGTTGGTTGTGTTGTTACTCGAGTTGTCACAGCTTGAGTAGGAGGTCGCCTGTAGGCAAGGCGTCGGGTCAGACTAACTGCCTCAAGAGAAATGCATCGAGAGATAGATCTTGAGCACAAAGTAAACCTAAACTAAACACAAGGTAAAGAGATTAAATAACAAGTAGTTGGGCCAAGGGTTCCGCACGTTGGGATATCGGTCAAGACGCCGGTCATAGGTTCAAGTATTTCGCCCGAGTGTATGTCATGGTTAAAGGTACCAATGATAGATGCCCTTTAGGTTGTCACGCACACCGTGCCCCCAGCCCCAGCCTTGCCTTAGATTTTAGGACTGGCACAGAGGCCCCCGCCTTGCCCCTCGCCAAGACGGTCTCCAAGATAGGTTCTTCCGCCTCAATGCCTTTACTCACTAGACAGCCCAACTAGCTATAGCCGGTCCAAGGAGTGGCTCGCAGCCTTCGCCTAAGGCCGACAACTACAATCACCCACTCCACCAAGACTTCCCGGATAAAGAGACACTGATGTCTTACTCCGGCTATTGCTTAGTAGCTACCCTTCCTCCCAAGGCTACCGCCGAGTTAACGCCAAGGAAAGGAATAACATGTGTATACAGCCAGAGCTTTCGGAACACACACTCAAGGCTCTAAGGACATTTAGACTCACTACTCATATGACTTGACTCAACGTGTTTCACCCCGAGCCCAACCAAACCGACTACTCACGCATAATCGACATAAACACAAAAGCAAATAACAAGAGCATAAACGAAACCATACTTGAATATAATATCAAACGTGAAAGAAAAGCATTCTCTGACAAGCAATAGCTCAAGAAGAGATAACCAAATACATAATATAAATGTTTGCCCGTAGGACTTGTTTCTTCTTCACCAACCACTCATGAAAGGAGAAATAAAAGAGATAAGTGTAGAGAGTTTTGATCGATGCCTTTCTCCAACCGTGTGTTGTGTCTCAATAATTGCCGCTTTTTGGAGTGTGTTGGGAGCCCAGGTATACTCCTCCTCGTCTCCGGTCGGTGCACGATCTCGAGATGATAGGTGGTGAGGACAACAAGTCGGCTCTGGCTCGGACCCCGACAAGAGCTCCTCCGCTTCGGCCTCGGCGTGTTTGTCTCATTCCGTGCATCGCAGTCGACCTTTCCTTTTCAAAGAAAATCAAGCAAGCGCAGAGAAGACCTTGCCTGTAATCTTCCCATTTGCGCAAGTCCGCCAGAGTCCTTGTCAAGGCCCCCACCGCATCCCGAGATTACCCTCCGTCCCCTCGCCACTTCTCATCCTTTTACCTCTTCCTTGTCTCGACACCTTCGCTTCACGCCACCGCTGATCGTGCTCGCTCTCCGTGGAGGTACAAAGGTCTTGGCAAGATGTTAGAATGCCTTGCCAAGATAGTCTTCGGATTTTTACTCTCTCACGTGAGTGGCCTCGATCTCGCCAAGGTCCGCTCAACTCGCACACTCCCAAAGCGGTCCTCCCGCACACAAACACACGCAAAGAACACACAAAATGCACTCTTTCTAGGGCGGACTACCCCAAAAGAGCACGAAAATGGGCTCGCCACTACTATCAACCGCCATGTCGATTTGGTTCATTTTTCTTCTGTCTCCACCGCCAGTAGTCCTCACAGATCATGTTGTCGCTAACCCGCCTCACCGACTTTGCTCGATTTCTACTACCAACTACTCTACCGATTTTGTTCGGTTTTTCATGTCGCCGCCACAATCCTCGTTTTATGCCACAAACCAATTGTACCGACTTTTCTCGATTATTACTACAACTTTATCTTTCATCGTTACTATTGTTGTTGATGTCTTTATTCCTCGAGGAGGAACGTCAGTAACTTTGTACCAAGCTAGACATGATCGATATAAATGCTCCAATTTCAGTAGGCAAGGACTACCCCAAAAGAAAGACGAAAACGGCTCACACACTCACACACTGAACCACGGTTGTCCTCAAGTGCAAAGCATTCTTGCCTAAAAGAAAGATAAACACACAAACAACACACTTAAAAGACCAACAAGGATAAGATGAAACATAACAAAGATAATCCCAAGATAGCGATTAATACAATATGCATCAAGGTTAATCAAGATCGGGCAAAGCAAGTTTGTGGAGTTCTTCTCAAGCACTCAAACTCTATGTGTTTGTGGTTTTCACGCCGCTGATGACTTGATCAAGGAAGTGTCATAGCTCGCTCGCCGCCCACTGCTCTCGCTTTATACCTTGGTCAAAGTTCTCATCCTTAGGTCTTTAGTGGTTGCATTGAGTGGCTTTCGCTAAGTTGGAAGTATTTAATCTTGGGGTAAGGTTGTTCGACTTAGGTCTTGGCATAATGTTTTTCCATTTCCTCGGCAAGATACTTACACGCCCGAGCACACTTTATATTTTGGGAACTTCTTTTCTTATTTTTAAACGTTGTTCCCCACCCTTTCTCTTTCTACACATTTGAATTTAAGCTCATTATGCCTATCAAGGCCAAAGCATCTAATGTTGTGTTTTGCCCGTAATGATGCCCAAGACGCATATATCCTCCCTATTTTTCTTCTCTCAATCCCGTGTCGGGAAGAGCACAAGATAATTTAAAAGAAAACGAACAACACTCAAGGGGCTTGCAAAGGATACATATATCGGGTTTATTTTCATTGTTTGACCATGGCTATGAAGAGAAAGCCTAAATCATCTAGAGCACTGACCTACGCAGCTTGGGCTTTGATCAAGACAATAGTAAGTTCTAGCACAACCAAGTCAAGCATCCGAATATCACATGTAATAAAAATCATGCTTGCAATGGTTTAGCATATATAGGTCAATCTCTCTGTGTGTGCATGCCATGCCCCCTTCCGTCATACTAACCTTATTGAAACACGCTAAAAATGTATTACAAAGCCTATGCCAAGATCATAATTATCATGCTCATCTCAACATGCCGGGTCAACACACATTAACAAAAACAGGGACCTCCACACTCACACACTTTGCTTGTGGTAAAGTGTTAGATCGAGTATGGTCCCCTAAAACATAAACACACATACGCACAAAACAAACACGAAACAAAAAAAAAAACGAAACACAAAACAAAAAACAAAACAAAACACAAAAACAAGGAGAAAGCAGTGATGCAGCTGGTACTGAATCTCGTGGGCGAAACACAAAACAAAAACAAAAACAAAAACACAAAAACAAGTGAGGAAGCTAGTGATGCAGCTGGTACCGAATCCCGTGTGGGCGAAAATGCGAGCTAAGCGGTCCGGATCTCGGCCAAGGTTTTCAGATTCGACGAGGCGGCTGAGTGTCGCCTCGGGTAGGCCCGGTTGTCAAGGTCCCGCCTCGCCGCCTTTGAGCGGCCGGCTTGGCAACCGACTCAAGCTCCCGCAAGACGGTGAGCCACCGTCCTCATCTTCCACTATCCCGAGCATCTTCTTCAAGACTTTCAAGTTAAAGGCCCTCTCTCGGGGTCATGGCAAAGTCGGCCGAGCAGCTCATTCTCCTGGCAAAGTTAGTCGGCAGTGGCACAAGGAGAGCCTCTGCACGCTTCCCCGCCCATTATGCTCTTCATGTACGAGATTGCGAAGGATGAAAGTTGAGCCTCATCCTTTCGCATCGCCCGTAGGATGAACAACTCGCTTCGACATGGTTGCGTGATAAACGTGCTTTTTACACGCTTATTGTTGATATTTAAAGACGAGTTTAGATCATTTAATGTGCGCTTATGTATCGATTCTCAATGTTTCATCTATTTCTAGAAGATATTGCTCTTGGGTGTTCTTTTGGTGTTGTGTAGGTTTATATGTTGAAAATCAAGCAAGGAACGAAGCACGAGCCAAATGAGCAATCTATCCGGTTTCGAGCGACCACCTAGCGGTCGCCAGTCGGGTCACGAGGCAAACCAACAGCGCCCAGGAGTAGCGACCGAGAGCCTCAGGCACGCGAGCAAGCCCTAGCGCCGAGAACTCACTATACGATTTCTCATGGCCATAGCTAGCATCACCGCCGCATCATGAGCCAACATTGCGAGCGCAAAGCGGCGATCGTGAGCGAGGAGAGCGGCACAATGAAAGTGCCTAGCGGTCGAGCTAAGCGATCGCGAGGACCGGTCGCGCAGACGGCGGCAGAGGATAAAATTAGGGTTTCCACCCTTTTCTATAACAGCAAGCCCTCACCGCCTCTAAGACCCCATACGATTCCGAGTGCTTTTCATTCGCTTTTTCCTCGCTTTTGTCTTTCTTTAGCTTCCGCTTAGTTCTAGTTTTAATTGCATTGTTCTAGTTTAGTTCTTCATTCATATCGATCGGAACGCTTTGTCCGATCGGTTTCATGTTTTCCGCTCTTTCGCTTGGGATTCGATTCGAGACCTACCATTGTTCATCCAACGCTTCATCACGGGTTTTATATATTTATTTTCCGCTTTCTATGTTTTATCGTATTTTTATCCCGCTAATTATGTCTAGCTAAATTTCTGCTCTAATCCTGTGGTTTGCATGATTCGATCCTATATGTTGTGATTCCTCGCTATTGCTATTTACCTTCCGTGCATTGATTCATGATTCATGGTGCTTATTTATATGTGTTGATTTGATCAATCTTGATGCATATCTAGTTGCCGATTAACGACGAATCGTATTAATTGTTAATCGATCTTGAATGCATGATACGAATAAGCCTCGAGTCGAATCGAGATAGGACATTCGTAGGAAGCATATTCTTAGTGATCCATTTGGAGTTGCTTATTTTCCTCTGAGACGAATCGTGATAGGAAAATTAGTAATCAACCGCCGCAATTGTAAGAATCAAGTTGTTGGTTATATATGTGATCTTCCGTCTTGTCCGGATTAAAACGGTTAATAATAAGCGTGATAAACATCGTTGTGGATAGGATTGATGCATCCCTAGGTTAGTCTTTCTTCATAGTTATCTTTTGAGATTTTATTGCTTTATTTTATTTCTCCGCTGTTACCTTTGCTTTGGATTAAATTTCAAGCCTTAAACCTTTCACCCTTATTTACGTGCTTGGATAATGATGAATTATCGCTGAGCTAGCTTCGTGTTTTCGGATTGCAATCCTCGTGGATACGATATTGCCACCCTATACTTACACCTTTTCGTGTTATAAAGTGAGCGATCATTGCTTGCGTCCTTCTTCCCAAAGAGATTCAGGAGAGGATCCGTGGCACACTTGCATGGCCGGGTCCTTGAGGGCTGCCCTTGGCCACACGATTTGAACTCAGTGCGCCATCCTTTCCGATTAATTTTCCCAGATCCCGAACCATTTTCCGTCAGTAAAGTTGGGTACCACCTTGGCTGCTCCCATGTAGCTAGCTCCCTTGGCCTCCATCAATGTCACCATGTTTAGAGCTTGGTTGAGCTCGTCAACCGTAAACTCTCTTCTCTTCCCGAGGAGAGTGAACTGTATGCCTACTGGCACCCCTTTGTCGTGGTCGATGTCAAGATCTCCGTAAAACTCCTTCACCATTGGTACGTATACTGTGGTATCCCATTCAAGAAACTTCCCCCATCATATTCCCTTAAACAACCTCTCGACTTCCTCCTTGACACCTAGTTGTTCGAGGAGTGCAGGCTCCAGCCGCTTCGGCACCACCATCTCTTTATTTTTGACGAGCTCATTGGCGTTCACCGTGAAGGCCTTCCCTCGCTTCGACGAGCGCATCGCCATCTTTGCCTTCTTCGTCGGCCGTTCTCCAGTGAGGAGGACGTCTTCTTCCTCGATCTCTTCCGCCGGGTCGTTCCCTTCGTCCTTACCTTCTCCGAGCTGCCGCCGATCTCCTCCTGAGACCTCCTTTTCCTCCAACACTTTGGTTTCGTCGTTTGCACCCGGTGTGAGAGGGGTCGGTGGAGTCTTCTTTGATGAGGCTGCAGTGAGTCTCCTTCATTTTTCTTTTTCGGTGGAGGGGTGATTTCTTTCTTTTCTCCCGTCTTCTCCGGTGTGTTCTCTTGTGTGTTCTCGAGCGTGGTCGCTCCGCCGTCCCACCTACACGTGAATGTCGTGGAGAGTGGGCGCCTTCCGCTCCTCGGCGAACTCGGTGAGAGAGCTCCGCCACCGGACGATGGACTTCCTTCGCGGCGGGCTCACTGGTGTCTTCTCCATTTTATCAGCGGCGAGCGACGGTCTTTCGGGGTTGGTTCTGGGAGTTTCTTCTTTGGACGTGTGCACCATGGATGAAAAGTTAGGGTTTTGTGTTTGTAGTTTGGGAAGTTTTGGGGTATGGTTTGAATGTGGGAAGTGGGTAGGCGAAATGAGGGGGGTAATAGAGCGTGGGTTGGGACGGTTATAGGGTAGTGGGTCGACTTGATGGGACGCTCTTCGTCGACCCTGAGAACTCTGATGCTACCTCGCTTCCCGTGTCCTTCGCCAAGGTTATCGCTTGCCATGCGCCTTCTTTTCGCCTCGCCTCGAGTTCCGTCCGCACTGCAGTTTAAGAAAATACGCCTCAAGGAAAAGCAGTCCTCTCAAGGAGCAGCGGTCGAAATATCGAGGCGGGTTTCCCCACCACACACTTTGCTTGAGGAAAAGTGTTAAAAGTGGTCAAGACCACCCCTCGACAAAGGAATAAAATATAAGTGATTAAAATCGCACCCCACCCGGGTTACCTCCTGAAAGCGTGTTGTTTAACGTCGTTAGCTCGACGCCTTCCTCGAGCTCAGCGCCTTGAGGATCCTTTGAGGAACCTCATGGAGCTCATCTTGCCTCGTCCCATTCTCCGAGCCTTGGTCGCTCCCATGGTAGGTTTTAAGTCCGCCTCCGCTCACCTGAACACTTTCTTGCCGTCCATGTCGCTTATCTCCACGGCTCCGTTCGGATGTTGGGCGCACGATGTAAGGTCCCACCCACTTGGTGGTTAGCTTCCCGTGAGGCATAGCGGAACCTATTTTGATGGAGTAGCACCATTTGCCCATTTTGAACTTCTTTCCTCGATCAAGATCATGGGCTCTCTTGAGCCTATCCTCAGTATATAGCGGCATTGTCATACAAGCTTCGGTGAATCTCCTCGAGCTCAGATGTCAAGTTTGCGCTTCTCTCCCGCCTCATCCCCAAAGTTGAGCTATGGATTGCCCAAGACGCCTTGTGTTCCGGCTCGACCGGGTGACACATCTTGCCAAACACCATCCGGTAAGGAGACATTCCAAATGGCGTTTTAAAGGCTGTCCGGTATGCCCATAGTGCATCGTCGAGGTAAGTTCTCCACCCTTCTTGCTCTCCCAAGGCCTTCCTCAAGATAGTCTTCACAATGCGTTTGAGAGCTCACTTGACCATTGGCTTGAGGATGGTATGCGGTGGACATCCGCTGATGCACCCCATACTTTTCGAGTAAGTCGCCATGGTGGCATTGTAGAAGTGGGTGCCCGATCATCGATTATGGCTCTCGCACACCGAACCGGCTAAAGATGTTTGACTTGAGAAAAACGGCCACGGTCCTTGTGTCCGCCTTGGCCGTGGCCTCGCTTCTACCCATTTTGACACATAGTCCATCGCTAGGGTATGTATTGGTTTCCTTAGAGTTTGAAAAGGGCCCATGAAATCCATGCCCCATAAGTCGAATACTTCCACCGGCAAGATAGGTACAAAGGGCATCTCATTCCTCCTCGAGACATTACCTCGCGCTGACACTTATCGCATTCTCGGACTTCTCATAGCTATCCTTGAAGATAGTGGGCCAGTAAAACCCACAATCAAGGATCTTCCTTGCTGTTCTCTTGTGCCCAAAATGTCCGCCGCACTCCTTCTCATGGCAGTGCTCAAGGATGCTTGTTTGCTCACCTTCCGGAATGCATCTCCTCAAGATCAAGTCTGAGCATTGCTTCCACAAGTATGGATCATCCCATACGTATTGTCGACTCTCCTTCTTGAGTTTGTTCCTCTAGTGTGTTGGCATTCCCACTGGCAACACTTCGGTCACGATGTAGTTCACCAAGTCAGCGTACCACGGCTCCTTGGTGTAGATCTCGAGTAGCTCCTCGTCTGGAAATGTGGCTCGGATTGGATCTTCTTCATCCTTTCTCAAAATTCTACTCAAGTGGTCGGCCACTTAATTTTGAGATCCACTCTTGTCTTTGATCTCAACATCGAACTCCTGGAGAAGGAGTATCCACCGTATGAGTCTCGGCTTTGTGTCCTTCTTTGCCATGAGATATTTCAAGGTGGCGTGGTCAGTGTAAACCACCGGCTTGCTCCCAAAGAGGTAGGGAGCGAAATTTTCGAAGGCAAACACCACGGTAAAGCTCCTTCTCCGTGGTTGTGTAGTTGATCCGCGGCCGGTGAGGTCTTCGATGCATAGTATATGATAAGCTTTCCTCGCCAATTTTCTCGCCCAAGCACCGCGCCAACAACGTATCCGCTAGCCGCACATCAGCTCAAAGGGCATGCCCATTCGGGTGGCCTTATGATGAGCGCTATGACAAGGTGCTCCTTCAATATCCGGAATGCTTCTTTACACGCCGTCGAACTCCCACGGTACATCGTTCTGGAGGAGGCGGTTCATGTAGGGAAAACGTATGTTAACCCTCGCCCCGAGGATCCATCTTGGGTGTTTAATTCACCATACATTGATTATAAACCTAGCATGCGTCTATATAATTAAATCGCAACACGTTGGGGTTTACACGTGTTTACCTTTGGATCTGAAGAGGTCGATGGAACGAGATGAACGGATCGAACGGATCGGACTCGTGCTTTGACCTTCGGATCAGATCCGGTTGCCCAATCTCCAACGTCGAGTGAGGACGATCTATGGAGAATGCTTCGGAAAAACACCCAATGCTCTCACAACCAAACTCTCGAAAATTCTCTCTCACAATATGAGATGGCCGAAATTTTCTTCACAATCTATGAGCATTAGCCTAGACATTATCTCATACCTTATATTTATAATGCACTACCTTAATCCTATATGGAATATTACCATAATCCTATATGGAATATTACCATAATCCTATATGGAATATTACCATACTCTTAGGATTATTTCCATACTCTTAGGATTATTTCCATACTCTCAAGATTATTACCATAATCTTATATGGAAAGGATCTATGCATATACCATAAATATAATTATATCCTTGTGGATAAAGAGAATAAAATCTTGCCAATTGAGAGCATGAGGCGCCGATTTTCCTGGCTACGGGCTGGATGGGCCAACCGAGGATCAAATGCAAGGAATAAAGATGGGCCTCAAATAAATTAATTATCTTATGTTCACCCGTAACATAAATTAATTTATAAACATTCGATCATGCCACTAGAGAAAGAATGTTGACTTACCCTTTATTACCGAAGTTGAGTCGGGCTTGCACTTAGACATTACTTAATCCCGTATTTAAGATATCGAACGTCCATTAATCATTTATAGCAATCAATCGCTTAAAACGATTAATAACTTTATTTCTTAAGTAGTACCACTCAACCTTATTATTGTACTTGAGCTAACTCAACCCGGGGTTTAGTACAATAAACCTTTGAGCTCCTTAGGGGACGCCATCATCCTTAACGGACGGTGACTGACATGAGATAACTAGCGTGACATACAAGATCGCCACCACCCAAGACGCGAGAATCTTGGTTAGAACATATAACCCTCACCCATAACAAGTCAAAGTGATGGACAACAACTCATACTCACCTAATACCTTATCGAGGTTTAGATCATCGTAAGTCACCGAGATCTTGGTTCTTCACGACGGTCGAAAGAAGAACTCATCTTCACTGTGATCCTTCAATACGTCGAGACGCATTCAAAGATAGACAAGCAACTAAGTCAAGTCACTTCTTATCTATACTGCAGCCTAAACCGACAACTCGTCCTTAAGTCGTCTCAGCTGTGAAACTTTTTATATCTCATTAAGCTTGACCAATCATACAGACTTCTGTGATCTTCTACACACTGTATGATCTAACTTATATATGAGATAAGGGACACGATATATGCAATCAAGTATTCATTTCGGATAGAGATTGTAATAGTGGTAACAGAAACATTGTACAAGCTCAACCAAAGCGCTTTCAAGATACAAATCCAACAATCTCCCACTTATACTAAAGCAAACTTTTAGTATACAATGTGTCTTTCTACTAGCTATTACAAATAACCATCACTTTGCTTCTCCCACTTATACAAAAGTTTCCTTTCTAAGTGGGTGCCATCAAGCGCAATCCAAGTCCTCTAACGTGTCCATCGTAGACTTTTTGCGGCGGGCTCTTCGTGAATGGATCCGCTAGATTTTCCGTCAGATCAATCTTTTCAATCAGACGTCACCTCGCCTAACGATTTTCGATGACATGGTACTTTCTCTATGTGTTTTGTCGTCTTGTGGGTCCGTGGTTCCTTTGAGTTTGCATGCGCACCGAGTTATCACAAGAACTATGATACTCTTGGGCAAACCAGTACCACATCTAGATCCATGAGTAGTTCTTGAACCATCTCGCCTCCTTAGAAGCCTCAAGCGGCTACATATTCGGCTTCCATGGTAGAGTCCGCAATGCATCGCCGCTTGCACTCCGCCAGATACGGCCCACCTCCCAAGGTAAACACATAGCCCGAGGTCGACTTTTTCTCATCACGGTCGGCTTGGAAATCCGAAGTCAGATAACCCAAAGGCATTAGACTATCTCGCATGGTAAACTAGCCTATAATCTCGAGTCCTTTTCGTGTACTTGAGTATATGCTTTATCGCAGTCCAATGAGCTTGTCCAGGTTAGATCGATATCTAGCTACTATGCTCACCGATAGCGTATATCCGCCTCGTGCATAGCATTGCGTGCACATGAGACTTCCTACGGCGAAGCGTAAGGAACTTGTCTCATTTCTCTATCTCCTTTGGGTCATGGGTGATGCGTTTTAGATAAAGGAACGCCATGTCCGAAAGGTAGCAATCCTTTCTTGGCGGTCTGCATACTAAAACGAGTAATCACGATATCAATGTAAGACGCCCGAGATAAGCTCAACATTTTTTCTTGCGATCTCGGTAAACCTTGATCCCAAGAATGTACCGCATCTCCTAAGTCTTTCATTTGAAAGCGATCGGATAGCCAACTCTTTATGTCTCGATAATGACTTCACGTTGTTGCCAACTAGAAGGATGTCATCTACATAAAGTGCAAGAAATACCACATCACCGTTGACATCTAACCGATACACACAACTCTCGCTAGGCAATTGGGTAAATCCATAGGACTTTACCACCTCGTCAAAGCGTAAGTTCCATGATCGAGGTTCGCTTAAGTCCATAGATGGACTTAAGCTTCCATACTAGATGCTCTTCACCTTTACCACATAACCTTCGTGTTCTTGCATATAGATGTCTCTACCTTCCTCAAGGTAACCGCTTAGAAAGCGGTTTTAACATCCATTTGCCAAACCTCTAGGTTCAAGTGGGCGCTATGGCTAGAAGAATTACGATGGACTTGAGCATTGCTACAGTGAAAAGGTCTCATCGAAATCGATGCCCTCAACTGAGTGTACCCTTTCGCCACAAGCTCGGCTTTAAAAGCCGAAACCTCCATCGGAATCTCTTCCTCTCAGATATCCACTTACTACCTATGGCTTCCTTGCCATCCGGTAGAGTGTCTTTCATATACATCCATAGCCGTTATGGACTCCATTTCTAAGTCCATAGCGGTGTGCCATGATCTTGCATCAATATCTCAGATCACCTCATTGTATGTCCATGGGTCGATTATTGCATGTTCGTCTTTGACTTAAACCAAGATTCACCCATCGAACATAAATCGCCGGGTTGACGAACAACCCTCCCACTACGACGAGGTTCTACAGCACAATGGCAACGGTGGAAGCAGATACTTGTGGTTCTCTAACTTGCATAACTTGGTGTGTAGGTACCACTTGTGCGGTCGGTATCTCGGTGGAACTCGACCCGCTTCAATTTCTTGAAGTATCCGGTGTCGATCCTCCCACTAGATTCGACATCTCGCACCTTTGGCCTAATCGGTGGTGGAATACGATCATCTTCTAATTCTTGAAGAATGATTTCAACTTTGGACTTATGATTTTCATATAATCCTCTTCTAAGACTCGGGCATTAGTGCTAATAATGACCTTCCGATCCTTAGGACTATAGAATAAACCACCTTCGTTCCTCTAGGATAGCCAATAAACACCTTGCATCGATCTAGCCTCCAACTTGTCGACTTTCTTGTTCAAGACGCCGGATCGCCCCATATCCTTATGTGGCTTAAACCGGGCTTGCGCCCAAACCACAACTCGAAAGGGTCTTTTCGACCGACTGACGGTACTAGATTTAACAAGTATGCGCGCCTCTAAGGCATACCCCGTAACTAAATAGGCAATGTAGCATAACTCATCATAGATCTAACCATTTCCAAAAGAGTCCTATTTCTTCGCCCGACACACCATTTCTTTGTGGTGTCTTGAAATCTTGTTGGGATGTAATCCCACACTTCACTAGATAGTCCATAAACTCGTTATCGAGGTATTCGCCACCGCGATCGATCACATGACTTGATACTTTTACCAGCTTCGCTCCACTTCCGCCTTAAACTCTTTGAATTTCTCAAAGCATTCGGACTTCGCGGTGAAGCGGTATACGTATCCGCACTCGAGTAATCGTCAATGAAAGTGACAAAATACTGCATTCTCCACGAGTTTGTGTGGACATCGGTCCACACAGTCGAATGGACTAACTCCAACATTTCGTGGCTCTATAACCCTTCGCTTTGAAGGGTCGGTCGACATCTTACATTCTATACAGATTCGCAGACCGGAACGAGTAACCGTGAGATTACCCAACGCCCATTCTTAGCCGCCTTTGATCCTATTTAGATTGATGTGACCTAATCTAAGATGCCGAGAGAAAAGTAGAGTCATCTTCCAAGAAAACTTTCTCTTTTTAGGGTTTGATGAAGATGCAACATAGTTATAGGTATTATGTTTTGCAGAAATAGTATAAAGCGAATTATATAAAGTGCCAACACAGATAACTTCGTCATTTCTTATGATAGAAACACCACTATCAAAAATAACAGAATATCCATGAGTAAATAATTTCGAAACAGAAACAAGGTTCCGCCGAAAATCCGGCACATATAAAACGTCTTTCAAAACTAAAACTGTTGTCCCAAAACATAAAGAAACATCTCCAACCGCAGCGGCTTGACTTTCGCGCGTTGCCCATGGAGATCGTTATCTCGCCATCAAACAGCTCCTTGTCCGCAGAACCCTGCAGGTGTAACAAACATGATCGGGCTATGCCAGTATCTACTACCCAAGAATGGGTAGAACAAGTCGCTAAACATGTTTCGTTATTAAAGCAAACGGCGTACTGAGCCTGAGCATAGGGCACTGGCCTTCCAATGCCCGCCTTTCCGCACTTGAAGCACTTGCCTTCTCCTTCGCTTCTTCAAGCCTCCGGTGGCAACCATGTTCTTGCTCCCATTACTCCCACTATTTCCTCGCCTTTACCACCTTTGGCACCCCTTTTCTATTTCCATTTTGCAACGAAAATTTTGGGCCCTTAGATGTGCTAGCAAGAGCATGTGCTCCTTTTCCCATAACTCCTTCCGCAAAGAACGAGATCATTAAGCAACCGACTAAGTGTAAACTCGGTCTTGCTCATGATCGCATTCACGCGAAAGTTCTCAAAAGACTTGGCGGTGTATTGAGGATGATATCGACCTCGTCACCGTCAATACCTCCTCCCAACCGATCAAGACTATCCATGAGATGAGTCATGGGAGACATGTTCATGGACCGAACTTCCTTCTTCCATCTTACACGCCAAGATTTCTCTCATTGTGTGGAAGTCGATCGTCCGATCCGACCGCCCAAACTTACTCGAGACTTGACCAAATATCGTCGCGCTCTACCATCGATCGATGTCATACCGCAAGCCTTTGGACATCGTAGTCATCATATAGCATTTAGCCATATTGTTTGACTTATTCCAAAGTCCGCCGACTCTCATTGCTCATTAGTCGATCGTCGTAAGTGGCATCGGGTTTAGAGTAGTGAGAACAAACATGTGTTCTTCAAACGATAAGAACATATTCCATGTTTCGTTTCCACTCGATAAAATTTGGACCGGATAACGGATTTTGTGCGAGCATATTGATAATCGGCGTAAGAGACATATCTCGAAACGATAATGTAAAACACATAAGCATACGATCGCATATAATTCGTAATAATAATATTGTAACCTTTGATAAAACAATATTAATTGAAACCTCCAATCGCCCAAGGAATTCCACATGCAAGCCACGCGTGTGGACGTTTACACATGAACCCCGACTGCACTAAAATATACCTTTAGTCGTTTAATTTCAATCCATGTCAACTTATCCTTATGACAAATGAAATTAATGATCGACTTACTAGACCACATCACTATCACAAGAAGGACTTCATGGAAGTTGTACTTGAGGTGATGTCTAGCAATGACCACAATTTTAACAAAGAAGATGAATTCTTAGAATTGGTATACCACCGGACCATACCGCCCAATTCAAATTCTTTTGTTATCTCATTTTATATCTATCTCTAGAGAACTTATGAAAATCGCACATGCGAAGCCCACGCGTGTGGACGTTTACACATGAAACTCCCACTTCTCAATAGATTTAAAATGTTTTATTTAGAAATCTCATCTAACAAACTTATGATAAACAATTGCAAGCAAGCCACGCGTGTGGGCGTTTACTCACGGTCGCCTCACTTTGTTTAGAGATCAAAAGTGGAGGTCTTGACATTTTAATTTGAAAAGTTAATTTGTCGGGTTGCTTGCTTAGTCTTTTTATTCAAAAGGTTTGTCCATGCGCATCACGTAATCCTAGCATGCTTTTCTATAGAACTCAACATGTAAAACATGCTCGCAGAATTCTAAAATATGCTTGATAAACGCGATAAACCTAGCATGCTTACTATGCGCATCCAACCACGTAAAACACATAAAGGTTTGTCAACGTAATATAAACATACATAGCATGCTACCGCATAATTTAAACATCCACGACATGCATATGAACGATAAAAATAAAATAAAACGTTCATCGCGCCCAATCGTGAAACCCAGTACATTTAAATCTAATCTATTACATAGATTTACAAAGTACGAAATAAACCAAACGGGCCTCGCGTGCACGGGCACGGACCGATTCAACAAATGGGCCTCGCGTGCACGGACACGGACCGAAATTGAAAACGGTCCGGCGTGGTCGGCCCAAAGAGCGGGCGCAGGTTAGGGCAAAGCCCGGGCCGCGCGCCCGGCCACAAGGCCGCCTGCCAGCGTGCCTCTCGGGGCGCCTCGCGTCGCTAATGCGACCGCGACCCGTCGAGCACGCAGCGCGCTGCCACGCCCAAGCGCCGAACGCCCGTCGAGACATCGCCGCCCGCGGCCATACTCGCGACCGCTGAAGTCCGCTCACTGGCGCGGGTTTCGCGCGCGAACGCGCGCCCGCCGCCCGCTAGCTCAAGACGCGCAGCTGGCGGGTAATCCTCGCGACCGCGAGTTCGCTCGCTAAGCGCCAGGGATCTCGCGCGAGAACGCGCGCCCCGTCGCCCGCAGCCCTCGCGATCGCCCTAGCGACCGCGAGACTCGCTCGCGAGAAACCACCCAGAAGACTGCCGAGCTACCTGTTTTTCCCGTCGTTTCGTTCTTCGTTCGTTCGTCTTCGTTCTTCTTTTACAGATAAGATTTACATAATAAAATCTAATCTAACCACGGATTTTCTCGTGGTGTAAAAACAAAAACCAACAACAACAACAAACGAGCCACGATGAACGACAGATCCACAATTAAATAAACGCACGTAATAATCAAACGTGAATTAATCCAACAGAGCCAAGATTCTGATCCCAGGCTCTGATACCAATTGTAGGGAAAACGTATGTTAACCCTCGCCCCGAGGATCCATCTTGGGTGTTTAATTCACCATACATTGATTATAAACCTAGCATGCGTCTATATAATTAAATCGCAACACGTTGGGGTTTACACGTGTTTACCTTTGGATCTGAAGAGGTCGATGGAACGAGATGAACGGATCGAACGGATCGGACTCGTGCTTTGACCTTCTGGACTGTATCCCGGTTGCCCAATCTCCAACGTCGAGTGAGGACGATCTATGGAGAATGCTTGGAAAAACACCCAATGCTCATTAACCAAACTCTCGAAAATTCTCTCTCACAATATGAGATGGCGAAATTTTCTTCACAATCTATGAGCATTAGCCTGACATTATCTCATACCTTATATTTATAATGCACTACCTTAATCCTATATGGAATATTACCATAATCCTATATGGAATATTACCATAATCCTATATGGAATATTACCATACTCTTAGGATTATTTCCATACTCTTAGATTATTTCCATACTCAAGATTATTACCATAATCTTATATGGAAAGGATCTATGCATATACCATAAATATAATTATATCCTTGTGGATAAAGAGAATAAAATCTTGCCAATTGAGAGCATGAGGGCCGATTTTCCTTGGCTACGGGTCCGATGGGCCACCAGGATCAAATGAGGAATAAAGATTGGCCTCAAATAAATTAATTATCTTATGTTCACCTGAACATAAATTAATTTATAAACATTCGATCATGCCACAGAGAAAGAATGTTGACTTACCCTTTATTACCGAAGTTGAGTCGGGCTTGCACTTAGACATTACGAATCCCGTATTTAAGATATCGAACGTCCATTAATCATTTACTGCAATCATCGCTTAAAACGATTAATAACTTTATTTCCTTAAGTAGTACCACTCAACCTTATTATTGTACTTGAGCTAACTCAACTGCAGGGTTTAGTACAATAAACCTTTGAGCTCCTTAAGGGACGCCATCATCCTTAACGGATACGGTGACTCGACATGATAACTAGCGTGACATACAAGACCGCCACCACCCAAGATGCGGAGAATCTTGGGTTAGAACATATAACCCTCACCCATAACAAGTCAAAGTGATGGGATGCAACTCATACTCACCTAATACCTTATCGAGGTTTAGATCATCGTAAGTCACCGAGATCTTGGTTCTTCACGACGGTCGAAAGAAGAACTCATCTCATCGTGATCCTTCAATACGTCGAGACGCATCAAAGATAGACAAGCAACTAAGTCAAGTCACTTATCTATCTTTGCAGCCTCAAACCGACAACTCGTCCTTAAGTCGTCTCACCGGTGTGAAACTTTTATATCTCATTAAGCTTGACCAATCATACGCACTTCGTGATCTTCTACACATCGTATGATCTAACTTATATATGAGATAAGGGACACGTATATATGCAATCAAGTATTCATTTCGAGATAGGAGATTGTAATAGTGGTAACAGTGAACATTGTATACAAGCTCAACCAAAGCGCCAAGATACAAATCCAACAGTTCATTGGTTGTGCTATCTTGGCAAAGTCCTCGACAAACCGCCGATAGAATCCAACAGTGGCCAAGGAATCCCCGGAGTTGCTTGATGTTGGTGGGATAAGGCAGCTTGGCTATGATATCCACCTTGGCTTTGTCTACCTCAATGTCATTCTCAGAGATGACATGTCCAAGGACAATTCCCTCTTTGACCATGAAGTGACATTTCTCATAATTCAGCACAAGATCCTTCTCCACGCACCTCTACAGAACCAACTCAAGATGCTCTATGCACTGGTTAAACGTCTTGCCATAAACAGTAAAATCATCCATGAACACCTCAATGCATTGCTCAAGCAAATTAGAAAATATACTCATCATGCATCTTTGAAATGTCCCCGGGGCTACCAAATGGCATACGACGATATGCAAATGTACCAAACGGGCAAGTGAATGTAGTCTTATCTTGATCTTCTAATGCCACACAAATTTGCATATAACCAGAGTAGCCGTCAAGGAAACAGAAATACCTATTCCCAACGAGTCTCTCAAGCATCTGGTCAATGAACGGCAAGGGGAAGTGGTCCTTCCTGATCACCTTGTTGAGCTTTCTGTAGTCGATGCAAACCCTCCAGCCTGTCTGGAGTCTCATCGCGACCAGTTCCTTACCTTCATTCTCGACCACCTGTACGCCGGATTTCTTTGGCACGACGTGGATCGGGCTGACCCACCGGCTGTCCGAGATAGGGTAAATGAGGCCCAACTCAAGGAGTTTGAGTATCTCCACCTTGACAACTTCCTTCATCACCGGGTTGAGCTTCCTCTGGGGGTCTCTGACCGGTATGGCTTCGTCCTCGAGCAAGATGTAGTGTTGACAAACAGTAGGGCTGATGCCCTTGAGGTCGGCTAAGGTCCAGCCGATGGCCTCCTTGTACTTGCTCAAGACGGCCTCATCTCTTCTTCTTCTTTGATCGTCAGCTCGGAGCTTATGATTACTGGCAACGTCTCGTTGACTCCGAGGTAGATGTACTTCAAGTGCTTCGGTAGGCGTTTGAGCTGTAGCTTGGGGGCTTTCTTCAAGGAAGGTTGCATCATCTCCTTGTCATGCACTAGATGCGATCGATAGCTTGGTTGATCATCCCCGCTTTGGTCAGCTTCTACCTCAAGCACTTCGGTTGCCTCGATCTCTTCCTTGTCGAGATACTCTAAATCTTCAGTGTGCCCTTGGATGACTCTTTCATACATGTCCTTGATTACCACGTTGGCAGAGTATCTCTCAATATCCTTCTCAGTGAGACTGACGAAGTCCACCATCTCGGCGTCGATCGAAAATTGCTCGGCTTTGTAGATGTCAAAGGTGACCGTCTTCCCAGCGAATTTTCATGTGAGCTTCCCCGTATCGCAGTCGATTAAAGTTCGGGCCGTCTTGAGAAACGGCCTGCCTAACAGCATGAGCTGCTTCTTGGTCCGAGTACTGCCCATATTTAGAACGTAGAAGTCGGCTGGGAAAATAAGGTCCTGTACCTTGACGAGCACATCCTCAACGATCCCTTCGGGATAGACACTTGACTTGTCTACCAGTTGAATCTCAACACAAGACGGTCGGAGTGGTCCGAGTTTCAACTCTTGATAGATAGATAGGGGCATCACATTGATTGATGCCCCAAGATCGAGCATAGCTTGGTCTATCCTCGTTGTCCCGATCACGTAAGGTATATAGAACATCCCGGGATCGGTACACTTGATTGGGAGATCTCGTTTGAGTACGGTTGAGACGTTCTCCCCCATTTGGAACTTGGCATCGTCCGTGTACTTGACTCTCTTGGTACACAGCTCCTTGAGGAACTTGGCACACCTCGGCATCGAGGTCAAAGTAGTGATCAAAGGTATGTTGATCTCTACATTCTTAAAGATCTTGATCATCTCATTCATCTCTTCGGCTTCTTTGTTCCTTGCCAACCTTCCTGGAAAGGGAGGTCTGATCTTGATCTCTGTCTTGTCTGCTAACTTGGGCAAGGAAGCCTTCACCTCGGGTTCGGGTTCCTTGACCAAGTCCTCGACTTCCTCGGTTATGTCTTCTATCTCGACTGGATCCTTGACTGGGGCTTCCTCCCTGCCTGGCAAGTTCTTGTCGCTCCTCAAGTTGATTGCATTGAGTGCACATTGGGCTGGATTTTCACCTGAGCAGGGAGCGTCCCTTGCTTTTGGTTGAGCTTTGAGATCTCTTGCGTCAAGGTGTTCAGCTGGGTCAGCACTGATTGCAGGACTCCCCTTGTCTCTATTTTGAACTTGTCGAGGTCTTGCACTATCCTTCCTTGGGTGGCTCTTTGACTGTGCACTATCTCCGCTAAAGATAGCCGAGCTTGAGGTGGATTCTGCGCAGGAGGTGCTTGATAGTGTGTGCCTCCGTACCTCAAGTTCTCGTGATTTTTCCACGGTGGGTTGTATGGGTGAGCGGGCTTCGACCTGAGCGTTCCTCCACCACCATTGTTGATATGCCCAAAGGCATTCACCTCTTCTTCTTCGGCTACTTGTAGACACTCGTCCGTGTTGTGGGTGGTGGCAAAGCAAAGCTGACATGCTTTGACATTCTTCTTGGCCATAGAGGGCCTCATCAGGTCCATCATTTGTTTCATCATGGCCTTTATGTCCTTCATGTCGGATCCGTCTGAAATGGTAGCTTCTTGGTTGGGCATCGTCTTGACCATTGCGTTGGCATCATCTCAAGACTCCTCAGCTAAGTCTGCGAGTAGTTTGAATGCCTCGCTGGGTTGTTTGTTGAGGATGGAACCTCCGCATGCAGCACTCACGAGCTGCCTCTGACTCGCCCTCAAGCCATTCACATAGTATTGAATCAGATCTTGGTCAGAGATTTGGTGATTGGGACACTTTGCCAAGATGGACTTGAAACGACACCAATAGTCGTACACCGTCTCGCCATTCCCCATCTGGAGGGAACTCATCCTTTTTCTCACGCTTTGTATCCTTGAGATGGGATAGTATCTCTCAAGGAACTTCTGTTGAAGCCCTGCCCAAGTAGTGACACTACCCGTAGGCAAAGTGTACAGCCACTCTCGAGCACCGTCATGGAGAGTGAATGGAAAGGATATGAGTCGGATGTACTCCTTCTTGACTTCATCCGCACACCTTATGGTGCTACACATCATTTCAAGTCACGGAGATGGCCCAGGGGTCCTCTCCCATATATCAAGCTTGGTAAGATCTCGCATAAAGAGTGCCTCAACTCCCGGTTGTCCTCGATCTCGGGCAAGGTGATACCAGGCGGAGGCTGTTGTTGTTTGGAAACATCATTTCAAGCGCCCGCTCTCCCGGAGGTGGTGGGTTTGTGAATTCTCTCCTCCATGTTGTCTTGCCTTGTACATGCCTCCTCAAGACGGGGCGTTTCTCCCCGCTTCTTCTTCTCCGAATGGTTCTCTCAATCTATGGGTCAACAGAGCTCTCCGTCCTCACCGCAAGGTTCGGTCGGAGCATGTAAAACCAAACAAAAATAAAAAGTGAATAACAACACTAGAATAGCGCGACTAAGAACGCGCGCTAATCGACGACGCTCGGATACCCGTCATTAGAGGTTCTAAGACACGTCAAGATACATTTATAATCTCCTCCAACTTGAATACATAGTTCGTGATATGGCAAGTTAAGGGGTCGAACCCAAGAGAGCTGGTTGTGTTGTTACTCGAGTTGTCAGGTTTGAGTAGGAGGTTGCCCGAGGGCAAGGTGTCGATCGAGCTAACGGTCTCGATGAAATGTCTCGAGAGATAGATCTTGAGCGTAAACTAAACTGAAACTAAACACAAGGTAAAGAGATTAAATAACAAGTAGTTGGGCGAAGGGTTCCGCACGTTGGGATCTTGGTCAAGACGTCGGTCATAGGTTCAAGGATTTCGCCCGAGTGTATGTCGTTGGTTAAAGGTAACAAGGGGTAGATGCCCTTTTAGGTTGTCATGTACACGGGCCCCCACCCCAGCTTGCCGTAGATTTTAGGACTAAGTCACAGAGGCCCCCTTGCTCCCTTGCCAAGACGGTCTCCAAGATAGGTTCTTCCGCCCAATGACTTTACTCACTAGACAATTTAACTAGCCACTGGCCGGTCCAAGGAGTGGCTCACAACCTTGCCCAAGGCCGACGGCTACAACCACCCACTCAAAGCCGACTTCCCGGGACAAAGAGACACTCGATGTCTTACTCCGGCTATTGCTTGTAGCTACACCTCCCCCCAAGGCTACCGGCCGAGTTAACGCTCAAGGAAAGGAATAACATGTGTATACAGGCCTTGAGCTTCGGGAACACACACTCAAGGCTCTAAGGACGTTTAGATCTCACTACTCATATGACCTTGACTCAACGTGCTTCACCCCGAGCCCAACCAAACCGACTACTCACGCATAATCGACATAAACAAAAAAACAAATAACAAGAACATAAACAAAACCATACTTGAATATAATATCAAACGTGAACGAAAAGCATTCTTTGCTAAGCAGTAGCTCAAGCAGAGATAACCAAATACATAATATAAATGTTTACCTGTAGGACTTGTTTCTTCCTCACCAATCACTCATGAAAGCAAAGAGAAATAAAAGAGATAAGTGTAGAGAGAATTTCGGACTGATGCCTTTCTCCAACCGTGTGTTGTGTCTCGAATAATTGCTGCCTTCTTTTTGGAGTTGTGTTGGGAGCCTAGGTATACTCCTCCTTGTCCTGGTCAGTGCACGCATCTCGAGGTGATCGATGGTGAGGGAAGCAAGCTGGCTCGGGCTCTGGACCCCGATAAGAGCTCCTTAGGCTTCAGTCTGGCAGGTTTATCTCATTCCAGGCACTGCAGGTTGACCTTTCCCTTTTCAGCAAAAATCAAGCAGGCGGTAGAGAAGACCTTGCCCAGAATCTTCCCATTTGCGTGCAAGTCTGCCAGAGTCCTTGTCTGCGTCCCCCAGTGCATCCTGAGATTACCCTCCGTCCCCTTCGTCACTTCGTCCTTTTACCTTTCTTTCTTATCTCGACACCTTCTTGGCTTCACGTCACTCGTTGATCGAGCTCGGCTCCCTTGCAGTGCAGTGTCTTGGCAAGATGTCGAATGCCTTGCCAAGATAGTCTTGATTTTACCTCTCTCACGTGAGTGGCCGATCTTGCCCAAGGTCCGCTCAACCCGCAATACCCCAAAGCGTGTCCTCCCAGACACAAACACACGCAAAGAACACACACAAAATGCACTCTTTTTAGGGCAAGGACTACCCCAAAAAGAGCACGAAAAATGGGCTCGTCACTACTATCAACTGCCATGTCGATTTGGTTCATTTTCTTCCTATCTCCACCGCCGTAGTCCTGTTATGTTGCGGTTGCTGCTAACTGCCCTACCGACTTTGCTCGATTGCTACTACCAACTACTCTACTGATTTTGTTCGGTTTCTGCATGTCACTGCCGCCACAATCCTGTTCTTATGCCACAACCAATTGTACCGACTTTTCTCGATTATTACTACAACTTTATCTTTCTACTGTTACTATTGTTGTTGATGTCTTCTTTATTCCTTGAGGAGGAACGTTTCGCAGAACTTTGTACCAAGCTAGACATGATCGATATAAATGCTCCAGCTTGAAGGGGAGTGTTGTAGAATACTATCTCACATTGGTTATATACCCAATCTGCCTTAGTATCTTATATAATATATAAGTGCTTTATGCAGTGATGAATAAAATAACTACTACTATTCTTCTACTTTTCTCCTATATATCTTTATATTTTATTGTTCTACAGTCACATTTAATATTTTTGAATCTATGAAGCATGTTGAGGATCCCGAATATATGTTCATGATTGATATTGTTAATCCTTGAGCGAAGATTTTATTAAGAATAGTTTCAGGGAAGATAAACTCGAGCATGTTCTTTTTAGCGGCATGAGAGATAATAATGCATCAATAATGAGTGATAAAGAAATCAAGCAAATTATCATGCTGCCGAATTCCACCAGTCAGCTTCTCAATCGAAACATGTCAAACAGTATGCCCATACGGACCGACACTGAGAGAATTCTGTAATCTTTTGGTCCTTTCAGCAAGTTTCTGACAGAACCAGACGTCGTACGATCCTCCAAATAGACAGCAGTTTGCAATTGAAGAGGTGGAGATAGTCGAGGGTACTTGGCGAATCCCGACATAGACTTCTGACCGTGTCACCATGGTATCCGATCTTGGACCTTAAATAAGTGCGCTACTTGGGAGACAACCTAAGATTTCTTTTTCCTTTTTCTTTTTAGTTTCTTTTAATTTTAATTTATTTTTCTATATGTTCGAAGCTTTGTTTTATATGGCATGAATACTTCAACAACCCGTCATCCACCGAATTGAGCCACAGAAGCGACGCACCTAAACCCCTCACAACCTGTATTCATCTTTCGTCGTTTGCCTCCCCCTACTTGATTTATTCAGGGATGTTTTTTGTTCTTTTCTCTTTTCTTTTGTTTTGTTTGTTTCATTTTTTTTATCTGTTGATCTCTCTTTCACATAGTGAGGACACTGTTTTGTCTAAGTGTGAGGGGGAAAGTTGGTTGTTTTCTGATTGTTGTTTCTTTGTTCTTAAAAAAAATTAAAAAATTGGTCTTGTTTTGTTTGGAGTCATTGGCAACTTTTGAGATGGAATGAATTGAATATGAGAGATTAGATATTGCCTTAGTTTGAATGGTTGTTTTCTTTTGATAAAGAAGCATGACACCTACATGTATTCTTGGATGAGGAATAAATGTAAGATTGATCAAAAAATTTGAACTTACTTATATTGTGAGATTTGAGCTTATGAGCAAAAAACTTGAAAATACTCCTTGTTTCATTGAAAAATGATGTGTCTGACTTGATTGCTTGATGTCTAATTTGTCTTGTTTCCATAGTTGAAGTTGCATATGGAATTCTAGCATTAAAAGTGATCTAGGCAGTTTTTTTTTATCATTATCCCTATATATTTGATTTGATTATATACTTCTCACCTTCAATTTTCCACTAGTTAGTCTCTTTGTGCCTCAATCATTTTCTTGATCATTGAAAGCTATTAAATATGAGTCATAACCTTTCTTAACCTTCTTTTGACCCGCTGAAAATATGCAAGTTTGTTAACTTTCAAGATGAGCAGTGATTGTTATAGTTTGATGGTTGACTTGATCTGAAATTTTTGGAGACCGACTGAAAAGAAATAGTTGGAGGATGTAGTTGAAGTTCATAAAAAAAAAGAAAGAAATGCAAATCGTGCAATGCACCCATACCGCATCGAAAAAATACAAATAGGAATAAAAAAGTTGACTTTAATGGAATCAATCTACATATTATTGCATTTTATGAAAAGTATTGACTGATGGATATGATAAATGATATATTAGAATCTGTTTAACGAATTCAAGGATTGATAAGTACTTTACTTGCATATTTTTGGTTTTATAAACCTATTTTTATCCTCTTGTTTATCCTACCTATACACCCAAGTCCCATTACAACCTATAAAAAGTCCTAGTGATTGTGCATGAGTTCAATACATATTCATTTTCTCTTACTTCACGGATTTAAATTACTAATAATAGACAAACCTAACATGGGAACAGTTGCAGAAAACCAAACTACAGTAGGATTTCAACCATAAAGTTTTTTCTGATTCATTCAGCAGTCAGCTGTAAGCAAGAAATTACAACCCCATAATTGAAAATTGAAAATTTTGCCAACTGCATGTTTCTGGTAGATAATTCTTCAGAATATGCTCTGGAAAAGAAAGCTGGAGTTTGCTTTCTTAGCCTTCCGTGATATAAATAGTGAGGCCATCATTCCCCAAGCTCTGTTGCTCCTCTAGCAAGTTCCTTACAGATATTACAGCAGAATTCTTGCAATGATGCAGTTCAATAGTCTCAAGCAGAGGTGCTTCACCAATTCCATAAGGGATCTCCTCCAAAAACCTGCAATGCCTTAGAACAAGCTGATGAAGATTTGGGAAATGAGTACCATCAGTCTCCCATATTTCTAGATTTGTGCTGCCAATCAGCAAGAACTTGAGACAGCGAAAACCACCCATCCTAGATCTCCATACTGCTCCTGAGAAGGCATAGTTTCTGAGTTGAAGCACCTCTAGTTTGGGTAGCATACTGAGCTTGGACATATCGTCCCATGGCAAGGAGGTGCCACTCAGCGTTAACTTCACTAGCTTTGGGGGAAAACTCTGCCATGGTGGAAGGCCATCCGGTTTGAGAACTGAACTGACGAATGGATTACTAAAGACATACTTGAGCTTCTCAAGGTCTGGCAAGATGACAAGCCTTTGGAACCAGCCACGAAACTGGTAGTCTTCTTCACTTTCATATACTCCCAAGCTCTTTAAATGAGGCATGGAGCGCAAGATTTTCTCAGTGCAACTGATAGGCCGTATCGTAGATACTGATACCAAATTATTCAGTACACACAGCGGAAGTGTTTCTACTGCAGCAGGCACAAAGGGTAACAGTGACTCAGATACTCGAGAATAAGTTGATAAATAAGACTGACAGCTCCTCTTCAAATGAAAATGTCTCAACTCCAGCATGTCCCGGAATATACTGATTAAATAGCCGTTCCATTCACAATCAATAATAAGGGTCTGCAAGAGGCTGAAAGTACTTAACTCCTTTATATTTAAGGGACTTTGGACAGTGAGTGCCAAAAACTTCAACTGAGTTTGACGACGTACTTCACTTGGAATCTTTATTAGATTTATGTTAACTATATTCAACACTTTTAGTAGCTTCAGAGACATGCTTAAGAAACGTCGATCGCCTGATACAGATAGCTTCTCGAAGCTCATCAAAGAACGGGTGTATGGAAATGATACTTTCTTGTTGTACTCGTGGATGCTGGAGTGGAAGGAGAGTCTTCGCAGATCATGACAGTAACGTGGGGGAACTCTTATTACTTCAAAGTTTGGAGGGAGATTATACTTGGACGGATCCTCAACTTCCACTGGCAGTTGTCCATAGCTGTTGACTGCATGAAGAAAATCGTGCTTCTGGGACTCTCTCAAGCATAGTTCTCTCATTAAATCATGGATGTAGCAAGTCTTGACCATACCACGAGAACTTCTCCTTTTCACCAAAATTAGACTTCTAGCAATAAGGTCTGCCAAATAATCCTCGGCAACTTCCTCCAAGCTCTTATGAGTAGTAGACCTGATAAATCCTTCTGCAACCCACAGCCATGTCAATTTCTTTACTGATATTTCATAATTCTCAGGGAACATCCCCATGTACAGGAAGCATGGTTTCAAGGAATCCGGCAAATGGTTGTAACTCAAAGAGAGTATCTGTTTACAGAGCTCTGCTTCTTCCATCACCAGTGACCCTACACTCTGGGCAACTGCTTCCCAAACATCTAGTTTCTTGCTCATCTTTGATAGAAGCCCTCCTAAAACAACTATGGTTAGTGGCAGACCATCACATTTATATGCTATTTGCTTTCCAACCTCCACCAGTTCCTCAGGGCAGGATTCATCCCCAAAGATCTTCGAACTAAGAAGCTCCCAACTCTCATGTATACTCAAGCAACGGAGGTAGTGGGGAGGAGTGTCTTCACTTGCATTAGTAGCTACTTCTCGAAGCCGACTTGTCAGAATAACTCTACTGCCATTCTTATCATCAGGAAACACTCTCTTCAATTCATCCCAAGCTTTAGTATCCCACATATCATCCAATACAAGGAGATATCTCTTTTGTTTTAAAATCTGGTAGACTTTTTCTCCTAATTCTTCCTCGCTCCTCCCTTGAAGTTCATCCAAGTAATCATTGGTAACACAATGTAGAATAGCCAGTAAGATTTTTCTAGTTTGATATTGTTGTGAGACAGTAACCCATGCACGAACATAGAAGTGATGTACCACAAGAGGATTATGATACAGTTTGTTGGAGAAAGTAGTCTTGCCAATCCCAGCCATACCGATGATTGAATAAATTTTTAGTTTCGATGGGTATCCAGTTAGACAGTCCAACATTTCTACGAACTCATTTTCAAGACCAAACGGTCTGGCCTCTGTGTTTACAGTTGTTGTTAATGGACTCAAGTCACTCAACCAAGTGGAGGGCTTATCTGCTCCTAATGGGCAAAAGCTAGTAATTAGTCCTCAATTAATCACACATTGTCATAATTATATCTAGGTAACATATGCACCATAATTCAAAAAAAAAGATCAAAGTTCATCACCAATTTAACTTCGGAAATTTTGGTTATTACGGGATCTTGCCCAAATATTTTCCAAAAATTCTCAAACAATTCCTAGATCATCTCCACTCCAGCATACATAACACAAGGAAAACAAGTTCAACTCATGGACCCATACACATTAAACTATCGGCCATTACATATTCATGCTCAAACATTTTTCAAAAATTCTCAAATAAATCTTAGATCATCTCTAGCATACTAGAACACAAATCCAATATCAATTTAAGAAGAAAGCAAGTTCAAGTCATGGACCCATCACATGAAATCTTCGGCTACTTCATAATTTAGCCCTAGCATCTTTCAGAAATTACCAAATAAATCATAGATCATATATAACATACAATACAAAGTCACAAATACATGCTCAAATCTCAAAGAAAAACAAGATCAAGCTTCGGAGTTCTCCCCCTAGGGTTCAGCCATACAAGGTTTTAGAGAGGGGGTGGTTTTCTTTTCATTTTCATGATCATGCTTCTAAATCATAAACCCAACATAGATTAACAAGATCAAAGTCATCCCACAATTGTGGTAAACCAATTCAAGGGATTTCTAATACAAATATAAATATTCAATTAGTTCGGACTATTATCAAAGAGGCACCCAATTGTGATTCATAAACCCTAATTGAATTTAATTAGGGAGGATATACCGTGCATCCAGATTCACACAAGTTTTTGCCATTATAATTGTGGGAATCATAACATCACTAGAAAATAAAGGACAAACAGTTTAGCCAAATTCTCTGACATATTCAAGGTTGAATGAGGAAAAGTGAAGAGTATGCACAGTTGAGATGTTGTTCTTGCCTGTAGAAGAGGATTGGTGAATCTTGTTAAGATCCTGCTTGATGGCGATCATCTCTTGAGTGATTTCAGCGAGGTTAGGGCCTTCTCTGATGGCTTTGATCCTGATCATGTTCCTTGTGTCGTTCAGATAATCAGCTGTCTGTTCCAACAAACGGGATAAACATTTCAAAGCAGAGAAATCGACACACACATACAAACACACACAATGCATGTGATGTACCCATAAGTCAAGATAGCTCCCAGCTTTACGAGCCAGAGATACGATCCTCTTCTCCGATATTTGAGTGATGAAATCGTGACTGTAAGTGAGTGCCAACGAATCTGTGAGGAGCGAGTCCACGGAAGCTACAGCATCGTGCAGAAACTGAATCTCTCTCTTGGTGAAGGGAGCGGAGCTTCGAAAGACAAGGTTGTTGGGGCTGAGGTGCTGCTGCAGCTCCTCTAACAGATCAACTATGGCGATGTAGCACCCCATATTATTCACTTGCTTTTGCCGATCACCTCACTCGCAGTCTCTCAAGCTATCCTTAAAAGACGTATTTGATCAAACACCCGCCGGCAGTCTGTGAAGCTATCCTTAACAAACTTAGATTCTGTGGTGGTAATGTTTTTTTATTATAATATTGTAATTTAAAATAGTTTTTTATAAATTTTTGTTATACCTTTTATACTATAATAAAATTTGTTATAGATAATGCTGTAGGCACGAGAATGATGGTCAGACTCACTAAGTAACCCAACTCCAAACTTTCTTTTCCTCAGCATATTCTAAATATTGATCTTACAGACTCGACACTTTCAATTATGGAACTATAGTTTCTTGCTGAATCAGGAGGCAGAAAACTGGTCTGTGAAGAAGCTGAAAACACTTCAAATCTCAGTGTAGCCAATGTTTATATCCCAACATTTCACCTTTTTCACTTAATGAAGAAGCTGGAATTCAATTTATGTCTCAATGTTTAACGATTTTTCACTTAATATCTCAATGTATGTATATTATTTTTTTGGTCCTTAACGTTTCAGAAAATTTATGTTTATATCCTGGTGATCGATTTCGACGTACAAACATTTATTTGGCTTTCGGAATTCCATATTGGACTCCATATCAATCAAAAAATTAAATAAAAACGTGACAAAGTTCCTCCAAAATGATGTTTCATTTCTTTTCCACATCAATATAATGAGAAGAAATGAAAGGACATCGTTTTTGAAGAGATTTTCTACGTTTTTATTTTATTTTATTTTTATATTGACTTGAAGTTCAATATGAAATTTCGGTAGCCACGTAAGTGTTTGGACACCGAAATTTAATCGACATGACATTAACAACGAAACATTGAGATATAAACTGATATTTATTTAGCATTTGCTATTTGAAACTTTCCAAAACTTGCCCATGATAAGTTTGTCTGCTATTAATAATTTGAATCTATGAAGCATTGTTAGAGAAACAATAAATATGAATTGATTGGCACACATTTTGAATTTGATAAACGATTGCAATATTTAGGTCTATAACAGAGTGATCTGATAGAGCTTAGTGTATATAGGTGTAAAGTGGAATGATTGAGAATGTATGTGGAAAGCCAAATAAGTAGGTAATTTTTTAGATAAAATATATAGGTGTTTCACTTTAATGTCCTTTTTGAGAATGAAGAAAGGTTGAGATGGAGGTCTATTGTTCTTTTCCGAGAAAACCAATAGATCAAATTCATATTCCCTATATACGTTTCCTATGTAAATAATCAAAATTTATTTTCTCTCAATTTCATTTAAAATATTTTATTTTTTTGGGCACGAATATTTAGGAAAAAAATTAAAGTACTTAAACAGATAAAGTGAATATGATCCATATTTTTAAAAATAATTATTTATTAAAATGGAATGAAATATTTGTAATAAGATAATTTAAAAAGGAAAATAAGATATTTTAAATAGGACGGATGGAGTAGTATATAGGTTCTTCCCCCTACTAAGCACATAAAGATATTAACTCTTCAACATTATAAGCTATATTAAGATATCAAGAAAGCTTATTAGTTTAAAAATGTGTACTCATATTTATCCACATAATAATAACGATATATATTATTAATGTTTATTCATATAAAATGCCTAATCATATTCGTTCACATAATTATGTATATTTTTATACAATGTATAAACTCTCAAAATACACATTTCCTTTCTTAGTGTTTGTTCTATTTTCTTCTATTTCTTTTAAATTGATATTCATCTTCTACCCTCATTCAATTGACTCTTGATTTCTTTTATGTTTACTACGCCATCAGCATTTTCTACTATTTCATATCTTGTCCATGACTTCAAAATCTTGCCCTTGCGATATTTCATCACCATGCAGCCAAAATGCTCAAAAAATATTCTCCATAGTTTCCATATCTCTGGTTACCAAATCTACTGCATCATACTACAAGGTACAACCTCCCTCCACAACAACAACAAAAAAGGAATGTCTGAATTGCATTAAGCATTCATGAATTGACATATATGTACACATTGTGGTTAATACAAAAGATCAAATTTAGTACACAAGTTAAACCTACGTATAGGCATGCCATGCCTCTTCCACACTTTTGAGGTTTCACGACTACAAAACTTGAGCCTCCAAAGGAATGAAACAAGGATATACAAAACGTAAAGATGCAGTCGAAGGATACCTAAATTAAGGCTCTTCATTACCGACTCCTACTCGATTATTCACCTCATCTTCATCTGTATGGGAGCTTTCTGTACCTATATCGCAGTACAACACTCCTCTAGCTTCATCTTCCTCCAAAAGAGATCACCATCCTCTCCCCCACCTGCCTTCAAGGTGTCGCTTTCACTCGCCCGAGATTCATACCTTCTAGAAGGTCGATATGCGGATACTAAGTCTGCAGCCCTCACCTTAAAGAAACAAATTATTGGCTTGTGAGATAGACATAATTAAAGCATCGTGTCAAATAAGTAGAAAAAACAGTAGGGAATGTGCAATTTTGAGAAGTAATGCATTGAATAGAAAACATAATTATGTGAGTGATCATGTACATTCCAAAATTTATAAGCATTGTAAATGATTACGATTATGCGGAAGAATGTAATGTGGCTATACATTTAAATTAATATGCTTACAATGTTGAAAGGAAAATACATTTTACTTATATAACCAATCTTTATATGCTAGCATGGTGAAGAAAAGATACACTTTCAGATTTAGATTAATTACATAGGAAACATTTCTATATAGGTTAAAGAACTGTCGGAAGTGGAGAGGGAGGTGAAAACTAATAGTGACATCAATACTAAATGAATCTAGATTATTATAGATTGAAAACTTATGCATGCATGTGCATGGATATGTGAAAAAACCAGTTTTGTCTCCGATCAATATGCAAAGAAGTAATATTGCTGGATAGTTAAAGGCAATATTTAGGTTTCCATAATGATACATGGTGGATGGAGATACTTTACAAAGAAAACAGGTCTATAGCACATTTAATCATTATGTAAAGATTAAGATTTTCCGGCTAAGCCTCCAGAGTGTCAGCATAATAACTCGTTTTGCAAAGATGGAATACCTGCAATGGCTTCATAACAGTTATCTCTTGATCATCGCTTCTTCCTATTGCTTCTTGAGCTTGTACTTCCATTGAATCTCTTACAAGCTGCCTTAGGAAGCTTACATCATCAGACATAACGCCAAGTCCTGTCAAAAGTTTCGACCCGAGCTGCAAACTTGTCTGAAGGAAAAAAAAAAGTTCAAAGGAAAGTGTTAGGATTCTAAATCACTTTAAGAAATTTCTTATCGAGAATGCAGATCACGATACCTCTGCATTTTCAAGAATGGCATCAGTTGCACCCGCTTTCTTCAAATCTAGCAAATGCATCATGTCCTGAGCACGGACATATATAGGAACCTGCAAAATTAAGTATTAGCCACTCCATAGTAATTAAATGAATCTACTAAAGCCTTAATTTCAGTCTCTGCTGGTGTGTGCAAAAATGGTGTTAGTGTGTGAAACAATCGAGGAGTGAGTCAAAAATGGTGTATTAGTGTGTGTGCAAATAGTTAGCTGCAGCTTCAGGACGAAGTCACAAACATCGTCCATTTGAGGGGCTCAATTGAGCCATTCTTTAAATCCGAGGGGGTGAATGAGACAAATAGTCAAGGAGAGGGCAACTTGAGCCCCACGGAGTACGGGAGTAGTTGAGGTCTATCTGACCCTTATCCCTGTTATATATATATAGGGGGAGAGAGGGAGTTACCGCAGGGAAGCCAAGACGAATGCGCTCAACAGCCTCAAGAGTTCTCTTCTTCTCTGTATACATAATCAAGACCGCTTTGGGGGAAGTGATGCCAGCAGACTGCAAAACAGCTGGACGGGAACCATCTCCATAGAGAACAGGGAAACCAAGTTTCCTAGATGTCTGTTATCACGGAAAAATAAAACTATAAATAAATTGAATCTGAGGCTCAGAAAATCCAATCTGTCAAAAAGGAAATACACTACCTAGCAGAACAGCTGGAATTTTTTAATTTCGTTTTGTAGATTAGTAATAATAGAATGTACAAACTGTATAAAATAACTGGCTTCTGAAATCAGTCTATGACCAACTATAACTGCAAACAAGCAATGCAAAGGAGAAGGAATTTCTTTTAAAAAGTTGGGCATTCCTACTTCATTTGAAAAATTGGAAAAATAAAATAAAATTGATGTTATCATTTGGTTTTGTACTAATGAACAATGTCACAAATTAAGCAGATCAGTAGGGTAGCATCTAATAAGACCCAATTAATCAAAGACAATAGAACCTTCTTCCTAGTCGGTTTTCTTCCAATATGATCTAGTTTATTAACACTTCACATAGATATTACACTTGTCCTTATAACCTCAATACTTAATCTAAATATATGATTATATCTGTCGAGCAGATCAGGAGCATTTCCATTCAAAATCTTGGTCCCCCTCTCTAGGATCTCACAAGAACCAACCTTCACAACAGAAGGATCGAGATCAAAAGCAACATATGGCCACCCAGCATCACCATCAATTCCAGAAGCCAGTGGAGTTGATAAGAAATTGGCAAGGACCTTGTTCACAAAAGAGCTTATATTAACTCAAATTGAAAAATATTGTCGCCATGCTAATAAAAAGGATGTCTGATATAGATAAACTAACTCTACCTGAGCCTTTTTCCCGAACCCAACTATAACAACAGGGTCGGTGGCATCAAAGTTTACAGAGTCATCAGCTTTCTGTGACAAAATAATTCAGTCAATAATAGATAAGAAAGCAGAGTTGGAAATGGGATATAATTATTAAAGTAATAGAAAGTATGCTTCATAACTTAGATCATCACTCTTCAATTGTTTTACAAATGGCGTAATGCAAGAAACAAACTGATATTTTTCCTAATAATTTGGTTAGTCGGTCAATTAAGGGATCTGAAAGATTGAGCACCAATCCATTTATTTAAATCAAAGGACAAGCTTACTTAGCTTATTCAACCAACTAACTAAATAAACCACATGTTGCTGAGTTATTTCAGGAACTTACATTCTCATCTTCGAATTTCTCACCAGCATAATCAGCCAACTTTCTTCCTACTTCATTCAGAAAGGGTGTAAGCGACATAGACAGGACAACAACGATAATGAGAAGCTTGTTCAGTTCAAGTGGTAGCACCCCAAGCCTATATTACAAGGATTTGGAGTTAGCTACATAAATCCTGTGGATTTCAATGACAAAAAGGTATCGAGAAAAAGAATTCATTATTACCTGTTTGCCAGTGAAAATACTACAAAAGCAAATTCACCACCTTGAGAAAGAAGCAACCCTATCCTTATGCTCTCTGGGAGACTCAGCCCAACTCGGGGACCTAATGCTGTTATTATCAATGTCTTGATAACTATCAAACCTGCCAAGAGTGATATTACATTTGGCCACTCTCGGATCAGGAGCTGCACCAAACAGGTGGAAACGTAAAGGGGGGGGGGGGGTAAGTAAGCTCCAAAACAGAGGTTCTTGCGGAAAGATTAGAAGCAAGCAAAATTCTATGAACAGGCAATATTGCCAAGAAGTTATGGCCAATAGTGCATCGAAACAGTGATGCACATCAAGCAAACATGAATCATAGAAGAAACTAGTAAAGGAGATGAAAAATCTACCCTCATAGTACCAAAATATATGAAGTACCTGCATGTCGATAGAAGTACCAGTTGTCACAAAAAACAACCCAAGAAGCAAGCCTCTAAAAGGCCGTATATCGGCTTCAATTTGTGTACGGTAGTTAGTCTCGGCTAAAAGAGCCCCAGCCAAAAATGCCCCTAGCTGCAAACAAATCAAATTAGAAACCTTTCAGCTTCAGTATTGTGACGTGTTCGTATTGTGATCTGTATAAAAGGATGCAATATCAAACCGTGTCACTGAAGCCCAACTTCTGGGTAATTAGTGATGTTCCTGCAACAGTAAGCAAGCAAAGAGCAACAAAAGCTTCTGAACTCCTTGCTTCTGCAACAACCTGGAATCAACAGCCAAATTTCATCACTAGCAAAATAATAGTGGACATTTATTCTCTTTGAAGTACAGTTGTTCACACCTCAAAAATTCGCCTCAGAAGATACTTTCCACCGAGAGACAGCAGACCTAGTCCGCCTAAAGCTTTTAGACTTTCTTTCAGAAGCATTGGCCAAACACTTTCTTCAACTAAATTCTGCAAATAATACCTTCTGAAGCTTTAGTAGCGGTTTGGTAGCAATGATGCAGCTTCAGAAAAATAACAATCTGATAGGCAGCAGCCTTGCTCGCAGAATCAGTTCATAGAAAAGATATATATTTTCACATATAATACTTAAAAAGACTTGAGCAACCAGCTAATCTACGTATATCTCAATATCAGTTTTTTGCAAGACCATTTCTTGTTTAGGTTACTAAAAATCACAGTTTGAATAGGATGACTATGATAAAAAAATAGGTGAGTACCTAAACAGCATCTTATTGTTTATGCCATCTGAATATTTCAATATACCTGGCTCTCGAGCACCGGCAGTATCACAAGAAGTGGGACAACTGCAATGTCCTGCAAATACCAAGCAGTAGGGATCCAAAAAGGTTACTTGCTCCGCATGTTTTGGAACACTGTCATGTGACCACTCCCAGCCAATTCAGGGTTCAAAAAAAAAAGATGGTGATGGGAAAAGCATATAAAACCTGCAATAGAAGTATCCCTAGAGTTGCTGACCCAAATCTGGTTGGGAGCTCCCCCTTTTCTGCAAGAAGCTATAATTGTGTGTAAGAAATAATAAGCACGAGATACGCTTTTGGTAATTAAGCATGACCTCTGCCAACTAGTTTTTCATTCTTATCGTGATATTGATATTACACTCATCTCAAAGGTTACTCCAGAACTTAATTCTTTAGAGAAAAAATGCACTCAGAAATCTAAGCCTAAACCAATGACAAGGAGGAAGATATGAATAACCGCTAAATCAATATACTATAAGATTGTTAAAAATTTACAGTAAAAAGCTATTGAACCTTAAAATAGATCTGTAATATTGCTTATTCTGTAGCCGAATCACATAAAAATGGCAAAAGTTTTCAAGAGTTAATTTGATGGGCAATGGGGACATAGAGAACTCAAGAAATAAGTAAAGGATACAGTCAAAAAATCCAGTTTTAATATTTCTGCAGTGCGCAAGCAAGCCACGGATGAAGGGGAACTCCAACTATTCAGGTCATTTGAGCTGAAGTACCTGGAGAACAAATGCTGAAGAAGATAAGGAAAGAGCAGCACCAATAACCACAGCCTCATCAATGCTTCGAATGTTGACCTACATTTTTTCATAGAGCATCATCAAAACCCAACAAACAGTGAATAAACTGCACACACACACAGACATATATGAAGGCCTTTTTATTTAATCCTTTTATTTTAATGTCTTGATAAAGGGATATAGGGAGTATAAATTAATTTTTGCAGATCAATTTGCCTTAAAATCGAACCAGTGTGGAATTTTAGGCATATAATATCTCACCAAGTCAGATCTTGAGTGGAAAAGAAACTCCAATATTCTTGTTCCAATAGCACCATTTGGTGGCAGCTCAAATGCTGTGAAAGCAAGAGTTGATAGTATAACCTATAAGGTGACAACACAAAATCAGCACATGCATAATCAAATGGAATATTCTAACATCACGTTACAACCTCTAGTACACCAAAAGCATTATGTAATAAGAGATACAAGAAAAGGAAAAGCAAAAGATGGACAGAGACCCAGAATCTTAAAGAGCTTCATGCATCTGAGTCTGCTCTAATTAGTTCGGGACCTCCTCATGTAAGCTAGCATCATCCCGAGATTATCTAAACTAGCTAGTGTGTAGAAAATAAAGTTGCATGACTCTAGGTTGCAGGCGTATGGTACATAGGAATGCATAACACAACAATAGATGAAATACCAGCTCAAAGAAGTTAAAATATGATAACAAAGTCGGTGAATCATGTTGGTAAAAAAATAGCACAAGGCAAGAGACACAGAGCTGAGGGACATAGGTTGAAATTTAGAGCCAGAAAATAATGCAGAGCTCCAAATATGTTTATGCTAATACAAGAGAATGTAATGCACAAAGTCCACAAGAAGTATCTCATACAAGGAAGACTATAGGGCATGCAGAAACTATGTAATTCATTGACAAAATACTTGTTTAGCTGATAATTTAGCCAGGAGAGACGATAGTAACCATGTTTTCGTACCTCAACGGTCAATCACAGATAAAAAGACACAGATTTATTGGTGTACATTAATAAAGAATACAGAGTTGAAACATATACAATCACACCAACTCAAGATGTCACAGCATTGGGCACTCTGATTGCAACAAGAGCCTTCTTCAGATAGAGTCAACATTCAAATTCAGAAGATTAGGCATACAACCCATTTCAAAAATCTTGACAACTTTATATTGTATTCAATACATTTTTCAGATTATATCTCATGGTGATCAGGGAATGTGCATTCTCTAAAACAAGCACAAAAGCTATATTCCCACATAAAATTCGCTGTTAAACTAGGAGGTACATCACGAACATAGCACAGAAAAGATAATCAAGAAATTCTTTAACAATTGGCTAGTGGCACATTTAAGAACAATAAGATACAAAAGGTTAAGATACAAAAGGTTGGGGAACCTATAGAAAAAGAAATATTGGGTTTGAAATGCTGCAGTTTAAATCCCCTTTGTCTCAGAAGGAGAAGTAAGCAGAAATCTTTTTGAAGCCTTTACAAATGAAACAGACAATGAGCTTGGTCAAATATATAACAAAGTTGATTTCGACTTAGTTCATAACTAACCACTATTAATCAGTATCCGGGGAAGTCACAGCTTTACAGAACACACACCCTGCATTATGCAGAAGTTGAATCTAATTTATTTAGCATATTCATTGTTTATTACCATTTAATCACATCTTTCACTAGAAAATAACTGACATGAGACAGTATAACGCAGACCTCATGGCAAAGGGATCCAAGAAATCAAAAATATTTGTCAGTATATACCTGAGTTAGCCCTAGGCCAAATGCAAATTTAGCAAGAGCACTCAAGCGGGCAAGTGAGAGTTCCAAACCCATCTCAAACAGCTGCAAGAACTTATCTGTTAGTTAATCTCATCCAATAACCTTTCTAGGAAGATGGATAACTTTATATCATAACTTAGAACTGAAGGAAGAATAACACAGAGAAGAAGTTGAGAAACCAAAATAGTTGTTTGGGCTTAATTTAGGTTACATGGTGGGCTTCAGATCCAGTAATAAATAAATAAAAAGTTGGAATTACCAAGAAGAGAATTCCCCATTCAGATAGAATTTTAACATCTGTGAGATTTCTAATCAGGCCAAGTTGATTGAGCACAACCCCTGCGAAGAAGAAACCTAGAATCTGAAACAATCAAATAAATTAGCACTTGTTGGTCATAAACACAACATACTACAAAGTCGAAGAAGAAGAAGACGCAGCTGAGTGCAGCCAACATGGCAATATGATTCATCATGATAATAATCTACAATTCTAGACAACATAATGTTGTTTAGCATTTAGCTAAATGGTTCCTCTCCAGAAAGGAGGCACTCTAATTTGATTTGTGATATGAGCAAATCCAAGGATTTCCGATTTTTGCAAAGATGTGAATAAATTTTGTCAGGTCAAAGAACCCATGCATAATCATGTAGAACTCATTAAAACATATATCTGAAGATTGGTAAAAAAAAAAATCAAAATGAAAGCATTTACACATGAATGTTGACTACCAAAACCAATTTGTAGAAGTTAACCAATGAAACTTCAAGAATCCTAATAGGTAAAGTCAACTTACTGGACTAGCTTTAATCGTTTTGAAGACAGGAACCACAAATACTGTTACACCTAAGAATGTCAGCGTGTCCAGCCCCAAGTCATTGATAACATCAACAGCAGTCGCAACATCGAGTGATGCATGTATCCTAAATCTAAATTTTTGACATGTCTAAGTCTGAGAAGGTGGGCCCCTTCTCCACCAGTTACTGAGTAAGGTGATAATGGTCTCCCTTTGAAGCCATTGTAAACTCTGTACACAAGATGGCAATTGATTCTGCGACTCATGGATAGGGATGGGGCACCCACCAACTGACCACAGCTGGATGAGACAGTAAGATGACAGTGGGATGGGTGGGAAGCCGAGGCAATTGATCTAATGGGATTAGTCTGGAAAATGATGTCATTGCCCTGCAATACATAGAGGTTGATTAGCAATTCAATCATATGTTGCCACACAAATGATAAATATACAACCATGGTACATGAAATCCAAATTAAAATTCAAGTTAGGGGTAAAAACATGTCATATATGCAGATTGACATATATCACTAAACAGTCAAAAGCTAGGCATATCAAATCTCAAGAGAGAAATGTGTAAACCTTCTATCGTTATATGAACAATAATAATTTGGTTGTCATTGACAAGCAAGTGGAAGCAAAGTCCACGATTAACATAAATATAGCAAGACAGTATGGATGTGATTAACTTAAATCATCAAAATAAACACTCCTAATAGCAATCAGTGGGGACACGTGAAAGATATCAATATATCCCAATTTTATTGCTACTATATAAATAAGAAGTCCAAGATAGTTGTTCAACATAACCATAAACTATTCCCCTTCAATGTAAACATATTCAGCATAAGTGAAAACGATGATCCTCCCATTCTCCCGACTAAATTGCAAAGGAAATGAACAAAAATAAAAGCAAAAGATCCAGAGCATTCAAGATTTCCGGTCCCAGATTGACTAAACATGTAATTGAGAATTCCACGACAGTAGTTCAACAGTAAACAAAAATGAAGTGAAACTCACTTTCAGATTGTGGGCATGGGACACTGCATCCAACATACTGACATTCATGAAACCAAAACAAACAACCTAATCAAGAATCGCAGCGAACATTTGATAAGACACACAGTGAAGAATCTTTGGTGTTGAGATTCGGAGCTGGAGTGGATAGATAATAGTGTTCGGAGTAGGGAAGGAGGAGGAAGCGGAGGAGCCACACGTTTACGCCATTGGAGTTTTAGAGCGGAATGAAATTTGTGATTTTAACGGTCACAATATCAAAACACTAACTTATTTTTGGATGATTGTTATGTGGTTACGTGGCGAATTGGTGATTCTCAATTTGCGTGGGTTTATTACAACTAACTTTCCGGACAAGATTTGTTACAAAATCTTTTAGATAGTGTTCACTTTTGTTTTTTTTAAAATAATTATATATTAATTATAATAAATAAGGATAATTAGATTTTGTTAATTTATAATTGAATTTATTAATTTATAATTAAAATTTATTAACTCATAATTTGGTTTATTAATTCATAAATAAAGTTTATTAATTCATAATTAAGATTTATTAATTCACAATTAGGGTTTATTATTCAAAATTATGATTTATTAATTCATGATTAGGGTTTATTAATTTTAATTAGATTTTATTAATTCAAAATTAAGATTTAATTCAAAATTAGAGTTTATTAATTCAAAATTATTATTTATTAATTTATAATTATATATTTATTAATTTAAAATTTATTAAATTAATTAATTTTAATTAAAATTAATTAATTAATTAATTAATTAAAAACTTAATTAAATGATCTCACTGTACGTGCGGTGGGCACGGGGAGACCACCCCAATCTTTTACTCCAAGCTACCACATTTTTTGTAATAAAAAAATGTCATTATTGAGTAAAAATATCCAAGCTAGTACTTTTTATATAAAATCAATTTTCAGATTTCTTTACTTTTATACTGTTGAATCTAAGGAATCATCCACTGCTCTGTTTTTGTTCGGTTCAATTGAGTTCTTAAATTTTGTCATGCTTTATTTAAATCTAACTATATGTAGTTATTTGAGGATATAATAATTAATAAGACTTGAAAACAAAGTTTGAAGATCCAATTGGAAAGTTAAAAGTCAAAACTATAGTGCAAGGTTCAAGAATTCAATAAATCAAACAAATAGGGCTAGTTGCAAAAACCGTAAAAAGTCCAATACGGCTTCAATTGTACAGTAAAAATAGGGTTCATTACCGATATGATTATGATTACATCAATCTACGTCGAATTACATTATTCCCGAATGAAGCGAGGAAAATATAAGAGGAATGTTTGAAATGTTGCACAGTAGTTCAGAGCACAAACGCATATGCTAATAACATATCGTTTTTGTAATGCGTTTCCCAAATTGAACATAATAAAAAGGATTACATATTACAATATATTTCAAAAGGCATATAAATATATTCAAGCAAATCATAATCTTTAATAATAGTTTGACAGCACGAAACACACAGCATGAAAACTAAAATACGGCAGATACTGTAATGCATATAAGCGTGGAAAAAGAAAAACATACGAAGCTCGGCAATGCATATGAAAATCTGCGATATACAGCTTATTGAACACACTGATTGGTATTATTACACAACACTATTATCACATTCAAATTGGAGCCAAAAGCTTGCACTCAACATCACATCGAAGACTCGGAATTCCCCGGAGTGAACTTCAGCGACACGCTGTTAACACAGTGGCGTTCATCCGTAGGTGTACGAAACCCTTCTCCTTTGAAGACATGACCAAGATGTCCACCGCAGGCTGCACATGTGATCTCTATCCTCCGTCCATCAGGATCAGCCTATACACAGTGTCAACCATTGTCCGTCAGATATGCTAGCTACCACTCGAAGATTGCACGAAGGAAACTTACAGTTCGGTTTATGGCCCCAGGGAGACCCTCAAAGAAGGCAGGCCAACCACAGCCTGAGTTGAATTTGGTAGTCGACTTGTAGAGTGGAGTTCCACATCCTGCACATTCGTATACACCCTCTCCAAAGAACTTGTCATATTGCCCAGTACCAGGAAACCTGATTATATGTAGGTCGTCAGGCATATCTCATGGCACAGTAAATAAACGACAGTGTATACTAGACATGCCTTCCGGAATGCACCGGTGCATCCGCCCTAATTAAAACTTAAGGAAATCTTTACTTTAAGGATTAACTTAAACAGATAAAATAATATAGGTTAACTCATAGTTTATTTTAATAGATTGGAATTTTAAGATATTCTAAAATCCTTGATAATTTCTATCATTTGAGTTAATTTAGCTTGATATATATCCCATTTAAAAGGTAGGATTGGATAAATCTTAATAATAAGAATAAAAATAAACAATCATGTATCTTATCAATCATGAAAAGTAAAAACCTCTAAGGGGGTATTTATTTTACATGATTAGGCGGAATATACATAAAATTAATCCAACCTAATCCGATGTTTACTTTTAAGAATTAACATTTGTGAATATCTTAAAGCCCGAAATTATTTTAATTATTTGGGTTGCTATTCATTGATTTTAATCTAACCAATATAGATGGGATTGTAGTAATTCTCCAAACAAATAGAGAATTATTTATCCCAATTTTAATCTTCCACTAATTCCTTGTAGTAAACAAAGGACTGATAAATAAAAATTATTTTATCATACATTTAATCTATCAAATACTCAATCTTTCAAATGCTAATCATAAAAAATAAATGTCTCCCTAATTTTGATTAATAAACCCTAACTAAGAATTAATAAACTTTAATTGAAGATTAATAATCCCTATCTGAGTGGATGCACATGCATCCAGAAGTACATAAGTCGTTGCCATTAGTATTGACAACATCTGACAGCAGCAGCAACGGAGAAAGGGCGATAGTAGAAGTGGTTTACATTAGTAGGTGTACGATTCAAATACAGCTGCGGGGAAAAGTGCACACTGAAAGAAGCTCCCAGCAACTAGCAATTATGAAAAAACACATGGCACAGCTATATCCGTATAATCTGAAATTTCTCCTTGTTTTCTTCCAATTAAGGTAAAAGACATGGGAGAGAGTTCTTCAGCCTTGATAATTAAGTGGCAACTAAAGCTGTATGTTATCAATACGAATGAGAAGTGAAGCATCAAAAGAAGGTACGTTAATCTGATAAAGCCAAACATCGCATAAAGCTCAACCAGAGTTGCTTCCCATACATCTGATCCGATCAGTCATCACAATAATACCCGAAATGAGCTCTCTAGGCATGGATGATCAGGTCTTTCAGTCGAAGAATATATAAATAAGTCAGCATTTAGCATTAGTTTCTCCCTTTAAGCATTTTTTGTCGTGTGAGTAGCATTTGTCAAGCGCAATATATGCAATTATTATCAACAAATAGATTGCCCAAAGATTTCAGTTAGATCATATCCAGGAAGAAACATTCCTCAATTTCAAGGATATCTCGCAGTTTGCTAGAATGGGAAACAAATACTACAACTACGCTGGTGATTTTTAGCGTATTTACCTAATTTTTTGACTGGAAATGGAAACCTTAGGAACTACGACCACTAAAATTTCTCACCTATAGTCTCACAGAAGAAATTGTTTAGAGACAGGGGTAGAAAGAACTGAAGATCTCATCAATATCTAGAAGAATCAGAACACCAGCGTGAATAATTTCCACAATTGCATCCCCAAAGGATAAGACACCACAAACTGACGAAACAAACCGCTTGAATTTCATTATTTCAAGTACCCCCATAACAATTCAAGAAAAAATAACAAAAAAAAAAGTGGGGTAGAAATCAAACGTACTCCGTGCCTTTCAGCCTTAGAATACGAAACTGCTCCGGTGACAGAATAGCGCGCCACTCGTCATCCGATTTCTGCACTGAATCAGTAGCAGCCATGGCGACAACTCCGCTTCTGAAACCCTTCTTTCCCCGATTCAGACTTAACCCAGAAAACCCACCCGACAAGTAGCTGCTATATCTAATTATTTGACTAATGGGAGTGTAAGAGATGCGATTAATTGGGTTGGGATTGAGTGTTGCGAGAGCGGGGGCGCTGGCAATAAACGTTCTAGAAGCTGCGAAAGGCGAGATTTTCATTATTTGAGAGCCCATTTTGATATATAATTAAATTAATCACCTCGCTTTTCTTCTATATGTGTGCGAGTGAGTGCATCATTCCATTGAGGTAATCTGCGGTGAGAAGCAAGCAACGAAATGTAAGGGGGATCGGCTACGTGGGTCTTGGCTCTAGGCTGTTCTGCAGCTTTCTTTCGGATAAAATGGATAACTGGATGTAGGATTTTGGAAGCCCACGTAGGAATATTTGCAACAAATTGTGTTCATGGAAAAGAAATTGCACATGTGTTAAAGTGTTTCTCGTGTCAATGTCGATGAGAGGTATGTATTTGAGCTCGAATCGATATCAATGGCAATAAGCAAGTTTCTTGTAGATAGAATTGTCAAATTATCGGTTTAAATTCAAAAATCTAACAAATATAAGAAAGTCATAACTCAATCTAATTAAAAATCAAGCTTTTTTGGACAGATCACAAGCAGAATCCATGGGCCTAATGGGGAATTCGGACCAGCCAAAGCCAATTTGAAATTCTATTGGACCGAAAGATGTGGTCTAGTGACCCTAGTCTGAATAATTGAGTCGGTACAAACTTATTTTAATGCTTCTAAACGTAAGTTATGGCATAATTAAAAATCATATTTTGTTACAGGTGCTTAGTACTTATAATTGATAATTTAAAAATAAAAATAAAATAATGTTCCAATCTATCCAATTATTTAGTAATTTTATCAATTTTAAGACGATCTTTAACTTATCAATTATATTCCAATATTTACTTGTATTAATTTTATCATCAGAGCTTTCTCCTGGCAGCTGAATCATGAGTCATCGTGCCAATGACTTATTATTATTATTATTATTATTATTATTATTATTATTATTATTATTATTATTATTATCACAAATTGCATGTGGATATTGATGTTCCACGTAAGGACCCTAAATGTTGTAATATTTGATGGATGTTTACTTTGCATGATTAGGTTGGAGAGATAAAATTAATTCAACCTAATCAAGTGTTTACTTGTAAGGATTAATATTTGAGGATATTCCAAAACTCGAGATTATTTTAATCCTTTGAATTATTCTCAATTAATTTTAATACAATCAATATAGGTAGGATTGAAATAATCCTCCAAATAAAGAGAGAATTATTTATCTCAATTTTAATCATTCACTAATCTTTTATTGTAAACAAAGTCTTTTAGTAAACAAATGATTAATAGATAAAAATTATATTATCACATATTTAATTCATCAAATAGTTAATCATTCAAAATGCTAATCATGAAAAGCAAACACCTCCATGAGAGTTTTGTTTTCTTTTTTAATAATATCGACTCATCCTTTTATTATATCATCAATCTCTTTCTCTATACCTAGATGATCGCCACAATCGCAATTCAAGTTCACTTCAAACTCCATTTGATCACTCCCACTTAATGATAATTTATTTTACTTCTAAAATAATAAATTTTTCAAAGACAACAATGTTTAGGATCTTTGCATGAAATATTAATATCCATATAAATACTTATTGTTTTGGACAAAATGATAGGTCATCATCCGGCGCACTACTTTACGGTTGAGTTAGTGAAGGTTTGATGATAAAATTGAAACAACATACAAATAAAAAGGACCGAGTTGGGAACTTGGGATGAGTAATAAGTGTCAAAAGCTGGGAGAAAGCATCAAAACAACTCTTTTGTTATTAAAGAAAATGGTTTCTATCTACAATATAAAATAAATGTAAGATTATAGAATTCACGATATGTCGCCATCCGCTCAATCCAAAGAAAACCCAAATTTGACTTAGAATTAATTTGCATTTTCTAAATATGAACGTGCGACATAGTCCGTAGTCCGACTGGTCCACCATCACCATTGGTATTAGTTGGAATCAAAAGTCAAAAAACGAGAAAAATGAAAAGAATATGGACCAACTGGTTATAATTTATTTGCCTAGTCTAACGCGGCAGGGCGCCGTACTCATCAGGGCGTGTGCCGCCCAAACGTCCGTTAATTTTATTAACGTCTTCGATATTATTGTTGTAGATTAAGAAGATAGATTGTGAAAAGTTATGTGTGTGAAATTGAAATATTTTTAGTATAAAATTATTTTCTTTTTATTGAGTAAATTTTTTTTTTTTTTTTGAGCCAACAAAAAGGAAACAGTAAAAAAAACAATAATGAAAAAGGAATTCCTTAAAAATTAATTCCTTGCACTTATTATTTTTGTCTTTTAATTTTGACAGTATTTTTTTAGAACTATACGCACTAATTCTTTTAGATGATATCAATTTCTGACTTACTGTAGTAATTTGAAGGAAACGTCTTAACAAATAAATTGCCTTTCATCGTCTCTCATAATTGATAGCATTAGATGTTTTTGTTTCCTAGTGAATCTCTTATATTAAATCGCTTCCAATTAAATTGTGTGCAATTTTATTTTAATGTAATTATCCAACAAACAATTCCAACCTTAGTGCAAAAACTAGACAATCACAACTAGCTCTCCCAATCGCAACGATATAAGTTTTTTTTTTGAAATTTCCACCTCACTTGTTCTTCGTGTATTAATTGTGATTAGCTACCATGTCAATCGAGTCCACAGATCCTCCGACTCTTGACTCTTTTTATACTGTTCTACTCCATGATATGATATTCTAAATAAATTATTTATGAAGTTAAACCGATCTATTGAGCTTGGTAGATTTTTATTCAAAGTCCTAGCAAATAAACTAGGCAATACCCAGAGCGGAGCTACATTGGGGCCTCCCCCAACTTTTTTAGAAAACTACTAGTATTATATATCCATTTATAATTTCAAAATATGTTGTAATGCAGCTGGTTAAGAACCATGCCTCTCTCTCCAAGAGGTCGCGGGTTCGACGCCTTTCTCTGCATTCTTTTTGCTCAGTTTTCTTTTTTCTTCCTTTTCTTTTCTCTTCCTTTTCCTTTCTTTTCTCTTCCTTTTCTTTTGCTTCCTTTTCTTTTCTCTTCCTTTTCCTTTTCCTTTCTTTTTGTTTCTCTATTTTGTGTCCTTCATTTCTTTTTTCTTTTTTTGTTTTTCTTTTATTCTCTATTTTGTACTCTTTATTTTCTTTTTTATTTCTCTACTTTGTAGTCTTTTCTCTTCTTCTATAATTTGTTTTACATTGATAAGATAAAAGATATATACAAATAATAAAGTTTTATATGTAATTTCATGATCAATCAATTTTTAAAAAGATTATGATAAACTTATTATAATAGTCACTAGTAATATCTATTTAAATTTATTCTAATAAGTTTTATATGTGAATTAATTTTAGATTCAATTGTTGATTTGTAATGGGTACAAGAAAATCAAGATTTGAGTTTTATAATATAATACCATTTATAATATTAACACTTATAATTTTCTTATTATTTTAATTTTTATAGCTATTATTGATTGATTGTTTAGTTATTTGTAAGTAAATCTTATTATTTTATTTTGTAAGATATTAAAATATAATGAAGAAGAAATATATTTAGTATAAACAATTACCTCAATTCAAATAATATTACACTATTATTTAAATTATTACTCCTTACATCCCATTTAAAATGTCCACTTTCCTTTTTGGGTTGTTAAATTACAAATGTCTCATTCCATTTTAGGAAGTAATTATTTCTTCAAAAGTATGAGTCCTACTCATTTTTATCAATTTAACTACTTTATATATATCTCCTAAATACTACCGTCTTAGAAAGAAAGAGATAACTTTAAATGGGACGGAAAGAGTATTATTTTAAATTTGATTTTAAAATTATAATTAATTGGTACGAGAAAAATTTCTCTCCGTCATTTGCAATACCAATGCCTATTTCCATCCTAACTTCGTACTACTGCATTTATCCTTGCATTGACTGAAGTTGTGTGAGGACCAATTGCATCATATTAATTCTCAAAATAACATATCTTTTACCTAAAATTGATTTTTTCGCATTACCAACTTACTTTGGAATTATAATATTCTTGAAAAATTAAAAGAATTATTCGATTATGTACCCTAGAAAGACGTCATTTACTGATGGAACAATGTATTTTGATCACTAAAAATTAAGGGGATGGTGTATTTACAAAAGATTAGATGGTGATCTTTTAATTACTATGTCCTGATATTCTTATGAAAATTGCAAATTTATTAACATTATGTTGCTTCTATCTATTAATCTTTAATAAATTATTTACTTTTTACTCGATATTAGGGCATTGTTATCGTACAAACTATAATTTTTGATTCAATTTGTAATTTCAAATTTTCAACCCAACTTTTAATAAGTTGCAAACAAGTACTTAATTTTTCATTTTCTATTAGCGACTCAAATTTCTAAGTTCTCATCGTTCGAGCCCTTGATTCAAAAAGTTATAAGTTTAAAAGGAATATTATCTACAAAGATCAAACTATGAGGTGATCTCATGTAAGACCATCTGCATGTGCGGATGAGCTCCACGTGTGCCCCGACCTCGACGCCACTTTGATATATTAGTTATGTTATACAATGAGACATTGTTTAAAAGCAAATAAGATTTTATTTATAAAAAAATCAAATTGTGCACACAAACACAAAGCAGGAGTCATATTACATAAATGAGGCTTTACTTTCTTCAAAATAAATGAGACTTTGCTTAAACACTAATAAGACTATTATTTATATCAAGTACACAATGACTATTAATCTAAACAAATTACAATATCTATTTATATATGAGACTTTGGTTAAAAACAAATGAGATGTTTATTTATAACAAGTGAACAATAAGTATATTAGCGAATGAAACTTTGTTTAAAAGCATATTAGACGTTTATATACAACAAGTGATATAATAAGAGGGTGTTTGGTGAGCTTATAAGTTCTTTAAAACAACTTATAAGTTGTTTAAGAACTTATAAGTTGTTCTTAAGTGTTTGGCAAAATAATTTCATAAGCGAACATAATTTGTGAAAATAAGGTCCAACGAATTATAAGCTCCCTAAAAATAAGTTGGTCAATCCTAACTTATTTTTTCATAAACTTATAAGCAACCATGAATTTACCAAAATAACCTTATTATAGTTCGTTATTTGCTACACATACACTATCAACTTCACATCTCGTCAATTTTATCTTTCTAACTATGATTTTCTCTCTCTAACTCACGCTTCTTTCTCTAGCTTATAAGATCAATTATCCAAACATTTTAACAACTTATAAGCACTTGAGATATTATCTCTTATAAGCTCTTGAAACATCTTATAAGTTCTTGGAGCTTATAAGCTTCCTAAAATAAGCTTAGCCAAACACCCCCTAAGTATATTCACAAATAAGATTTTTATTATTATTATTGATTGGCTCAGGACTCGGGAGGATTGTGGTGTACGGGTTGGGTCTGGGCACGGGCTACACGCGTGGAAGGTCTGTCCACAAGTCAAATTAACCTGGCCTGAATTTTTGCGCCGAAGTATCGAATACTCCCTCCGTCCCCCATATTCCTTCCTAGGAATATGGGGTGCGAGTTTTAATAAAAGTTGTTGAGTGTATGTGAGTGGAATAGGAGTTCCACATTAATGTAATATTAAATTAGTTAGTGGTGGGTCATAGGTGGTAAAATGTGTAAATAAATAGGTTGTTGAGGGTAGAAAAGAGAAATAGTGGTAGACCATAGGTGGTAAAAGGTGTAAATAAAATTTTTTATTGAAGGTAAAGTTGGAAGATAGTTCCATAAATAGATAGGAAGGAAATTGGGGCGTCCCAAAAGGAAACTAGGAAGGAATATGGGGACGGATAGGTGGCAAAGTGGTCGGTGGTGGCCTTACCAATGAACTTTGGTTTTCTAGGGTTGGTGGTGGCCGAAATGCTATCATTTGAAAATTTGGTAGCCTGACAAATTATCTGGGCCATCAGACCACCTGGCCAAACCACTAATATTTAATTTAATAATATATTATTTTAATTTCAAAAATATGATAATAATGAATAAATTAAATCTACTAACATCAATTTCAAAGTAAATAAGATAAATTACTTCTACTAACATCAATTCCAAAATAAATAAATTAAATTAAATCTACTAACAAGTCTAATATCAATTTCAACGTAAATAAGATAAATTTAAAGTTACAAATATCATCAAACATCAAACATCGACCTTAAAGAAATGTAATAGAAAGAGTGATGGATGAAAGGATGAGTTTTTAAAAGTCATTCATTTTATTTTCTATATTTACTATTTAGTATTTACTACTAATATAAAATATTAAAACTTTAAATGTGTGGGCGGGCTTTTGGCAAAACCCGGCTTTTTAGCCTCAAAGCCCGGTAGACCCGTCGGGCTATGTGGGCGGGCTTTTTAGGCCCGATTTTTTTCGGGTCACTATTTTTACGAGCCCAACCCGACCCCAATTAAGGTTGCCGGGCGGCCACCGGGCGGGCCAATTTTGTCAGCTCTAGGGACGGAGTACTAATTTACAACATTTTAAAAATTGAATCAAAATTTGTAACTTGGAAGGACAATTTAGGGGTGAGCATTCGGTTCGGTTCGGATTTTGTCTAATCCGGCGATCCGAAAATCAATTTTGAGAGAAATACAATCCGATCGAGCGAATATCCGAAAAATCCGAAATCCGAAAATCAGAAAATTTTATAAATATATCCGAACCGAACCAGAAAATCCAAATTATGAAAAATCAGAAAATCGAAACTAATTTTGTTAATTCTTATATATATTTATATTAGATTTAAAAATATTTAAATAAAATATTATTATTATATATAAATTATATATAATTCGGATTTTCGGATTTTTTCTGATTAAAAAATCCAATCCGATCCGAAAATCAGAAATTTTGAAAAATATCAATCCGATCCGAACCGAAAATCCGAATCGAATTTTAAATTTCGATTTGGTTCGGATCGGATATTCGGATTTCGGGTATTTTGCTCACCCTTATTTAGGGCTGTAAATGAGTGTTATTCGTGAGTTATTGGACTCGGCTCGATAAAGTTCGTTCAAGTTCGTTTAGTGAAGCTCGTTAGTTAAACAAACCAAACTTGAGCATGATAGTATTCGCTCGTTAGCTCGTGAACAAGTTCGTTAAGCGATTTACTTTGAAAATATAAAATTATTAACTAGATATAATTATTTTCTTTCTATAATTAGTAATTATTGTGTTAAATCTCTAACTATTTTTATTTGTTCTAAGAAATCAATAAATATATTGTGTTATTATGGATAAAATAATTTATTTTAAAATAAAATAATCAATATTCTAAACATATATCTAAATTTAGAAAACTTTGTTTGGGTTCGATTAAAGCTCGAATAATTTCGTGAGCTCAAAATATTCGATAAATAAAAGCTCGAGGCTAATTTCGATCTTAAACAATAGAAACGGCGCGATGGTGTTAATTTCATTTCGGTTCGATTACACCCTACCCTTATTACAATTTTGTTAGATATATCCGAATTAGAGAGGTTAGAGATATTATACGAACCTCGCTGAGGGAAGCAAGAATAATTACCTTTGGCTTTATATAAATAAGCATTGCTTGGTCAATTATGACAGACGCACCAAATTTCCATGCCCAATTTTGAGCACTTGAAAATTTCGTTCAACCTTTACACCAAACCAAACCCCCTCTCATTTTTTCTCTGTCATTCCCTGCAATAAAACTCAGCTGCCCGAAGTCCTCCATTCCTGCAATCCCGGCTCCGTTCTCCGGCACCAATAATGGCGGCAAGCGGCTTCGCAATTTCCACCTCATCTGCCAACTGTAATGTTAATTCGGATACTAGATTGAAAATTGATCATTGCAGCAATGTTCGTAATCTGTCGAGTTCTTCCATGGTTTGTTTTCCTCCACGGAGGCGAGGTCTTTTCAATAATTTAAGGTATAAGGTTACTTTACCTGAAACGCGGTCGTTTATATTATGTCCGAGATGCGAGCTTGCTTCCGAGCCGGAGATCCCCTCTAAATCGAGTCTTTCGGCTCTGGAGCTTCTGAAGACTTCCGCTGCTGATCGTAAGTTTCCTCGTTCTTCATCTAATCGATTCTAGATTTTCTTTTGATTTTAGTGAAAAAAATGCTCCTTTTTCTTGTAGTTTTGTTTCCTTTTTATTGTGGCGTTTGTCTGCGGCGTCTGATCTTATTTTTGAATAAACTCAATGAGTTCTGATATTGTGATTGGAAGAGTAACGTGATGATTTTTTATGTTTGAATTCGTCTTGTCTTCCTGATTTGGTTTGATCGCTTTTGATTTTGGAGATTAGGCAACAAGGATTTTGGTGCTGGTGAAAACGTAAATTGATGATTATCTAATTTAGGGTTGTGCAAGGCACACGACGGTGATCTTATTTTTGAATAAACTCAATGAGTTCTAATATTGTGATTGGAAGAATAACGTGATGATTTTTTTATGTTTGAATTCGTCTTGTCTTCCTGATTTGGATTGATTGCTTTTGATTTTGGAGATTAGGCAACAAGGATTTTGATGTTGGTGAAAACGTAAATAGATGATTATCTAATTTAGGGTTGTGCAAGGCACACGACGGTATATTTTTCTCCTATTTGACCTTGACGGTGGACTTTTCTGGAATTTTGGAATCTATGGAGATATTGGAGAGTTTTATGGGCTTCATCAATTTACTCGTTTTAATATCACATCATATTGGAGGAAAGAATAATAAGGAAGTTAATATGTTTCACTGTTGCTGAAATGTTTCGAGTTTGTTAGATGTTTCTTGAGTAGATCATGAAGGGATAAAGCTCTAACAAAGACTTGTACCTTTTTCCATTCAGGTTATACGAAAGAAACAAGCAGTATTTTGGTTGTTGGTTTTAACTACCGTACAGCACCCATTGAGATGCGCGAGAAACTTTCTGTCCCAGAAGCACAATGGGCTCAAGCGATTGGTGAACTATGTGCTCTGAATCATATAGAGGAAGCTGCTGTTCTTAGCACATGCAACAGGCTGGAAATATATGTGGTGGCTCTATCCCAACATCGTGGAATAAAAGAAGTGACTGAATGGATGTCTAAGGTAATAACAGTTTGCAGGTTCTTATATGATATGAATAGGTGAATTGGTTGAATTGAAAATTTATCATAATGTTTTCATATAACATTCCATTTGTTTTTCCTACGTCTTTTTTATGACTGATAACACCTGATTTTCCTTAAGTGAAAGAAAGATTAGATGATAGCACTGATAACCTGCTTTCTCTACCTGAAATCTTTTTTACTTCTCTTCCGTGTTAAATAGTGTGGTAGAATCTTTTTTCTCAATAATGCTTGACATTGTCTATTCCATTCTGCAGATAAGTTCCGTTCCAGTTTCAGAGCTGTGTCAGCACAGAGTTTTGCTTTTCAACAAAGATGCCACACAGCATCTTTTTGAAGTATCTTCAGGGCTCGATTCCCTTGTTTTAGGTGAGGTCAAATTCTTTCACAAGTAAAACAAGTTGTTAAAACAGGACAAGGGGTCCCTGGATTTGAGCGTAAAATTAGTGGACTGTTTAAGCGTGCAATCACTGTGGGGAAACGTGTTAGAACAGAAACCAGTATCTCTACTGGATCGGTATCAGTTAGTTCAGCTGCTGTGGAGCTTGCTATGATGAAACTTCCAGAGTCTGCTCATGATTCGGCTAAAATGTTGGTAGTTGGAGCTGGAAAGATGGGAAAGCTTGTGATTAGACACCTAGCTGCAAAGGGCTGCAGAAGGATAGTCGTTGTTAACAGAACAGAGAACAGGGTAAATTCCATAAGAGAGGAGCTCAAGGATGTTCAAATAGAATATAAGCCTTTCTCACAATTGTTGACATGTGCTGGTGAAGCAGATGTCATTTTCACATGTACGGCTTTGGAAACACTTCTGTTCTCGAAAGATCAAGTTCAAATACTCCCCCCTGTGGGTCCAGAAGCCGGAGGCCAGAGGTTATTTGTCGACATTGCTGTTCCTAGAAATGTGGGATCGTGTGTATCAGATATTGATAGCGTTCAAGTTTACAATGTGGATGACTTGAAGGAAGTAGTGGCTGCCAACAAGGAAGACAGATTGATGAAAGCAATGGAAGCTCAGGCCATAATCGAAGAGGAAGTGAAACAATTCGAAGCATGGAAGGACTCCCTCAAGACTGTCCCGACCATCAAGAAGCTTAGGGCATATGCAGAAAGAATCAGGGCCGCTGAGCTGGAGAAGTGTTTGTCGAAAATGCGTGATGATCTACCAAAGAGTGAAAAGAAAGCTATATATGATATGAGTGTAGGAATTGTGAACAAGCTCCTTCATGGTCCCATGCAACACTTGCGATGCGATGGCAAGGATAACCGTGGTCTGAACGAAATCTTGGAGAACATGCAGGCGCTTAACAGAATATTCAGTCTGGACACTGAGATATCTGTCTTGGAGCAGAAAGTACAGGCGAAAGTGAAACAACAAAACAAACAAGTAGCTTCTTGATATCTCTTTATGCAACAATTTATTCATTTGATTTTTGGGGAGGGCAAACTTCTCTCCTTCGGCATTGAGTTATCATTATTTGGAGGCGTCGTAACTATGTATAGGCAGGGAGACGACTTAAAAGTTGGTTTTATACTGCAGTAAGTTAGTAGCAAGGATACAAACAAGTCATCGACTTGAATGAAGAAGCATGAGAGAGGTTACATTTTCTTATTAAGTTATTTTGTGTTGATTGTATGCACACGATAACAATTTTTCTCACTAATTTGGTTTGATGTGTTACTTGTTTTGTCATGGGAATTTTATCCACTAATTCTTCTGGCAATGTAAACACATTCAGTTTTTTACAGAGCATCTTCTTGTAAGCTATAGATATAGAGAGGCACCACAATTTGTTGTATCTGTTTGTTGCTTATGCAGCATTTAAATATATGTAGGATCTTTACTCGATACTTGTCAGTTGGTTTCAGGCTTGTTTATTTGAATATTTGTTACGAATTAATGTTAGTAGCACTTGACTGCCTATGCAAGGATAAAGATATGACAAAAGGCGTCCGCTGCACATTAATATTTAGTGTTATGGCTTAACCGAGACTACTCGTTTAATAATAATAATAATAATAATAATAATAATAATAGTAATAGTAGTAGTAGTAGTAGTATCTTAGTTATGCAACATTGTACTAGTATAGAAGACAATGAAAACTTGTGTATCTGTGTTGACCTAGTGGTAGAGTGGTTAATGTCCGAGGTCAAAGGTCTCGGGTTCGAGTTCACCGTGACGCAACCTTTAAATTTATGTATTTAATTGATAAAAAAAGACAATGAAAACATGGCATATACACGTAAACCACTTTGTCAACTTGTAGATTCCAGAAGGAAAAATATACTCAGTTTAGCCTTATAAATTAATTAAGCCACAATGTTAGTTCGAATATTAATGAATGCATTATTCAGTCTCATATATTGATTTAGTGACAATTTTAATCAGTTAATTATTTTGATATTGTAAAGTCCAATCAGTCATAAGTTTACTCTTTGACCGTACATGCATATTAAGGTGGTTACAACCTACTTGGCACGAAAAAGGGAAATGATTATGAAATAATTAAACCGAGTTTCATTTGGATTAATTGTTAATTAATATAAGAATTTTTACTCGTTTTGCAATTTAATTAAGAAATTTCAAACATGCAAATGTCACTATATTTTTAAGTTGTTGAGAAATTAACACCTTAATTATTTTTTTGAACAACTGCGGATTGACATATTGAACGTTATAATAACCGAATAAAAAGTATCAAGATCATGCAATCACACTTTGTTATAGCTAGTTTCAGTAAAGCAAGTCATATCAACAGATTGGTGATCAAAAGTTTTTTGGGTTGCTAATTTTGCAACGAATTGATAAGTGTTGATACATTATTACAATATTCTGAAAACCATATTAAAATTACAAAAATCAGTAAAAGTTTATGCATTACCAGTAACTCTTATTTTTTATCGAAAAATTTAAAGGGGAGGATCATTGCTTTCTTTCAGTTTCATAGATTCTACAATTTTGAGTCCGAGGGTTAAAGAAGACAGTGAGTTGGTAGAAGAGATTGCTACAGAGATAGGGGTAGAGGGTGAGAGAAAGATGCATTTCATTTTTATTTTATTTTTATTTTTATTTTAGGGCTCTTTTTCTTAATTTTTGCATCAAAATTATGTCGTTTGTTATAAAGGATTCCAGATGATGAAATTGTTAGAATTTCTCTATTTAATGACCAATATCACAATTAATATGGAAAATTATAGCTTTTTCGATTTATGCCTCAAAAATAGGATAGCTATCAATTCGCGATTTGGATGAAATCAATTTACGACTCGAATATTAAAAATACCAATCTAGGACCAAAATAACATGTATCTGGATTCACTCTTATAAATTATATTTAATAAATTATTTATTAAATATTATAGATAATATAAAAAAACTTTTTGAAAACAATCCTAAAAGTAATTAAAAAAATTAATGAACTTACATGATCTTTCCAGTCTCAAATTAATAGTTTTTATCATTAATATTATAAGTTTCATCTTACATATCATAAATCTACAAAAACCTAAAAAAATCATTTATCTAGCTAATTTAAAAAAAGAAGAAGCAATAGAGATCTAAATTTTTTCGTATTAAATATATATTGCTACTAATTGTTCTGGGGGGCAAATTCGGAAACATAGGTTTACCCGCACGTGTCGTCAGCTTCATACACAGACGAATGCTGTTGATTAGTTGTTGAATCCTTTCTTTTTTATTTTTTATTTTTGGCAGGGGTGGTTAATAAGGTGATGCTGCTAAAAGAATTGTTTTTTATTTTTCCAACTAAATGAGACATGTGCAATACTGATATTCTGGTTAGGGGATATCTGGATTGAGTTTGTAATGAAATGTGTCCAAAACATAGCTTTAGGGGGCTGTGACTAGTATTCTGTTTACATAGATATACATATTGCTGTATACACATGTATTGGATCATGTAAGTTACGTGGTTTCATAGCTTGTCTGTTTTGCTTAAATGGATTTTAGATGAGTTCTCATGGCTTGATTATACTTCTTAAGCATTTTGTCATCTTTAACGACACTAAGTTCTTAGGTTAGGGTGTACTCTTTTCTCAACTCATAAATTTTCACAACATAAAATGAAGGCTGCGGAAACCTACAAGTCATATGGCCTTATTCAAAAAAATAAAGTAAAATTATTGGTTACTCTGGGGAGGTTTAAACTTTCCTTGTGCTATCTAATACCTGTCAAACTTGTGATTGCATGAGTCCGTCTGCGTTCATACTTTTAGTTGGGTTGGAGACTTGGAGCCCGTTGTTGGTATATTGCTAGTCTGTCTTTATATTTTGTTGTTTTGCTATTTGCCGGAGTTTAAAGATTGTATGCAACATAAAAAGAATTGATGAATAGAATGGAACTTTTCAATGTGTCATTGGAATTAGAAAGTATATTGACTTCCTATTAGTTAGGTTGTTTTTTACTCTCAGTTACAAATCATACATCCCTTATTGCCAGATACTAGAGTATCCTTAGCACTATTTATTAAGAGAGACTAGGGAACATATTATACGGCCTGTTTGGTAGCTCTATTTCGATAGGATTGCAAAGTTATCATGGGTAATCGTCTGTTTGGTAGCTCTGTTACGTATCCTTACGGCCCGTGTTTTAATAGCGGGCTTGGTGGATCGTCTGTTTAGTAGCTCTGTTTTGCACTATTTCTTTAGGATTTGTAACCCACAAAAGTGGTGGGTTACAAAACCCATTGAACGATGCATTTTAACTGAGCGAAACCTAACTAACCTACCAAACGTGCGTATCACCTATACTGCAGTTTGATGCCAGTTTCTTTGTTTGGATAAGAACTATTTCATAGCATCCAAACTATGCCACTTTTTGCCACTTGCCATTTGAACACTCCTCAAAAGAAAAAAGAAATTAGATAGTGAAGCCAAAACATTGCTATATTGAAGATGGCAAAAGATGATTTTCAGTTAAATAGAGAAGACATTTACATTTGTTGTTCATGATTTTTAACAGATAACTCCAGTTTAGGTTTAACAGTGATCCCCGAGAGGACAACTACTGCCTTTTGGAGCAGATGCTAATTAGTTACAACTTGTCCTGGAAATAGAATCTTCTCTCTGCATGCAAGTTTCTGTCATAAATCTGAAATCTATGTTGTCGTACATCCATGTGGATTAAACAGATTAAGAAAGTTAGGTTCCACTTGATTGTCTTGGTTTTTATTTGGTATTATCTATATAGTTAACTATACTGGGAGGTGATACTGCTATAAGATCTGGAGTTAGCCAGAATATTCTGTTTTCGTTATGATTCCTAGTGAATTTTAGGAAATTGTGCATAGTTCTTACCTGTTTGACTATATAAAATCTTCAACTTCCTTTGGCATCTAAGTATTGAAATATTGTTTATGCTGGTTGTTTTTGAAACTAGTGCAATATGGAGCTGAATGCAGAATGCTATACAAGATTCATTCGAGAGGGCTGCAAAGAGACAAAAGTTGTCATCTTCGAAATCCCAAGAAATGATCATCCAAGTTGGCTATGAAATCTAACAGGCACTGGCAAGAATACAATCGAGGAGTGATTCTACTGTTGCAGTCGATCAGAAGACAGTTCTTGCTGAAATGAAAGCCAAGCTTCAGGTTGTTGGTTCACACACTCATTTAGGGGGTCCACAGCGAGAGCTTAATATGAATCTCAGTAGGTCAGAAAGCGCTCGAGAAAGTGCTGCATCAGGCAATATCAAGGCATGTGTAGAGGTTGATTTCAACCGCCATATTCTAAATCAGATCATTATCTGTCAATTTTACTTCGAAAGCCTATTTGATATCGTTGATTGCTTGGCTAAAGAAGCCAGGGAGCCTGAAGCTATTTCGCTCAGATTACAGGATCAAGAGGTGCATCAGATTCTTGAGGCTCTGAAGTCAGCCGGCTTCAAAGTGGATGCAAACCAAGAGAGACTGAACGAGTCTGGTTCCAATTTGGAGCTAGAACTTCACAAACTACATTTTGTGGACCTTTAACAGAGTAAGGTAAGAGCAGACGCGCTGAGATACGCCAGAACTTATCTTGCTCCCTTGGCTTCACGTCATATGAACCAAGTTACAGAGGCTCATCTGTAGCATACTATGGGCAGGGAGGCTCGAGATGTCCCGTATGCTGACCTGGCGGATCGAGCCACTGGGGAAATTTGACGGAGGATGTGATGCGCAGGACAATGGGTTAGGGACCCTCTGAGCGTTGCTTTAGCCGTTGGGATGGAAGGGTAGCCGACTCTGTTAATAAGTGGTGAACGTGATAGCAGCAAAGAAACAGGAGTGGGAAGCGATGAAACAGCTTCAAGAATTCCATTTTCATTCAATCTTGGTTTGCCCCGTTCAAGGCAGCCAAGAGAATCCCCCTATGCAAGCAGTCGATTCATAAACAGTCCAAGCCCAACAAAGTGCCCTTACTGCCCTACCGATGCTTCTTTCGCACAGTGCAACCAGCTCTGCTTCTAACACTTTTGCTACACCTTTTGCTAGTAAATGTTGTTTATATGACATTTTACCCGCAGTAATAGTCAATTTGGTTCGAATTTTTCCGATTCAATTATTGATCTTGATTTGAACATTCCATTTATTTATTTTGTTGTCTGTAGTCTAGACATCGAGGTAAGTACATACGCAAAGAATTTTATGGTACAAAAATACACAAATAACTTTGCCTACATGCAAGCAAATATTATTTGTGTATTTATACACTCAAAAATCCATTGTCAATACACACTTGATCTATAATTTGATTGTTTGTTGCATACTAATATATAAAGCTGGATTCATAGTATTCCACTCAATTTGTAGCTGCAATGTACCACTATCATAATCTAAAAAAGAAAAGGAATAAGAAGAAGCTAAATACTAGAACAAATGATTGTTTTTTAAAGATATTAACCAAAATTGGCATCATTTAATTTGAAATAAATGTTTGTTGAATACATTGAAATAACAAAACTTTCATCCTTGGCTATTACCATGAAAGCCAAACAATTTTCTGAAATCAGAAAACAATTTACCAGAAGCAGAATACGAAAATTCATCAATTCCACCTGCGTATTCCTCCACCAATTCTTTGACAGACCTAGCCGACAACGGATGAAAATGGGCGCTCCACCCCGCAACAAAACCTCTAACCAAAGCCCACTTTTCGTCTTCGTCCATTCTGCGCCACTTCTTTGTCAAATCCTCGGATTTCAGTCCCACGAAATCGGACATCTCCGCGAAGAGGAGCTCTTTGCTTTTCCTGAAGGCGTCTTCTCGCTCAGCGATGTCGGAGTTCAATCTCTTCATTTCGAGGCCGAACTCCGCGGCCAGCAATTCCTCGCTCGGGGTTCCGGTCTCTTTGCTGCACGCGATTCTGAGGGTTCTTCGCGAGCGGGTCGGGCCGAACCGGAGGGCGCGGAATATGGGCAGGAGATTTCGGGATAGGGTTTGATTCGTCGGAGTCGGACCAATTTGTGGGGTTACTTTGATAAGGATCATTGCCTCGATTTTTAGTTGGACAAGAAAAGGGCAAGCAGGTCTGCTCTACATCTTCTAGAGATTTTTCTCACAATAAAATTTTGGGAACTCAACTATTTCGAAAATCCGAATACGCATAAACTACTTTTTTGTTTAATGTTAATAAACCAAACTACACAAATCTAAAGCAACATGAATATATACCCAAACGCTATAAAAACATGCAAAATCGGAGTAATATCAAAATATCATGAAAAAACGTTATCGATCGGATGAATGACTAAAGGCGAGATCGGAGTTGACTTAAAAGCTGGAAAAGCTGCAAAAACGACGTCGACACGGAATCTTGGTGAGCATTGAATCCGATCGGCGATCGGATTCGATCGGTTGTTCAATCTGAGAGGATCGATCGGATTCTTGCGCATTATATATCTGAGCGTCCTCCTCACTCGGTTTTCACTCTCACCTCTCCGTCGCGCCTCCTCGCTCTCTCTCTCACTCTCTCGTCGCCTCTTCCTCTCGTGTTTCTCTATCTCCTCTCGGATTGCTTACTTTCTTCGTCTCGGGCAGCTCTCTCTCCTCTCGGATCGCTCTCCCCTCTCGGATCGATCGGTTCCTCTCTCGGATCGCACCATGGCTTCCGGTACATCGCTCTCTTACCGCCGTCGAATCCGATCGGAGTTCAAGAAACCGATCGATCCGATCGGTCGGATTCCCGACACAGATGGGATTCTTGTTTGGTAGTGCTTATTATGCTTTATTATGGTTTACGTGCTTATCATAGTTATTAACGTGCTTATTATGCGATTAACGTGCTTATTATAGTTATTAACGTGCTTATCATGCGTGCTTATTATGGGGCCTTTATAAAAATAAACGTGCTTATTATGCGGTCGTGCTTATTAACGTGGTTATTATGATTTAGTTAGTTATGCTTATCGATTAGTTTAGTTATGCTTATCATATTTAATTATGTATTTAATATGCTAAAGTTATTATGCTTTATATATTTAGTTATGTTTATCATTTAGTTATGCTTATCATATTTAATTATGTATTTAATATGCTAAAGTTATTATGCTTTATGTATTTAGTTATGTTTATCATTTAGTTATGCTTATCATATTTAATTATGTATTTAATATGTATGCTTATCATATTTAATTATGTATTTAATATATTAAAGTTATTATGCTTTATGTATTTAGTTATGCTTATCATTTAGTTATGCTTATCATATTTAATTATGTATTTAATATGCTAAAGTTATTATGCTTTATTATATGTTTTATTTTATGATATTTATACACTTTATTGTTTTTATTGTTAGGGTGATGTTGATTATGTGAGACGAGATGATTAATGTTGTGGTCCAATTAGCACATATTATAGGATCAATTATTTAGATATCATTAAAACTAGATTATTGGAGATTGGTGGTGAAGAGTTCTTGGATAGGTTTTCTAGTGGATCTTGATCGTTTCTTAGCTGGAGAGCTGGTGCAAAAATATCATGGCTTTGCACCACGTGATTTCCGTCGATTATGACGAATGATGGTCTAGTATGGTTTCATATGAGCAGACAGACATTTGTTTCTTGTTCATGACTATGCACTGAGTCACGGTTTAAGTTTTGGGCTCGTCTTTCAATCTTAGTAGAAACACCGGTTGCAGCGTGTTGAGTGTTTAGAGCTTCTGCCGTTCGACCATATATCTATTGCGGACTTAGTAGGCGTTTTTCGATAGGGCGTGCATATAGATGATGCGGATGGTAGTTTATACCTCCGTCTTGCACATATTATTATGTTATACGGGATCTTATGTATCGTAGATCCCAGTCTTGGTGGAGTCGTGGGTATGGGCATTGGTCGATGATTTGGATTTATTCTCTAGATTTCCGTGGGGTGCGTATTCGTATCGGTGTATGCGCTACTACTTATATCAAATTCAATAGAAGAAGAAATACCATTTTATGGACCAGACTTGGGCATTGGTTGTTTGGTCGCTCGAGATCATCCACAGTGCGGGTGGGTGTTGGGAAATATGTAGACCGGTATGTCTACTAGATGCTTGAGATGGAGATTGAGAGCAAGTCCTCGATCGATGATTTATCGATTTTATTTGAATCTCGGTCTACTTTTGCATATCCTAAAATTTGTGTTATAATTTATTATTTAAATTTTGATTAAGTCTTGTTTATTTGAATTGTATATATATATATGAATATTCGGATCATCGGCCGGAAGAAAAATGGACACATAGTCTTGGATATCACTCGGACACGACGAGGTGTTTGGTGTGCCTTATATGGAGCCCCAAAATCCGTTGAGGATGGCGAACAATTTCCCCCGAGCATGAGTCATTAGTGGTGGCGATGATGGGAATTCTCGTGCCTCAGGGCACTTCACGTTCGCGTGCGAGGCGTAATGCGAGGCGGGATCCCGTTGAGGGTCACGTCACGGCGCACATGATATTGAGGGCTCGATCGGAGGCACCGTCACGTCTCGTCAAGCGAGCGAAGCAGGTCCTCCTCCGACTTCTTCCTCGGCGGCGATCACCTACGACCTAGTGATCGTCGGTTCTTAGAGGACCTGTCGAGCATGCTCGGAGGGTGGTGAGCTATCGAGGAAGCACCTTGAGGAGGTTGAGAGTGCGGATGACGGCGAAGTTGAAGGGTTGGTTTAAGGAGTTGGTTGGTCTTGTCGATCGTCGTGGTTCGCGGCGTGCACGACCCATTCTCCGTCCGATCATCATACTCATCCGTGGTACGACAATCGATTGATGAGGCGGGAATCGGTGATGGCGGACATGCGAGCCTTGACTCGACATTACGTGCGCGAGTTTGGTAGGGCTAGGCCATGCCGTCCTATCGAGAACCACCTCGTGCTTCTATCGAGAACCGCCTCGTGCATATAGAACCACCTCATACTTCCTATCGGCCACGTCCAGGCTCTATCGTGATCCGCCTCGCCTTACTATCGGGACCCCCTCACTGCCTCCTGTCGTGACCGCCTCACTGTATACTATCGAGAACCACCTCCTTCTTCTTATCGTGACCACCTTGGGCTCGTTATTTGAAATGTTTGATATTTTTAGTGATTGTGGACAAGTAAGTTCAATTTAATTAAATAATTTAAATATTTTGTGTTTATTTAAATATTTCTAAGTCGAATGATATTTTCTCTGATTGTGTCGATTGGGATGACCTCAGAAGTCCCGACGATCCACTACTACGGGAATGTCCGATTATGGACACGGTGGATGACTTTAGGGATGCCGATGCGGGGATCACATCGGGAATGACGAGCATGACATCGGGGATGACGGAAGGACGGGGCGACTCTTGTGGTGACACCGTGCACAGTACCTAGGAAGAAGCGGCGGCGGCGATTCTCATCGATGGCCTATCGTCTCCATATGTCGTTCTTGGCAAACGCGTGAGTTTCATCGGCGTTAGTGTCGAACTTCAAGCTCTTCCTTGAACCACCCCTCACGTATGGTGATGATTTAGAGTGGTGGAATTCTTAATCGGGCATTTTCATGGATATTCTTAAGCGGCCGACTTATTATCTGCGGGCGTAAGTTCTTTGAATTTCTAAGTATTGAATTTATTTTAATTGAATTAATTGATTAATACTTATACATTGATTGTTCTTATTGTGGCGATTGATACATTCATGACGGTTGTAGAGTGAGGCGATCAAGGCGATCTTGTATTGTCCACCATAAACAATGCGAAACACGATTATATTGGACACTCCTTCTATGTAGTATTGATTTTCAATAATTTACATTCATTTATTTATTACTTTGCTCAATTGATGTCAGATTAATTTATTTGAATGTCTCAGCATGAATCCTTCAAGTTGGTTGGGAAGCTTGTTCAGCGGTTGGAGGGCCGAGTATTATTTCACGATCGAGGCGCGGCGGGAATATCCACTATGACCGATTGGTCCGACATCTGCAGGTGATTTTGTAATTGATATCATGTTATATATTTAAATTTTAATATATTTAATTTGAATAATTTAAATTATTTTGTAATAATTGTGTTATATATGTGATTATCCGTGCTTATAGATGCACACTCGTCGTCATTTGTTATCAAAGTGCTTATGCGGGCGCTTGATCTATATGATTCGATATATTGGAGATTAGAAGATCATGCCCGACACGCGCTATGAGATGGCTCCCCTATTGCATTTATTGCATTCATCACGGATGAAGGCGATTATTGGAGCTTCAGCGATACGGGCATATCGAAAAAAGCGTGCCACTTGAATTATCTATCCGTCACACGATAACCGGTTCGCCCGGAAAGGCGCGTCGCTTGTGGTCCGTATGCATGCATGTCGTTGAGCGTGCGATATCAGGATCGTAGAGTATTAATTGGGGGCTACTCATATATCGACATATAGGAAAATTATAGCTCTTCTATTTTTGAGTTGTGTGAAAGCAGGTTAAGCAGCTTGAATTTAAATGTTTAATATCTTAAATTCGGTTTTATTAATATTTGTAAATTTAAATGTGTACATATAATCTTTTTGGCTAATAACATACTTTCTTTGTATAAAATTTAATGTATATATCATGGTGTTTTGATTGTTATTAATAATCAAAACATATAATATACGATAAATTATATCTGAAAAAAAATATTAATTAAGTACAATAACATTAAACCTACAAGCGATAATAAGCGGTGGAATATTTAAGTCAGCGTTTTTCTAACTCAAAATAAGTAATTATATATCTGATGATATATTGATATCTCTGGCGATCGATGTCTGCGTTCACATGCATCTGTATATGGACCTGGCTGTCTTCTGGCGGCTGGTATCGATGACGGGATATGAGCCAGTGGCGTTTTTGATGCGTGTCGTGAGCTCGATGTCGACTTCGTCGAGATGAATGCAAATAAATGCAATGAAGCCGTCTGCTGGCGTGATGCTGGCATGATCTAATCGAATATCGATCATGGATCGGCGTCGATGCTGCTGATGCGACGACGCAATCGTCTATGGGCGCGTATAATCGCGTCTCTAACGATGTAAAATAATTGGTATTCAGAATTAAATAAATTGAGTATATATGACGTGATGCAAAATCACGCATCGTTGAACGTCGACCGTGGTGTTCGTCGTGCCACGATCGATCTCGCGGCCGACCGGCGACGACAACCGACGAAGCGACCAACGTGTCGGACGTTGGTGGCTGGCAAATAAATGATGTGGTGGTGAAAATCGATGTAGAGGGGTGTCTGACTCTGTCGTGTTTGCGTGTTTATGGTGGACAATCGATATCGCCGCGATCGATCTCGCTCGACTCGTCGTGGCGATCGATCGCTGGTGGGCGTTGAATGTGTGGTGTCGGTGGTCGGTAAAACAAGTGCGAATGCTGGTCAGTGGAAGCTGCGTCTGGGTGCGGCGGCATGTCGTGTCTGGGTCCGCTCGCCACTCATCATCGCCGTCGGTGATGAGGAGAGCGGTCGTTTGATGCGTCGAGATGAGCTCCGCAGCGTTTGCCGATAACGGCTATGGAGATGATGGCCATCGATGAGGTCATTGATCGAAATGCTGTCTGCGGTGCGGCGTCGTGTGTCGTCGTGTCGTCGTCGTGATCCCGTGTCGATCTGTGCGGCGTCTAAAGTCGTGTCGTGTCGTTGTGTTGTGGTGGTGGTCTGCGGTCGGTGTGGTCGCATCGATCGACAAATGTTGAAATAAACGCAAATATTGGTGTTGGTAAATTGAACTGCTGTCACAATCATAAAATATCAGGCGTTCGACGGTGTTGGTGATGAAAAGGTGGTCGATGATGCGGTGGTGTTGATGGGAAGGGCGGTGCTGACGATGGCGGTGGTGGTGACTGATGGGATAACTGGGATAAGGTATGGTGGCTCTGACTGCGGTGGTGCTGCTAAACGCGGTGGTTCTGATGGGATGGCGGTCTGGCTCGTGCTGAAATGTCGGCTGGCGTCTGTCATGCGCCATCGTGATTCGTTCGTCAGCGATGTCGCGGCGTGATGATGATGATCCGGATGGAGGTGTGGGTGCGCGCGGCGACGACGACGATGATAACTCAAACGACAACCGCTGACAGGTCGTCGTCTCTGCCTCTCGGTGCTCGATCGTGCTGGGATCGCCTCGGCGTCTGGGTCCTCTGGCGGCGATCACTGGTCGTGGTGACTCGGTCGGGAGGACTTCGTTGTTTCTGTTTGACGGATGGACGGTGCTCGATCGAGCCGATATCGTGTGTGTGTGACTCTCGATGGGATCCGTCTCGCGTCGTCCGCGCGGCGTGACCGGGCTGCGGTCCCGTCATCGTCACTGTTTCGTGCTGGAATAGTGAGCCGCCGTCAGCGGTTTGAGCTCCTGGGGCCTGCGTCGCCGGTCGTCCGTGCCGTGTCATCCGGCCGTATGATCGAATGTGTATGATGAATCTGGCAGACAATCAAAATTAAATAATAATATAACTGGGTACAGGATATAAAAAGTGTGCACGGACCAAATAAAATCGATCATCGTTGAGACTGCTGTGAATCTCCGTCTCGGCGTCTGGGGCGGACATCTTGATACGTGTTCGGCGACCCGCGGCCGGATGATCTCGGCGATGGGCGATGTGGCTGATCGTAAAATCGTGTTCTTGGGTTGATGATATGGTGGCGCTGGTGATGATGCCGCAATCTGAGATCGTCAATCGTCGACGATGCGATACTGCGTTCTCCGGATCTGCGGTGCATCGCATCGTGTATGTGCGACGCGGCGGTACCGTCGCGTCATGCTGTCTGTCGGCGCTGCAAGTCGCGGTCTGTGGTGCGGCGGCGGCTGCGTCGCGGTGCTGACCGTGCTGAAGGCGGCTCGGCTGGCGGGCATGATCATGGTCGTGAGCGATGCGGTCGTTAATGTTCGTGAACCGTCGTTCGTCGTAATCTGAAATCGCGTGCTGTGCGGCCGTGTTGCGCGGGCATCGGTCGGTGACGGCAGCGTCGTCGATCTGTCCGTCGTCGGTCTTGATAATTGTGATGTGTTGGACATTTGGCCGCATAATCATCTCGGGTCTCGTCGGTCATCGCATCTGTCGTAATAAAACAATAAAGTGTAATCGTAAAATAAATGGCATATAATGGCATAATTTGGCATGTATTATGGCATGATTAAATGATGCATAACCGTGATGGCATATTAAATGGCGTAAATATGCTGCATGCAAATACATAATTAAATATGATAAGCATGACTAAATGATATTGCATGACTAATACATAAGCATAATAATGGCATATGGTCATGATAAATATGATAAGCGTGATAAACATAACTAAATATAAGCATAATGCTGGCATATGGCATAATTAAATATGATAGCATAACGATAATAAGCTAACCTAAATCATCATAACCCGCGTTAATAACGCATAATGCTGCGTTTTAAGGCCCCATGCTGCGCGTGATGCTGCGCGTAATCGCTGCGTTAATAACTATGATAAACGCGTTAATCGCATAATAAGCGCGTTAATAACTATGATAAGCACGTAAACCATAATAAAGCATAATAAGCGCGGCACGAAACAAGAATCCCATCGGTGTTCGGGGAATCCGATCGATCGGATCGATCGGTTTCCTGAACTCCGATCGGATTCGACGCGGTAAGAGGCGACGCACTGGTAGCCGTGGTGCGATCCGAGAGAGAACCGATCGATCCGAGAGGTGGAGAGGCGATCCGAGAGGAGGAGAGGCGTTCGAGATGAAGAAAGCAAGCAATCGAGAGGAGATAGAAACACGAGAGGAAGAGTGCGGCGAGAGTGAGGGCGAGGGAAGTGCGATCGGAGAGGCGAGAGTGAAAATCGGTGAGGGCGTCTCAGATATATAATGCGCAAGAATCGATCGGTATGAACAATCGATCGAATCAATCGCCGATCGGATTCAATGCTCGATCAAGATTCCGTGTCGACGTCGTTTTGCGATTTTTTCGACTTTAAGTCAACTCCGATCTCGGCTTTAGTCATTCATCGATCGATAATGTTTTTTCAAGGATATTTTGGGTATTACTTCCGATTTTGCATGTTTTATAACGTTTGGTATATATTCATGTTGCTTACAGATTGTGTGGTTTGGTCTATTAACATTTTTGTTTATTCTCCCTCATTCGCCTAAATTATTCATTGCTAATTTGGAACTAAACTATCTAAACTGCAAATATACGATGTTAATATTGTAAGTCATGCATCCGTTATCGAATTGGACACATACAAATTAATGGGACAAATTTTGATCAATTTCACTTATGATATTGTGCAATGTGGGAATGGTTGGGAAGCTTCTTATGTTGGCCTTTCCGATAGTTATTGGGTAATTTAATTGGAGAATTTTCGTATCGATTGGGTTTGTATGAGTGACTTAAAATTTCCAACTTTTTATGTCAAATAGGTTTCCGAAATTGAAATTAAAGAACATGGTTGGAATTTTGGGCGTGGTTATCCAGCCATGGTTCTAATTTTATTCGGTCGACACATGTAGGTAGTAGAATTGAGACTCGAATTGTGTGTGTTTTAGTCTAGTGGTAGAATAATTAATGCCCGAGGTTAAGGTCTCGGGTTCGAATTCACCGTGATGCAACCTTTAAAAATTTATGTATTAAAAAAAACAAAAACAAAAAAAGAATTGAGACTCGAACTATACCACCAAAATTCGAGGTAAAAAAAAATCTTAAAATTTCGACTTTACAAAACCCAAAAAGAAAAAAAACTTTTCACCTCGAACTTGCTATGCCCAATTACATTGCATACGACTGTTAATCAGACAAATTGCCACGACAACCCGATAGCTCACACTCAAGATTTTGAAACTCCATATTCAATTTTGACAAAGTCTCATCAAAACTGGTAGTTGCATTGGAACAGAGAGCTTTTACAACAAACAAAATAATAGGTGAAAAAGATGAAGCACCAACTTTGGAATCTTTAATCAAACTCAAATCAGCCCGTCTCCAAAGTGTAGGGTTATGAGTTGTGTTAAGATATCAACCCAAGTATCAGGAACACCGGGCAGGCACCAATGCATGCAGTCCTGACCCCACACAGCCACCGCGTCCTTCTTCCCCAACCAAACCGCCGGATGAGCATCGGCTCTCCACTCGCTTAAACGACTCAAGTCCAGCATTTTGATGCTCGTCCCTTTCAACGTCTTCCAAATCACTTCATTTACTATTCTAGCTTCTTTGTTTGTTCCGTTGTTAACCGGATCAAACCATAAATCAAGCTGAGATTCTTCAAGAGGCTCGTCAAACAAGCAACTTCCGTTGTGATTCCAATCGCCACCATGGAAATGCCTTGGTGACTGCAGCCGCCAGAACTTGAGCGCCTTCTTGGAGAATGATTTCTCGATATGAGCTACCATTTTCTCGAGAACAACTTTCAGCCCGTCCATCAGTTCCAGAGGAGGATGTATTGGTTGCCCGCCTTTGAAGAATACTAGAGGAGTCTCTTCTGGGAATTTATCATAACCCCACCTAAACACAAGATGACTCATTATCACATCAAGACACAATGAAACAACAAAATGAGACCACACAGCACCTAAAAAAAAAAACTTCACCAAACAGAGGAAAGGCGTGAATAAAAAGAAGAAAACTTTAAAATTATCCATACAGGTCTTTTGTCTAACCAAGAAATCAAATAATCACTCTTAAAGATAAGATCGGTTGATATGCAATCATAAATAATCACTCTTTACCACGACTCGTGGGGAAATATATTGTTAATTGATGATGGAATAAGAAAAGACTTGAGAATCACCAGTGACCAGTGTTGAAGACTAGAACATCGTAGAAATCAGCAATGTTAGCCCAATCATTTGCTGGAATATCAACATCTACTCGATATATTCCCTTGACTCCATCTTGACCAGAAAGCTCAGGCTGTTTAGCCTGCCACCTTATTCAATCAGTAATTAGATAGTGAGGAAGCAGATCCAACAAATAATACACATAGCAGAATATTTATCCAGGATTCAAAGAATCACATGTAAGACGGTCAAATTCCTTCAGGTAAAGTCTGACACAGTTGATGCACACTGCTTGGATAGGAAGAGGTGAGGTCCTGGATTATATGAAAGAACTGCAACCAATTTGACCACAAAAAAAAAAACAACAACAAAGAAACATGTAACTAAGATAGGTGTATGTGGGTGTGTAATAAGATTTTTGGTGGAAGAATATGAAGCTTTATGTCAAAGTTAAAGAAGTTGCAGCAGATTTGCAATCTGAAAAATCCTAGTGGAAAGGCTCAGCCAATACCAAAGTGAAACATTAACCACTGAGGCATCAGCCAACTGAATCCAAGGTAGATGATGGGTTTCTAATTCTATATTTAGTTCCAGTTAAAGGATATAAAATTCTACTAATTTACATTCAAATAATCACAATTTGCTATAATAATACCCATCATTTACAAATGCTCTAAAGTTGCCACTTTTTCATAAAATTTGACCGGAAGTGGAGGCTTCTAATGAAAAGAAAGGATATGGTACTGATTAGATATGCTTTCAGAAAAGTTCATATGAAAAATATACTAATATGAAAATCAATCCATTGAAGGAGATCAGTAGCTCCCTTACTCCGTTTCTTTCTCTCATAATCTCGTACGGTCTAGTGTGTGTGTGTGTGTGTGTGTGTCAGGAAGAGAGCTTCAGAAAACTTACCAAGATTTTTTATTTTATACACCAATAAAATATTGAACACTAATGTCTGACAAATGCAAAAGTTTGTAACTTTCATTCATATATAAAAGCACTTATAAGAAAATCCTATTATGAAAAACAGAGACTAAGAAATGATTTAGCTTTTTATGCACTATATATGAATGTGAAATACCAAGGAGAGACATTCTTGTTGTAGTGACTTCTTACTTTCTAATCATTGTGTTCTAGTACATTAAGTTTTTACCAATTTGATCCAGACGAAAAATAACATTTCACTTACCTACTAGCACCAGTAGAATTGATTCTTTTAGTAACAACTATAGTTCATATGTTTCAAATTCAACCTGCTCTTGGTATGGAAAAGTGCATACATCATATATGAAATTTAAAACCTTACGGTTTGTAATCTTGGAAAACTCAAGGTGTACGCTTTGTACGTCAAAGGTAAGTTCCGTGAGAACCCTATACATTCAAGTCCGATAAATACATACATTCACATCTAGCCAGTATACAACAATTCCTATGAAAATACCAACCATCATCTGACCTGTATTATCAGATCATAAGACTCAAGCTGTGATCATAGATTTCACGAAAAACAGTAAAAGCAATCTCATCAGCTGCGTATGGACTTCCAAACAAATAACCATCAAACGTGAACTAGGTTTTCATATCCAGCTAGCTCAAGTACAATTATGCAACCTTAACTGATGAAATTACGATTCACAAAACCATAAACAAAACCCACATACTAATCATCATCAAATCCAACAATGCATAGCCTCAAAGAATTACTAAAGCATTGCCTATCTCAAAGGAAGAATGCATACTCATATTTGGCGAGCAAAACGGCGCGATGATAGGCCACAGTCACATTAAACTTGGGGAAATAAGCCCCTCTCCAAGCACCCTTTCTCTTCCACTTCTTAGCACCCGCATCAGCCACACTCAGCACACACAGACACGATACCAAGAAGTTCTCGTTGAGAGAGTCCCCAACAAACCCAATATTCTTGTTCCTCATTAAATTCAGGAACCCGGCCGGGTCGACCCGATCCAAATCGCAGCTTTGGGGCGACCATTTCCAGGAATTGATCCAAGCCATGTTATCCCTTTGATTCTTGATGCAGTTCCACGCATTTCGGTGAAAGGGGCAGGAGGAATCGTACAGGGGTTTGCGAGTGGGATCAAAGACCCACCGCCCGTCGAAGAGATTGCATGTGGGAGGGGGTAAGATAGGGTTTTTGGAAGAGGAGGATCGTTGGAAGAAAGGGAGGAATGAAGAGTAGAAGAGGATGAGGAAGCAGGAAGGGAGGATTAAGCAGGTGATGAGTTTTGGGGTTAATTTAGATGCCATTAACATTCAATGTATTCTCTCATCCCTCTGCAACACTAATTCTTTGAAATCGAGTATGATTACACGGTCACACACAAGAAGACTCTTAACACTTTGAGAAAGAGGATCTGCCGATCTAGTTCAATTCGCAGTGTGAAAAATTTTCTACTTGTATAGCTGCTAGCCTGCTAAGGATTCCCTCTCTCTCTCTCCCCTTTTTCTCTTTCACTTCCTTCTTATTTATTAATCTCTCTTTACATTATAAATATATTTATAATTGAATTATTCGATATTCTCAATGCATTATTCTTTACTATTCGATTTTATAGTTATTTATTATTTATCAAAAAATTATTTTAATCATTTAAAACCTAATATATGATGAATAATTATATTAAAACTCGTTTTTGTCCATTAATCAATCAATAATTATTGATGGAATAATTTTTAAAGTTTTATATGTAAAAATAGACGATGTTTTGATTGTTATATCTATTTTGATTTCACCACATCATGTTTGATTTGAGGGAATTTTTTAGAGAAAAAATAGACAAATTAGGAGGATAATTTTTCAAAGAAAATTTTAGACAAACCAAAATTCGTACATCTAAATTTTAGAAAGTAAAGATAATATGTTAAAATAAATAGAAATGTCTGAATCGAGTAAGCCGAACATTACCAAGCTCGAACTCGGCTCGTTTAAATTTTATTCGGCTCGAGTTCGAATTCGAACTTTAAATTGAGCTCGAGCTCGGTTCGTTATAAAATTTTTGAGCTCGTGAGCAGCTCAAATTCGGTTCGATAACTACTCGTTTATGAGACATATTTGAACTCGAGCTCGAACTCTGCTCGTGTTCGACTTTATTCGTTTTCGAGCTCGAACTCGAGTTCGAATTCAGTTTGATAATGTGTTATTCGAGCTCAAGTTCGAGATCGAACTCGAATTCGAGCTCGACTCAGCTTAAAACACTATTTTAGCATAATTCACTTCATGATTCCATTAATTTAAAGGATGCATAGTCTACTAATCAGTCATAATCAAACAACAATTACAATAAGAAGTTTAACAAGATTTATTGCCAAATGAAATTTTCACAACTAGCAAAAGAAAAAAATGTCTAATTCTAACTAATTTCGGATGAGATTCATATCAGAAAAAGATGTTTGATTATAGCTAGTTTTGGATATAGACTATACAATATATAAAATTAATATATTATTTAATATCATTCGAATACATCTACTCCATTTATCTACTTACGAATTATTATTATTATATTTATCTCATATAAATTAATGATGTAAGTTAGATGTTATTTGTTTTAAAATTATAATTATAGAGATATAAATATAACTACGTAACTCATATTTGTATATTTATAGATTATAGTGATCTATATTGATATTTTTGTTCATAAGATAACTTAGTAGATCATGTTATTTTTTAGTTTTCCAACTCAATATTTCATTTGATTCTATTATATTTACTTTTGAAAATCTACTTATGAGTTATAAATTATAATTGTTTTTATTTCATAGTTAATTAGTTATAAATGTAGATGAACTTTATATTAGAATTATGAATTATTATTATATTTATCTCATAGTCAATTAGTTATGTAAGTTATCTATAATTTATTTTTAGAATTATAATTATAGAGATATAAATATAACTATGTAACTCAAGTATAATTGTATACTTATACATTATAATTATCTAAATCGATATTTTTGTTCATAAAATAACTTAATAAATCATGTTATTATTTTTAGTTTTCGAATCAATATCTTATTATATTAATTAATTATTCATTTAATGATATTATTTTATAATAGACATGAAAATATATATTAAGGTTTGATTAAATTATATATATATATATATATATATATATATATATATATACTAAATAAACTGAATATACTATTCAATATCATTCAATTACATTTACTTTTTAAAAATATTATAGTAGTATAAATATGATAATTAGTTAATTAGTTATATAAGTTAGATGAAATTTATACTAAAATATATATTTTATAATTTATTATTTATTTTAATTATTTAAATATATAAATAATTTATTATCAATACTTCATCTATATGTTTATTTGTTGCTAAATAATTATAATTAACATATATTTTATAATTTATTATTTATTTTAATTATGTATAAATAATCTATTATTTTATATGTTCTCGAACATGTTCGTGAATATGTTCGAATTAGGGTTCACGAATATGTTCGAATCAGAGTTCACGAACATGTTCGAATCAAGGTTCGTGAACATGTTCGAATAAGAGTTCGTGAACATGTTCGAATCAGGGTTCGAGAACATGTTAGCAAATTGGCTCGTTTGAGTTCGAGCCAAACATGTTCGCGAGCCTACGAGCCGAACAACCCTAAGCTCGAGTTCGGCTCGATAAACTTATCGAGCTCGATTCAAGGCTCGAGTTCGTATCGTTTATAAAACGATCAAATTTCAAATGAGCTTCTTTCGATCCGAGCTCCGAATAGCTCACGGACAGTTTGGTTTGTTTATAATCCTAAAAATAAAAAATAAAATACCCAAAATTCGTATAATTATGTGGTAATATCTGTAACTAAAACATCGCTTTTAGTGCATGAAAGTAAAATGTTAAATGATGATAACCCGATCCCCCATTAAATTGATTTGAAGTTTCTAAATAATTATATCTGTGAGTGTAGTAGAACCTTCCAATTTTATTTTACAACTTTGATTCCCCCTACTAATTTTTGGTTAAAATAGAGAGTAAAGGTTGCGGGTAGTTGTTTTTTTTTTGTTAAAGAAAACACAGACATTCGGAGCTAAACCAAAAGAAAACAAAAAAACCAAAAAACATGACGTTCGCTTATATCCTCTTTTTTTTAAAATTTTCAATTTAAGACATGCTATTGGAACCAACAAATTGGTTACACGTGTTATTGGATATTTTACTGTACACTCCACGTGTGCAAATTCACGTTGCTTGAAATGAATAAGAAGATTGGAATGGAAATCAAAGAAAAAATGAAAAAATAAATAAAAAGAAAATGAAAATGATATACTAATAGAAAATTAAAAAAAAGTTAAGTTATAAGATCTGGAGTGAAATAATACGAGATCCCCAAAAGAGGATGAGAATGAAAGAATCTCTTATTCACCACAATGATACCCCATATGCATACCTATTGCATTCGTTCTTTCTTTTCTACATTCTAAATTACTCTCACAATCTTAATTTCAAAACCACTACAAAAAAAACTTCAAACATAAACTCATAAAAGGAAATGATTAATCCCAAAAGTTCTTCTATATTATGTGAAATTTTTAGCCTTGAGTTATATAAGTCACGACATATTCTTGAGCTCGATTCTATACGGAGAAACATGTACAGATCGATTCTCTTGTATCTTTTATTTCATAGTGTCTATTTAATTTTTTAAGGGGTCATAGCTAGTAAATTACTAAATATAGGTCAAATTCTAATTTTGTACATCAAAAATTATATTTGTAGATTATTATATTTTTCGATTGATTCTAATTTCATGACCAGAATATGCTGATATGGTTCGTTGAAAATCTAAGTGGCCAAATCGAATGATGAACAAATGATGCCGCTTTTCACTTACCAACGGAATAATAGCATGTAGATTGCTAACCTTTGATTTTACACCAAAAAAGATTTTGTCACAATTAATTATTCTTGTTTTAATGATTTTGATTTTGCAATTGTTTGCGATTGAAATCGGTGTATCCTAAAATTAGTGCTAATGTAACTGTTTGAAAATGCGAGATGGCCAAAATTTACAGACAAATTTTCTCTTTTGGTGTGCAAAACTAGAAATACACAGATTTCAATAATTTACATGCTATATCACAATGATTAAATAGAATTGATAAATAAACTCCTTAATTTTATTACCATAATCCAATATGCAGTTAGAATTTGAGTAAAAATTATTGTTGGAAGAAAACACAATGACATGACTGTGACTGTAGTGTTAACTGAAATGGGTCAAAAGACTCAAAACTGGCAATTTAGCAAATAAAATGGGATTAGTAAAGTATAGAAAGAGACATGATGAGTGAGGAGTGGCGCTGAGCTATAATTAATCATTTCTTCAAAACAAACAAAATGCCTAATCCCATTCCCATCATTCATTAATCTTGCACCGATCACATGCTCGTCACCGTCACCACCACTTGATTAAATTACATATCTTTTTTCTTCTTCATCCTCTCACATTTCCAGATTCCCGTTCTCATTTCTCCATCTTCACGCATCCAAGGAGCTTCACAGCGGATGCGTTGCTCCTTTTCACCACTCAGTGAGTACCAACTATTCCACGATGGCTGTACTTTATAGTAACATTTTTGTAATGGGACGCTAAATCTTTGTGCAAGTTTGAATTTTGATGAAGTATTATTGTCTGGCAAGTGTAGCTGATTGTTTACTCTCGTGGGGTTTTCAATTTCGGTAATATATAAGTTGCTTTTTGACTTTTTCTTTCTTCATTGTGTTCTACTTGTGCTTGCTGGATTCGTGTGTTTCTAGTCATTTGTTGACTAATATATACGCCTAAATTTTTGAGCATTTTTAGTAAATTAATTTTACATGGATAGTAGAAACCCGGATTGCAGTCTACATAAATAGGAAAAAATTGGTATATCCGGAAAGTTCTTAGATAGTTTGATTTCTGTCCATTTTCTAATATACCGTAGCCATATATCGTCGATATTGCGAGGATCAAATAGGGAGTGTATCCTGATAACTAAACTGATAAACACAGGCCTTTTGAGAAATACCCGTTACTTTATCTTAAATTTGAATTCCTGGAGCATATTCTGTACATTAAGTGAATTGCACCTACACCTCAATGTATCTGCATGTGCTCTTTTCCTAATTTTCTGCTTATATTTGGTAAGTTGTTTCTTTGTTTGTTCTTCTCAGACATGGATAATGGTGTTTGCCCGACTTTGTTTCCACTGCACCGGAGCAAAACCATCCACCTGGTTGGTATCTCTATTTTGATATTTAAAAGTTTCACAGGGAAAATTTGAATATGCTGCATCTGTGGTTTGAAGGGCTCTTCAAGGTTGTCTTCTATCTTGGATTTTCCCAATATTTCGAAGGCTTTGTGGTCTCATTAAACCGTATATTTAGGTGAGGCACGCTCAGGGAATCCACAATGTAGATGGAGATAAAAACTACAAAGCTTTCATGTCTCCAGAATATTTTGATGCGCACCTTACTCAATTGGGCTGGCAACAGGTAGAAAAGCAGCCACCAACTTACTTAGATTTATCCTAATCTTTCCTTCTAAGAGTCATTAATTGTGTAGTGGCTGACCTCTAGCTCTGCTATCAGGTCGAAAACCTTCGTAAACATGTCCATTCAAGTGGCCTCATAAAGAACATTGATGTGGTCATTACGTCTCCATTGTTAAGGTAGTATCTCTGGTGCAGACAATCTTTAAGCATCTTAGATGATGATCTACAAGCTGCTTTCTGTACAAGAATATATGTGTTATTGTGCCAATGGCGAGAATTTCTTTGCACTAGGTTGTACTTTGTTAACTTTTAGTTTGCCCATTGAAAAATGGACTAATTTCATTTTCAAGTTGTGATATTTCAAGACACTGCCCCCTCAAATATCTGCATGCTTACATGATGTACATTTTGGACCTTTTCAATCCCACTCAATTAAGCTTTATATCCACATATAGACGATATCGAATTGAAAATCCTTTGTAGCCACTTCTCTTAAAGTGATTTGACCTCATGTGATGAATTGATTTCGTAGGACCATGCAAACAGCTGTTGGGGTATTTGGTGGTGAGTCCTATTTCGACAGGATGGACTGTTTACCACTAATGGTGGCAGATGCTGGAAATAGTGATCATTCTGCAATTTCGAGTCTTGATTGCCCACCTATTGTTGCAGTTGAACTCTGTCGAGAACATCTGGTACGTTCACTGATGCAACATGTTTGCGCCATGCTGATTCTGTATTTGATGATCTTGATACGGGACCTAGGAATAAGAATAACTGAATAAAGATTTTGATACAATTGCTTGTGCAAATCTGAGAGAAATTCTTTACATGGTGGTGAAATCAGGAAGCCCCATGGATTGCAATTGCATGGTCTTGCTGAAAATTATCAATTTGTTATGATTGGCTACTGCTACAGTATAATCTGTGAAAATGTCAGTAGCATCTCTTAACATGAATGTATAAGATCAGCTGATGCTCCGTGTTAATCTTGGCCATTCTCTATTAGTTCTAAGGTGCTTAAGGGTCATTCAAAGAGTATTTAATCTGAGGGTTCTGGGAAGCGTGTGCTATAGTTGTTTACCCGAATTGAAAAACTGTATTCTTTCAACATTGATTAGTACTATACAGTTGTTTACCCAAATTGAAAAACTTTAGTGTTCCTTTTCCATGTAGTCATTTACTTTCCCAAGTCGTATACATTTGAAATGCTGTAATTGCTGTAATTTTCAACCATCGTAATTTCAAATGCATATAAGAAAATTCCACATGATTCCAAGGCACATTAACCTCCTCACACAACTCTGGTTGCAGGGAGTTCATCCTTGTGATAAGAGGAGAAGCATTAGTGAATATCAAAGCCTTTTTCCAGCTGTCGATTTTTCACTGGTGAGTCATTAAACTATTGTGATATCAATACATTCTAGTGGTGCATGAGAACATGCCTGAGATGCATTCCCTATTTTAAATGATTTAGGATTGAGTGGATATCCTAATAACTATCTTGATTTTGATTCAGATAGAGAGTGATGATGATGTATTATGGAAGGCTGATGTCAGAGAGACCAAGGAGGAAGTTGCAGCTCGGGGAATTAACTTCATGAACTGGTGACTAATTCTATACTAAAATCTTATGATCTAACCTTATCAAGGGTAATTAAGTTTCAAACTTTTCTTCTCATTCAATTGAATCACCACGACCCATTTATTTACCTTGAAACCCTGAACCCTTCACCAGTATCTGGTGCCTTTATTCTGGCTTTCTGACCGTCATACTGTATATATGCCATGTTTTGCCTTACTTTCCCCCCTCGAGTTGTTTGTCCAAGTTTCAAGTGGTGGAGTGTACTTTCAACTTTGTGTTCATCTGCATCCTGAGTAATGGTTCTCATGCATAAAAAACACTCAATTCATATATACTTTCAGCAGCATTTATTGTATTATTCTTGCATATGTTTATTTACACAGGCTGTTCACACGGAAAGAGAAGGAGATAGCAATAGTTACACACAGTGGGTTCTTGTTCCACACACTGGCTGCATTTGGCAACGATTGTCACCCTCTTGTAAGGAAAGAAATTTCTAGTCAGTAAGTTCTTATAGAATAATTTGAGCTGCAGGATACAGCTCTGGCTTCAGAGTTTTATTATTCATTTACACATGCTTTACATTCACTATGGTGAAACGGCATCTTTATAATCCCAAAATGATATCATTAGTATCGAAATTACTTGATTCCATAAGTGTATTTTGTGCAATAAGTCTAATCAACTGGTTTCTTTGATGGCATACAATTAAATCATAGGTTTTCATGGTATTATAGGAAATGAGCAGGCTTCAATTATTATATGCAAATCGTTTCATCCGCTCTAAAATTTCTGCCACTCATGTATATGCTTTATGATATGTGATTTCATTTGTGCTAAATCTCTTAATGTCCTTATCATATGTAGTTTTGCCAACTGCGAGCTTCGTTCCATGGTCATCCTTGACAGAGGGTAAAGTTTCTCATAACTCAATGTATGGCTTTGATAATTAATTTTATCCAGATTCAGTTAATTAAAATAATTGGTAAATTTGGTAGCATGGTCGGGTCAAATTGTTCATCAACTAACTATCCTGGAAAGATCCCATTGGGGCTGGATTCGCCTAGTGGTGTTGCAACTGATGAGAAGCAAGAGAAAGACTGACCCAACTCGTTGCATCAATAAAGAATGTCTAAGCGATGGATGAGGAAAACTAATTAAGCACGCGTTGCTTCCAGTAAGTAGCCATTCCTAGAATCATCACATTATGTTCTGGGCGGTAGCGTGCTCTTCAGAAACATGGTGTTTTTCTAATTATTTTCTTCGAATATTCAGTGCACGGTGTACGAACATAACTTAGTTTCTTCATCTATCTATTATTTGCCCACCATGAATTATTATAAGCGTTGTGTTTTATATTCATGCAAATTTAACATCACTTCCTCAACAAGTGCTGGAGTAGAAAATACAGGACACAAAGTACTGTAAAAACAAATAATATCATACTCTAAATTTCAAGTGTAGGGTCATGTTTCAGTTCCCTTTCAGTATATCGTAATATTGCAGAGGTTTTTTCTTGGGTGAGCTGCAAAGTTCCTGAAAATATGACCAGTAGCATCTCTATTAGTATTGTTGCTTGTTAAATCAAAGGCAACGTGGATTTGTTCTGTTTTGATTTTGTAAAGTGGATACTTTTATTTTTTGTCATTTAATTGAGAAAAAGAAGTTTTGGGTACCTCAAGAGTAGCAGCGAGACGTAATATTGTAGCTTCACACCATGGACGACCGATGATTTGTAGACCGATGGGAAGTCCTTGTTTATCATATCCAATCTCAATATCACAAACATAAAAGCAGTCAGCCACTGCATATTGTTGTGGAACATACAATATACTTGAAGCATTGAAGGCTATGCATGTTAACCAATGTCACAAATTGAAAATGTTGCATTTCAAAACTACTTTTAGCTGTGTATTATCTTCTTTGCAACAGATACAATATGAGAATCATCAGATCACTCACCGGGACAGATATTGCTGGAAACCCGAGAAGATTTGCTGTTACAACAAAGCGCATAAGATTTCCTGCAATAAAAGGACAGATGCATTTATGGAAACATTAAAAATCTTACTATAACTCCATGCTGATATATTCAAAACAGATAACCAGTAGCTTTTATTGTAGACCTGATAAAGACTATCTTCAAGCAAATATTAAAAGAAAATCAACTAACCAGTGACTTGCATATTTGTCTCTCCCAAACCAAGTGCAGCTGGAGGTATAACAGGTGCAGTCATCCTGAAGAAAGGTCACAAAATTTGTATAAAAATTGTTTTGATGGTGATCTTGTTACTAGTGATGCCACATAACCCTTGGCTTTGGATTTCATAGACACATTCAACCAGGCACTATCTGATTATGCAATACGGACCATTAAGTTTTGGTAAAAGTAGATACAAATTACGAAAGACCCAAAGCTACAACTGTACGCATCAGCAGCAGATCGACATGAGAATATCATTATTGTCAAGCATAACCATAGCAGGTTAGTCGCCATACCCTGTAGTAGGAGTCACAATGACATCTACCCCTCTAAAGATCTCCATATGGTAGTACATGAGCCTTCTCCTGCAATAGAACAACGCGAAACAGAAAATTTTCAAGTACAATTTAGAATGTTTTATAGCAGAATGTATGACACATTTCATGGATTTTCACTTGTACCTAATCAGATAAATTATTTGCATAAATGATATTCCCTCCGTCCCATTTAAAATGTCCCACTTTCCTTTTTGAGTTGTCTCATTCCATTTTTGGAAGTAATTATCCCTTCAAAAAGTGTGGGCTTTACCCACTTTTTATCACTTTAACTACTTTATACCTTTCTCCTAAATGTCCGTACCCAAAAGAAATGAGATACTTTAAATAGGACAGAGGGAGAACAACATAAAGCATGGACTTAACTATCTGTCTAGCTACACAGTTGTACACTGATAACACACATTATAACATATAATTAACAAATAAATTTTTAAGTATTATAATAATTAAAAGAGTTAATGGCTAGGATTGGTTTTGAGATAAAGTCCTTACTTCAAATAATATCAGAAAAGAGGAAAGGAGCATAAAACTCTGTAGTGTTTCTGACTAAAAGATTAAGGGAGTGTTTGGTTTGGTAGATGAGATAGATAAGATTGATAGGATAGCGTAAGATGCGACTATTTGGATTATTTAGTCTTGTGTTTGGATTAATTGATTGTGACGTAGGATTAATTAAAGGATTATGACTAAAGTATAGTATAATATCGAAATTACCCTTGTGGTATAGAAAAAATGCAGAAGGTCGAGGTAAAGATGACCAAAAATAATTTTGGTAGGAGTGTTTTTGGAATTTTGTATTGTGGAGTGAATGATGACTAAATAATCAATCCAAATTTTGGGAGATAAATTATCACTCAAATGGATGATTAGAGCACGGACGAAATATCCATCAAGGGCTTAATCATACAAACCAAACATGTGATAGAATAAGATTATTTTATCAATCAAGCCCTATCAATCAAACCAAACACCCCCTAAATAAATTAGCGAGTACTTCACTGAGATTGATTCCTATGATTCTACTCTAGTGAGCAAAAATTCGAAGCTCAATTGTCATTTTCTCCTCGTGTATTTGATGCTTGCTGATTTCAACTAGAATTATCAGTAGAAGTACAAAACTAAGCTATTTGATCTTGAAAATTTCAAGTTTGATAAAAAAGTCAGACCAAGCTCAAACTTTTATATATTTGGTTTCCACACATTCTGACTCATAAATATTACAAAATTTTACTGCAGTACTCTAACAGTTTAACTTGATTAAGTACACAAGTGAAACATGGATATTTGACAGACATACTCCTACTTGATTCTTGGAATTATAACAGATTCCTGGATGGGAAGCATTCTCAAGATAATCTAATGCACATAAATCACAAATTAAATTAATGGCTTACCTCAGACATTGAGCAGCAACATAGTCTGATGCTGCAAATGACTGGAAAAGTGCTAAGTTTGTACGTGTGTCAAGTGTGAACTTCACCTTTTTTCTGAGTTAGTGTAGATTCATAAAGTTATCAACATATGGACTGTCAATAGATATGCAATACAGAACCATGAGGTAAAGTGAGATCTCAAATTTCAGCCATATACACAAAAACAAAGGTAAGTAAACAAACCCATCTTCATAATCAGGATTCAATCCGTTTGCAGATTCAGAGCCAATTGAAACAATGTGAGCGGTGCGCATCTCGTGAAGCTCTGGGATAACTATCTCCACCATCTTGTTCATCAATAGTAAGGAACTTAAAGCAAGGGCGTTGAGTTTATAATCTTAAGAAAGAATGGAAATGTACCTTGAACCCATGATTCTCTACTAAACGATTGAGAGCATCCTCACACTTATCAGAGATTTCGGTAGAGAATACATCATTAAACCACTGCAGGCAGAGATGTCATGATTAATTGATATCCAAGAGTGGAGAGACAAAAATATCCTTGATGTAAGAGGCAAGTGGTCACCTCTGTATACTTCCCCAATCTTAATAATCCAGGAAAATGGGAACTTTCATGTGAAGTTAAATCAGGCAGATAAGGAAGAACCTGCAAAGGGACAAAAGCCAATTTACTGTCTCAATTCCAAGAGATCAGTTCTCACAGTAATAAACTTGACACTACATATCAGTCATGATATTGTGCAATAAATTGTATTAGCAATACATGGAGCTACGATTATCAGAGATTTTGCAATGAAAATTTAAAAAAATTACTATCAGAGCTAGAAATTTAATTGGGCCTTGAAACTCAAAGAAGTAATCATATTTTAGGAGATTACAGGTTTTAAAGCAATCCTTTCAGCAGTTGAGGATCCCAGAATCGCTGCATACCTGAAACAAGATCGCTAAGTAAATTGGTAAATCTTCTACCAAGAAATACAAATGTTAAACACCAAATTCAAATGCCATCATTAAGCCAGGAAATTTGATACTTCAAGGGGGAAAAGGGGATGAAGATAACAATTCACATTTAGAAACATATAGCTAAGGTTCTGAATTCGTTTGATGCAGGATCAAAACATAGTTACAAATGTGTGTTGTGGAATGAGAAGTGCTACATGTAGTTGTCATAAAACAAGTAAATTTGATGCACTTCAGTATATACTTTGGTTAAACAACACATAGCATGTTACCAGAGTATAAGATAACTGCTAGAAATATGATATAAGTTTATACTGGAATTGTCTCAATAAGAATTATGATTAAGATGGTAAAATAATGTAGTATCTAATATCTAAAGCATGGTTACTCACACTAATATTGCATCTTCAACATTTGACGTGATGGGTCCAATAACCTCCACTGTCCCTGAATCACATATTGAGCTGCAAGAAATACAGATGGAACCAGAGTAAATAACCCCCACAATGCAAAGAAGCTTCCCCCAAAACTATTTTATTGAAAACAACTTTAATAAAATTTGAACCATACAATAGCTTATAGAGCAATTTACAACTATCATTATCTTTATCTTTTTTTTTTTTGAATGATAAAAGTAATCAACAACTGTCTTACTTCATCAGTTCTCTTACCTTATGAAAGGTTATGTACATTTGGGTCAAGAAGGTTGTCGCAACAAATAATAATAGTGATATGACCATGTAACCTGAAATTGGATACTATTATGATAGTGTGAATTCAGTATTCGAGATCAATGCCAATTTCATGGATGAGTTCCCACATTGTCATATTCTCTAATGCATGGCAGTGAGAGAATAAGCTTCCCTCATAGTTATTTTTGTGGGTAATATCCAAATAGATTTTTCTTATCTAGCCGCTACCTTTAATTGTAACTCTAGCAAACAAGCTTAAGAGAATGTTCACCTTAATGTTAAATGTGATTTAATGGTTCCTTTAACCTACAATTATTGCTGGTGCATATTTACAGGACCTCTGATCTTATTTGCTCTCCTAAGAGATTATGTTGACACAGATTCTAAAGGCGGTCTCAAGTTTAGCTGTTCTATTCCACTGATTAACCCTTAACCGTAATATGAAGGCAATATAAGATGAAGAATAGCATCTACCCTAGAACTTGAAATAAAACCTTATTCTTATAGATGCCAATCATAATTTTAACAAAAGGCATTTGGGAGACGATTATTTTCGCAAAAAGTGATAAAAGAGCATGAAAAAAATTCATAATCTTACCCACTCATATCGGTCCTTCCATATGTTGATTTCAGTCCTACTACACCACACAGAGAGGACGGAATACGGACTGAACCTGTATTATGAATTAAGTATATTACTATTGCAACAATATAGTGGCCAAGCTTGGTTTACAAGATAGAACTGTTGTAAAATTCACAACCTCCCCCGTCCGTTCCTAATGCTGCTGAACATAACCCAGAAGAAACAATTGCTGCTGGGCCCGAAGATGACCCACCCGTGTATCTTTCAGGGGCATGAGGATTTCTTGCTGTTCTGCATGTGAGAAAGAGTCAATTTTTTGGATTAACTTACAGATATTCATGGTCAATGGCCTCCTCAGACTCAATAGAAGAAACAAGGAAGAATAACAATAAAAAACTCATCTACGCTAGTATCTTGATTTCCCTCTTAGATAACAAAAATTACAATGCTATAAGATCTGCAAGCTAGTAGAGTAGACATAGTAGAGTAGACATTTCATTATGAAAAAATTGCGACAATTTCATCACAAGTTGATATGTCTTCACTTGCAAAGACATAAACATAAATCAATGAGATAGTTCCCCTAGGAAGTGAAACTAAACTCACCTCTACAGATAGGTCACGGGAAAGAGATTTCAAATCTCACTTTGCTACAAAATTTTAAAGTAGCACTTGCATAGCATGTAAATTTATCACAGAAAAATCCAGTTATCACGCCTTCTCTTGTAAGAAAGTTAAAATTCTATTCAGGAATGAGAAAATATCCTCAAATGGATGCCTTAAGCAATTTCCCTATTGAAAGAATATCAGCATGCTTAATATTTGATTAAATAAGTTCTTTTTAAATAATTCTAGATCTTAAGCTACAAGAACAAGTGTTTGATAAAACATCTTATTAATGATGAGACCATCAAAGAGGTTGATAGGAAGCTAAGAATTAATATGTAATGATGTCAGACAGCAAGAGAACATGGATGCCTTGAATAGTTTTATCTCGAACAATCCATCAAGGCATGCTTGAATTCCCCTACATTTCATGATTTCTAAAGAATAGATAAGCCTAAATCTGGTAGTTAATGTTACAAACAAAAGAATAATCCGTGAAGTCAGTATTTGGATCCAGATAGTGCAGAAAACTGATTAAGTTAGAAAACATTAGGATGCTAGACGTTCCCATAACATAGCTTCACAAAAATAAAGATCTACATTTTCCATATAAAAGAATCATCCGTGAGGTCAGTATTTGGATCCAGATAATGCAGAAGGCCGATTAAGTAAGAAAAAAGTAGTATGCTAGAAGTTCCCATAACATAGCTTCATAGATCTTCATTTTCCATCACATTTAGGAATTAGTAACCTAAGGACAGCTCAGTAGATTTCAGATGGAGTTAGCTTTTTGCAAATTGTTGGTTGAATATACAAAAAACAGACAACAAAGTACAAAAAATACCCATAATTTGGATTATTTCCTGTAGTTCCCAGACCCAATTCATGCATATTTGCCTTTCCAACTAAGATCACACCACAGCTACGTAACCTTCCAACAGATACTGCATCCTTTTCAACAGGACGAACCTCATGGAAGAAGGTTGTTCCACCTGTTTTTCAAGAAGCAGTCACAAATATTTTGATAGCTGACAAGGATGATTCAACTTGTAAATTCAACTAATTACCTTTTGATGGATGAGGCAAGCAATCAATATCATCCTTGATTGCCATAAAAATCCCATCAAGGATTGATATCGGGCATCCTGAAAAACATGCTCATATAAGAGATATCTTGTGTGAACATTGTAACTGAACATGACACACTGAAAGCAGAAAATGTTGTACCTTCCTCGAACCTTCTGGTGGAGGCTGCAGCCTGCTTTCTTACAAGTTCAGGGTCATAAGAAATTAACAAGGGAGTAAGAGGGTTCTTATTGTTAAACTCATCCATTGCTGCTATAAACCGCTCCGCAACCTTAAAACAGAATTTTATGAATAGATTAACTAAAGGGAAAAGAGGTAGAGTTGTCACTTTATATTAGCTTACAATAGATGGGGTAGTAATTTTAGATCTGTATGCATATGCATAATCTCTAATCTTCCAATAGCGAAAAGGTGAAGAAGGATCAGCACTCAAACTCTTGGCAGGCTCATAATCTGGAAGACTCTTAAGAGCTAATTCAACTCTTTCTTCAGGCCTTTGATCCTCATCCAAAGGAATAACTCCTGTTTCTGATTCTGCATTAGAATATAATAACAGTTAATATAGATGGAAATAGTAATAATATGATCCTAGCCAAAAGGCCCAGATTGGTATATAACTATAGTAGTATCACTGAAGCTACATGACACAATACAACCCCCAATTTTTTTCTTGATTATTTCCCGGAGAGAAGAGAACTATATAAAATGCAACTTTGATAACCTTTTGATTCATGCTTCTGTCTCCTGTTTTACTTAATCTGATAAAAATGAATTCACGCGACCTTAACAACTGTGCAACTTCACTTGGAAACTAGACGAAGTCTAAAGTGAAGAAATAGATTGTTTTGGTTTTCTCTTCCACAAGTGAAGATCAAAGTAAGATGAAAATAAACCTTGAGGAGGAAATTCAGGTTTGAACATTGGAGTCTCGGGTATCACGGTATTCCTCAGCATCTGTTAGTAACAAGCATCAACTTAGTTAAGCTCTCTATGAAGTACGCTGCTTAAACTCATATAAAACCTCGATTTTACTCTCCCAGTTGAAAACTTAGCACCGACAAACTAACGAGATTTTTTTAACAAAAAAAAAAAAAAGTACTGCTCACCTCCACCATTTTATTCTTCTTCTTCAAATGAGAAATGATCAAGGAACCAATCAACGGAGCTTCGATCAATTTCACGAACAACTTGAATACAGTTCCAGTCAAATGCGGCGCTGCGGTCGAAAATTTTCAATCAAAACCCACAAGAACAAAAAATCCAATTCATTTACACTACCAAGTAATTAGCTGACCTTCAATTTCTTCGTACTGGTACTTTACCGTAGCCAAGTCAACTTCATCGGCCGGCACCATCACTTTCTTCTTCCCCATCTTCTCACCAAAAAATCCAATCAAACAAAAAAATGAAAAAAAAAAATCGGAGATATCTAAATTGGAGGTCCGATAATGGAGCAGCACTCACACTGAGTAGCCGTATAACTCGTGAAGCAGTAAAATGGCCTAAACGTGCGCGGGAGGAGTAGAATGCGCCGGCCGGCAGGTGTAGTAGGCGAGTGAAACGAGTTGGTTGAAAGGGGTTAAGAATGGGGTGGAAATATTAATAGAGAAGGACAAAGCAGTTGGAAAGCGGCGTAAGATAGAGGCAGTGGCGTAGTATAAGTAATAGAGTTGGTTCGTGCAGCTCTAAGCCTCTAAAATCCAGCTATTTATAATGTTTCGTTGGCAGTTGGCGGGCTTCAGGGTCGGAAACACAACGGGCCGGGCTGGTCCCAGGTTTCTCCTCAACGCCGACGAGAATTGAATTATCAATTATCAAATATTCTGAATTTCATCCAAATTTATCTTCGATTTTATCAATGATACTCATACATGATGTGAACAGTGACGGAGCCACGTTGGGGCTGGGGCCCTTGGTCCCCCAACTTTTTTAAAAACAATAGCTATATATTTGATATGTAGTTATATTTCAAAGAGGTTTGGGTAGTCTGATCGATAGAGACCTTCAATAGGGACCTTGGACCTTCAATAGGGACCTGAAGGTCCCAAGTTCGAAACTTGGCTCTCGCGTTCTTCTTCTTTTTCCTTATTTTTCTTTCTTTCTTGGCTTTTTCTTTTCTTTTTTTTTATCTTATCTCTTCCTTTTTTTCTCTTTCTTTCTTTCCTTTTTTTTTTATGTTTCTTTCTTTTTAGTTTGTCTTTCTTCCTCTCTATTCTATTTCTTCTTTATTTTGGGATCTTTTTCTTTCTTATATAATTTATTTTATGTTAATAAAATAAATATATATATATATATATATATAAATAATAACACTATATATGTGAATTAACTCTTAACTAAATATATGCTGCTCTCTATAAATATTTAACATTTAATAACTAAATCTAATGATTTTCATCTCATTTAAGAGATCGTGGTTCGATCCTCTTATATATATTTTCTTTTTTCTTTTCCTATACTTATTTCCTTTATCTTCTTTCATTTTCTTTTTCTATTATTTGTTTTATGTCGATAAAATGCTATTTCTTTTCTTTTTCTATAATTTATTTTATATTGATAAAATAAAAGATATATCAAATAATAAAGTTTTATATGTGAATTAATATTATCAATCAAATTTTTAAAAAGATTATAATAAGTCATTATATTATTTAAATTATTATTATTTTAAAATTTTATTTTATTATCTTTTAAAATTAATATTAATTGGGCCCCCCATAAAATATATCCTGGCTCCGTCACTGGATGTGAAGGCTATAAATGGTTATCCTTAAAATCTTAATTTTAGCCGTTTAAGCGTTAGGTTTCATGGCACCAAGGGTTTATTTTCCCCTTTCAAATAGTACCACCTATTTTTTTCGTTTAGATTTGGGGGTAAAATTTAACCATCTTTGAAAAAACAAAAAGAAATTGTCAATTTTGATGTTTACAGTCTAACATACGTTTTCATTTCATTTTCTTTTTATATCTGTTTTTTCCTTGCGGGTAGCAGGTTTGAGGATGGGGAGCTGTCAGCCAGTAGGTGAAGTTAAACGAGCTAATAATGCATCAGCAAAATAAACAAATTAGTATATACTTACAAGTTACAACTTTACTATATGTGTAATAGGGGTTGGGTTCTGGTGTAAATCTTTTTTTATTAACTAAAAATTAATTTGTTCGTAAATCTTAATTGATTGTATTTTTATGATGGGTGCTCGTTAGTATACAATAAATATTTCTTTTATGGTCATACCTTTACTTATTATAATAATGTTTTTTTAATGACAATCTAGATCATACAAAGGCTAATTTTGATATTGATTTCTAATTAACAAAATAAGTCTGATTTTTATATGAACCACCCCTATTAACATATATATACTTGATTTTTATCAAGAAAATGTGTGTATATATTAGTATATAATTAGGATTTTTTCGAACCACATTTTCTTATAGCTGTAATTGTGTTATCATATAGTTCTTTTCGTGCTAGTGATTTTGATTTTGACATCTATCTATTAATTATATATTTTATTACGGATTCTTTAGCCCATATAACCATTCTTCACCATACGTGACATTTCAACAATTTTTTATATATCTAAATCCTACATTTCATATATCTTCTAATCCCTTTTAAGGATAGAAATCTACATATCTATAATACTCTTTTATTTTAATGGAGCAATTATAGTTTCACATTACAATGCAAGTTTTTTTGTTGTCTCTGCAAATTGCTTCCAAAATCATAGCCGATAGATGCCTCGTAGTCAATTATCCACGCTAGCCATTGCCACGTCTTCCTACGCCTATCCCTCTCTATCATCTGCCAAATTAATTTATCTTTACAAATCTATAGATTTGAGAGAGATGAAATGTCGATCCTGATCCACACAAAGAAAGTAACCAACGACGATTGTAGGAAAAATTCCATTGATTTAATTACAGGAAGTCAAAGGGTCAAACGTTGTAATTTTTTGTTGCGACGAGCAAGTAATTATATTTCGGAAACCCAATTGACTCAATTGTATGGATATATAAAATATAGGATTTCAATCCTAGCAGGAAAAGGAGGGAAATGAATACTCAATTTAAAGTGAGTAAACATAATTCCATATACATATATAGAACTTTGTGGAAAGTCGTATTTGATCCACGAGTGAATCGAAAGTTGGATCTACATTTGATCTCATCCGAATATCGTCCCATATATCCTCCTGAGGATAGGTTTGGGTTCAAAACCTGTTACTAGCTTGTTTACATGTCAAGTGTCAAATATCGAGGCATGTCGTGCTTGAAGAACAGCCCAACCTGACTTTCCTCAGAGTATGCATCTGAGGTACATCAATTATTAGGTATGAGAGGATTAATGTCGGATCCTCAAGTACAAATGATTGATTTACCCATTCAAAGCAATTTACGCGAAGTGCTTTCTTTAACAGAATATATAATTTCTTGCTACAGAGCGTGTAAAGGAGTTGGGCCAAGTGCTCAGTGGTTTGTCCACTACGTTGTCAACAACGATGGGTTCAATTTTTGTGGTGCATTTTGATATTAGCATAAAACCTATGCTTAGGGGTGTGCATCGGTCGATCGGTTCGACCGACCGACCGAAATTTTCAAAACCGAAAACCGAACCGAACGAATTTTTTGAACCGAATCGAATCGATTTATAATTTCGAACCGACCGAAAAAACCGATCGATTTCGGTCGAATCGAAAAACCGACCGAAATATAAATTATATATATATTTTTCTAAATAAACATATTTTTATCCTAATTATTTAATTAAAATATTAATTAATTATTATATAAAATATATAAATATATAAAAATAATAGTTTCGGTTTGGTTCGGTTACCGAACCGAACCTAAAACGTAAAACCGAAAACCGATTTTAGTTAAAATTTTGAACCGAACCGAAAAACGACTTTCTCAAAAACCGAACCGAACCGACCGAAACCGATCGGTTCGGTCGGTTTTTCGGTTCGATTCGATCCATGCACACCCCTACTATGCTCGATCGAATTGCTTTTGTGTAGTTTGATATTGTGATATTTTTAATGACATGATGCATTTTTTAACTTCTATTGCTATCTCGAAATCATAATGCTTTTCTTGGTTAGATAATCTTGAACCAAAAATTTGTTGTCAAGGCAACATATGATGATGCAAGATGGAAATATTAAATATTTAAGAGATATAAGTACAACGCTATTTATATCAAATTAGTTTTAACCAAAATGGATTCATTATTAAAGCAAAGAGTTTGTAGTGTCCAAAAACAAGTTTTATATTCCCTCCCTCCCTCAATTTCCTTCCTCATTTTCCTTTTTGGGACGTCTTCCAATTTTCTTCATATCTATTTATGGTAACTATCTTTTCAACTTATTATCCTCAATAATATCGTTTATTTACATCTTTTGCCACTCATGGTCCATCATTATTTCTCTTTTTTACCTTCAACAACCCATTATTTACACATTTTACCACATACGATCCATCACTAACTAATTTAATATTACTGTATTGTGGAACCCTTACTTCAGTCATAATATATTCAACAACTTTTATTAAAACTTGTGCCGAAGATTTACAGAAACAGATTTGGAGGACGGGGGAGTATAAAATGTTCCAAACTTTGTAATGTCCAAATACAAGTTTCATATATAATGCTCCAAACAAGGGACTGCGCACATTTCTAATAGATAAAGATATGTTGGCGCGCATAAACATATATGTACATTAAATTTGGTCAGTAACAATTCGCAACACATTAAATGTAGGAATAAAAAATGTTCATTCCAACAAATAAGAATTATTCTGAGATGAACTAGATTGTGGCTAATGGTTTGAGTTCCCTCTCAATTTGATGTTATTACATAGAACCGAACCAATTCAACAAATGATTTTTTTATAAAACTCACCATCACGCAAGTTATGAGAAGTATGAACACTGATTTCGATTTATATTATACAGATTTGAAATTGAAAAAATGACTAGTTCAGTTAGAAAAATGCCAAATGTAAATCAATTGAATATCATCTGGAGAAGTTAAAAAACGATACTAGTGTAAAACTGGAAATAGCTGTTTTTACAACAGAATATGATAATAATAAAAAAAAAAATTAGTATTATATCTTTCGGATTTTCAAATAGCCGAATCCCAAAAATAGAAAAAGAAAACGAATTGCAAATGAAACTCGGAAGCTTTTGTAATCCGATATCGAATAAATAAAATATCAAGTCATTACATTTCCTTGAACAATAGGTCGAAGCCCAAGCCCGAATGAGCTCCTTTAGTGCAATATAAAATTTATGAGTTTTAGGGTATGCATTGGTCGAATTCGACTAATTGACCAAAATTTATGAATCAAAAATCGAAGCAAATGTAATTTTTAAAATCGAACCGACTTGTGTAAGTTTTTAGATTGATCGAAAACCGAAACTGACATACTAATATGTGTTTAATTTTTAAAAAATATATACCTATTTTTATTTTAATCTCAAAACACAAGCATCACAAATTTCAAAACATCACAAAAATCTAATAAAACATCACAAAGTTCATCCTAATTTCAAAAATACACAAATATTCAATAAACATCACAATAAACAAAGATTTAAATAAAATAATATACATTATATATTTATATTAATACACGGTCAATTCGGTTCCCGGTTAAACCATTTTATCATGAACCGATACCTATCGGTTATGCAATTTAAAAATCGAATCGAAAATCAACACTTACAAAAACCGAACTAAATCGACCGAAATTGATTGGTTAGATCAATTTTTTTAGTTCATATGAGTTTTAACAATTTAGGGCCCATAGTTGTCCTTAGTTATTCTAATTGAGTATGTAATTATTCCCAAATTTCAACTTTAATTAGTTGAGATTCTTTTTATATGATTTACAATATATATATATATTCTTATATTGCACACTAGATGACTAAAATCTTGTTTGATATGGAAAAAAAATATTTTTTACAAATAGTAAGAGTCATAATACTAAAAGAAAGAAATACTAGATGCATTTATATAATTTCAAACCTAATTATATATTAGAGATTAAAGCATTTGAAAATAATAATAACTATATTATAATATTAAAAGAGGTTTGAAATTTTGTATTTAATTCATTTTCGGTCCGTCCATCAAAAGTTTATATTTTCTTCTTTTGAACATCTTTTAACATTTAAAATGTGGGACTCGTTATCCACTCACTATAATTTATTCAAAACTCATGCCACCAAAAATAATGCAAAGTTTTAGTGGACGGAGGGGTATTTGTTTATATGAGCAAAAAATAATGCGCACGCAGTTATTTAAAGTTTTAGTGAGTATTTGTTTATATGAGCAAAAATATTACTTCTTTAATACTTTAATATATATATTATGGCCAAAAATTAGTAAACCACGCATCACGAGAGGAGACGAAGCTATCCATCAAACATCGGAAAGTAGGCGAAATGAGAATAGACATAGCACCTCAAAACTCAATTAAAATATAAATAATAAAAAGCACATAAAAAAAATATAAATTCAAGCATGCATAAGAAATGAATGAAGATCTGCTCACTGTTATTAATATTAGTTTATCTTACCAAAATAATCATGGATCTAGAGATTGGTTACTGGGATATTTTAAGATATATAAGGCGTCGCATGGAAGGAGATCGCAGACGCCACAAGCGCACACTCCCGAGGCAACATGGAAAATGTCTCCATACACCCTCAGGACCGCCTCCCCAACGTAGGGAAAGATGTCGACCTCAACCAGGACGAGCAAACAGCTCATTCGTCCCACGAGGTCCTCGGCCGAGCTGTGACCGAGTTCCTCCACGCCAATCTTGGCCAATTCCAAAGCTTCCTCAACCAGAGGACCAAAGGACCGGGTCCCTCGAGGCCCCTGATCAACACCACGGCCGCCCGAGGCCGCTGCCCCATCCGAAACAGCCAGCGCTCACCTCGGCGTGATAGCCGAGAACGCGCATCACGCCCCGACGCGCGGAGCCGCTCACCGCGGCCGAGCCGCCGCCCTCATTCGCGGAGCCGCCACCGCGGCGAGCCGCCACCACCGCCCGCCCGCCATTCGCGGAGCCGCTCTCACCTCGTCATGCCGACGAGAGCCGAGCAAAACAGAGGAAGAAAGGCGAGTCGAACTCCCCTCGGAGGACGATAGCATCGCTATCGATCCCCACCCTCCGAAAGAGATGGCAACGATCTCCGGGTTCGACCGTGCACGAGAATCATCTCCCTTTCTCCGTGGAGATTCTAGACACGCCCGCCCGTGATGCGGGCACCCAATATAGCGTTTACGATGGCCTCGGAGACCCCTCCGACTTCCTTTTCGCCTACACTACCAACATGGCGAATCAAGGAATGGAAGATTTTCACATGTGCAAAATCTTCCCCGAGGTGCTGATCTCCAACGCACGACGCTGGTTCACCTGCCCTCGCGAGCAAAGATACACCGCCTGTGACCTCATGGATCGGTTCAAATGGCGCTTCTATCAGAAGATGCCGCCCCAGCAGCCTTCCTCCGACCTGCTCACAATCCGCCAAGGGTGGGACGAGACGATGTCAAACTTCGTCTCGAGGTTCATCAAAGAGTCGCTCAAAATTGACGACAGCAACGACCTCTACATCATCAACGCGTTCAAACACGGGATCCGACCGTCGCCGAACAAAGAAATCACTGGGAGAAACCAAAGACGGCGAGCAAGCTTTGGAACTGGTGGACAACTTCGTCAAGGGAGACGAGTCGGATCGGAAGAAGCGGGAAACTGGGACGGCGGTCCGAGAAAAAGCCGGATGACCAAGTCGAGGCGCCGATCGCGGCAAGCGCTCGATGTAATCAAAAGAGGGCCACCGAGTCTGGGCTCGGACCTCGGCCCAACCTCGGCGGCAGAGCCTCCCCGCCAAATCAAGGCGGAAATATTCGAGCTCCACGCCGAGCTCTTCCCAAAGCCCGCCCTATGAAAGGAGGATCCAAGAAGAGGTCCACAGGCAGTATTGTGACTATCACCAAGGGCATGGTCATGATACCGAGGATTGCGTAAACTTGGGCTCGCAGATCGACGAGCTCGTTAAAGGTGGAGCCCTCAAAAAATACCTCGAGCCGTTGGCCGAGAAATGCGAAGCGAAGGAATGGGCGGCAATCAGCGGGTCGACCCGGCGACGACCCAACCCAAAGACGACGAGGACGAAGGTCCCAACGCTATGGAGCAGTCTATGTTGTTACCGGACCGCCCGGGACGATGAGGTCGTCCTCGAAGAACGACGCCCGAGGGCCGCCCCAAGAGTCAAGAACAAGCGACTTCGGGATGGTGAGAACATAACGTTCTCGAGAGGACCCGTGCCCAAGATCATGCCGCATCAGATGCCATCACTATACAGCCGCGGTGGGCAACAAAACGTCCACCGGGTCTATATCGACATCGGAGCCTCCGTCAAGATCATCTTCCGAGTCACTGCGGATAAGCTTGAGGTCGGAGGCATTGTGTACTTCCTGCCTCCTGGGTTGCGAGCTTCACTCAAGCGGCCCACCGAGGGGTCATTACCCTTCCGGTCACGGTGGGACGAGCTCCTGTGTCGGTCACCAAGGCCATCCGATTCTTCCCGGTCCGAGCTCCTCTCCGCACAACATCATCACTGGGAGATTGGTCAGACGCCACCAGGCCGTCTGTGCCTCGGTCTACCACCATCATCAAGATTCCCACCCGGTGGGAGTGCTTAGCATCCGAGGGGACCAAACGGCGGCAAAAGAATGCCTACGACTCTCAACCCAAGATGCGGCCTCGCCCGTGCATAGAAATTACCGAGCCCCCTGAGACCGACACCCTGTGATGACCGACCGAGGCCTCCAACTATACGACGACGATCCTCGAGGTCATCCAGTCGGCACCTGTGGCCCGGTGACGTCCGCGGCATGTCATACAACTTCGAGAGAATATAGGGACGTGTTTGCACGGTCCTCGCCGATATGACGGAGTGTCGCCCGAGCTTATAACTCACGCCTCAACATCGACCCGGCTACCAAGCCGGTCCGCGAAGAAAAGGATATTCGCGGATGAGCGGCGGTCATAAGGGACGAGGTGACTCAACTTCAAGGCCAAGATCTTGTTCGAGGTCAATACCCGACCTGGTTGGCTAATCCGATCGTGGTCCGAAGCTGTGAGGAGGGTGGGCGATGCGCCGATTATACCGACCTCAACAAGATCGCCTAAAGATTGCTACCCTCCCCGATATCGACAAGAAGGTGGAGGCATTGGTGGGCCACGAGATGTTCAACTTCGGATCTATACAAAGGGTACCACCAAACTCGATGAGCCGGAGGACGACCAAGACCGCATTCATCACCGACTTGCGCTGCGTACAGATCGAAAGACGCCTTTCGCCTCAAGAACGTCGGTACTTACGGAGGATGGTGGATGGAACATTCAAAGACCACATCGGGAGATCGTCGAGGTCACGTCGGCGACATCGTAGTCAAAAGTCGAAAACGAGAGCTGCGTCGATGACCTCGGCACCATCCTCCAACTCCTCGTGTCGGCCAACCTCAAACTCAACCCCGAAATGTACATTTATGGTGAAGACCGCAAGTTCTTGGGATCTTTGGGTTTCTCGGGAGGCTCGAGGCCAATCCCACCAAGGTGGGCGGTGCTCGACATGCGGTGCAAGGACCATCCGTGAGATCCACAAACTCACCGGGTGCCTAGCCGCCTCACAGATTGCCTCGAGCCGAGAAGTAGCCCCATTCTTCAAGATCCCGAGAGAGCTCGGGACTTCCGCGGGAAGAACACCAGCCGCCTTTGCACGGTGAAGGTACTTGCCGACCGCCGACCCCGTCCGCCCAAGCAAGGTGAATCCCTCTCTATATCCGCCGCCGGACGAGGCCATCAGTGCCGATCTCGTACGAGATGAGGTAGGACGACAACTCCCCATCTATTTTATCACCGAGCTCTCAAAGGATCGAGACAAGGTACACCGCCTCGAAAAAGTAGCACTGCCCCGTGAACGCAAGCGACGCCCGACCCTACTTCCAAGCTCACTCCGTCTGTGTGCTAACCGACTTACCCTTGAGACAAGTGTTGTTAAAACACGAGTCATCCGGACGATAGCTAAGTGGGCACTGAGCTCGCGAGCACGACATCTCGTACTCACGCAGCCGCCATAAAGCGGCAAGCTCGCCGACTTCCCGGTTGAGGCCAAATTCACCGAGGTAGGCTCGCCGGCGAGGTAACTCCAGCCCCGCCTCGGCGGAGGAAGCCGCCCTAGCACCACCGGATGGTTTTGGCGGATGTGACGTGGGCGGAGCCTCGTGCAAACGGCAATGGACGGGCATCCTCCTCCTCGGCCCGGATAAGCGAGAAGTCACCCACGCCCCGGTTTACCTTCCCGACCATCAACAACGAGGTGGAGTACGAGGCCCTAATCTCCGGACTCCGCCTCGAGCCGAGGGTGGATAAGATCCAAATCTTGACGATTTCCGTGTCGTGGTGAACTGTGTTAGGCAAATACGAGGCCAAGGAGGACCGAATGAAACAATACCGAGAAAGCAAAGGAGATGCCGACCTCGCTCAGATACTTCAAGATCCACGAATCCCCAAGGGAAAATAATGAGCCGACATCCTCGCAAGTTAGTGCGTCGTCAACAAGTCCACCAAGGAGGAGGTTCATTCCGTACATAGCGGAGTCCACGTCGGCATCATCACCGAGATAGAGCCAACTGGATGTCTCCAAGGCCTACACGGAACACAACAAGACTACCTCAAGATCGGCTCAAGCCAAAAGATGATGGCGAATCCCGTAGTATCTCATGCGTGAGGCGCCTCACCGGAAGTCTTACCTTCAACCTCTCTTGAGGTGCCTCGGCCGAAGAAGCCGACCACGTGCTCAACGAATTCACCGGGGTCTGTGGAAGCCACATCGGTCGCGAGCTCTCTCAAAGAAGACGCCGAGGTCGGATATTATCGCCCACCGCAAGATTCGGCCGAGCTCGCCAAGAAGTGCCCAGTGCCGATTCACCCACGGCCAAAAGGCGCCTCGGATCGATTTGAGCGACCGCAGAGTCCATGGCCTTTCATGCGGTGGGGATCGACATCGTTGGTCCGCTCGACCGAGCACCGTGTCGGCCGATACTTAGTCGTAGCCATAGACTACTTCACAAATGGGTGAAGCCGAGCCACTTTCGAGCCTCACGGCGTAGGATTCAGACCTTGTGGAAAATATAGTCCGCCGCTTTGGCATACCGCACATCCTCGGTCTCGGACAACGCGCACCCAATTCGTCGACAAAACTTCGAGGAGTGGTGCGAAGAGCTTCAGATCGATCAACGCTTCACCGGTCGCACACCCGCAAGCGAATGGTCGACCGGAGGTGACGAACCGCACGATCGCATAAGGATTGAAGAAGAGGTGGACCGAGCTAAAGCGATCGGGCTGAAAATCTCCTCAAGTCCTCTCGTCCCACAGACCACCCCGGACGGCGCACGGAGACCCTTTAGCCCGGTCTACGGTACCGAGGCCGTCATACCGGCCGAGATCGCGCCAAGCCCGCGCACTCTTCACTCGACCGTGCCGGAACGAGGAAGACCTGCGGGCCAACCTCGACGCCTCGAGGAGAAGCGCGAGTCGCCTTCATAAACGGCCAAGCTGAGGCCCAGTCGCACTGCACTACAACAAAGGGTCAAAGCCTCCGCTCCAAGTGGGCGACCTCGCCCCACGAAATAATGAAGCCGAGAGAGTCGAGCGTCTTAACAAGTTGGATCCAACATGGAAGGCCCATACCGCGCTCACGAGGACCTCGGCAAAGGGCTTACAAGTCGGCTCACCGTCCGGTGCACTTATCCCTAACTTGGCACATTACGCATTTAAGGAGGTATTTTACATAGCTTCGATTTAAGGTCGGCATCATGTTAGTTCCTTAATTGTTTTGCCAAAGTACGATGTTGATTACATGTTCAATAAAACACCGCTTTTCTAATGAATATTTCACTGTCTCATACATATGTGAACATCGTTTGGATACACCACATTTAAACCTTCACAAGGGACGCCTACGAAGATGAAAATCCCACCAAGTAGGTACGATACAGATTACCCATTAAGTTGGACGCTCTACATGCAAAGCGCATGATTACCCATTAAGTTGGACGCCCACACGCAGCGCATGATTACCCATTAAGTTGGACGTCTACATGCGAAGCATACTGATTACCCATTAAGTTGACGCCTACACGCACGCGACATCTAGACCGATCTCGCCATCTCATACCCCTTTATTTGGGAAGATATGCACTCGGTACAAAGTCTAAATGCATTAACGACTATAAACCAAGTACCAAGCCATATACAAATCAACCGGGCTTCCGAGCTCGTTTATACCCTTTATTTGGGAAAATACACATCAGATATCACAATGTAAATGCATTTACGACCAAAACGAAGTCCTAAGCTATGTTTATACCTCTCGGGGAAATATACACTTGAAATGAGTCTAAATACATTTATATCTACATACAAAGTTCTACACTACACATAGCCTCATTCGGGCTTAGGGCTCCGCCCGCCAGACCCGCCAAGTTGCACTAATTTTCTACAAAATCTCCAGCCGACGGTGTATGCTCGAACGAACTCGTGCCTTCAACCCGGTCGATAAGGCCGGAATCACCACGGCTGCTCCCGGCGACGGCCAGGCTCTGAGGCGGCCGGACGAAGGGCGACCTGTGGTCACCTTCACCCGCCTCCAGGACATTTCAAGTGGCGCAGCGCCAAGACGGCATTCGGGAGTGGGGATACACCGAGGTCATACCCGACCCCGACCGGACACCGGCCGGAGTACGACCTCGCCCCACCCGCCGCTTCTTCCCCGCCGACTGAGGTCCTCGGTCGCCGTCCGCTCCCGATGATCGCCCGAATGATCCGCTCCCACCAACCCATCAACCGGAGCACCCGGCATGATCGGAGTAGCCGCCTCCTCGCGGGTTCTGTTATGATCGGGTCACGGAGCCCGCTGTGGCCTCGCCGGCCGGGCGGCGCATCGCTTGCGCACAATATCATACATCTCCATATACTTCACGACGAGTTGACACATGCTTTGAACTTTTGCTATTGGGCCCTCCTCATCCTCAAAGACCATACCTCCGCCAAGAAGCTCGAACTCGGTCGTCGACGGATATGGTAGTCCCACCACCGGCGGATCGCCTCTCAGACCGCATGCTCCTCCGACACCCGAGCTAGCCTCTCCGATCGGCTCAAGTCGCCTCACACCGCATCAAACGCCTGATAGCGTCGGCAGATAAGTCCGCCTCGACACCGCCTGCGTGACCTCAACTCGTGGCCTCGTTCTCACCAGAGGCGGGCCACTTCCCGATCGACCTCGTCCAACTTCCTCTTGGTCACAGACGGCCGAGCCGACTTCCATAGTGGCAAAACTGGGTCACCGATGCACCGGCTCCTCCAAAGCACCTCTTCGTCCTTTCACCAAGGCGCCTCGGACCTCTTTAACTTGGTCAACAATTCATGATCAAGTCCGAGCCATTCGGTGTGGAGTAATCAGAATAAACAAGACAACACAAATTTTAAAAAATGTTGCGTTTATTACTCAAAAAGAGGAAATTATTACAAGGACCTGTGGTCCTATTGACCCGGCAGCTGTTATTACATCAGTCCATCGACTCAGCCTATGGCCGGTCTCGACGACCTCGATGCTCCCCGGCTGGCCACCTCCGGTAGGGAGCTCCAACCCCGCCTCCTCGCCTCCGCCTCCTCCTCCTCCCTCCTCGCCTCACCAGACCTCAGCGAGCTCCTCAAGCTCGCGATCTTCGTCCTCCTCAGACCGGGCGACGACCTCAGCAGTCGGAGGGTAGAGGCGGATGCCGAGCCTCCAAAGACTGGAAGAGTCACCGAGATCACCCGGCGTAAGCTTTGTCCAGCCTTCCTTAGGTCGACCTCGGCCCACCCATGCTTGACCTTATCGGTCGCATGGCGACCGCCTTCCCCTGTGTGATCCGACACCACCTTCCGGCAAAGACGGTGGCAAGATCGGCAATAAAAGCCGAGAAGCCTCCGACTGATGAGCCCGCCGCAAAGGCCCTCAACAGTGGTCCTCGGTCGGCCACCAGACCCTCTCGTCCGCGAGGTCCTTCGCCCGCCAGCTCCTCCTTAAGCTCTCGACCTCCCGGGCGGCCTCCAGGTGCCCTTCTGCTGGGTGGCCTCAGCAGCAGCCCTCCCGGCCTCGAAGCCTGGCGGCCTCGGCTTCCGCCCTCGCGGCAATGGACGCGGTCTCAGCTCCCGCCAGCAGCTGCAAGCTCCTGCCCAGCCTGCATCGGCCGAGCTCTCGGCAAGCAAGGCTGGCGACTGCAGCTCCCCAAAGAAGCTACCGCAGGCCCCCATCATCGAGCTCCCATCCCGAAAAAAGAAGACAAGTCAATAACAGATCGCTAAGCAAACAAATCTAAATAAGAAAGAACCTATGTACTCGGGAGGTGCGGCCCAACTTGGGGCGGCACCCAGACTGGCGGCCCCGAGGCCGAGACTCGATGCCGGCTGACCCCACCGAGGCCCACTCATCACCGCCGATGCTATCGACCTTCTTCGGCCCCTAGTAGGTCCAGCCCACCTTCTTTTTCGCGGCCCCGCTTCGGCGATTGTGAGCCCGCCCTTGCCTCAACTTCACCGCATCACAAGAGAGACACATTAGCACAAGAAATCGAACGTATAAGGACTAAGAAGATGGGGATGCCTCACCCCGTCCGCACCCGGTCCCGACGCTCCGACCAGTAAACACTCACCGCCTTCTTCAGTCGTCCCGGTGTAACTTATGGATAAGATCTCACCGCGCGCAAAGACCTCCTCCATACGGCCCAAGGCTTGATTTTCGGGTCCGCCATCGTGCGATACCCCACTCATACCTCGGTGCCGCCTCACCCGCGAGAAGAAATACCTATTCGCCAACGGGACACCTGGAGGGACGGCTACCTTAAATTTCAGCCGGGGTGACAAATAGTACACCCTCCTATGGTCTTCACGCTAAAAAGAGCATCAAGACTCAAGGACAATTCCTCGGCAATGCCATAACAAGAAAGCCCCACCCACCAACGACCTAATGGAATTCGAGGTCAATCGACAAACAGGATCGGAAATACTCTTGAAGGCTAAGGTAACAGGCAGAGGGTACCTAAGACCCGCCTCAAACTATCTACATAAATCGAATAAACCTCCGAGGGCCATCGCCTATCATCCGGATGCGCAGACACCACCACGCCTCCTCCGGATCCCAGTATTCCTCACAACTTCAAAAGTTCCTCCAAGGTCAAACCCACCCGCCACGCCCACCATCAACCCGTCCCATACCGAGGATACCGACGGAACCCTGAGCTCACCCATGGACCTACCCAAACCATTGTAGCACATATAATCTTTACGGGGAACTCACTACGTAACCCGAGGCGGAAAGGAACTTTCAGAGCGAGAAAAGATGAAGAAAACATACTTACTTTTCAAAGTAGTATACGGCTCCTTCAAATAAGATCGATCAACTCGTAGAATTTCGTAAATTTTCTCTCAAAATTTTTAAGCGTCAAGAGGAAAGTGAGCAATTGCCTTTTGCGCCTATTTATAAGACTAGGGGCGCAGAAAAATTGTTTCAAATTGACACGCGCTACACACGTGATTGGATGTGGGGTACACGCGCACGCGGTTCGAAAGTGCCCAACTCACCGCCGCGCGTATGACGACGCCAGATAAGATGGACCGCCACCGACCTAGCAATCATCATACGGACCCCTGCGTCCTCCGGATGGCGGCGCCTGTCGTCGCCCCGTCCTTCCCACAAATACCAAGGAGATCCACATCGGACCTCGGCGTCTATCCAGATCGGACCCCGGCTAACCAGCCCCAGTTCGTGCGGCGGGCGCACTCGACATCCCCGAAAGGGCGGTCTCGTGCCTGACATCGGCACCCACCACAGAGTAACACCACCTGCATCGCACTCGGCCTAACCAACGCAGAGGCACGATATCCGTGTCGGACTTGACTTCCTTCGTGCCACATCTTTTCCAGCGACGGACAATGCACCACCCAACCCGATTCGGCACCGATCGCCAAATAAACCCTCACATTAAAAAGACAACACCTTCAACAAACAACTTCACCGAGCCACACCTCACCCGGCAAGCAGCTCTTCACTCCACCGGCCTCACCGTCCCTCGGCTATTCGGGAGGGGCTATGATGGATATGGCCCAACCGACTAGGCCCACTAACAGCCCAAACGAGCCGGGCCTAACGCTGGTAGCGGCCCCACGCGGTTGAGCCCAAGGCGAGCCCTAATCGGTGCAAAACCCTAGCCCTGTAACCGCCCCCCGGCGATGGAAGACAGCCCTGAGCCAAAGTGAGGCGCCACCGCCAATGGAGAAGACGCCCAAGGCAGGTCGCGCCACCTCCACGTGGCGCACATAAGGCGAAGGTCCTTGCTCCGCCAATGGAGGCATGCGGAGGAAGAGTCACGTCACGACCAATGGAGAGGTTGGCGCGCGCCAGATTCTGACTTGAGTTGTATAAATAGAAGGAAATCGACATTAGAAGGGTTGACAACTTATCGAATACTAAGAGCTTGTAACCACACCGCATTATAGTGAAAGTATTGAGGAAACACTCCGTGGACGTAGATCTCATTAACGATCGAACCACGTAAAAGCCTTGGTGTTCTTTATTGCTTTTCATAAATCTCGCACACTCACTTAACTAGATTTATTATATATCAATTTTTATGAAGTAATCGATAATCTTCGTTATAGTTTAAAAAGTTATTAATTTTGTCTGATATTGTGCATTATATCTAAAGTACATATATGTAAAAAGTTGACTTAATCTTCAAACATATATAGAGAATTTTTATTTTTATTTCTATTGTTTCTAGAATGGATATAAAAATGTCATTATTGTTGAAAACTTTTCTTGTAGAAACGTCTCATCATGAACAGAAAGCCAACTTTAGCATTTTTTGAAAAATAAGTATGATCCTTGAATGTATAGTCTAATTATTTATAGAATAAGTAATATAAATATAGTCAACAGTAACTGAAAAGATCGGACTAAAAAAAAAACTAGCGAGAAATGAGGAATATTATATGGAAAAAAACCTGCAGAAAATACGAAAAAACTGGATCTTTTTTATCTGTCTCAGGTATGAGATAAGTTGCAACTGTATGCATGTTTTTGCCTCATTTCGATTATCTTAATGCTCACTTTCAACTTATAACATCAAAGTTCCTTATGTCATATGTGGCAGTTGGGATAAATCTAACAAAATTAAAATCTGGGAGCAGCTGTGGGCTCGATGATCCAAAATTTCAAATTCCAATTTTTGAAAGACAATTTTCACACGATTTATTTCATTGATGGTGACTTTTTCTCAACAATTCGCATAAAATGTTGATATTTGACAATTTATAAGAATAGAGAGAAAAATTTCTTGGTCCCTAACCTTTCTTAGATCCACCCATGAGAACACGAGTGGCAACAAAAAACTGTGGGATACAGAATTGAAATCGAACGCTTGTTGCTTATAACCTCAATTTCTTTTAGTAGAATCGAATTAAGTCATGAAAGGGTCCAGTTAATTATAAATCAAATATGGGGTGGACTCCAGTGAGCCACCCCTAATTAACTAATAATTAATAATTAATTCTAATTAAATTTAATTAATTAAATTAATTCTAATTAAAATTAATTAGTTTAATAAATTTTAATTGTAAATTAATAAATAATAATTTTGAATTAATATATCTTAATTGTGAATTAATAAATTCTAATCGTAAATTAATAAACCTTAATTTTGAATAATAAACTCTTATTTTGAATTAATAAACCCTAATTATGAATTAATATACCCTAATTTTGAATAATAAACCCTAATTTTGAATTAATAAATCCTAATTGAAAATAATAAACCCTAATTATGAATTAATAAACCCTAACTTTGAATTAATAAACCCTAATTATGAATTAATAAACCCTAATTATGAATTAATAAATCCTAATTATGAATTAATAAACCCTAACTTTGAATAATAAACTCTAATTATGAATTAATAAACCCTAATTGAAAATAATAAATCCTAATTATGAATTAATAAACCCTAACTTTGAATTAATAAACTCTAATTATGAATTAATAAACCCTAATTACGAATTAATAAACAAAATACAAAATAATAACATAACACCATTAAAAACAACAAAAAAGACAAGAAAATAAAAATGAAACTTAAAAAATCACAAAAACTTTGTGCAGCATGGTAAGATCACAAGACACAAGTTTTTGTGATCAAATATTACGTAAGATATGTAATATTGTATAATAATATGCATTTGTATGCAATGTTGTGTTTAAACTACAAAGGTATATATAAAATGGACTAAACCAAAACAATATATACTCACAAAAGAGAACATATAAAATTCTTCTTTATGACAAAAGATCCAAATTTGATGTGCGGCTAATGAAATATAGAGAAAGACAAATTAAGTTTGCGATGACATATCCATCTCTAATAGTAATAATAGTAGGCATCTTTGCGGCTATTGATCTACAAAAAGCAAATAAAATTATAGAGTAAGAGTTGGGTGGGGAGAGATATGGCATCATGTATAAAAGATCTCTCCAAAATGGACCAATTCAAGTATTTCCAAGAATCAACTTCGAATTTGCATCTCCAACAAAAAGAAGAAGAAAAGAAAAAAATATCAACTTCAAATTTGCATCCCAATGAGAATCTCCATGATCCCAAACATTATTTATCATGGGCTTTGCCACTATAGTGTAAATCACATGGGATTCTATGTTAAAATTAAATTTTCATTAAAATTTAAAAAGAGTTTTCTGTGGGTATCTTGAAATCTCAGGACATCTCCAACCTTGTACTCTATTTTAAAATTGAATTTGTACCCATCTGTAATAGTCAGCCATATTTTACAACAGAAAAATAATGATATAGAATATTCTTTGCTTAATTATTTAGTTTTGTTGGATTTTATTCTATGTAATTTTCTTGTTCATTTAACTATACATATAACGTTATTTAATACTCCATATGTCCCATTTAAAATGTTTCACTTTCTTTTTTGGGTTGTCCCATTACAAATGTCTCATTCCATTTTGGAAATAATTATCCATTCAAAAGTGTGGACTCTACCCACTTTTTAACATTTTAACTACTTTATACATTTTCATAAATACTGCGTACCAAAGAATGGAGACACTTTAAATGATTTTAGGAGATAAATAGAAGAAATCATGTAGGAACTATCCCTCTCGTAGTACCGGCATGGAAACCTTACTTTTTATGTATAAAAGAGCACATTTTCACATACACATAATGCATCTTTATGATAATGGTTTATATTACAATAATTCATCTTTTAATGACAAACGTAGATCATGCAATGATCAATAATCCATATTGGATTCTACATACGGCTTAGAGATAGTGGGGCTTAAAATTAAATTTATTGATATTATTCTCCTTAAGAGCAAAATCAATCACCATGTTCACGATGACATGTCAAAATACAGTCGTCATTTTCGTAAGCTTCATAGGACTTCGTTTACGTTGTCATTAATACATATAGTTCTGTAATCATGTAAGCTTAACTTTAATCTTTGGATGAGATATATTGCTAATTGTACATAGATTCTTAATACCATTGGAGCATTCGGAGACAAGCAAAGTATTCCGTGTTGCAAAAAGTCAAGTCAATGCATCAGGAAAAAGCTTTATTAGCATGCATGGAACAACCCCACATGTGATGTGATGCAGAACATGGGGCCACACTCAATATTCACTTCTCCAAACCTTACAGGGTTCATTTGATTTCCTTTTAAGCTTACCACTTGAGTAATATATCTCTTGTTTTATAAGAGGTTTGATAACTTTTCTTTTTTTTTTTCCCTTTTTGAGTTTATGAGAATCTACTACCGCTATTTAAGGGTGAACAAAATATCCGAAAATCGAAAACCGAATCGAACCAAACCGAAAAATCAAATTTGATTCGGTTATTTCGGTTAAAACCGTTTTAAAATTCGATAATTCGGTTTTCGATCGGTTCAAGATTTTTTAATCGAAACCGAATTATATATATAATATTTATTTATTTATTTAGAATTATAATTTTAATATATCAATATCCTATTCATATCTCTCTCTCTTCCTTTTATATCAATATATAATATTTGTAAAATATAATATTATTTATTTATTATATAATACTATTAATAATATATAATACTATCAATATATAATATATGTTATTTTTTTATATATAACATATAAAAATATTTTTTTATACATTATATTAATATATAATATTATTTATTTATTTTTGAAACATATTTTTTTTGTTAAAAAATTTGGTTTAACCGAAATATATTTCGGTTTGGTTACCGAATAAAATTCGATTCGGTTATTTCTTGAAAGTTCGGTTAATTCTGTTTGATTATTTTTTCGTCCGAAACCGACCGAATAACCGAATGCTCACACCTAACGTTATTTTTGATGCGTATTAATTAAAATCGTGTTCATTTGCAATAACCTGCAAACCTCATATGACAGATAAATCATATGCTCAAACTTAAAGGCTATAGAGGTGTATGTTTGACAATCTTGTCACTAAACAATTACTGTTATGCTTCTTTTCAAACATGGTTAGAGGTTTAGAACAAAACAAATTGTCATATAATTATAGCTTATTTCTCTACATACTTTGACATTTAAATATCACATAAATTGTCCCTGGCGAACATACTAATATACGCAGTAATTCCACAATTGACAGTAAATATTGTCATAATGAACTCTCCTTATAAATGTAACACATTAAATTCAAAGGAATAACAACCTGATAGATTATTAAAGCTAGTTGAGTTATAAGCATGTTACTGGAGATATCATCGCCGATAATGGTGTGAATCCATAACGGTATCAACTGCTTGTTTCTTCTGTTTCAGAGATACCTAATTTTTTATTCCCAACGGATTGAAAGACTTTCACAACACATTTTAAATAGAAATCAAGAAAATATTACAAAACTCGTTCCTGCATGTTTGGCCACAAAGGAAAGCCATGTGACTCATAAACTGCAAAACATAACGTGACCGCATTGGTTAAGGAATATTATAGATTCGTGATTGTTATATTTGTTGAAATCAAAGGTTATATATATATTTATTATATATGTGGTCAAGTTGCCGTGAAGCTACTTTGACCAAATTTTTGAGTGACGAACGTTTAATTTTATGAAATTAAGCGGCATAGGATCGATCTACGTTTGAGTAGATGATCGTAGTATATTCACATTCTCAAATCCGATTTCCGGTGAGTGAGAAATAATGGATCAAAGTTGATCACTTAAACATGAAGTTATGTGCTTAAGGGGATAAGCATGGATTAATTAATCCTTATCCCACATTGATTAATGTGTAGGGAAAACATATGTTAACCCTCGCCCCGAGGATCCATCTTGGGTGTTTAATTCACCATACATTGATTATAAACCTAGCATGCGTCTATATAATTAAATCGCAACACGTAGGGGTTTTCACGTGTTTACCTTTGGATCTGAAGAGGTCGATGGAACGAGATGAATGGATCGAACGGATCGGACTCGTGCTTTGACCTTCTGGACTGTATCCCGATTGCCCAATCTCCAACGTCGAGTGAGGACGATCTATGGAGAATGCTTCGGAAAATCACCCTTTGCTCTCTTCACTATTTTCGAAAAATCCTCTCAAGAGAACTATGAGGGGGCCGAAAATCTTGTGGTCAATATGTGAGCATTAACCTAGACTTTATCTCATACCTTATATTTATAATGCACTACCTTAATCCCATATGGAAATTACCATAATCCTATATGGAAATTACCATAATCCTATATGGAATATTACCATAATCTTAGGATTATTTCCATACTCTCAGGATTATTACCATAATCTTATATGGAAAGGATCTATGCATATACCATAAATATAATTATATCCTTGTGGGATAAAGAGAATAAAATCTTGCCTTAGAGAGCTACTAGGGGCGCCGATTTTCTTGAGCTACGGGCCTGGATGGGCCAGCCCAGGGATCAAATGCAAGGAATAAAGATGGGCCTCAAATAAATTAATTATCTTATGTTCACCTGTAACATAAATTAATTTATAAACATTTATTCATGCCACTAGAGAATAAATGCTCGACTTACCCTTTATTACCGAAGTTGAGTCGGGCTTGCACTTAGACATAACGAATCCCGATTTAAGATATCGAACGTCCATTAATCATTTACAAAGAATCGATCGCTTAAAACGATTAATAACTTCATTTCTTAAGTAGTACCACTCAACCTTATTATTGTACTTGAGCTAACTCAATCTGCGGGGTTTAGTACAATAAACCTTTTGAGCTCCTTAAGGGGACGCCATCATCCTTAACGGATACGGTGACTGACTGAGATAACTAGCGTGACATACAAGATCGCCACCACCCAAGACGCGGAGAATCTTGGGTTAGAACATATAACCCTCACTCATAACAAGTCAAAGTGATGGTCAACAACTCATACTCACCTAATACCTTATCGAGGTTTAGATCATCGTAAGTCACCGAGATCTTGGTTCTTCACGACGGTCGAGAAAGAAGAACTCATCTCATCGTGATCCTTCAATACGCTCGGACGCACCAAAGATAGACAAGCAACTAAGTCAAGTCACTTCTTATCTATATCGCGGCCTAAACCGACAACTCGCCCTTAAGTCGCCTCGGTTGTGAAACTTTTTATATCTCATTAAGCTCGACCAATCATACGGACTTCGTGATCTTCACACACCTGTATGATCTAACTTATATACGAGATAAGGGGACATGATATATGCAATCAAGTATTCAAATCGATAGGAGATTGTAATAGTGGTAACAGAAACATTGTATACAAGCTCAACCAAAGCGCCAAGATATAAATCCAACATAATGTACATACATTAATTATCATATAAGTGGTTCATCAACACTTAGTATAATTGTGCGCAAGTGATGGGATGAAAAAGCCCACACGCCGCCGCCGCCCGGGCCAGTCCAGCCCGCCCGCCCGAGTCCGGGTCCAGGTCCAGTTCGGGTTCGGCCCGCCCGCCCGCCCGATTCCGTGGATCGTGGTTTTGGGCTTGTTCGTGGGCTTGTTTCGTGGGCTGGTTTCGTGGCCCATTGCCCGCATATTTTGGATCAATGTTCGATCGAGCCCAAAGACGGAGTTGGTCCGAGGCCCAACTCGTGTGGCCCAATCCGTTGGGCCCGCTGTGCACTTGAAGAGACGTCCCGATACGCCGAACGAACTCGACGCACGCGCGTTGTCCGATTCATCGAATCGCCGGTAACGTTCGACATGATGACTCTGCGGAAACGTGGACGTTGTCTCCGTAAACCGCCACAGAACCCTCTCGCACTCAATGGGGACATAATCCGTAACACCCGACATCAATGCGGTGTTGACTCAAAGATCTTTCCTATGAGTGACGACGCCTATAAATAGGACATGTCTCAAAGATTAGTCACCCATCGACAATCTGCATTCCAAAGATTTCAAAGCACTCTCGCATACATAGCTAGTGTCCAAGCTCTCGCCCTCGCCCGTTCAGTTCACGGAGCTTCGTTGGTCTGCGGGTGCCGCCACCATTTAGACGCTGCTTCATCTTTGGGATGATACGTCGAACCGAGAGCACTACCGGGCGTATCTCGTCTTCGGAAAGAGGCCTCCTCGACTCGGCATCCGCTACTGCTTTTTCCAATTTTATTGATTTACGTCTGTTTCAAATTCTTGTTAGTTTTGATCTCCTACCTTCTGCTTCGAGTAATACGCCCGCAAGTTTCGCATTATTTTGTACCTTTTTCCAACCATCGCAAGACGAGATAACACTTGCCAAGGAGTTCGCACTCTTAATTAACTTAAAACGCTCAAACCTAAACCTTGCTTGGAGATGTCATCGTTCCAACACCGACTGCTCTGCCGCCGCCGCCGCGCCGCTGCATCGCCACTCGCACTATGGCTACGGCCATGTTTGGTTTGATGCCTTCGGTCAACCATTGGACCCATTAGGTCGATCGTTGGTTCCACTCTTAGTGGTTCAACGTTTAGTTCCACTTTAGTGGTTCCTTTCGTTCGACGATCGCACTTTTCGCTGGGTCGACCGTTGGATCCATGGGATCTAACACCGGTGGTTCTCATTCGAGTTCCATGTTCCAAAGACACTTCAAGTGGTGTTGGTGGATCCGGTTTGGGATCGATCTCGCCACTGTTCATACCGCGAGGATGATGTCGCCCGTCGAGAAGCCGCCAAAGTTTGGAGGATCCGACTTCAAGAGATGGCAGCAAAAGATGTTGTTCTACCTCACGACGTTGGGCTTCGCCAACTTGGTGGAAGATGAGCCCGCCGCATCGGGTCAAGTGACGGACTTTCACGTCCGGCAAAGATATGACAATCGGGCGACCGCGACTACCTTTGTAAAAATTTTATACTTGGTAGCTTAGAAGATAGCTTGTATAGTGTATATGTTGTAACGACATCCAAATGTATGTGGGATGCGCTAGAAAAGAAGCACCGTAGTGATGATGCAGTACAAAGAAATTCATTGTAGCCAAATATTTGGACTACAAGATGGTCGATTCTCGACCAATCATGGACCAAGTACAAGAGTTTCAACTCATTGTACACGAGGTTCAAGTCAAGGGCACAATCGCTTCGCACGGCTTTGTCGCCGCCATGCTGATTGAGAAGCTACCGGGTGAGAGACTTGAGGTCTACCTTAAGCACAAGCGAAAGGATATGACGCTGAAGATCGGATCGTCAAACCGCGATCGAGTCCGACGTGAAGAAGCAAGATATAAAAGCAAAAGGCTTGCTCGGTGCGAAGGCCAACCTGTTGGAGAGACGGTCCCTCCAACAAACGTGTTCGTCCCAATGTCCATGACAAAGCAAGGAAGGTGGTTGCCGTAAGTTTGACGGGATCATTACAATTGTGGCTAGCATGGCCACACGAGTGGATCGCCGTCACCCTAAGAAGAAAGCTAAGAAAGTTGCCAACATTGTCGAGAAGGACTTGACAAATGGGACAAGGATGACTTGGCTGCCGTGGTGACCGAAGAAGTCAACCACGCCGAGAATCAAGGTGGATGGTTCATCGACATTTGCGCTTGCGCGCACGCCCTGCGCCGAAAAGATGTGTTTCTCCACCTACAAGGCTGTTGAGGGAGGAAGCTCAACATGGGAACCAAGTCATCCGAGGTTGCCGGAGTTGGTGATGTGGTGCTCAAGATGTCGTCCGGCATTGAGATCACGTTGAAGGACGTCTTCGCATGTCCGGACATTCGTAAGAATTTAGTGTCGGGCTCGATTCTAGTTAACAGCGGGTTTAGACTAGTTTTGAGTCGGACAAGTTTGTCTCGACTAAGTTTGGGAAGTTCCTTGGTAGGGGTTATCTCACCGGGGTCTTTTCAAATTGAATGTAATAATTTGTCTTGCGTGTACCCAAGATTGTTATGAATGAAAATGCATCTACTCTCTTACTTGGTCGAGTGCTCGATTTGTGGCATTGTAGATTAGGACATGTTAATCTAAATGCAATAAAAATATTAGTAAATTTAGATTTACTAAAGTTAAATAAAGTTAATACACAAACGAAATGTGAGGTTTGTGTGGAAGCCAAAATGGCTAAGTTACCGTTTCATTCGGTAGAACTGAGCACTAAGCCCCTAGAACTTATTCACACCGATGTGTGTGATTTAAAGTTTGTACAAACTAGAGGTGGTAAAAGTACTTCATCACGCTTATTGATGATCGTACAAGATATTGTTATCTTTACCTTCTAAGAAGTAAAGACGGTGCTATCAAGCTTTTAAAAACTTAAAGAACGAAGTCGAGAATCAACTAAGTTGTCGAATTAAGACATGCTCAAGTGATAGAGGAGAATATGTAGTCCGTTTGAGGTATTATGCAACGAAAGTGGTATAATACATCAAACGACAGCCCTTATTCACCTCGGCCTAATGGCGTTCTCGAACGTAAAAATCGAAAACTTAGGAGATGATGAATGCTTTGTTGATTAGTTCTGTGGTTGCCCCTGAACATGTGGGGAAGTCGTTTTGACACCCAACTACATCTCGAACAAGATTCCACTTAAGAGTAAGGATGTCACCCTTACGAGTTGTGGAAAGGAAGAAAGTCATCGTCAAATATCTCAAAGTGTGGGGTGTTTGGCTAAGGTTGAGGTGCTTCTTCCTAAACAAGTTACAATTGGACCTAAAATGATTGTATCTTTATTGGTATGCACCGAACAATAGCGCTTATCGTTTTTCGATCCACAAGTCGAGGTACCGGATATGTTGTGTGGGGACGACGATCAATCAAGGAATGTTATATTCTTTGAAAATGTTTATCCTGTAAGACAAGGATAAAAGTGAAGCCGTTCTAGCAATAGAGGTGATGGTGAAGCTTTCGAGTTCTAAATCTTTGGAGGAAGAACCGATATCGCATAAGCGATCGAGGTCCGATCGGAGGGTCGGAACCGAGACGGCGTAAAGAGAGTCGTAACGCCAAAGGATTTTGGTCCCGACTATATTATGCTCATGTTGGACGAAGAACCAACTTCGATCAAAGTAGCCTATGCTCGCCGCACGGAATGCTTTGGCGAGAGGCGTTCAAAGCGAGATTGATTTATTCTCGCAAAACCGCACTGGGTCTTTGGTTGATTTCCGGAAGGTTGTAAGCCCTTAGGATGCAAATGGATCCTTAAAAGAAAGACAAGGCGATGGATCAATTGAAAAGTATAAGGCCCGCTTGGTTGTCAAAGGGTTTAAACAAAGAGAGGATATGATTTCTTCGATACATATCGACTGTGATTTGGATTACGTCTATTAGGTGCTTCGCAATCGCCGCTTTTGCACAATCTTGAGATTCATCAAATGGACGTTAAGACTGCGATTTTGAATGGTGACCTTGAGGATGAGGTATATATAGAGCAACCCAGAAGGGTTTGTTGTACCGGTCGAGAGGGCAAGGTATGCAAACTCGTGAAGTCTCTATATGGTTTGAAACAAGCGCCGCAGAATGGCACTGAAATTTGACAATGTAATGTTGGCAAATGGTTTCAAGATCAACGAGTGTGACAAATGTGTCACGTTAAGAACACTAATAATGGTTATGTTATAGTGTGTCTATATGTAGATGACATGTTGATCATTGGTAGTAATACTCAAGTCATTAATGACACAAAGCGATGTTAAATAGAAATTTTGACATGAAGGACATGGGTTTAATGATGTGATTCTTCGAATCAAGATTCTAAGAAGATCGACGGAATTGTCTTCGACACAATCTCACCACGTTGAGAAAGTGCTTAAGAAATTCAATGCGTTTGATAGTTTTCCGCTAAGACCCCATGGAGCACAATGTTCACTGAGTAAGAATGGGTGAACCCATTGGGCAAGAAGACTATGCTAAGGTCATCGGTGTTTGATGTATCTTACAAATTGCACCCGCCCGACATAGCTTGCACCGTGAACAAATTGAGTCGTTACACGAGCAATCCAAGCAAGGAGCATTGGAAGGCTTTAGTGAGAGTTTGAGGTACTTGAAGTATACTCAAAATCATGGGTGCATTTTACGAGATATCCCCCAAGACTTGAAGGGCTTGTGATGCCAATCGATATCCGACACTAAAGATTCACTTTCTATAAGTGGGCACGTGTTCACGATCGAGAGGTGTGTTTCTTGGAGATCCACGAAGCAGACGTGTATAGCCCGATCCACCATGGAATCGTAATTCATAGCTTTGGATAAAGGCGGTGAAGTCCGAGTGGTCTCGTAATTTTTGGAAGATATTCCATGTTGGTCTAAACCCGCGCCACCGTGATGATTCAACGTGATAGCCAAGCGGCTATTGGAAGGGCGAAAAGTGGTTTCAGATAATGGTAAGTCTCGACATATACGTCGCGACATAATACCGTGAGGCATTTGATCTCAGTGGGGTTATATCAATCGACTATGTCAAGTCAATAGATAATCTGGCGGATCCGTTAACCAAAGGGTTGAATCGGGATCAAATGATCAAGTTCTTTAGAGGAATGGGATTAAAATCCACATCTTAAGAACAATCATAGTGGTAACCCAACCATGACGATCTGGAGATCCCAAGAACTTGGTTCAATGGGAGAACTAAGCTATAGGAGTTCGTGTGTAAACACTTAAGTTAGTCTGTTCTAGAAAGCACACGAGTGTTAGAAACTTGTCTAGTGGTGAGGTTGAGTCGTTGACTCTTAATAATTCCTAAGATACCCGGGAGGTTGAGTATGACAAGATACTCGGTAAAGAATCACCTATGTAAGTGCGAGTGGGCCGCTTCAAACAAAACACTTATGAATCCAAAGTGGATGTCCATGGCCAAAATGGAATCAAACGTGAGAACGGATGAGGTTGAGATGTTAAAGTGTTAATACCATTGTCTCAAATTGCACGCTGTGGGGAATAGTTCAGCATCGTGTCCACTAATCCGCCTGTGTACTGATGGTACTAACTATGGAAGGTTCAAGGCCATAAACCACCGTCCAAATATTTTAACATTTCTTGAGGACTGAGTTGTGTCTGCATACATGCATATGGCTATTTCCACTCATGTGGGGGATTGTTGAAATCAAAGGTTATATATATATTTATTATATATGTGGTCAAGTTGCCGTGAAGCTACTTTGACCAAGTTTTGAGTGACGAACGCTTAATTTTATGAAATTAAACGGCATAGGATCGATCTACGCTTCGAGTAGATGATCGTAGTATATTCACATTCTCAAATCCGATTTCGGTGAGTGAGAAATAATGGATAAAGTTGGTCACTTAAACATGAAGTTATGTGCTTAAGGGATAAGCATGGATTAATTAATCCTTATCCCACATTGATTAATGTACATACATTAATTGTCTATATAAGTGGTTCATTGAACACTTAGTATAATTGTGTGCACAAGTGATGGGACGAAAAAGCCCCGCATCGCCGCCGGGCCGGGCCCAGTCCAGCTCGCCCGCCCGGTCCGGTCCGGGTTCGGTTCGCCAGACCGCCCGCCCGATTCGATTCCGTGGATCGTGGTTTTGGGCTTGTTCGTGGGCTTGTTTCGTGGGCTGGTTTCGTGGCCCATCGCCCGCATATTTGGATCAATGTTTGATCGAGCCAAAGATGGAGTTGGTCCGGTGCCCAACTCGTGTGGCCCAATCCGTTGGGCTGCAGGCACTTGAAGAGACGTCCGAATACGTCGAATGAACCTGGACGCACGCGTTGTCCAGATTCATCGTAACTGTCGGTAACGTTTCGACATGATGACTCTGCGGGAAACGTGGGACGTTGTCTCCAGAAACCGCCGCGTAACCCTCTCGCACTCAATGGGGACATAACCCGTAACACCCGACATCAATGCGGTGTTGACTCAAGATGCTTCCCATGAGGGGACGACGCCTATAAATAGGACATGTCTCCCAAAGATTAGTCACCATCGCCAATCTGCATTCCAAAGATTTCAAAGAACTCTCGCATACATAGCTAGTGTCCAAGCTCGCCTCGCCTCGTTCCATTCGGCGGGAGCTCGTTGGTGCATGTGTCGCCACCCACGAGACGCTGCCGTTTCATCTTTGGGACGATACGTCGAACCGAGAGCACTATCGGGCGTATCTCGCCTTGCGGAAAGAGGCCTCCTCGACTCGACATCTGCTTACTGCTTTTTTCCAATTTTATTGTATTTACGTCTGCTTTCAAATTCCTTGTTAGTTTTGATCTCCTACCTTTCTGCTTCGAGTAATACGCCCGGCAAGTTCTGTACTATTTTGTACCTTTTTTCCAACAATATTATCAACATTCAACAGAAAATATGTGTGTGATTAACGTCGTATAATGTGTATCAAAACGAAGGAAAATCAACTATGTTCGAATCAAAAAAAATTATAGACTTTTACTAATTAATGCATGGAGTGAGCAAGCTTGCGTAGGTTATCGTTGATTTGTTTATTTCATTATTACAAACATATTAGGTCGATACTTGATAACTAGTGGATGTTTCGAACACCAATATTATATGAAAAATTTATTCCATCTGTCCCGCTTATAATGTTGACTCATAAATCTCTTTGGCAAGTTCTACTATTGTTCACCCATACCATAACTAGAAAGAATTTTCCACTAAAAATATCTTGAATTTCATGTTACATATTACTTTACATACAAAACACAACTCTCTTTAATCTACATGTCCAAAAGTAGTAAGCCAATATTAGTGGGACTGGGGAAGTATATGATAAAGATGTTTGTAAGTAAAAAAGAGGTTAGGTATATAATTAATTAATTTATCTAGTTTATCCAGCAAAAACGACATGCACTGCTTAATTCGAATCGCATGTAATGCAGATCGAGATCACATGTCCAGCTTAGATCGTCAATCAAAATCTCACAGCCGCACTTTCCCAATAATGCATTTTCTATATTTTGTTGATAATTTATGTTATCCCTTATCTCACTAGAAAATCACATAAAATGTGAAGTGGTATATCTATAAGTCTATAATAATGATATTTAAAACACTTCTTAAAATTTATAAGCATAACATGATAATTTATGTGTTAATATATGTAAGTAGCCAAAAAAATAGGAATAAGAGTTTTATAGCCTAGTTCATAAAAACATGAGTTTTATACCATTTTGGCTTAAAAGACCAAAATATCCCGAAAATTTTAAAAACGGTCTCTCTCTCTCTCACTCACTCTCTCTCTCGCACTCACCGCACTCACTCTCTCTCTCTCACGGACTCACCACCACCGAACTCACCTCTCTCTCGCCACTCTCTCTCGCTCTCACTCACTCTCTCTCTCACGACTCACTCTCTCTCTCTCTCACGACTCACCGACTCTCTCACTCTCTCACCAGAAAAACAAACCCACAACCCACGGAAAACCCACGACTCACTCCCCTGAAACCCACGATCCACGACTCACGACACACTCTCACGACTCACGCAAAACAACAACATGAGTGATACGGATACGGACATGATCCACGGTACTCCCGGATGCGGCCGAGCAAGCGGCGGTCGAAGGAGAGAGCCTCCACGGCGGAAGAAGCTTACTGGCCGGAGTCATCGCCACAAGACGCATAAACGCCGCCGACCTTTCGCTTGGTCGACGAACTTCCGCACCGATTTAGAGCACCACACCTCCGGTGAGTAATCGTGCATTTAAAATTGGTTTTACTATGTACACGATAGTTTTCATGTTTGACACGATAATTTTCATGTATGACACGATAGTGATGAAATTTCGATAGTTTGTGTGTTTAGAAACTTATAAATTAAAATCGATTGCTATGTTGTTGAAATTTTGTTAAAATTAGATTGGTTCAGAAGACACGGTTCTACCGTATCTCGAAAGATCGGTGAAGACCCACGTGTCCCGACCAACCGCTTGCGGTTGTTACAGACACTGGCGCTAACAGGTATGCGGATCTTCAAGACACGGTTAGCACCGCGGTAATCTTGAAAGCGGCACGGTTGGTCGAACACGGTGCTAACCGCAGACGGTTCTTCAAGACACGGTGCTAACCGTGTATCGATTTAGTACACGGTTAGCACCGTGTCTCGAAGACGATGCACGGTTCGATGCACCAGCACCGTGTACTGATTTGAATCGTATTCTGTTTGTTAGAACTTCGCTTAGTGTATACCGATTAATCTTGTGCATTCTGACCTCGCTATAGGTGGTTACGACCACATATGCAAGGCTACGCCGGACGATCAACCAATACATCCGAATTGATGTATTAGCCGAGGTGAGGACATGTCTAGAGCAACGGATGTATCGACGATATTTAGACAGAGCTGCTTGGGCATCTTCTTCATCTCGGGAGAGGAAAGCGCTTAATGCGCCGCACAATCGATGGCCCGATAGATTGTGGATCCTAGTTTTATGGAGTTCGAGATTTGGTTTCACGATGTGGAACCGATATCTGATTTGGGATGATTGAGTTTGCCACGGTCTCCGGATTGCGCTTTGGGCCGCCTTCCTTCGATCCGAACTTGAGGCACGAGATTCTCGACCAAAGATGTTCCATAGGTTGTTTCGGCCTGAGGACTACTATTTCGAGCTCCGCAGACCGATTCATCAAACAACGGTCGGGTGATGATGCCGCAGACTACTTGAAGGCGGCTTTCATATTAGTAGCTTACCTCATCGCCCTTGTCGCGATAGGAAGCCATCGAGCCATGGGTTTGGGCGTTCACGAGGATTTTGATATGTGGCGTAGTTTTCCTTGGGGCTCCTATTCATTCCGTGTCCTCCGTCACGGGATTGATGTGTCAAGAGGCACCCGAGCAGGTGGCGACTTTGAGGAAGACGCATCATTTCTATGGTCCTGTTTGGGCCTTACTGATTTGGTCGTATGAGGCCATCCCCGACTTAGGACGCATGTGTGGATGCCGAGACGGTGAGATACGGATTCGAGATGCTTGATGTGGACTACACGGAAGTCCCCCACCCAAAGATAATCGGATTTTTGACGAAAGGTGTAATTTTAATCTCATGTTTAGTATTTGCTATATATTTATTAAATACATTATAATCAATAATGTGTATGTGTTTTTGTAGCGCTTATGTCATCGCAGTCTTTGGAGCCGCCGAGACCGAGTTGTCGAGGCATACTACTGAGCCTATACGAGGGCGATCCGATGGCTATTCGGTTTGTACTGCTGGGCGGCATGCCGAGGCGCACATGACGAGCCTCGCATAGCCACACGGTGCTCAGGCGTGAGAGAGTGCTCCGCGGTGGCGTGAGCATGTCCCGATCATGCGCCGAGTGGCGGCGGTGGGAAGATGAAGTGCGGAGATACATCTCGGGTTTTGAGCCGAGTCGACCGGGCGCATCTCGATCGCAATGAAGGCCATAGACACGAGGAGGCGCGAGCTGCACCACGTGTCTTTGCGAACACGCCAGAGTGTTCGACCAGACGAGGCCTCCATTTCGCCGTGATCGAGACCGTCCGTCGTGCCATTGTGACGACGATTCGGAGAGGGCCTCAGAGCTCGAGTGGCTCGACGTGTGTTCGGCATTGGCGGAGTTCTTGGTAGCGCAGATCTTCGAGACGTAGATCTCGCACTCTATATCTCGCACATGGAGCTACGCGGCTAGGTACTTTATTACAACATTTATTCAAATTTTATTTATATATTTATAATTCAATTAATGGTGTTCTTTTTTTATGTGTGTTAGATTATGGAGTTGTACACTTTGTATATACATTGGAAAATAATCAACCCACATCATCACGGCAATGTATTATTGCCTCGATCAATGAAGCTCGATGCGTTGTAGCACCGATCGATTTTATGTAAGTTTGAAATGTCCTTATCCGAGATGATCCCGACTAAATGTCCTTATGGAGTTTGAAATGTCCTTAAATTATTCCCCGACTAAATTTATTCATTTATGCAAAGCGCTTTTGCGTGAGTTCACCCGGCTTCATCCGATGATCCTATGGGCTTTAGGGTGGTATCAAACACCACATATCCACGATGGCAAGCACGGATGACTTGTTAGCGATGGTACGAGGGCGATGCGCAGCATAGCGCATCGTGGGTCTTGCGCCGACACGGTAAATTTATTACCTCATTTCTATTTTTTCTATCCAATTGAATGTAAACTTTAAAATTATCAATGTTGCGATACTAGCCATCCAGAACGCCGGGCAATCACCGGGTCACAGATTCAGATATCTCTTGTTGAGTGGACTCTTGAGGTGTACGACTCACCGTCAGACAACCCCGACTCTCGGCGTTGAGACGCTACCGATGTTGCCCATTATTCGGCTTTTCCTCGATCGATGAGGGTAGTGGATTTTGGAACAACAATCCATCGAGGACGCCACACAATGAGCATCCGACATTGGCGGAGGTGCCCCATGATCGCAGCTCAGCAGTAAAGACTCAGTGAGTTGCGGTGTCTTTGCACGCGCCTATATGTATCGCCTCATCACGGTATACCTCGGAGGTTACATCATAGTCGGCGTTACATACTGATTCACGTCAGACAATGATAGCTCGTAGGATATGGACATTGTCTCGTTTCGATTAGTTTCCTTGACTTTTTGTATTTATAACGGATATTGTAGAATTTTTATCCGTGTTAGTGATATTTTTGTTTGAATTGGAGTTGTGACCTCTATGTATATGTTGTGGAGGCCGCGACCTCTTTCGCTATCGCTTGTTGTTGGCTATTGCTTGTTGTTGGCTATTTGTCGAGCGCAGTGGCTTATCCATATTTTAGAGGTTATGCTGCCCGTTTTTTTACATGTATATATAGTTTGTAAGTTTAATAGTTTTGTCGAATTTGCAATTAACCGAATAGGGGGATTGAATTGGATTCAATTAACCGAATTTGCAATTAACCGAATTTGTTGGATTAGGGGGATTGCACGGGCGTGTACGATCGTGCATGGTACACGGTCGTGCACGACGTGCACGATCGTGCACGGGCGTGTACCCCGCACGGGGCAGGCGGGCGTGCGGTACACGCGCCGTGCGCGATCGTGCGCGGCTGCGATCGCACGGCACACGATCGTGCACAAGGTGGTGCCGCGACGCACGATCTTGCACGATCGCGCACGGACGCGTACCGCGCCCGTGTACCCGCAGCACGGCATCGTGCACGCCGTGCACGACCGTGTACCGCACGATCGTGCACTCCCTGCACCCCCGTGCACGCCGTGTACCCCGCACGCCTGGTGTACCCTCGTGAATCCAATCAACCAACATAATCCAACAAAACCAACATAATCCAACAAAACCAACAACAATCCAACAAAACCAACAACAATCCAACATAATTCAACAAAATCCAAAACAACGAATATCACGATATAACAAATATCCTTACTCACGAGGCCGTTGAGGACACAAATTCCTTGTATGCTCTTCACTCGATAAATACTACATTTTTCCTACGCCGTGTCCTTTCCACACATGTTTCATCACTAATGGCAATAAATGCCGTGCATGAGCGTTTGTTGTGGCCTCGACCTCGCAACGTGTGCATATTTGACGACGTGATCTCGACGAACCCTCAACAACCGATTGCATCCTACTCAATCTAGGGACGCCCACCGACGTGTGATGATTGAGGTCGAATAATGTAAGCCGATCTGTAGTGCGGTACAATCCATGCACCGGATGTGATACGGATCCAATTCGATAAGAATAAGTCGCCAAAAGCAGATCGTCGATATCGAGCCACAAAGTCGGTGACTTGTAAACCAAAGACGCCTAAAAAAAGAAATTAATCACAAAATAAATTAACCACAACATATGAGTTGGACTTGACGCTTAGATAAATACTGCACCTAATAGCAAAGACAAGCGCGTGACAAGCGGATCTCGTCCAAATCGAACTCACGACATTCACATGTCCCATTTCGCAAATCAACCACGATGATGTGTTTTCCTCTTCGACTTTAAACATGTGTGTCGTCGCTGAACGAACAACCAAGCGACGCCTTTTCGGCTGCAGGCATGTAGCTCGACGCTGCTACTTCGCCAACTCATCGACCTTGCTGCACTAGCTCGTCAGACGCCAAACCATTTCTCGTAATAGATCGAAAAGTCTCAAGCAACGAGCAGCGGTGTAGACGCCGAGCCCACAACAACCGACTATTGAAACTCTCACGCATTCAAGTCATGAAACTATATCTTCGTGCAGACACTTCAACCTAGACCACCTATGCTCGCCAATGGAAAGTAGATGATGGTGGGTACATCGGTTTTAGAACATCCACGCAGAAAAAATCTCAAATCCTCCGATCGACAGCATATGCGGTGACTTGATAATCAGACAAACATGCGATCCAAATCTCGCCATATTCTTCGCAAATGGTAAAAGCACAACACATGTGCGACGTTCGGACACGGACTCCACGTTTTTCGATGCCCTTATGTTGATCGACACAACCAAGAGATCATCGGGACGACCAATGCACTAACGCAGCCGAGATAAAACCAAGTCCATGACTCTTCATCCTCAATCGGACCTAACCCAATAGCAATCGGGAAGATTCCTTCATTTCCATCCTTCGTAATAAATGACAAAACAAATTCCTTTGTTCTTCCCTTAAGACGAGTCCGTCTACAACGACGACCGCCGTAGGTAATGCTTGAAAGCATACAAACATTGTCCAAGAGCAAGAAACAAATATCGAAATTGCCATCATGAGCCGCCTCAATATCATATAGTGTCCCGGTTCGATTCTCTCAATGATGCAAATATGATGGAAGCAATTGATAGGACCGCTCGAAATCGCCATATGTCATCTCTATAGCGGCGTTTCTTGCTCGGAGAGCAAAGTCAGAATCCATCTCAATGCCAAATTGTCGATGCATCTCTCCAATCATCTATTTCGCTTCCGCACCACACCTTCATCGACCAATTTCCGTGCAAAATACTTGCCAACAATCTTAGCGAGCACCGTCGTGAGCAAAGGCGATTCAAATCAAGTGACAAGTATGATTGTTGTTCAACTTAATTACTCTCCATATCGTTCTCCGGACGGCTCGTAGCTTAAAAGGACAACCGCTGCCATGCTTTCAAACATACCCCAAACGTGTTTTACTTGACCGATCGACCACGCACTCTACATGATTCTCCAAGTGGTACAATCCCCGGCTATCGCCAAGTCATCTTCGCCTTAAATATCGAATCAACGATAATTGGTCGGTATGGGGTCCACAAGGTTCAACCCAATCTAATGGCAATGCACCGTCACAATCAAGTAATGGAATAACCCGGTTGCGTAACTCATGCGTCCGTATCATCATCTACGGTTCGTGAAGTTGTAGCATGAGCCTCACCATCATGTCGCTGTTCGGAAGTGAAGTCACCGTCCGATAACCTTATCAAGATGTCCCGTTGTCGAATCCAAGCACCAAATTCAGTAGCCAATGAATCAAATATATCTCACGCCGGTTCGTGTCTTCCTCTTCATCTGAATACACCAGCTCGCCTTCCTCCTCATTCAAGACAACGCTCATCTTCGTATAGTCGAACCAAGACATCTTGCATTAGACTCGGGCAAGATCAGATCGTTGTGAACCATATAATACGGTGTCTCTGTGTACCGTGGTTGCGCATCTTGCCTCTTTTCAATCACATACACAATCGATCATCCTTTGTTCCACAATCAATCGGAACAAATCGGTGTCGATTTTCAACGATACTTTTATTCTTCTTCCATCACTAGCGCCGTCGATAGAAAAGCATATAATCCGATCCACCATTGTTGCCTACTTGCTCATGAATCTCTTAGCAAATTAGCACGTGAAATCATTCTCTGACCATGTATACGAGAACCTCGTCGCGCGCCTATATACTATGCTCGTCCCAACTACCACCACGACGATAATAAGACGTTGCAAGACATCCGTTGCAAAATAAGATATAAAAGATAACGATCATATACATAGGATGCACGGGATACATAGGATGCACGGCCATGCACGGTCGTGCACCGCGCATGTGATGCACGGCCATGCGGTGCGTGCAGGTGCGCCGCACGGTGCCGCACTGCACGGACCATACACGGCTTATAAGCCGTGCACGATCGCAGTGCGGCACCACCGCACGGTTCACGACGCGGCACGGTTCACGCACCGTGCACCGATGAATTTTGTGCACGGTTTGAATTTTGTGCACCGTGTACAAGCACGCTTATAGAGCGCAGCATCGCATACCTGTTCGTTGTTAGCATCTCATATTTTAAATTTAACTTATTAAATGATCCTAAATATTAAATTAATCACTTTATTAACATAAAATCAACACAAATGACATATGTGATGCATAATACTTCTACCGTGTACAACCGTGTACTCAAGAACACATTTTTGTTTTCTTCAAAACATGAAATTTATCATTCCAAGAATATAAAAGTATTAAAAATATATTTACTGTTGCCAGAATCATCAACCGTGTACAACCGTGTACTCAAGAACACGTAAAAAAAATTCAATACGGATTTAATTTACCTTAATCCAGCTAGCAATGCTCGATTTCCACTGTTTGATTGAAAAAAACGCAGGTAACAATTTCTTCTATTAATTATTTTCGCCTCTCTTCCTCTCTTTGAAATTGTAATGTTACAAATGAATTCGTTTGTGATTTGAATTCAATGTCTACCTGCGTTTTTTTCAAATTAATGTTTACCAACCTTTTTTTTACAATTAATGTTTACCAACTTTAATTTAATTCCATTCAATTTTGTGGCAGAGAAAGCATTCAATTTGGCAAATTCCTTTATTCTTTTAGAGAGAGAGAGAGAGAGGAGAGGATCCAATATAATTTAGGCAGAGAGAGAGAGAGGAGAGAGAGAGATATTAACAATTTTTTTCGAGAGAGAGAGGAGATAGGAGAGTTATTATTTTAAATGGTGTGCCCAGGGACAATTTTGTCTTTTTAAGCCAAAATGGCTATAAAACTCATGTTTTTATGAGTGTGGATATAAAACTTCTCCCACTATTTCTTTTGGTTACTTATAAAGTTTCCCCATAATTTATTTGATGAAAATGATGTTGGATAATGTGCTGCAAAATGGCTATTTTCTGCTATTTGATTAAATAGTCGGCGATGTGTTAATTATTTGTACTCATGTTGAATCACACATGATTTTCATACAATTATCTTTCAAAACCTATTGAATCGAGCACAACTAATTGCAGGCATCAGCACAGGTTGATTCTTGCAAGAATGCCGTAACTTAAAACAAAGAAAGGAAAATGTGCAACTGGGTGTTTACTTTTGAGGTTTAGATTATATAGATAAAAAATAGTATAAGTTAATTCGTTGTTTATTTTGATGAAGTAGAACTTTGAGATATCACAAGACCCTTATATATAATTTTATCATTTGAACTAATTTAGCTTGATTCATATTCCATTAAAAATGTAGGATTTGAGAAATTCTAGCAATAAGGGTAAAAATACTCAATCGTGTATCATATCAATTATGAAAAGTAAATACCTCAAATTGAAATTCAAAAATTCTTCACCGATTAATGTTTTGGACCAATTACGTTCTTATGGTTACTATGATTTCCGGCACATACCCCACTCGACGAAAGGGATGCAAACTGCAGTGAGCAACTATTCATTTTTTCTCAATTTTCCTTATGGGCCAAGGGCATGATGATCAGGAAATTTGGTGTCTTCAACGCTGCTGACCGCCCCTCCATGATATCCTTAAACTCCTCCGTCTCGTTAGAGTCGAACTCGGTGGCCTGAAGGGAGAAGAGCGTGGCGGACATATGAGATTTAGAGGGTGTTTGGTGAGCTTATAAGCTTTTGAGAAATGATTAGTAAAATAAATTCTTAAACAACTTATATAAGCGGTGAAAATAATATCTAACAGTTTATAAGCTTCCAAATGAACAAGTTCATCAACCTCAACTTATTTTTCCATAAGTTTATAAGCAACAATAAATTTACTAAAATAATCATACTATATTCGTTATTTTCAACATATATCCTATCAACTTCACTTCTGATTTGTTTTCTCCAACTCACAATTCTCTCTTTCTCGCTCACGATTCTCTATCTAGTTTATAGGTTCAATTATCCAAATATTTTGACAACTTATAAAGTCTTGAAACATTATATCTTATAAGCTTTTGAAACAATTTATAAGCTGTTGGAGCTTAATGATAAGCTCTCTAATATAAGCTTCCCGAAACACCCTCTTAGGATGGTGAACAAGGAAGCCTCGAGGTGGCCCACCACCCTCCCGTCCAGGGTCGGTCCTGATAAATAATGGGTCATGGGCGAAACAACAAAAATGAGCATTTTTTCCACTATGGAGATACGACTGAATATATCTAAAAAAATACACAATGTATCATTTATAAAAGAATTATTATTTTTTACAAAATTTGGGCCCCCAAAAGTTTATAACAAAATTTTGGAACATTGAATATTTATTTTTTGAAGGAATATTTATATTAATATAAGAGGATATATAAAATTTTGGGCTCCCTAATATGATGGGCCCTGGACGGTCGTCCATGCTCGCCCGCCCTCAGAGACGGCCCTGCTCCCGCCGTCGCAACGCCTCTGCACGTGGATGCGCAACTGCTACAACTTCTCTATCCGGCGATGAGACTATCACAAGATAGATATTGCCGAAGCGGAGAAGCTGTAAGTTGTGGCGAGCAAGGCTAGATGATTGGTGCATTCTTGTTTCGAGCTGGAAGATGTTGTCGGCGATTGGTATGGAATAAGTGCGCTGAGGGAGCTGGCCAGCGCTTCACCGATCCGATTTGGAGAAAAGGAAACTAGAAAAAAAGTTAAAAAAATTGACTTCTGAAATGCAGTTTGCTTTTTATTAATTGAGAGAGGAATATGCCGGACATTAGCAACCATGTTCTAAACAAATGATGGGGAATTTTTTTAATTTTGACTTATGTCTGATATTTGCATATTTTCCTAATAAAGAAGACAAATCCTATAATCGATAAACCACTTCATAAAAATGATATATCACCTCTTGTTGGAAAAGGTGTACAAAAGCAAGATCTGAACTTGCGGGCGTACACAACGTGAAATGTAAAGGTAGAAAGATCAAAACTAACAATGAATTTGAAACTAGAAATGTAATAAAATACGCTTAATCAGTATTCTAATGACGAGTCGAGGAGGCCTCTTTCGGCAAGACGAGATACGCCCGTAGTGCTCTCGGTTACGGCGTATCGCCTTCAAAGATAAACGGCGCTGGTGGGTGGCAAGACCGCTGACCAACGAGCTCCGCGAACCGAATGAGGCGAGGACAAAGCTTGGACACTAGCTATGTATGCAGGAGTGCTTTGGAATCTTGGAATGCGATTGGCGATGGGTGGCTTATCTTTGGGAGACATGTCCTATTTATAGGCGCCGCCCCTCATGGGAAAGCATGCCGAGTCAACACCGCATTGATGTCGGGTGTTACGGAGTTATGTCCCCTATTGAGTGCTTGGCGGTTTACGGAGACAACGTGGGCACGTTTCTCGCAGAGCCATCATGTCGGAGGCGTTCGACGGTTACGACGAATCCGACAACGCGTGCGTCCGTGTTCATTGGACGATCCGGACGTCTCTTCAAGTACGTAAGGCCCAACGGTTGGGCCACACGAGTTGGGCCTCGGACCAACTCCATCGCACGCCAGCCCAACGGGTTGGGCTACACGAATTGGGCACCGGACCAACTTCATCTTTGGGCTCGATCAAACGTTGATCCAAAATATAAGGACAATGAGCCACGGAACCAGGCCCACTTTAACCGGGCCCACGAAGCAAGCCCACCGAACAGCCCAAAGAAGCCCAAAGACCAATTGCAAGATCCAAGATCCAAGATCCAAGATCCAAGATCCACGATCCACGGACCACGGACCACGGACCACGGAACCGAACCGAACCGAGCCGGAGCGGAGCCGGGCCGGGCCGGGCGGGGCGCGGGCGCGGGCGACGGCGACGGCGCGGCGCCGGCACCGCACCGGGCCGGGCGGCGGCGGCGGCGGCGGCAGCGTGTCTTGCGCGTGGGCTTTCACCCATCACTTGTGCACATAATTATACTAAGTGTTCAATGACCCACTTATATAGACAATTAATGAAGGTACATTAATCAATGTGGGATAAGGATTAATTAATCCATGCTTATCCCATTAATCACATAACTCCATGTTTAAGTGACCAACTTTGATCCATTATTTCTCACTCACCGAAATCGGATTTGAGAATGTGAATACACCACGATCATCTACTCGGAGCGTAGATCGATCCTATGCCGCTTAATTTCACAAAATTAAGCGTTCGTCACTCAAAATCTTGGTCAAAGTAGCCTCGAAACTTGACCACATATATAATATTATATATATATGCACGCGATTTTCAACAATCCCCACATGAGTGGAAATAGCCATATGCATGATGCGACCACGCCTCGATCCTCAAGAGATGTTAAAATATTTGGACGGTGGTTTATGGCCTTGAACCTTCCATAGTTAGTACCATCGAGTACATGCACGGATTAGTGGACACGATGCTTGAACTATTCCCCCACGTGTAATGAAACAATGGTATTAACACTTTAACACCTCAACCTCATCCGTTCTCACGTTTGATTCCATTTTGGCCATGGACATCCACTTTGGATTCATAAGTGTTTTGTTTGAAGCGGCCCCACTCGCACTTACATAGGTGATTCTTACCGAGTATCTTGCCATACTCAACCTCCTCGAGGTATGTTAGGAATCATTAAGAGTCAACGACTCAACCTCACCACTAAGCAAGTTTTTCAACACTCGTTTGCTTTCTAGGAATGGACTAACTCGAGTGTTTATACACGAACTCATATAGCTTAGTTCTCCCGTTGAACCAAGTTCTTGGGATCTCAGGTCATCATGGTTGGGTTACCACTATGATTGTTCTTAAGATGTGGATTTTAGTCCCATTCCCTAAAGAACTTGATCATTTGATCCCGGTTCAACCCTTTGGTTAACGGATCCGCGGATTATCTATTGACTTGACATAGTCAATTGATATAACCCCACTGAGATCAAATGCCTCACGGTATTATGTCGCCGACGATATGTCGAGACTTACCATTATACAAACCACTTTTCGCCCTTCCAATAGGTGCTTGGCTATCACGTTGAATCATCACCGGTGGCACGGTTTAGACCAACATGGAATATCTTCCAAAAATTACTGAGCCACTCGGCTTCCTCACCGCCTTTATCCAAAGCTATGAATTACGATTCCATGGTGGATCGGGCTATACACGTCTGCTTCGTGGATCTCCAAGAAACAAGACCTCCCCAATCGTGAACACGCACCCACTTGTAGAAAGTGAATCTTTCGTGTCGATATCCATTGGCATCACAGTGCCCTTCAAGCAGGGGATATCTCGTGAAATGCAGCCCATGATTTTGAGTATACTTGAGTACCTCAAAACTCTCACTAAAGCCTTCCAATGCTCCTTGCTTGGATTGCTCGTAACGACTCAATTTGTTCACGGCCAAGCTATGTCGGGTCGGTGCAATTTGTAAGATACATCAAACACCGATGACCTTAGCATAGTCTTCTTGCCCAACGGGTTCACCCTCGTTCTTACTCAGTGAACATTGAGCTCTAATGGGTCTTAGCAGCAAACTATCAAACGCGTTGAATTTCTTAAGCACTTTCTCAACGAGTGAGATTGTGTCAAGACAATTCCGTCGATCTTCTTAGAATCTTGATTCCAAGAATCACATCGCCTAAACCCATGTCCTTCATGTCAATATTTCTATTTAACATGCGCTTTGTGTCATTAATGACTTGAGTATTGCTACCCATGATCAACATGTCATCTACATACGGACACACTATAACATAACCATTATCGTTGTTCTTAACGAGACACATTTGTCACACTCGTTGATTTTGAAACCATTTGCCAACATTACATTGTCAAATTTCAGTGCCATTCAACGGCGCTTGTTTCAAACCATATAGAGACTTCACGAGTTTGCATACCTTACCCTCTCGACTGGTACTACAAACCCTTCGGGTTGCTCTATATATACCTCATCCTCGAGGTCACCATTCAAAATGCGGTCTTAACGTCCATTTGATGAATCTCAAGATTGTGCAAAGCGAGAATTGCGAGAAGCACCTAATAGACGTAATCCTCGTCACGGTGAATAGGTATCAAGAAATCGTATCCTCTCTTTGTTTAAACCCTTTGACAACCAAACGGGCCTTATACTTTTCAATTGATCCATCCGCCTTGTACTTTCTTTTAAGGATCCATTTGCATCCTAGGGCTTACAACCTTCGCAAATCAACCAACACCCAAGTGTGGTTTTGCGAATGGAATCAATTTTGCTTTGAGCGACCTCTCGCCGAGCATCCCGTCGACCGAGCATAGGCTACTTTGATCGAAGTTGGTTCTTCGTCCAACATGAACGCAATATAGTCGGGACCAAAATTCTTTGGCGTTCGACTCTCATCGCCACGATCTCGGTTCCGACCCTCCGGATCGGACTCGATCGCTTATGCGATATCGGTTCTTTCTCCAAAGGTTTAGAACTCGAAGCTTCACCATCGCTCTATTGCTGAATCGGCTTCATTTTTATCCTTGTCTTTCTGAGGATAAACACTTTCAAAGAATATAGCATTCCTTGATTCAATCGTCGTCCCCACAATCATATCTCGGTACCTCGACACGTGGATCGAAACGATAAGTGCTGCTCGGTGCATACCCAATAAAGATACAATCGATCGTTTTAGGTCCAATTGTAACTTGTTTAGGAAGAGCACCTCAACCTTCGCCAAACACCCCACACTTCGAGATATTCAGACGATGGCTTTCTTCCTTTCCACAACTCGTGAGGAGTGACATCCTTACCTTTGAGTGGAATCTTGTTCAAGATGTAGTTGGTGTCAAAACAGCTTCCCCCACAAGTTCTGGGTAACCTGAACTAATCAACAAAGCATTCATCATCTCCTTAAGTGTTCGATTTTCGTTCGAACGCTTATTAGACCGAGGTGAATAAGGAGTCGTCGTTTGATGTATTATACCACTTTCGTTGCATAATGCCTCAAACGGAGCTACATATTCTCCTCTATCACTTGAGCAGTCTTAATTCGACGATTTTAATTGATTCTCGGCTTCGTTCTTGAAGTTTTAAAAGCTTCAATAGCGCCGTCTTTACTTCTTAGAAGGTAAAGATAACAATATCTTGTCACGATCATCAATAAGCGTGATGAAGTACTTTTACCACCTCTAGTTTGTACAAACTTTAAATCACACATCGGTGTGAATAAGTTCTAGAGGCTTAGTGTCTGCTCTACCGAATGAAGCGGTAACTTAGCCATTTGGCTTCCACACAAACCTCACATTTCGTTTGTGTATTAACTTCATTTAACTTTAGTAAATCTAAATTTACTAATCTTTTATTGCATTTAGATTAACATGTCCTAATCTACAATGCCATAAATCGAAAGCACTCGGTCAAGTAAGAGAAGTAGATGCATTTTTATTCATAGCAATCTTGGGTACACGCGTATGACCATTACATTCAATTTGAAAAGACCCCGGTGAGATAACCCTACCAAGGAACTTTCCAAACTTAGTCAAGACAAACTTGTCCGACTCAAAACTAGTCTAAAACCCTTATTAACTAGAATGAGGCCGACACTAAATTCTTGCGAATGTCGGGACATGCAAAGACATCCTTCAAGGTGATCTCAATGCCGGACGACATCTTGAGCACCACATCACCAACTCGAAACCTCGGACGACTTGGTTCCCATGTTGAGCTTCCTCCCTCAACAGCTTGTAGGTGGAGAAACGCATCTTTCGGCGCATACGCGCGATTGCGCCGATGTCGATGAACCATCCACCTTGATTCTCGACGTGGTTGACTTCTTCGGTCACCACAGCAGCCAAGTCATCCTTGTCCCATTTGTCAAAGTCCTTCTCGACAACGTTGGTAACTTGCTTAGCCTTCTTCTTCAGTCGACGGTAGTCCACTCGTGTGGCCATGCTTGCCACAATTATAATGATCCCGTCAAACTTACGGAAACCACCTTCCTTCGCTTTATCTTTGACATTGGGACGAACACGTTTGTTGGAGGGACCGCCTCTCCAACAGTTGGCTCAAAGCATCGATCAAGCCTTTCCTTTTAGTTCTAGCTTCTTCACGTCGGACTCGATCGCGATCGACGATCAAGTCTTCAGTGTCATATCCTTTCGCTTGTGCTTAAGGTAGACCTTGAAGTCTCCACCCGGGGTAACTTCTCAATCAACATAGCGGCGACAAAGCCGTCTCAAACAAGCGATTGTGCCCTTGACGAACCTCGTGCACAATGAGTTGAAACTCTTGCACTTGGTCCATGATCGGTCGGGAATCGACCATCTTGTAGTCCAAATATTTGGCTACAATGAACTTCTTTGACTGCATCATCACTACGGTATTTCTTTTCTAACGCATCCCACATACTTTTGGATGTCGTTACAACAAAGATAAACACTATACAAGCTATCTTCTAAACTACCAAGTATAAAATTTTACAAAGGTAGTCGCCCGGTCGCCATTGTCATATCTTCGCTCGGACGTGAAAGTCCGTACCACTTGACCGAACGGCGGGCTCATCTTCTACCAAGAAGTTGGCGAAGCCCAACGTCGTGGTGAACAAAGATCTTTTTTTGCCATCTCAAGTCGGATCCTCCAAACTTCAACCGGCGGCGGCATCATCCTGCGGTATGAGCAGGCGCGAGATCGATCCATGACCGGATCCACGGTGTTAGATCCCATGGATCCAACAATCGACCCACCGAAAAGTGCGATCGTCGAACGAAGGAACCACTAAAAGTGGAACCAATTGTTGAACCACTAAAAGTGGAACCAACGATCGACCCAAAGGTCCCATGGTTGACCTCAAGGCATCGAACCAAACATGACCGAAGCCATTGTGCGTAATTGGCGGCAGCGGCAGAGGCGGCGGAAGCGGCAAATGAGGCGGCGGCGAAAGGCGGCGGAGGCGGTCGGTGGCGGTGCGGTCGACATCTCCAAGCAAAGGTATTAGTTTGAGCGTTTTAAGTTTATTAAGAGTCGAACTCCTTCGTGGCAAGTAATATCTCGTCTTGCGATTGTTGGAAAAAGGTGTAAAAACAAGATGAGAACTTGCCGGGCGTATTACAACGTGAAAGAGAAGGTAGAAAGATCAAAACTAACAATGAATTTGAAACTAGAAAATGTAATAAAATACGATTAACCGTATTCTAATGCCGAGTCGAGGAGGCCTCTTTCATAAGACGAGATACGCCCGGTAGTGCTCTCGGTTACGCGTATCGTCTCCAAAGATAAAAGCAGCGTCTCGTGGGTGGCGCGCACCGCGGACCAACGAGCTCCCGTGACTGGAATGAGGCGAGGACAAAGCTGGACACTAGCTATGTATGCGGAGTGCTTTGGAATCTTTGGAATGCGATTAGCGATGGGTGGCTTATCTTTGGGAGACATGTCCTATTTATAGGCGTCCCCCTCATGGGAGCATCTTTGAGTCAACACCGCATTGATGTCGGGTGTTACGGAGTTATGTCCCTATCGAGTCGTGGCGGTTTCGGAGACAACGTGGGCACGTTTCTCGCAGAGCCATCATGTCGGGCGTTACCGACGGTTACGACGAATACGGACAACGCGTGCGTCGAGGTTCGTTGGACGTATCCGGGCGTCTCTTGAAGCGCAAGCAGCCCAACGGTTGGGCCACACGAGTTGGGCCTCGGACCAACTCCATCGCACAGCGAGCCCAACGGATGGGCTACACGAATGGGTCTCGGACCAACTTCATCTTTGGGCTCGATCAAACGTTGATCCAAAATATAAGGACAATGGGCCACGGAACCAGCCCACGAAGCAAGCCCACGAACAGGCCCAAAGACCACCCAGACCAATTGCAAGATCCAAGATCCAAGATCCAAGATCCAAGATCCACGGACCACGGACCACGGACGGGAACCGAGCCGAGCCGGAGCCGAGCCGGCCGGGCGGGCGGGCGGGATGGCGCTGGCGCGGCGCGGCGGCGGGCGGGCGGGCGGGCGGCGGCGGCGTGTCTGTGGCGTGGGCTTCCGACCATCACTTGTGCACATAATTATACTAAGTGTTCAATGACCCACTTATATAGACAATTAATGAAGGTACATTAATCAATTTGGGATAAGGATTAATTAATCCATGCTTATCCCATTAATCACATAACTCCATGTTTAAGTGACCAACTTTGATCCATTATTTCTCACTCACCGAAATCGGATTTGAGAATGTGAATACACCACGATCATCTACTCGGAGCGTAGATCGATCCTATGCCGCTTAATTTCACAAAATTAAACGTTACGTCACTCAAAATCTTGGTCAAAGTAAACTTCGGAAACTTGTGCATATATAATATTATATATATATGCGCGATTTTCAACACCTCTATCTATCATAAATCTACTATTGGTATTTGGTAGCTTGATATATAACATATAATCTAAATAAATGATGAGTTCAAATCAAAATTTGGACATAAAATATGCACAAGCTCCAATTTTGTCCTTTAATTATTTAGAAAATGAATATTATAGTCCGTTTAACATGCCTTGATGAAAGCAGTCAAACATTTGTTAATCGACTCTGACCTTATAGGACAGTAAGTTGCGAACACTTTTTCTTTTTAAGTTGCAAATATTACAAAGAAAGGAATCTGGCTGTTTCTGCTAATAACAGTTAATTGACAGTTAAGAGACTTAACCTTTTCCTCCGCATTTACGGGGATTCGTTACAGTTTCCCATAATATGCAACTAATAATTAATTAATAAAAATTAATTTGAATACAAATACCGACCAATAACTCGCTAGTTATGCAGTTCACTCGTGCTTGGTCATCATAATTAATTAATTCTTCTTCATGACCCATTTGAGTGAAAAAGAAAACTTTGTAGGTCAAAAATCTAATAGACGGGTAAAACATCTGGATTAAAGTTACTTTTAATAATATATTATAATTTTAAAAAATATTCGATAGTATTTGGATCTTGGTTTTAGTTTGTCTTGATATTATTGACTCATCAAACAGTACAATACAAGTCTCACTCTTTGAATAAAATTAGATTATACATTTTGGTTGGTACAAAAATAATTAATACAATGCCCATTCAAAATGATTTTTATTTCTTTTCGAACTATTCCATTTAAATTGATTTGTTTTCTTTTTGAAAAATCATTATCTTTCTAAAAGGTGTGAGTCATATCTATGTTTTATTCACTTTAACTACTTTATATCATTTTTCTAAATAATTCATAAAAAAATGAACCATTTTGAATGAGACGAACGATTTACATAATTTGGTCTCAGAAGTGTCTTAGAAACATGAAAATTGATATACTACGAACTCATCTTCCATTCTGAAATTATATGATTCGACCTTAAATTCTAATTATTGGACTATAATTGTGGTATTTTATTGTGCTCTGAGAATATAAGATTTATAAAATACAAATAATTGTTATATACTGTTAAAATAAAAAGAAACAAAATATCATTTTAAAATCAAATCACATATGAAGCCGAAACATGTTTAAAATGAGACACGAAGGAGTTAACGCAAGATGATGAAGTTATATATCCATTGCCTCGAATTTTCTATGTGCTAGTTTATACATATATATTTCATTCTTTTTATACAAATATGAAATAACTCGCATTTGTCATGGGTGCAAATTATATGGGCGAAGGTCGTCCAATTTTAATTAGAAGGATTTATGGTATATTACGAAATAGTGGGTTATGTTATACTGTTAATCAAAACTAATTCCTGTCCACCTAGCTATATATAGGCATAGCTAATGTTGGGGTTTTTTTTTTGAATTCACATGTAAACTTGCAAATTGCAGATGCTATTATTAGTATGTATTGAATAAAATTTACGTTTTTGTGCAATAGTCTGTAAACTACACATAATTAATATATCATATTTAGAAAATCAAATGCGACAGATTCAGACCTATATAAGCATTAGTAAGATTCAAATCAATGACTTTTTTGCCACAGAAAACTCACTTTATTACTATGTCGCTCTAAAGGGACAACTAATGTTGTTCTTCATTCTATGTGAGTGTTGTAGTTAGAGCTGACAAAATGGGTCCGACCCAATAGGTCCACTCGAGGTACCAATTGGTTGGGCTTCGAAATTAGAGGTTCAAAACCCATCGATTTTGGGACTAAAAACCCAAGATTTTCGGGCTAAAATATCCGCCCGATATAAGTTAAATATAAATTTTTATATTATTGTGTAACGAGCAAATTGTTATAGTGCAGTGGTAAGTGTTCATACTCATCATTCAGAAAACCTAGGTTTGATCCCAAATAATGGCATTTTTTATTTTTTTTCTTTTTATTTATTTTCTTAGTTGTCTTAATTATATAAATAAATTAAGCAATTATTTAATATATATATATATATATATATATATATATATTATATACTTATTTAATAATATTATTATATATTTTTTTATAATTATTTACTAGTTTCTAGACTTAATAATTAGTTTATATACTTATTAACTTTTATATTAGAAAATAGAAAATTGAGCTAAAAAGTCCGTCCGCTCGCTCGCCTGAGGCTAGGTTAGACTGGGCTTCATATTTATAGGTCCAAAACAATTCATGTCCGACTCGAAAAGTATAAAAGTTCGTTGGGCTCGGGCAGACCCGCTACTTTTGCCAACTCTAGTTGTGGTATATTGTAAAAAATAAAATACACTACAACATCGTGGGACTTGAACTAATGACCTCTTGTAAGGAAAATATTTTGGTAACTCAACTTTATCACTTGAATTAGGCTTTTATTAATGAGATATTAGATACTTTACTAGATTATTAATGATCTCTAATAAGAAATAGACTTTGGTGCATCAGCTTTGCAAGTTGGGTTAAGCGTTTCGGACATAATATTATGTATGAAATTATTAATTTAAAGGCAAATTGAATAGATAGCTTTAGTAACACATACGCCTACGTTAATGTATAATTCAGCTATGAGTCTATATTGATAAAATTAAAATTAAGATTCTGTTAAGTATTAAGGGACATGAGTGGGTTGTTTTCTGGAAAGTAGCAAAGGAAAAAATGGCCATTGAAATTGAAATACGATGTGTTGACAATTATAAGTCAACCAAATGATTCTGCCACCAAATTGTGCCGAATTTTTCTCCCACAAATACAATTATAAGGCATTTTTCTGCATGGAATTTATATTTTCAATGGCAAACTAAGTCCGGAGCACTCTTGCGACTGAAAGTGAAGGCCAACGGCAAAACATATAATTTTAGTTTAATAAATTAATTTTTGTTATAATTTTAACTAATAAATTAATACTATTTTAATCAAATCTAATTAATTTTTTTCGTGACAATTTTAGCACGTAAATGATTTTTCGACATCGAAAAGTATAATTGTCACTGAAAATAACATATAGCTGTTAGTCATTTCCTTTGACGTTTCAAATTTATGCTTTCTATATGTCATTTCTTGATGTCAACTGTGTTTTTGTGTGCTAAAAATCACTTATGGGTAAAATTATCACAAAATCAATTCATTAGGCTTGATTGAACTATTATTGATTTATTAGGCTAAAATTGTCACGAACTCAATTTATCAAGCTAAAATTGTGTATTTCCCCTAAACAAAAAATAGTGGTTTAGACTATATATTATTGTTTAGTGTTATAATTATTTATAAGTCTGTCTATTTTTTAGGAAGTATGAAATAAGAGGTAGTTATTTGTTCAATTCCTCTTATAAATAAAATGATTTTTTCTAATTAATTTTAATTACTAGATTTAATTAGTATATTTATTATAGCGAAAAATATTTTACATGTTGTATATCTTGTTTCTGTACTATTAATTCTTTCTACCTTCACTCCCATATTTGAGATCAAATTATTTAGTCCACTTTTTGGTGTATCACTTGTCTAACTACCTCACTCAATAATATTATTTTAATAATTGCCGTTACTTTAATAAAAAATAATTATTTAAGAATTAATCACAACAACTAAAATTTGGAATTAAAAAATATAGATCCTAACTATGAATCGATCGATTTGATTTATTAACGACTTAAATCTGAGAACTAAAAGTAATTATAAATTAACCTTAATTATGATAGCATTCAAAATCTCAATCAATAATTATTGCATAAAACCAAAGCTAAAAAGTAAAGCAAAGAAAAACGTTCAGTAATGAGTAGAACATAAATAGAATACCCGAATCATATGCAGAGCTTTTGGCTGTTAACCATCTTGAGCGCCTTTTTGTATTTGGATGTGCACAGCCCAACAAATATACCATTTTTATGTTAATTTCTATTTTACTAAAAGGCTGAAAAAAATAATACCTAATAATGGAGCAACCATTCCTAATTGAAAGGATCAACTAAAAGTTGAAAAAAAAAATTAAAATCTAACTACCGATTACTGATCCTAATTTAAATGATGTACAAAAAAATAGCAGACGGAACTTATGTTTATAGAAAACTTGAAGAATTGAAACTTTCAATTTTTGGAGATTCTTTTCACTTAGTTTCCATAAGAATTAATAACCACATATAGGGTAGCTACTCGCTAAAAAGTTATAAAACTTTAATAGTCCTCGAGCACATGTTCGAGCACTAGACATTTGTAGAGGTGGTACATCGCATCATACATTTAAATGAATTGGTAACATAATTTCATGGATGATGGAACCCAACTCTAAATAGCACGAATTGGTAACATAATTACTAAAAAAAAAAGATCACCCCTCATGTGATTCAAACTCAGGTGATGTATAATGCACACATCCAACAAAATAATGCATCACCATAGATCTTCACGATCTAATGACTGAAAATGGTTCTCTCATTCTTACTTTAAATAAGGTTTTTATTTGGACCTTTAGTGATGTTCAACTAAAAAGCGTTTTAAAATGTGAACGTAAGAATTAAATGAATTTGTTGTGAAAATTGATTACTCTGCCAGGAAAATTATTGAATCCACAATATTCGGAATTTTCTTCTAGGTTCGAATTCACGAGGGGCAAAAATTAATTATTTTTTTTGATTCAATAACTCTCTCTACAGATTCATCAATTTTTAGTTATCACGTTATATATACACACTTTTCGGATAATATACAAAAGCAATTTAGCTGTGCAAGTGTAAAGATTCAAATAATGTTTAAAATTTGCCAAATCAGATGCAACTGTGTATACCGATGGAAAAAGTTAAAAATAAAAATATAAAAATGGAGTGCGCTTTGTGTGTGTATTGAGAAGCTGGGAGTTGAAATGGATAAATATTAATACTGGCTACTGTCACCTCATGGGACACCCAAAATCAAATTTTATGATATATTTTGTAAGTTAGTATGGTAGTGCTGTATAAAATAAAGCAATCCTAACAAGTCTACTTCAACAAACGTTTTCAGTTTTATAGTTTTGTTAATTGATTTATTTATTTATTTTACATACAATTTGAAGAGATACAAGATTCTATCAGCTTTAGAAATAATATATAACAACATATAAATAATTATGAGCATTGTTTTTAACAAAATGTACTCGAGTTTACTCAAAATTTAATTGGCCTAAGATCATTTCAAATTAGTTGGAAGCCGAAATTCATAAACTAAGATTAGTTCTATGTATCATTATTTCAAAATTGAATATCGAATCAAATCTATCTAATCGGACAACATAATATACCATGAGAGGAGATTGATCAGGTAGAAATGGATAATTTGGTAAGAAATATGAATGAATATTTTGATTTTTGGATCAATGGTTGAGATTTAATTTCAGTTGTCTTATAGTTTTGTGTTGTGTGTGATATGCGGATTATTGTAAAGACTATAACATTTCTTGTGCTATCTGTGAATGAAAGATGTGCTAAACTAATATATTTAGCGTATGTCACTGAAAAAATGAAATATGTGCTAAACTAATACATAACATAGTAATTACGATTGTCTTATACAAATACGAAAGATATCGCTAGATTTATATATCTATTCATATTTTCTACACGTATTTTCATTCTCACTGGAATCATCCCTTATATATTTATTGTATCCAATCAACGAAACTAAAGATGGCCTTGGTATATAGTGTTTGATGGGCGAGGAGGACTGAGGCATCATACACAATGAGGCAAATAACTGCACAAACATTTAGTTTACACAGTGCAACCACTCTTTATTTTTACCTATTTCTTTTGAGACAGCAACCAGACTTTTTTAAGTAAAGCGAATTACTGCAAAATGTGTAAGCTCCTGTGCGATTGCTATTTGCTACAAGTGGGCGACTCCAATATCAACCACAATCATGCAGCTCCACTCTCAACTTATAAAAAAATAAACAGCAAACAAAAACATAATCTTAACTAGTAGTTTTTTACCGACTTCAATTTGAGATTTCATATATATATAAAAATAATCTTTAACATACATTGATAATAAATTATGTCCATTAAATTTTAAAATTTAATAGTTATTTTTAAGTGTGCATCTGATTTAGTTATATGTACATTTCTCGTAATATCTGGTTCTCAGGTAGTATTTAGTAGGGGTGAGCAAAATACCCGAAATCCGAATATCCGATCCGAACCAAACCGAAATTTAAAATTCGGTTCGGATTTTTCGGATTTTCGGCTCGGATCGGATTGATATTTTTCAAAATTTTGGATTTTCGGATCGGATCGGATTGGATTTTTTTAATCCAAAAAAATCCGAAAATCCAAATTATATATAATTTATATAAAATAATAATATTTTATTTAAATATTTTTAAATCTAATATAAATATATATAAGAATTAACAAAAATTGGTTTCGGATTTTCGGATTTTTCATAATTTCGGATTTTTCGGTTCGGTTCGGATATATTTATAAAATTTTGAATTTTGGATTTCGAATTTTCGGATATTCGGTTCGGATTGGATTGTATTTCTCTCAAAATTAGAATTTTCGGATCGGTTCGGATTAGGCAAAAATCCGAACCGAAATCCGAATGCTCACCCCTAGTATTTAGTACACAATCTAGATCATACATTTTGAACATATGGACGTACCAAAATTTGACATGTAGCAACTCATTTTTCGCTCTAGGACAAAATGGGAAGGTACCTAGCGGGCACTGGGTAGGTGAGTTCGCGAGTGTTGTGGTATCCGGAGTTGGGTGCACGCAGTGAGCTGGCGCGCCTCGGGTCTTGTGGCGCAAGATTAGGTGTGCAAGTGCTCGCTATGTGCGATCATACCAGCAAAACACAAACATGCATGTAAAATAACATAAACATGCATGTTGACAAAAATATCTTGAGGGCCGGGAGTGCTGTGGCGTGTATTAGGCGTGCGTTTCAGTATGCATTAAAATCGAAATTCGTATGCATATTTGTGTTCAACTACATGCATTCTTGTGTTTATTTAAATGCATAAGTCAATTCAACTATATGCATGATTTGTTTTCGTAATCACATAACGAATCAAATTACAAATATACCCTTATTGTAGTGAAATTAGCAAAAATAAGCTTAATTATTTTGAAAAAATCTCCACCATATATATATATATATAGGAGAAGACTATATGATCCCTCTTATATAGATTTAATTTTCGTTTGTGTTTTGTGTCTTCTGGATTATATGCTCTTATCTGACTGTTCTGACGAAAGACTCTAATATATTTAGACTTATATGATATGTGCTAAATCTACTATATATATATATATATATATATATATATATATATATATATATAATTTCTTAAAAGATAATCATGCAGTATTATTCTTCTTAAGAATTTCTACCGTCTGTAATAATTTGTTGTTAAATTTATGAAATATAATTTTACTTTCAAGTACATATTTCTGACAAAAGTTACTTGGTGTGCGCTAAATAGCCAAATCTAGACAATATTGATAAGATAGTAGGATTAAGAGGGTGTTTGGTTGAGCTTATAAGTTATTTTTAAACTTAAAATCAACTTATAAACTGTTTTGGGAGTTTATAAGCTCAGTTAAACACCCTCTAAAACTATAATTTTATAGTTTGCGTATTATGTCAACCTAAAAAGCAATGCATAGCTAATTCTTTGAAGCTTAGAAGATATAGTTTTATACACACAAAGAGTAAATATTTAAATGCTCTATATAGCAATACACATACTAGTGTCATTGCTTCTTGTAATATACTAATATTCTTACAACTCAGATATATATCATATCACTTACAAAATATACACTGAAACTATACTTCAATTTTATATAAATGAGAGATGTATAAGTTACAGTGACAGAATTATAATTAAAGTTTCTTCGTCATAATTTTTTCAGATTTTCTGAAAAATGGATATAGATGATGAACATTGAATATGAAATTGTTCTGGAAAATTATAAAAACATGGAAATAAAAATTTTGAAGAGCAATCACCTAATCCGAGTCAACATAATGAATCGCCATCTGTGTGTCTCTCTCTTATCCCTTTCTTAATCAATTATTAATACCCGAGAGAGTGGGGCCCACCCCACCTTGCTTCCCCCCCGAATTTCTCCTTCCAACCCCCAACCTATTTCACATTTCCCCTTCTCCCACAGTTACCGCACAACCTGTCCCACGCCCCGCCACGTCACCATAATCCCAAGGTTGCACGGACAAAATGGTGCAACCAACCCTCTATTTATCAAACCCTATCACCCAGCTGAGTAAAACGCCTCCTACTAATTATCATCATGCCTCTACCCTCGTTTCTCACACAAATGGCCTCTTAATAACGGAAACAACCCCCCTCTCTCTTTAAATCTCCTTCCTCTCTCCAACTAGTCGCTAACGTGCGCCTATGGAGAACTACTCCTACAACTCCTCCTACCCCGAGTCCGGCGACTCCTCGCCGCGCTCTCGCGAGATCGACTTCGAGAATCCGCCGCCGTGGGAGGACTCGCAGGGAATCAGCCGCCGCCGAATTACAAGGTCAAGTTTATGTGCAGTTACGGCGGGAAGATTCACCCTCGGCCACACGATAACCAGCTTTCGTACATGGGAGGCGAGACTAAGATCCTCTCCGTCGATCGCAACATAAAATTCGGCTCTCTGCTTCCCAAGCTCATCGCGCTTTGTGATAACGAGAATATTTCGTTTAAATACCAGCTTCCCGGCGAAGATCTGGACGCTTTGATTTCGGTCACGAACGATGATGATCTGGAGCACATGATGCACGAGTACGAGCGGTTGTACCGGATTTCCCCTAAGCCAGCGAGGCTGAGGATTTTCATCTTCCCGACGCTGAATCAGAGCCTTAATTCCTCGACTAGGAGCTTCGGCTCCGATGAGGTCAAGTCGGAGAAGGAGAGGTTTGTTGAGGCGTTGAATTCTGCACCGATTATCACCGCGCCGCCGCATACGTCGTCGGCTGCGGCTCCACCGCCTCAGGCGCAGCTGCAGCCGCCGGCTAGTAACATGGATTTCCTGTTTGGCTTGGAGAAAGCTAATGCAATGGCGGCGGCGGCGCAACCTCCAGTTCAGCAGCCGATGATGGGGAGAGTTCCGGAGATGGAGGACCCGGTGTTCCTTCCCGGACAAGATGAGCGGTCCATGGGGTTGGATCCCATCCAGAAGCACATTCAGGATCTGCAGCGGCTGAGGCTCGAGGAACAACAGGGAGTCTATAGAAGAAAAAGCGAAGATAATCTCTCCGGAGGTTATCCCGCCGGCGGTGAGTATTACAAGGTGCCGGAGAAAGCCCCTCCGCCGGTCGTGTCCGGCGGCGTTCCTCACTGGTCTGATAACAGGCAACTACCCGGCGGAATGTTTCCGGCGAGCACCGTCAACAACGAGCAGCCGGTTTACATGATCCAAACGCCAGCGGGTGCGTACCACGCGCCTATGATGAGACCGATGGCCGGAGCTCCGGCGCAGGGTTACTACACGGTGCAGCGGATGCCGTCGGACCAGCAGCAACAACAGCAGCAACAGATGCAACAACAGCAGCAGATGTACAGTGTGATTCAACATCCACAGTCAGCGGTTGCATCGATGGCGCCGCCACAGCAGAAGGCGGCGGGATATACCGAGGGTTTCGGGATGATGAGAGCGGGGACAGGTGGCGGGCTAGGAATGGTGACGGAAGCAGGGTACACACAGGTGGCATACGATGTGGGGGCGGGAAGGCAGGTGATCTACACGACGCAAGGGGGCGTGATGGGGGCGCCGCCGCAGCAGTATCAAGCCGTGGCGAGCGCCGCCGACATGCGGACAGCTGGAGGATTGAATCCTGATGCCGGTGGAAAGGGTGTCCCCAAAGTTACGCAAACTCAGGCTTCTTTGTGATTTTGGTTAATAATTGTGCTGCTATTAAATACCATTAAACCTTAGTTTATTGGATAATAATTTGAGTGATGTATGTATACAATATATAATATATATATGTGTGTGCGTGTCTTTCTGTTCCATCTGCTTTTGTACATTTGTTGAGATCAAATTACTTCCAGCATCAGAACTAATTCCAGGGTTCCGCATGCTAAAAGAATAGGACACAAATTTGACTACTTTAGCACATAAGAAAAATTTCACGGCTGTTGTCAACTCGTGGATGGCTTTAGGGGTAAGTATTAGGTTATTCAAACTAAACTAATCGAATTTTAAAAAAATAACATAATTGAATAAACTGATCTTTTATCAAAATGACAGTCTTGCATAGTGATCAACAAGGTTGAAGGACAAAGGAATGTGATTTAGTAGGCCTGTTTAACCCTTCGGTTAATTAAAATTGAAACATACCGATTACAAAAACTTGTTGACAAAATTTAAGGAACTGTTATCATGAAGAACATATGCTGCAATCCTAGTAACAGAATTCAAAGTCTTCACCTCGTAGAACTATAGCTGAATTACTAATGCATAAATGACATAGATCAAGACAAAACAAAACACTATAGCATAACCAAAATACTAAAATTCATTTTAAAGTTAAGGGACATATAAGGCCCAGTACCTAAATAGTTCACAACGTCAACATCCACGTTCCTTCTTTCAAACTTAAATTTCAAACTGTAAACAAAACCAACAAAAATTGAAGATAAAGTCAGACAATGGGCTTCATGCATACTTGAATCGGTTGAGATTTAGAGATGGATGGGATGTCACTGGATCGGATTTGGATCGGATTTTGCTAGGTCTAGATCTAGATTCAAATTTTTTTTGTTTGGATTCGGATTCGGTCAAGATTCATTGGATCCAAAAAATTAGATGCAGACTTAAATTCATAAGATATGTAGGATACAGACCCGGATCCATATATTTTCTCTTTTATAATAAATCCTAAATCAATTATAATTCATATTAACTCCATAATAATAATCTAAATACACAATACCACTATAATAACTATTTAGAATTTCTACAATCATCACTATACAAGAATGTGTTAGTTACAAATTTACGTTTGTTTTCATGACATCAAATAATATTGCATTAGGGATAGAAGAAGTAGTACAATATCTTAGCAAATAGACCACTCATATCTAATTCATATACAAAATATTTTCAAATACAAGGTACAATTTTCTAATATTATTGATCTATCATCAAATTCCATAACTTAGTTATCCAACTTCGACTAGAAAGAAAAATAATATAATACATTTACTAATAAAAATAAAAATTATATATATTCGATCCACGGGCTGGATTTGGACCAAATTTGAATCTCAGAAATTAGGATCTAGATCCATATCCGAATGTTCAAGGAATGGTCGGATCCGGTCCAGATCCATCGGATCATATTTTTTTAAGATCCACATTTACGGATCTGGACCAGGTCCAAGATCCACTGCCATTCCTAGATATGAGTTCTTAGAAGAGAAGCAGCAGAGTGCATCGAGAGAGATAGAGAGCTCGATCGATCGTCGGAGGTGGAGGCAGCATGAGATAGCGACAAGAGAGAGAGAGAGAGAGAGGCACAAGAGGGGAACGAGCGAGCGCGAGTCGCACCTGTGTCAGATCGGGCAGAGTGCGCTGCACCAAACATGTAATCTTCCGAGGCAGCATGAGACAGCGGAAGCTAGCGGGGTGACCAGGGAGAGGTCGCTGGATTTAGAAAGAAAAAGAGAGTGGAAATCACAAATGAAATGAGGAAAAACGAAACTTTTATTCCCTAATTCAATTCAAGAATTTTCCCTAATATATTTATATTTAATAATAATAATAATTAATTATTATAATTTCGATTATTTAGGTATACTCGTTCTGTCATCAGATATATCTAGGGCTGTCAATTTTCGACACGACACGAACACGCATGAAATTAGCGGGTTAGTGTTCAGCCTTATCGTGTTCGTGTCCTTATCGTGTTGACACGATAATGATACGATAATTTCGTGCCGTGTTCGTGTAACACGATATTTTCGTGTTGCATTCGTGTTCGTGTCGGATCGTGTCGTTTTCATATAATTCGATAATATTTATATATATTTAATATTAATTTAATTATATCTTATGTACTTTATTTCTTTTATTAATTTATTTTCTAATTTGATTTGAATTTGTTGTTAGTATCGTGTCAAAACGAAAAAATCATCGATCATATTCGATGTTCCTGGCAACGGATGTCCGTATCGAAGACATTTCGGTGTCGGATCGGATAAATCCTTAACGGATCGTGTTCGTGTTCAAATACTCTCAATTATGTATCTATATCATTCGTGGTGTCGTAACTGTAGTGATAATTGTGTCGTTATCGTGTCAACACGATAATGACTTGACGGACGATCTAATTTTTTCATCCGGACCGGATCTGGACCAAAGCAAAAAATCGGAATTGTCAGCCCTAGATATATTCATAACTTAAATTAACCAAAATCATTTATAGAAAACCAACCTGAATATCGAAATAATCAATTATCGGTATCAATTTAGCTTGGTAATAACCGATACCGATATAAGCAGCCCTATGTTTTAGCACCCTACTTGAGTTGTTCTTAACTAGGGATATAAACGAACCGAATATCACTATAAACGAAGCTAATTTGAAAAAGTAAAAAGTAGCTGCAAAATCAAATCTGTGTTCTAATCTTTCTTGAATACTTTTTCCGAATATTCGAATCAAATCGATTTTTTTAAATTAGTTATTAATCAAATTATTTAGGTGAAATATATTATATTAGGTGAAACATATGAATCAAATCGAATATTTTATTTTTTACTCTACGTTTAGTCTTTTATACATAATCTAATTATTTAGGTGAAACATATTAGTAATTAATATTTATTTTGTGTTCTAATTTTAGGTATATTTGAGGTTATTCACTTGTTCTATATTGATATTTATAATATTTCTAGAAAATATATGTGGTAATAAAAATTACATAATATATATAATAGGTGATTTGTTGAAACTTATATATATAGTATATAATGATATATTTACAAAATGACATTGTCAATGCATTATACTATATTAAAATATAGACTGTAACACATACATCGTTTACGTATTATAGTCGAGTCTCGAATAGCTTACTAGTAACTCTATTCATTTACAACACTAACCCTAGCAATGCGGTAGGGGTGTGGAGGAAAATATTTAGTTATTCATTGTAATTGTTTTTTTCTTTATCTTTTTAGAAATATAAAATCAAATATTTTCGAATACCAAATTGAATATCATAATTTTGAATGTGTTTTCGATAACTATTTGAATAAAAAAACTATTTGTATTTATATTCAAAATTTTAAATTCGAATCATAAACTTTCGAATTCGAATATCGAAATTTCGAATTATATACCAAATCAAACCAAAATTATTTGATTAATAACATCCATATTCTCGAGTGATAGAAGCTGGTAGGCCGATTTTTCAGTATTTGCATAAGCGGGGCAGTTAATTGGTGAAGCTAGTTGGTGGACTAAAGCGAAAGAATGTAATTTGGACGGAAATTTGAATCTCCGTCTACATATTAATTTAATCATCAAATTTGTTGCATCAAATTTGGACGGAAATTGTTGCATCAAATTTAACGTATAAAGTGAAGACTTAATATAAAGGTAATTTGATGCAACAAATTTATACATTTATGATAACTTTATCGTTAAACTTCGCATTCTTATTTTTCACCACTATTTACATTATTGAAATCTCTATATATATATATATATATATATATATATATATATTGGTTATTAGGTTTATTCGGTTTTAAAATGATAAACCAATCGAAAATTGAATTAATCGAATCAAATTTGATTTTTCGATTTAATTAGATACGATTATTTGGTTTTAGATATTTTGCATATAAATAATTCTCTAAATGCATTTTTTATTTGTTTTTGCTATTATAAAAAATTACGGTTATTCAGTGGACTCGTCATAATTTTTTTAAAAATAAATAAATAGAAACATCCATATAAACTCTTGATACTAATCATGTTAAAATGCCAAATGTCCACACCTTTTAGGAGTTGTTAGGGTCGAAAATGACTAGAAGGAGGCAACTTGTCCTGTTGTGTTAAAGACCATTTGGAACTTGTGCAGCTGTGCTAGGACTTTTGTTGGATGCTCTGGTATATATTCCTTTTCATTTCTTCATACTAGAATATTAGCGATATGCAATAATTCAATCATGGGGAAACTCAAAGTCCTCTATACACATAATTCTGGCGGGGAAATTGAAACAGTAATTTGGAATAAAGATGAAGAGGTCTATCAGCCATCTATGTAAAAAAAAGATGAAATTTCTCAATTACAATTACCAAAATACCATCAATAAGGTCCTTTACATGGAAATTTACTTTTGAAGATTAGCCTAGATAAATAAAAATAATATAAGTTAATCTATTATTTTATTTTAATGGATTGGAATTATGAGAGGAAATATTAATTATGATGATAAAAATACTCAATTATATATTCTATATAAATGTGCCAAACTATATAATTGTTAGCAAACTCATTTCTTGATTTCAATACTTGAGAATGATTAGAAGAGTCTATATTCCTATGATTATGAATAACACTATACTCTTATTATTATTGTAATTATTCGTCTTATTAATTATTATTATTTGCAATAATCCGAAAGATAATTTTGGTCTATATGCATACACGAATTTCTCGACTAAAATACATCATTAGTGTTGTAAATAGGTATAATAAATATATCATATATAGGTGATAATCAAACTCTAACCCTAGAGCTCTTTAACCTCATAATAAACCGACGTTCATTTATCTCTCCACGGTATTCTCTCTACTTTATAACACATTATCAACACAATTCCACTTTTAATCATCGGTGATTGTTCTACATTTATTTTTACGGTTTGTTATAGGAAAGAATTATTCTCTTTCCGAACAAGCTAACATTCTTGATCATTATTTTCAAGTCAACTTATCATACGATCTATGTATTTATAGTTTTGTTGGAGCGTTTATGTCACGCCAATCGGTAAACCTTTTGGTTTGCATTCCGATTTTATTGTTCACAAAATTATAAATGGATCTCGATAATTAGATTCATTCTCTTCTTCGTTTGTGTATATTATAATGATACCCATATAAAAATTGATGTTGTGAATATATGATTGGAGAGAAATATGAAAAGAAGTAAATAAATTTTTAAAAACCGATATGACATCATAAAAACTGGAAGCCAGCTTTATCATTGGGTATCCTTAGAACCGTAATAGATTGGGAACCAAAAGTTCTGACTAGGGCTGTGCATGAACCGAACCGAACCGAAAAAACCGACCGAACCGATCGGTTTCGGTTCGATTCGGTTCGGTTTTTAAAATGTCGGTTTTGGTTCGGTTCAAAATTTTATTTAAAATCGGTTTTCGGTTCGGTTTTCGGTTTCGTTTTTGTTGATCGATAACCGAACCGAACGAAACTATTATTTTATATATTTATATATTTTATATAATAATTAATTAATATTTTAATTAAATAATTAGGATAAAAATATGTTTATTTAAAAATATATATATATAATTTATATTTCGGTCGGTTTTTCGGTCCGACCGAAACCGATCGGTTTTTTCGGTTCGGTTTTCGGTCAGTTCGAAATTTAAATCGGTTCGGTTCGGTTTTGAAAATTTCTGTCGGTTCGGTTTTCGGTTTTGAAAATTTCAATCGGTCGGTCGAACCGACCGACCGATGCACAGCCCTAGTTCGTTCGACCGACCGATGCACAGCCCTAGTTCTGACCACAATTTTAATTCCGATTTCGCGATCACCACCAATCCATACCCTAGAATCCAAGGGAAGGAGTACTTAGACATAATAAAATCTAAAATGATTAAACTACTGAATAATACATTTTAAATCTAATATTTCACACGCCACTAGTCACTAGTTGGCCTGCTGGGCAGACGAGTATATTGAACTTTTACCGGTCTAAATTAATGATCATACAAATATCTACAGTTGCATAGGAATATCTCTATCAAAAGTATATTTTCTAAATACTAAATTATAGTAGAACGTAGTTTATATATTTTATTTCACAAGCCACTACATCGATAGCTCCACCTTTTCCATTCGCTGTATTCTAGGATGGCCCCATGGTTTCTTAAATTCCTTCCACTTTCCAACAAAAAAATAAAGGTTCACTTTCTCATCTAGACTACTATCATAGTACTGGGGCAGTTCTGTTGTCACGAAATAAAAATTTAAAAATGACAGTTTTATACTGATGGATATCCTGCGGATTGATAACAAAAAGAAACCCATGTCATCACCAAATATATATATATATATATATATATATATATATAATATGATTCTTTGTGGCCCACCTATTTAAATAATGCCGAAAGCCCATTCACCTCGAAAACCCTTCACCTACTGATGCCTCCATTCCTTCCTTGAATTAGCATAAAGGTGAGTTAATAGGTTAAGCACCTATCAAGAAAAATAGAGGTGCCGTTTTGCTCTAGTGGTCAGACTCTAATACTTTGTCTCTTGGTATTAATTCCTTTGTGGAATTCTTGAAAAGGTGAAAATATCTTCTGTGGAGAGTTCTTGGAGGTTGGGGTTTGGGTGTGGGTTGTTCTTGTGTCAGCAGATTGTGATCTTCTCTTTTGGACACCGTGAAGGCGTGTTGCTTGACGGAGAAACCGCACTTTGAGCCGAGTTTATTCAATCCTATCTCTATCTCTATTTTCTTTTATTGTTTCTTTGTTGCTTCTTTCCTTGTTGTGTGCGGTGTGTCCGAAAGTTACCGGGAACGATGTTGAGTTCTTCTTGGGATCGACGGAGGTGTTGTCCGGGTCTTGGCGACGACGACAGAGGTGTCCGGATTCTAGCAGTGGTATCGAGCCATGGTTCTTCCTCGTCGTAGTTGGTAAGTCGGTATCTGGTCTTAGGATCTCGCTACAGTAAAGCGGCTAAAACCCTCTGTTTTAAAATTCTAGAAAGCTGCCGATTCAGCAAAGATAGGATTGGGTTTTGTTTACGTTTACCAACGTGTCTCTCGTTTGTTAGTGTGTGATTAAATCAAAATCTTATTTGTCTTGAGAATATTTTTGCTATCTGATTTGTATTCAGTTGCATTAAGATTGATAAACTTTCTTGATTTATTGTGTGACATTATGTCTTCTTTGACAAATTATGGTTTGGCACCTTTTGATGGCAAAACGGACTTTGGTTTTTGGCAACAGAAAATGGAATGTATTTTAATTCAATAAGGTGTTTATCAAGTAATTGATGATTCTTATGATAATGAAGTTGATGAGAAAAAGAAATTACAAATGAATCGTCTTGCTTTGTCTGCTATTATCCTGAATTTATCTGGGTGTGTTCTTAGAAAAGTAGGAAGGATGACTTCTGCTAAAGATTTGTGGTCAAAACTTGAAGAATTCTATACTAAAACGTCTTTGCCTTCAAAAATGTTTCTGATTGAAAGATTCTTTTGTTTTAAACTTGACATGTCTAAAGGTGTTAATGAAAATGTGGATGAATTCACTAAGTTAGTTCAAGACATAAAATTGACTGGCGATAAACATATTGATGATTATGCTCTGTTTACGCTTTTAAATGCTATTCCTGATTCTTACAGTGATGTTAAATTTGCTATTAAGTATGGTAGAGATAATGTGACGCTTGACACTGTTGTGAGTGCTTTGAAAAATAAGGAATTAGATTTAAAACTTGATAACGGTGCACAAGATCTGGATAAAGTCATGCATGTTAGGGGTGGAAAAATGTTTCATGATAAGGGGAAGTCAAAACTTAGATTTAAACCTAGGAAGTGCTATGGTTGTGGTGAAACGAGTCACTATATCAGGGATTGTCCTAAGAAAAATCAACATGTTGATTAGGCTAATGTTGTTATTAATGAAGAAACCACGAGTGATTTGTTCTAAGGTGGAGTCTGTGGTTGAGCTTTAAGTTTAGGGTGCATGAGCTTAGGAGTTTGTTTCCTTGTGTGTCTTTTTTTGTTGCTCTCTTTGAGGTGGAGCTTAGTCCTCGCTTTATGCTCATTTTTCCTTGTTCTTTGTGAACATACATTTGTGGTTCGTACTATGTAGCTTTGTGGTTTGGTGGCTTTGTGCCAACTTCGTAGCTTCGTGATAGCTTTGTGACTTTGTGATATGCTTTGTGTTTTTATGATCTGTGTGATCTAGGCTAGCTTAGTGATAGCAATATTTGTGATATACCGTCTGTGTGATGGTTGTGATGATCTTTGCGATCTTCTGTAGCTTTGTGCTAGTTATCTTTGTGATTGCTTTGTGGTCAACTAGATTTGTGTTAGTTAGCTTTGTGATTTTTCTTTGTGAGCTTCTAATTGTGTATTAGTTACCTTTATACTTTGTGATTGCTTTGTGAGCTTCTAACTATGTGTTAGATATCTTTGTGCTTTGTGGGTATTTTTCCTATGTGTCTTTTTTGCAGGTATGAACACGGTTAATTTACCATGGTTGATCTTTGTGATCATGTATGGCGTGTCTATACGTCTTGTTCATTCTTTCTGTGCGTGTGATTCTGCGGGGATACTCGGCGAGGATGATTGTGTGGTTTGTTCTCCGATGCACACAAGAACAAGGTTGGACCACGGTGAAGATTGTAATGATTCTTTGTTGGCCCACCTATTTAAATAATGCCCATAGCCCATTCACCTCTAAAACTCTTCACTCACTTGCCTCCATTCCTTCCTGAATTAGTATAAAGGTGAGTTAATAGGTTAAGCACCAATCAAGAAAAATAGAGTGCCGTTTTGCTCTAGTGGTCGACTCTAATACTTTGTCTCTTGGTATTAATTCCTTTGTGAATTCTTGATAAGGTGAAAAGTATCTTCTTTGTGGAGAGTTCTTGGAGGTTAGGGGTTTGGGTGTGGGTTGTTCTTGTGTCAACGAGATTGTGATCTTCTCGCTTTTGGACAAGTGAGGCGTGTTGCAACGACGGAGAAACCGCACCTGAGCCGAGTTTATTCAATCCTATCTCTATCTCTATTTTTCTTTTTATTGTTTCTTTGTTGCTTCTTTCCTTGTTGTGTGCAGGTGTCCAGAAAGTTACCAGGAACGATGTTGAGTTGCTGCCGGGATCGACGGAGGTGTTGTCCGGGTGCGCGTTGACGACGACGAGGCTGTCCGGATTCACAACAGTGGTATCAGAGCCATGGTTCTTCCTCGTCGTAGTTGGTAAGTCGGTATCCTGGTCTTAGGATCTCGCTCTGGTAAAGCGGCTAAAACCTCTCTGTTTTAAAATTCTAGAAAACTGCCGATTCGCGCAGTATAGGATTGGGTTTTGTTTCTGTTTACCAACGTGTCTCTCGTTTGTTAGCTGTGTGATTAAATCAAAAATCTTATTTGTCTTGAGAATATTTTTGCTATCTGATTTGTATTCCGTTGCATTAAGATTGATAAACTTTCTTGATTTATTGTGTGACATTATGTCTTCTTTGACAAATTATGGTTTGGCACCTTTTGATGGCAAAACGGACTTTGGTTTTTGGCAACAGAAAATGGAATGTATTTTAATTCAATAAGGTGTTTATCAAGTAATTGATGATTCTTATGATAATGAAGTTGATGAGAAAAAGAAATTACAAATGAATCTTGCTTTATGCGCTATTATCTGAATTTATCGGGTGTGTTCTTAGAAAAGTAGGAAGGATGACTTACGCTAAAGATTTGTGGTCAAAACTTGAAGAATTCTATACTAAAACGTCTTTGCCTTCAAAATGTTTCGATTGAAAGATTCTTTGTTTTAAACTTGACATGTCTAAAGGTGTTAATGAAAATGTGGATGAATTCACTAAGTTAGTTCAAGACATAAAATTGTTGGCGATAAACATATTGATGATTATGCTACATTTACGCTTTTAAATGCTATTCCGATTCTTACGGTGATGTTAAATTTGCTATTAAGTATGGTAGAGATAATGTGACGACTTGACATTGTGAGTGCTTTGAAAAATAAGGAATTAGATTTAAAACTTGATAACGTGCACAAGATCTGGATAAAGTCATGCATGTTAGGGGTGGAAAAATGTTTCATGATAAGGGAAGTCAAAACTTAGATTTAAACCTAGGAAGTGCTATGGTTGTGGTGAAGCGAGTCACTATATCGTGGATTGTCCTAAGAAAAATCAACATGTTGATTAGGCTAATGTTGTTATTAATGAAGAAACCACGAGTGATTTGTTCTAAGGTGGAGTCTGTGGTTGAGCTTTAAGTTTAGGGTGCATGAGCTTAGGAGTTTGTTTCCTTGTGTGTCTTTTTTTGTTGCTCTCTTTGAGGTGGAGCTTCGTCCCTTGCTTTATGCTCATTTTTTCCTTGTTCTTTGTGAACATACATTTGTGGTTCGTACTATGTAGCTTTGTGGTTTGGTGGCTTTGTGCCAACTTCGTGGCTTCGTGATAGCTTTGTGACTTTGTGATATGCTTTGTGTTTTTATGATCTGTGTGATCTAGGCTAGCTTAGTGATAGCAATATTTGTGATATACCGTCTGTGTGATGGTTGTGATGATCTTTGCGATCTTCTGTAGCTTTGTGCTAGTTATCTTTGTGATTGCTTTGTGGTCAACTAGATTTGTGTTAGTTAGCTTTGTGATTTTTCTTTGTGAGCTTCTAATTGTGTATTAGTTACCTTTATACTTTGTGATTGCTTTGTGAGCTTCTAACTATGTGTTAGATATCTTTGTGCTTTGTGGGTATTTTTCCTATGTGTCTTTTTTGCAGGTATGAACACGGTTAATTTACCTTGGTTGATCTTTGTGATCATGTATAGACTGTGTGTCTATACGTCTTGTTCATTACTCATGCGTGTGATTCTGCGGGGATACTCGGCGAGGATGATTGTGTGGTTTGTTCTCCGATGCACACAAAGAACAAGGTTGGACCACGGTGAAGATTGTAATGATTCTTTGTTGGCCCACCTATTTAAATAATGCCCATAGCCCATTCACCTCTAAAACTCTTCACCCACGCCTCCATTCCTTCCTTGAATTAGTATAAAGGTGAGTTAATAGGTTAAGCACCAATCAAGAAAAATAGAGGTGCCGTTTTTGCTCTAGTGGTCGACTCTAATACTTTGTCTCTTGGTATTAATTCCTTTGTGAATTCTTGATAAGGTGAAAAGTATCTTCTTTGTGGAGAGTTCTTGGAGGTTAGGGGTTTGGGTGTGGGTTGTTGCTGTGTCAACGAGATTGTGATCTTCTCCTTTTGGACACCGTGAAGGCGTGTTGCAACGACGGAGAAACCGCACCTGAGCCGAGTTTATTCAATCCTATCTCTATCTCTATTTTTCTTTTTATTGTTTCTTTGTTGCTTCTTTCCTTGTTGTGTGCAGGTGTCCAGAAAGTTACCGAGGAGCGATGTTGAGTTCTTCCGGGATCGGCGGAGGTGTTGTCGGGTGGCGTTGACGACAACGAGGCTGTCCGGATTCTAGCAGTGGTATCGAGCCATGGTTCTTCCTCGTCGTAGTTGGTAAGTCGGTATCACGGTCTTAGGATCTCGCCACGGTAAGCGGCTAAAACCTCTCTTTTAAAATTCTAGAAAAGCTGCCGATTCGCGCGATATAGGATTGAGTTTTGTTTACATTTACCAACGTGTCTCTCGTTTGTTAGTCGTGTGATTAAATCAAAATCTTATTTGTCTTGAGAATATTTTGCTATCGATTTGTATTAGTTGCATTAAGATTGATAAACTTTCTTGATTTATTGTGTGACATTATGTCTTCTTTGACAAATTATGGTTTGGCACCTTTGATGGCAAAACGGACTTTGGTTTTAGCAACGAAAATGGAATGTATTTTAATTGATAAGGTGTTTATCAAGTAATTGATGATTCTTATGATAATGAAGTTGATGAGAAAAGAAATTACAAATGAATCGTCTTGCTTTATCGCTATTATCCCGAATTTATCGGGTGTGTTCTTAGAAAAGTAGGAAGGATGACTTACGCTAAAGATTTGTGGTCAAACTTGAAGAATTCTATACTAAAACGTCTTTGCCTTCAAAAATGTTTCGATTGAAAGATTCTTTTGTTTTAAACTTGACATGTCTAAAGGTGTTAATGAAAATGTGGATGAATTCACTAAGTTAGTTCAAGACATAAAATTGTTGGCGATAAACATATTGATGATTATGCTCATTTACGCTTTTAAATGCTATTCCCGATTCTTACGGTGATGTTAAATTTGCTATTAAGTATGGTAGAGATAATGTGACGCTTGACCTTTGTTGTGAGTGCTTTGAAAAATAAGGAATTAGATTTAAAACTTGATAATGCACAAGATCCGGATAAAGTCATGCATGTTAGGGGTGGAAAAATGTTTCATGATAAGGGAAGTCAAAACTTAGATTTAAACCTAGGAAGTGCTATGGTTGTGGTGAAACGAGTCACTATATCAGGGATTGTCCTAAGAAAAATCAACATGTTGATTAGGCTAATGTTGTTATTAATGAAGAAACCACGAGTGATTTGTTCTAAGGTGGAGTCTGTGGTTGAGCTTTAAGTTTAGGGTGCATGAGCTTAGGAGTTTGTTTCCTTGTGTGTCTTTTTTTGTTGCTCTCTTTGAGGTGGAGCTTCGTCCCTTGCTTTATGCTCATTTTTTCCTTGTTCTTTGTGAACATACATTTGTGGTTCGTACTATGTAGCTTTGTGGTTTGGTGGCTTTGTGCCAACTTCGTGGCTTCGTGATAGCTTTGTGACTTTGTGATATGCTTTGTGTTTTATGATCGTGTGATCTAGGCTAGCTTAGTGATAGCAATATTTGTGATATACCGTCGTGTGATGGTTGTGATGATCTTTGCGATCTTCTGTAGCTTTGTGCTAGTTATCTTTGTGATTGCTTTGTGGTCAACTAGATTTGTGTTAGTTAGCTTTGTGATTTTTCTTTGTGAGCTTCTAATTGTGTATTAGTTACCTTTATACTTTGTGATTGCTTTGTGAGCTTCTAACTATGTGTTAGATATCTTTGTGCTTTGTGGGTATTTTTCCTATGTGTCTTTTTTGCAGGTATGAACACGGTTAATTTACCTTGGTTGATCTTTGTGATCATGTATAGACTGTGTGTCTATACGTCTTGTTCATTGCTCTGTCTGTGTGATTCTGCAGGGGATACTCGGCGAGGATGATTGTGTGGTTTGTTCTCCGATGCACACAGCAACAAGGTTGGACCACAGGTGAAGATTGTAATGATTCTTTGTTGGCCCACCTATTTAAATAATGCCCATAGCCCATTCACCTCTAAAAACTCTTCACCTACTGCCGCCTCCATTCCTTCCTTGAATTAGTATAAAGGTGAGTTAATAGGTTAAGCACCAATCAAGAAAAATAGAGGTGCCGTTTTTGCTCTAGTGGTCGACTCTAATACTTTGTCTCTTGGTATTAATTCCTTTGTGAATTCTTGATAAGGTGAAAAGTATCTTCTTTTGGAGAGTTCTTGGAGGTTAGGGGTTTGGGTGTGGGTTGTTGCTGTGTCAACGAGATTGTGATCTTCTCCTTTTGGACATCGTGAAGGCGTGTTGCAACAACGGAGAAACCGCACCTGAGCCGAGTTTATTCAATTCTATCTCTATTTTTCTTTTTCTTGTTTATTTGTTGCTACTTTCCTTGTTGTGTGCGGTGTCCGAAAGTTACCGAGAAGCACGTTGAGTTCTTGCCGGGATCGGCGGAGGTGTTGTCGGGTGCTTGGCGTTGACGACAAGGTGTCCGGATTCACAACAATATATATATATATATATATATATATATATATATATATATATATATATATATATAGGGGTTGGTTATGGTGAAAGCTCCTTAATGTACGAAAATAGGAATAGTAGCACATTTTTCATATTTGTGTAGCACAATCAGAATTACTATATTGCACATATTAGTTTAGCACATATTTCATCCATTCGTAGCACATATGCTAAATATATTAGTTTAGCACATCTTTCATTCTGATAGCATAAGAAGAGTTATAGTCTTTGCATAATAATCCGTGTAGCACACAAAATACAAAATCAGAGTACTTTTAGAAAATTAAATCTCAACCATTGATATAGCAAATCAAAGGCCCAGATTCATTCCTATTTCCTACCAAATTATCCTTTCTACTGATCCATCTCCTATATATATATATATATATATATATATATATATATATATATGTGTGTGTGTGTGTGTGTGTGTGTGAGTGTGTTGGCCTAGTGGTAGAGTGGTTAATACCGAGGCCAAGGTCTCGAGTTCGAGTCCACCGTGACGCGATTTTAAAATTTCGTATTAAATTGACAAAATATATATATATATAAGAAATTTTAATGTCATTTCATACTTACAAAAATTTATGTGCATTCAATATACATGATGTAACTACATTAATTAAATTAAACTAAAATTTATTAAACTAATTAAAATTTAGTTTAGACGAAGGAGCACGCCTCTCCCATATTTGTAGTATTGATAATGATTTTGAAATAGAGATACACTCGTTTCAAAAGGAGTGGAGGAAAATAGTGAATGTTTGACACTCTCTTTTGTCTAACAACAAATAATGGCAAAGGTCTGTTGGAAAATTATGATTTTCTAGATGAATATATTTAATAGAGGTGGTTAAAAATGATTAGAGGTAGTTACTAAGCACATTTTCACATGAAAGGTTATGTATCTTTTCGCGAAAAGACATCTTCTTCTTTATAAATAGATTCATTTGGAAGACATTCGAAACACATCCATTCGATGATAATATTATTATTTCATACATCTTTCAAAAACCTTACTCAGTACCAAGTATCAAGTAGTTTCGTTCTAAACTACGATTAGTAGTGCAACTACTCGTATTTAGGTAAACCGTTGTATCTTTGAGACAAATACTGTGAACCGCGTGCACTATAACGGAGCAATTTTATCTTGCGGAGAAAGAGTCTTACTCTTGCCTCGATTTTATCTTACTTTGTTTATTTGTCAATTCATTTCTACATATATACCATTATAAACAATCGCAAGACAAGACAAGTCGAAGCAACATTCCAAACGCCCAAAATTACCAGGTTCTGAATTTAAACGTTGGCAATCTAAAAATATTTTGCTACCTTACTACTCTCAAAGATGAGACCGACGACCAAAAATGCAATGTTTTAGATGCTTGGTATCATAGCGGCTCTCTGTGTCGCAACTACATCCTAAACGAGCTAGACAACACTCTCTATATTATTGACTCTAGTACCAAACATCAAAAGAGTTGTGGAACTCTTTAGAGTCAAAATACAAGATGGAGGAAAAAAATGTGTCCCTTGATTTGTCCGAACTTGACTCATTTGCGGTCGTAGATGAAGTCAACATGATTGACAACTCGATATGTTGGTGGGTCGACACTGATGCTACTAGGCACATCTGTGCGGACAAAGAAATCGAAAAATAGGAAATTATATATGGGAAACTCTATTACTTTCAAGATCATTGGATTTGGAGAGATCGTACTCAAAATGATGTCAGGATTGAAGTATAGACTTTAGAATATGTTGCATGTTCCCGACATTCGCAAGAACATATTATCTGGTTCTGCTCTTAGCAAGGCCGGTTTCAATTAGTATTTGAAGCAAATAAAGTTGTAATGACAAAAAATGATCACTTTGTAGGAAAAGACTATGTAGATAATGGCCTTTTCAAACTCAATACACTAAATGCACAATGCAATGATGAAATTAAGAATAATGTTACATATGTGATTGAGTCTCCTAACTTATGGCATGATAGATTAGGACATGCAAATCTAAATACACTAAGTGAATTTATAATTGTTGCCAAAATATCTTCGGATCAACACAATAAGTGTGAAATTTGTGTTGAAGAAAAAATGGTAAAAAGACATTTTCATTTGGTGGAAAGATCAATTACGCCTCTAGAATTGATTCACACGGACTTATGCTATTTAAAACTTATGCAAACTAGAGGTGGAAATAATTAATTTATAATATTTATAGGTGATTGCACAAGATTTTACCATGTGCATCTTTTGAGAAGCAAAAACGAAGCTTTCAGAAGTTCCAAAAATGAAGTTGAAAATCAATTCAATACGAAAACTAAGATGATTTGTAGCGATCAAGGCAACGAGTATGTTGCACCATTTGAAAAATTATATCATGAAAATAGTATTATTCATCAAACAACGACACCTTATTCACCACAATCGAATGAGATTATCGAACGAAAAAATAGAACGATAAAATAAATGATGAATGTTATATGATCAGCTCGGGCTTAACATAACCTGTGAGGGGAAGCTATTCTTTTAAAAAATAAAATATTAAACAAGTTACCCCAAAAGAAACAATTTAAAACTCTATATGAACTATGGAAATGTAGGAAACCATCCTACAAATATACAAAAGTGTGGGGTGTCTAGCAAATATCGAAGTACCAAACCAAACACAAGTTAAGATATGCCATAAAACTATTGATTGCATCTTCATAGGATATACAAATAATAGTGCCACATATCGTTTTTTGATACATAAGTCGAAAATACCCGATATGAAAAAAAGAATGATCATAGAATAAAAAAATTTATTTTTTGAAACTATATTTTCCAAGAAAAAAAATAATGATGTAAGTTCTAAGAAAATGACTTATGAAGAAAATTCGTTAGAAAATATTAGACCAAATGTTGACAAAAATATTGAACCAACACCCGAACCAAGACGAGAAAAATGAATAAAAACTGCAAAGTTCTTTGATCCGGATTTTTTGGTTTATTCGTTAGAAGATGATCCTAAGATAATCGTGGAAGCATTGTATGGTCCTAATGCTGCTCTATAGAGAGAAACTATCATTAATGGAATCGAATCTATCTTAAACAATCATATTTGGGAGATTGTTGACATTCCTCCTCATGACAAACCTTTAGAATGCAAGTGGATTCTAAAGAGAAAATTTAATGTCGATGGATCTATTGATAAGTATAAAGCATGTTTGGCAGCCAATGGTTACAAACAAAAGGAAAGAAGGGTATGACTACTTTGACACATACTCGTTTGTTACAAGGATTATATCCATAAAAAGCTATTTGCTATAGCTGCATTGTATAACCTTGAAGTATACCAAATGGATGTAAAACGATATTTCTAAATGAGGATTTATAAGATGAAATTTATATAGAACAACCTGATGGATTTGTTACCCCCGGACAAGAAAACAAAGTTTGCAAACTTGTTAAGTCTTAATACGGACTTAAACAAGCACCCAAAGAATGACATGAGAAATTTGACCAAGTGATGATGTCAAATGGTTTTAAAGTTAATGAATGTGAAAAATATGTGTACATTAAAGATACATACGATAATTTTGTCATTGTATGTCTTTAGGTTGATGACATGCTTATAATGGATAGTAATCATGATATAATCATGAGTACTAAAGAAATGTTAGAAATGACATTCGACATGAAAGACTTGGGGATAGCTGACGTTATTATAGGAATTAAAATTTCTATAACACCTGATGGAATTGTCTTATCACAATCCACTACGTCGAGATCGTGCTTAAGAAATTCAAAGCTTTTGATCTACTTCCGGCTTAGACACATGTTGACTTAAGTCTATACTTAGCAAAAAATCGAAGAGACTCAGTAACCCAATTGGACTATGCTAGGGTCATTGGAAGTCTAATGTACTTAGCAAATTGTACAAAACCATATATAGCATATTCAATTAGCAAATTGAGTCGATTCACAAGTAATCCAAGTAAGGATCATTGGACTGCGTTAACTAGAGTTCTAAGGTATTCAAAACATACTTTGAACTATAATTTACACTATACAAAATATCCAGCTGTTTTGGAAGGATACAACGATCCAAATTGAATATCTGAAATAAAAGACTTCAATTCCAAAAGTGGATTCGTGTTCACCATAGGTGGAAGAGGAGCAGTGTCATGGAAATCCTTTAAGCAAACTTACATAGCTCGATCTACAATGAAATCAGAATTCATTACCTTAGATAAAGCTGACGAAGAAGCCGAACGACTAAAAAATTTCTTAGAGGATATTCCTTGTTGGAAAATTCCCGTGCTTCCCGTTATGGTACACTGTGATAGCAAGTCAGTGATAGGAGAACTAAGAATAGCATATGCAATGGCAAGTCTCGACATATTCGTCGAAGACACAATATTGTTAGACAATTGATCACTAGTGGTATAATGTGCATTGACTATGTAATGTCAAAGATAATATAGCGGATATGTTTACTAAATGTATTAATTGTGATCAATTATATAACGTAGTAAGGGGAATGAGATTAAGATCCAAGATTAAAGAACGTTCATAATGGTAACTCAACCATGATGATTAGAGATCCTAAAAACTTGGTTCAAATAGAGAACTAAGTTATGAATATTCAAGTTGTACACTTGGAATCTCAATAATTCATTCTTGTAGCTGCCAAAATATAACACTGCAGTTCGTGGTAAATGGTAAGTTTTAAATAACTTTTAATGATTCATATAGCCTTATTAGTAAAGTATAGCATAGGAGATCACCTATCTAAGTATGAAGTGTGGTTGCTTCAAATGAATAACACTTATTAATCCATATATGATCCAAGACCAAAATGAACACAACGTGAGAACAACATATATTGTATCTATTATTGTGCATGTGTTATTGTCATGCTTTACACAAAAACTGGCCGATTGAAGACATCGTATTTACCGAGCAGTGAGTAAATTCGATAACACTATACTAAGGAAGGTTCAAAGTCAACAACTACATGTCCTGATGTAATAATAGGTCGTCTGGACTTTAAAAACATGTATTTGCATTAAATGTCATTCATGTGGGGGATTGTTTGAAAATTATGATTTTCTATATGAATTTATTTAATAGAGTTTGTTAGAGGTGGTTAAAAACAGTTAGAGGTAGTTACTACGTACCTTTTCACATGAAATGGTACGTACATCTTCGTGAAAAGACACATTATTCTCTACAAATAGATCCATTTAGAAGACATTCGAAACACACAAATTCAAAGATAACAATAATACTTCATACATCTTTAGTAATCTTACTCAGTCCCGAGTATCAAGTAGTTCCCTTGAAAATACGACTAGTAGTGCAACTACTCGTATTTAGTTAAACCGTTGTATCTTAAAGACAAATGTTGTGAAACCATGTGCACTATAATGAAACAATTTTATCTTGTGGAAAAAGAGTCTAACTTTTGTCTCGGTTTTATCCTATTTTATTTTTATGTCAATTTATTTCTACATAGCGTTATAAACAATGTCTAACAACATAAGAATAAAGAATAAAGAATAAAGAAATGGGTTTGCAATAATAATGTAATCGTTTGCAATTAATCATTTTGAAGGATAATACTATCATAATTGTTTTGGCTAATAAAGAAAGACTCGACCTCACCCACCCATTACCATCTAAAGTCTATGATAAAATGTTTTCAATATTATAAGTGATAGTGAAAGATCCCTAATTTATGGTTTGTTTTTCCATAATTTAATATACGATTGTTCGAAGTTAAAGGATTCGGTAGATACTTGTAAAGGGGGAACACGTTAGTTCTGAATAGGATTTTTGGGCTTCTTGTCTGAATATTATTTGCCATCGAGAGTCATTACACTTACGTTATTTTCAAATGGCATTGAGAATCTATGCCTCTCGGGCTTAAACAAATAGTATTACATGAAGCATTTTATTATTATCTGTAATTGTAAAAATGTTGGTTGGAATCTTTGGAGATTTGAAGTTTTTGGATGGTAGCATCTATTTTGTGATCACTGTTGGAGTTTTGGAAATTAGAATTCATTCTTTGAAGATAAGGTGATCGTGATATGGTCCGAGTTATGTCAAAAGTTTATATAATACATAGCCAATAATTTTATCATTGTAATAATATGAATTCAAATGTCACCGATGTTATTTTGATCGAGCTCGAGCAATCTAAAACTTGAAGTAACGGATGCAAATGGCTAAAAGATAAAATAATATGAATTTACTTAAATAATACATTTGAGTAGTATCTATGTGCCACGCTCTTGCAAGAAGGAAGTGATAATGCCGCAGGCAGGCTTTGCAAAGCATCGAGGAGGCCTTGTCGGGTGAGCAAAATTGAACAGAACTTAAAATCGAGCAAAGACCAAACCAAAATTATTTGTTTGGTTCGATTTACAAGATAAAAGCAGTTGATTCGATTTCAAAATTTGAAACCGAAATTAATTGGTTCGATTTTGGTTTGGGGAAAAATTCGGTTTCAAACCGAACCGCCCTAAATTTTGTTTATATTACTAATATTTAAAATGGTTAATATTATATATATATATAATATTATAAATATTATAATATTTATATTAATTATAATTTAAATTCCGTTAAAATCGAACCGAATATTTCGATTCGGTTTGGATATATAAAACGGTTCAATTCGATTTTTCGGATTCAGTTCGGTTATGAACCAAACCGCCCGAATGCTCACCCCTACTTTTTAGGAGGCTATCCTCTTATAACTTGTTTACTTATAATAATGAACCACATACTTGTTTAGTTTATAATGGATCGAAAAAGTTTGAACATTTGAATTGTAAAAAACTAATTTAAAGTTGAACATCATATTTATAAATAAAAGGTGAACAAACTAAACAGATACATGCTACAATTACTTTATACACTAATTTTATTTTATTTCATTTCTTTATGATTCAAATACACCACCTTTTTTATTTATCTGATTGTTCTTTAGAAATTGAATCTGCCCTGTTTTGATTAATACATGATAAAATCTTAAATTAGATGACAATCGAACGGACATTGTGTTTGTGTGGTTTTGTTTTTGCGAGGGAGAGATGAGAGAATAAGGGCTACTACTATCTTTATTAAAGTTATATACAGTATGTTACAGAGTGGGCTTATATGTTTTATCTGGAAGCAGGTGTAGTGTTATTTGTTGGTTAAAAGGAGTTGGGCTTTTCATTAATGCATTTCTTGTATTTGGTATTAATATTATTTGTTTTTTTCTTTCTTTTTCTTTTTATAAGTTCTACTTCTATGTTCATGTGAGAGTTAAATTGGAGATTCATATTTTTCGAACTAAAGAAACGTTTATCAGAGTTATATTGAGGGCCTTAAGGAATTATACTGAGGTTAGACTTTGGGCTATAGGGTCCACAGTTTATGCTATGATGCTTGGTAAGCTAAAAGACCCTACTAAATTAGTAGCGTTCGTTCCAAAGTTATTATTATTAATTTATTAATCTAGACGAGAACGTCCCAAAGTTCAAACCTACCAAAAGAGCAATACTCCGAGTAGGAAAAAAGAATGTATTTCCGATTGTCGAAATATCTTCAGCACATAGTTATTTTGATTTCAGGGGAGATCACATGGTTGGCAATCATCATATCATGGTCACATCAAGAAAATTAGAGGCGTGAAGCAAAAATTAAAGAAATTTAATTGTGAAAAAATATATATAAATTTTATGAGATTCATTTTATCTTTCTTGCTTTATGGGCCGTAAAACAACTTATTATATGTTTAAAATTGAAATGTGCCAATAAATTGCGTAATATCAAAATAATTCAACAGATATCTGATAGATATTTGTCACAATAACAAATACAAAAACACCATGTAAAACTCGATATTTAAATAAGCACCACAGTTAATTAAATTTATACAGAGAATATAAATAAAACTTAAAATAAATTATATATTTGTTACAATAACCAACAAATAAACTATAAAATGAAAGATAGACAACATGGTCGTCGATATGAAAGAAAGTCTGAATAATTGAGAAGACCAAGGCTGCATAGCTTGCACTATTTCACAATATTAGAGAGAGAGAGAGAGAGAAATTCACAGAACCAATTTCAAGTTTTTTTTATTATCTGTTTCTAATTTCAATATCAGTTTTACCATTGAATATTTTCAAATTCCAATATTTCGTGTGAATGATTACAATGTAGTGTTACAAAGATGAAGTTAATTATGTTCACATGTTGACCCAATGATAAAATGATTGATGTTTAAGACCAAAAATCTAAGATTTAAGTCTAGCGTCAAATAATGTTTTTAATTATTTGTTTACAAAAAAAATCAACTTAATTATGAAATAAAACATAATCATTTCACCACTTATAATTAAATCAAAGTGGATATAAAGTGTAGCAAATTATAAAAGATAAGTATATATGACTTTTTTTAATAGAGGTGCTCATTGGAATCGGAACCGGCGATTCGGAACCGTGGTCAATGGTTCCGAACCTGAACCATTGACTACGGTTCCAGTTTCGATTCGAACCGTATCTTACACGTGTCGATTCCGGTTCGAAACCGTGGAATCGACAGTTTCGAATCGATGATTCCACTTATTTGTTAGTTTTTTTCATTTTTTTGTCAAATCTATTTGTTGTATATATTCAAACTATACTAGTTAAATGTATATATTATAAAGAAAACACGAAAAATTAGGGAAAATACCAAAAAAAAATCAAAATTTTGAATTTGAAACCTCCCGAACCATCGGTTCCGATTCTGAACCGTCAATTTGGGCGGCCAAATTCAAATTTAAATTTCAAACATCCACAATTCATCTATAAATACTCCTTCAATCCAACAATTTCAACATACCAATTTGTAGCAAATTACAATCTCTAGTTCTATGTTATAATTAAGCCCAAGCTCTCTTTTTTTCCCCTCTTTGTCCTCTCAATTTGTAATTTATTTCATCTGTTTAAGTAAAAAAAAATTCCTTACCACATTGTAAAGTTGCAATATAATTGTAATTTGATTCATTTGTCGAAGTTATTGAAATTTTTGTTATAACTTATAATTTATTAGATTTACCACATTGTAATTGACTTATGTAATTAATTTTTTACATTGTACAATTACAATTTGATTTATATACATTTCATATATTTTTGAACAAATATATAAAAAATTACAAGTATTAAAAAATTAAAAAAAATTAAACGACGATTCAAGGCTTGGAACCATGAACTGGTGGTTCGGAACCGGAACAATCTACCCTCTATATGATTTCGGTTTCGGTTCCGAAATTTTGGAACCGAAACCATGAACTGTAATTTTTAATGACACAAATCCATATATAATAGGGAATTAGGGATGGAAGTGGAAGCATTAGCTATCCATCATGGCGGGAAGAAACCAAATTGTTTGAAGATCACAATTCGTAGGCGAAAGATTTAGTTGGACTGGTGCCCCTTGAATTTATTTTAGTTAATTAAGAATAAGAAGTAGAGATTTAGATGGGTTGGTGTTGTTTCCAAATAAAAGGGACAAATGTTGCAACTCTTGGAAAATGATGGATAAAGTTGGCATGATATTTATATGGGTTATCGGTGCATAAATATATTAGTTTTGGATCAATTTTGGTTTTTTTCTATGAATTTGATCCCAACAAGAATCAAGCGATGAAATAAATAAGAAGATATGATTTTTTTTAATAGGGGTTGATGTGATGAACTCAAGAAATCTGATTTACTTTTATAGAACAACGATGTTATATCATTTATCTATGACATCGTTTATATCATTGATTGTTTTACTCATGATAAATTTTTGAAATGTCAAATCAGATTTAATTTGACCTAAATTTAAAATATTAATTAAATCACTAAATATAAAATTTTTGTTTTATAATAATTTTAAAAACTTATAGAAAAAATCAATATATTTATAATCAATAACTCTATTAATATATTTTTTGATTTCAAACTACAGGGATCCCAATTCCCACAAACCCAGCGGCGGGAAGCAAATTAATTATCACATATTTGTCAAATGGGGCCCGAACTTGGCTTTATCGATTAGTCGATAATTATGTATGAAAAATAAGTTTATGAATTATGTAATAAAGAAATTAAAGTGCCAACTCACAAAATGAAAGGCGCGTAAATGTGCTCATGCATTGCCACGTATATGGGTGAGATGACATAATAAATTTATTAAATTAGAAACAGCTTGTAGCCCATATGTTTTCATTTTCAATATGAAACAAACCACCCTTTCCAGAGCTTTCTAATCACATCCTCACTAGAAATGTCCTTCCAATTAAGAAAAGAACTTGATTCATTATTCGCTCCACAACTTTCATTCCACTAAGGAAAAAGCATGCCTATATAAATTAATTAATTAATATATATATATATATAGAGAGAGAGAGAGAGAGTACTCCTGAATCCCTACTTGTTAACTTTGTTTGCATTGAGTTGATTGAATTTCCTCTGCTAGCAACTCGTGTTAGAAATGAATGAACCACCAAAATATGCTTACCCCTATCCTGCTCAAGGTAATATAATCTCCCTTTAGATTCTTACTTGGATCATAATTTGTGAAATATCCGGCACATACTATCATGGACTATAATAAATCTATATATAGTATGATTTGGGTTGGATTTTGGTGCAGGATATTACCAGGGGCCACCGGTGGTGGCGCCGCCACACTATGCAGCGCCGCCGCCGAAGAGGGATCCCGGATTCTTGGAAGGATGGTAAGTTTTTGAAGCGATGGAATTGAATTTGTAAAAGCAATTGTGCGCGTCCGTATTGGTCCTAATTAAATCCAATCAAGATTCTTTAATTCTCATAATGTTTGTTAATTAATTATTACGGAGTGTTTACTTTGCATGATTAGTATTTTGAAGTATTATTATTTGATGGATTAAATATGTGATAAGATAATTTTTATCTATCAATCCTTCCTTTACTACAAAGGATTAGTGAAAGATTAAAAGTGAGATAAATAATTTTCTCTTTATTTGGATGATTATTCCAATCCTATTTATATTTGTTGAATTAAAATTAATGAAGAACAATTCAAAGGATTAAAATAATCTCGGGCTTTGGGATATCCTCAAATATTAATCCTTGAAAGTAAAAAGTAAACACTTGATTAAGTTGGATTAATTTTATCTATCCAATTTAATCATGTAAAATAAACACCACCTTAGGTTTATTATTAATCATAATTACGCTGCATGTGCATAATCTTGAATAAATATTGGGTGGTAATTGTGTGTTTGTGCTGGTTGCAGCCTTGCGGCGTTGTGTTGCTGCTGCCTGATGGATGAATGCTGTGACCTGCTCTGGCTCTTCTAGTTAGACATATAGGGCCTTATGTACATAGTTATTATATATGTGTCTGATTAATGCTACATGTATGGATATTTCTTGCTGTAGATGCTCTGTTTTTACTTTTGTTTTGGTCGATCAATTGTATATGCAACAAACTATCTTGGGCGTGATTGAGGTATCACTTCCCTATGATTTATATCTCATTACATAAAAACCGAAACTTGGAGGGTGTTTGGCTAAGCTTATTTAGAGAGTTTAAAGGTCCAACAACTTATAAAATGTAATGTTTTAACAATTTATAAGTTGTCAACGTGTTTGGAGAGTGTATTAGCATATAGAATTGTGAATTTGAGAGAAAATCGAAGAGATATGAAGTTGATAAGTTATATATTGAAAATATTAATTATAGTAAGATTATTTTAGTAAATTTATTGTTGTTTGCAAGTTTATAAATAGGTAAGTTGGATTGATAAATTTATCTTTTTGGAATCTTGTAAGTTATTGAATTTTATTTTTTCATTATAAGTTATTGGATTTTATTTTTTCAATTTATAAATTATTTAGGAGTTTATCTCGTTAAACATTTGTTTTTATAAGATCTTGAAAGAGTATAAGTTAATATCCTCTTATTCATAACGCTGTCTTAGTGTATGTTGAGGGACGAAGGGAGATGAGGCAGACTCCACTAGGATTTTGTAGAAAAAATGTCTAGTATGATAATTATCTATTTAAATCGGACACCCAACACGGTCCTCTTTTACAAAGTTCTGCTTCGCGCGTTATAGGCACCCATAGATTAACGTCATATTCCAGAATTAAGATGACAAAAATTTGGATGAGTTCTGTATAATCGTGAGTTCATCCTTGTTTTTTTGTTAAAAAAATTATATATTAATTATGGTGAGTAAGAATAATTAGATTTTATTAATTTATAATTAAATTTATTGTTTCGTGTGTTATAGGCACGCATAGATTAACGTCATATTCCAAAATTAAGATGACAAAAATTTGGATGAGTTATGTCTCATGAGTTCACCTTTGTTTTTTGTTAAAAGAATTATATATTAATTATGGTGAGTAAGGATAATTAGATTTTATTAAGTTATAATTAAATTTATTAATTTTTAATTATAATTTATTGATTCAAAATTAGAATTTATAAATTCACAATTAATTTATTAATTCACAATTAATAATTAATTTATTAATTCTATAATTAAGATTTATTAATTCAATAATTATGGTTTATTATTCAAATTATGATTTATTAATTCTAATTAAGATGTATTAATATAATTAGAATTATTGATATAATTAGAATTATTGATATCAAGTAATTGATTAATCAAAAATTAATTAGGGTGTTCTTAGTGCGGCGCGCCAGGAGACCGGTTCATTGGTAAGGTGAGAGCTTCAAGCTCGATTTCTGGTGGCGCATCCCCCCCACAAGCACCGCACGACGAAGCTTCTGCTTAGCTTAGCTGCTTAGTAACTCCTAGCTCAGAACTCAGGAACAACAGAGCTCAGCAACAACAACTCCTATAAAGGAACAAGAACAAATAGAGCCGCCTACTACTAAAATCCAAGTTTTTGCAACAGTTGCGTTCTTCTATGCAAGAAGAAGACACAAAGAAGTTTGGATCCAAAAAAGCTTCCGAACCTTGAATCCTTTCTGCCTTTACTTTTCCCACCTATGAATGGAAATGGAATGCCACCTAGGCACCCCAATTAAGATTTGTATAAATTTCCAGATGCTAAGGAAATGGAGTGAGAATCTAGCCAATGTTGCTTATACAAAGAATTGTAAGATTTTGTGCCTAAAGATCTTCCATGTCAAATTGTGAACCTGTTTTTTGATACCAATTATGAATGGGTTTTTTTTGAGTCGACCAATTATGAATGGTTAAAAAAGTTCTTCAATAATTTACTTTTGCGACTCTGCCGGACAACTAAGTAAAAATTAAAGCAAGCATGAAATAAAATCAATTGATATGGGCCCGGCCCACAGGTTCAAGTGTGTCAAATCGAGCTGCCCGAAAATAATTGTGGAAACTATAAATATTATATATTTTAATAAACTATCAATACACTGAATAATAAACCGTTCACAACCCAATCAGCTTTCCTAATACGCCTTAATATTCACATTTCAAGAATTAAGTACACATTAATAATTTATTACAATTAGTAATAAATTGAAACATAGATCGTACAAATAAAATAAAAAATCAATTCAATGACAAATACCCCCTTTAGTGGATTCATCCAAAAATATGTCACAATTATTTATTCAGCGTTCACAAAAAGTATATCATTTTTCTTTCTGAAATATCCAACATTCTAGGATTCATTATTTACCAAAAACATCCTAATAAGTTGTCAAAGATTTTGGATAATTGAAGCTCTTATAAGCTAGAAAAAGAATTGTGGATTAAAAGAAAAAAAAACTCATAATTAGAGAGATGAAATTGTAGAGGTATATGTTGGAAATAACAAATCATAGCTAGATTATTTTTGTAAAATTATATTGCTTATAGGCTTATAAAAAACAAGTTTAGGTTAGAAAGGTTATAATTGTTGAAGCTTACTTTCACAGTTTATTATAAGTTATTTATAAGTTTATTATGTCAAACACTTCTCAATAGGTTATATAATCATAAGATGACATTTACTTTTTATGATAAGATGGATTGATAATAATAATCAAAGCTGATCCATAGTTTACTTTGATGGATTATGATGGATAGATTAATTTTGAATTTATTTGACAATTTTATTCTTCAAATTGTGAATTTTATATTTTTTTATCAATTTATCTTATCATAAAAAGTAAACATCCCCCAAATATCTTATAAGTTATTTTGTGGAGCTTACAAGCTCAACTAAACAATCTTTGAATAAAATTGAGTGAACTCGATTCAATACTAGTCTTGGAATGGTGTCACGTACTACTCTTTTTTTTAGTCTTGGTCTTTCCTATAACAAAATTAATTTTAAATAATCGAGACCAATTCAATTTAAAATAATTTCAAGCTAATTTAATCTTAAGTGACTGAATAGATAAATTTTTGATATCTTGCTCCGGCCTAAGTGACCATCGATAAGCATGCGTACTCAAGTTTTTGTGCAGTAGCAACCTACTGAATTATTCCATTCATATTTGCATCAAATATGAATTGAAGTCAACGCCAAAAACAAATAAAATCCTGACACAAAATCATGTTATAAGTTATAACACTGAATCAACAAAAATAAAATTATACTATATATTTAAAAATTCTGAAGACGTTTTTTTTTTTCATCTCGGGTTGGGGCACAAGGAACATGTTCGAATTCTTCTATAGTAGGTAGAGGTTGCATTCCCACACCAACTCCATCTATGTATGTAACACTAGAGAAAAAATAAAATAAAATAACAAGACTTGGTTTTCTTTGGATGAGTGGCTGTATACATGTTTACGTAATAATCAAAACGCTGAAATTTTGGTTATTTGGCGATAAAATAATTTTTTGTACGTGTGTTGAACTAGTGATAAAATAATTAATGTCCGAGACCAAAGATTTAGGGTTCGAGTCCATCGTGACGCGACCTTTAAATTTCTTTATTTAATTGACAAAAAAAAATATCAAAACCCTGAAAGGGCGTGGATTTGGCAGTAACTTTCTTATCCCCAGTTGTCTAAAAATACAAGCTTTCTTGAAAATTCTAACTCATCTTTTCGCTTTCTTTTTATTTATTTTAAATAAATACGAACGAACGTTCTATAGTAGCGTTGACGATCGCAATAACCTCTATGCCTGTACAATTAGATTGATTATGTAAAACAGAAATGAACTCGATCTAGAAGATATTTGATTAGATTACTCTAAAATTCAAAATAGAATGATGAGTTTGTACAGAATTTAAAATTATTCCAATAATAATTATCTTCGTTTATTTAAAAGACAATTATTAATGAAGAACACATTTCTTGACTTTTGAGCAAAATGCCCACATTAAATCCATATTCCATCAAAAGGTATTTAACTATTAGTAGAATTAAAAAGACTTGTCGCTCCCATCATTGAAACTTAAGGGTGCGAACAGATACATGATCGAGACAGCTTTTTTGCAGTTGATATTAATAATTATTGGTCCTCCCGAAAATAAGAAAGTAAGGTTAAAATGTTATATTTTAAATGGGGTTTATAAACTAATCCAAAATTTGATGTATGAAAAGAAATAAAAACATAAATATCACAAAAACTAGTAGAAAATAGTTCAACTTTACAAGAGAAAAAGTAATTATGTTGCCACCAAGACACGTCAGAATCCACAATAATGCACGCCAAATTCACCTCAAATGCGCGCCAAATTCACATTCACCAAACGGAAGAGCCTTCTCTTCCTCCTCCCCCACCTCATCCGGTGCGCGATGAACGCCGGCGAAATTTCCATGAAAATCTCACAATACGTAAGATCCCGCTACCTGAAGTCTCACATCTCGAGAATCGAGAGAAAAACTCCATTAAAACATCAGAGAGTCACACGTATCCGCCGGTGAAATGAAAACATATCTGATGTAGCAGATATTAGGAAGAATAGTGCAAGGGTTATGAGGAAAAAAGAGAGTATAAAAATAAAAAGGTTTGGTTGAAAAGGGACGCCACCCTATATATTACCTCACTTTCGCTGTATTTCTTTTTAAAATTTTACACAATTTATTATTTGTCGTGGGGCGGGTCCCCCTTGTTACTCCACTGCCTATTCTACCCCTGGATTTCTTCTTTATTTCTTGATTTTTCTTTTTACTATTATTGATTTAGTAATAAGCCACGTACTGAGGATTCATTACACTCGTGATTTATTTATTTACTTTTTGAGAAAATCCATGAAAATTTAGAAATAAGATAATAAGGTTTCTTAAAACAGCCTAGTTTTGGATCCGAATCGAATTATATTTTCCATGTTTGTTATATTTTAACGATAATATTCGCATTATTGTCCTGGGTTCTAAGTAGGATTTTCATTATCGAAAATTGGTTTGCATGATGCAATTGTGAAAATATTGGTAGCTTGAAAATTTTTACTGAGTTAAAAGAACATTTTGGGTATCAAAGTGTGGTTTTTCTTATTTTATAAGTTGATGAATAAAGATTCATAATTTAGCTTTCAATCGCTCACCATATAAACTTTAAGATATAAGGGATATGTCCATTTAATTCTATTTTGGTCCGCTCACAAAAAATGTTCATTTTTCTTGTTGGGAAACATCAACTTCACATTTTTGCCATAAATCTATCCACTTATTTACGAAAAAAAACAATCATGACCCATCTTTTTACACTCACTATCTATTAATATATCCATTTATTATCCTCATGATCCACCTTATTATATCTATTTACTTTACATTCATTATAATTTATTACAACATGTGCCACCAAAATCAAGGGACGATTTTGGTGGACGGAGGGAGTATTATTGAACCATCCATATTGTAAGAGAAAACTTGAAATAGATGAAATGATACATGAATATGAATTTTGAAATAACTATTATATTCACTTATATACGAACATCAATTAAAATTGACGACAACGTGTTAAAATGATTTATTATTATTATTATTATTATTATTATTATTGAAGCCAAATTTTATTAGATATTGGCGAAGTGTCCGATAGTAGGAATCCAAGAAAATAGTGGTATAGAACAAAACCTTTTACACAAACTTGTGTTTCAAATTCCCACTTTTTTCATTTCACATTTTAAGTCGTAGCCTTATCTTAGGTTTTGACTAATCATTATATAGAATAATCCCATATAGATTATTAAAAAACCCTATTTAGATTCTCGTAACTATTCTCAACATTTTGGTGTGAAATGAGGCAATTTATTATTTTAGAGAGTTTATAAGTTTTAATAATTAAAGATGTTTCAAAAATTTATAAAATAAAATATCTTAAGAGATTATAAGTTATCAAAATATTTGGATAATTGAATTTATAAGCCAGTGAGAGAATTGTATATTAGAAAGAGAAAATTAAAAAGAGATGAAATTAGAAAGGTATGTGTTAGAAATAACATTCATAAGTAAAATTATTTTGTAAATTGATTGTTGTTTATAAAATTATGAAAAAGTAAGTAGGAGTTGAAGAATTTATTTTATGGGAGCTTATAAATTATTGGAACTTATTCTCACAACTTATAAGTTCTTTAAAAAAAATTATCAAGAACTTATAAACTGAACTAAACACTCTTTTATTTAATTCGTAATTGATTCAAATCATAATACTTTCGGAATGGCATCCCTCTATGTAGAAAATAAATGTGCGTCAAAACTAATTATATCAGGTGGGAACCAAATCTATAGAACATTCTACTTGAAAGTTCCATGCATTATGATCCCATGGATCTTGATACACTCGGGTTTGATTTGAACCTAAATTGCGTTATTTTCAATCTCGTATAACTTGATACAATTAAATTAATAGCATATAATTTAAATGTTTGCTCACTAACTTATTGGAATATCTATTTGAATATATGGCAATATCCTATATAATCCTTTGATAATCTCATATAATTTCAATTAGAATTCTATGCAATAAGCAATATATAAATTATCTGTTTGTATTCGTATGTTCAATTACATTATTCTTTGTTATTGTGGTAGACTTCTTATTTGTCGGATTCAACATTTGATAGGATACGGCCAACTACTGCGCCCAAGATCGTCGCCCAATACAATTAAACACGACATCAAGCTCGGCCTGGATAAGTTCGGCCTATGAAGACTCCTGAAGCTCGGGTGGGAAGCAGAAGCTCACCCATATCTAAAGAATCCTAATTCGAGAGGGATGGGATCTCGAATCCTAGTTAGAAGACTTTGATTCGAGATCTAGTCAATACATTGTGTATAAATAGAGGCTAGATTAGAGCGACATAGATCATTCGATCTCTTTGTAATCACTTTACACTCTCAACACACATACTCTCTCTCCTCGCCCGTGGGACGAGATCTTATTCATAGATCGAACCACGTAAATCTTTAGTGTTCTTGCGCATTTATTTCCTTACGAAATTAAGATCGATCATGGCGCCGTCTGGGAACCGAAATTTTGTGTTTCGATCAACCACCGTTTGGAAATAATCATGACCGGTACACCGAAGCCGCATCGGGACCGTCGCGGCAACAACAACGCCGACGGCGAAAGGGAACGCCGAGCTCAACTCGGGAAGAGCCCAATCGGAGAAGAAACCCCAGGGGCATATCCAAAGTCTCGACGAGCACGGACACCCGCCCTGCGCAGGGGCGGGTTACCATAGCGAAGGCAATCGTAGCAATAATCCGGAAACTCGGCTCATAAGTAAACCTCGACGGCGTCGTCGGATTTCTCGAGAAAAACAAGGAGAGCTTTCTCGGTTCCTCGTGAACATGTGGTCGACCACGCCTCAAGAGCGGTACACCAAGCCTCGTCTAGATACGAGGCATCACAACGAGGTCGGGGCCCAAACCGACCGTGCAAGGAACGAGCAACGCGGGAGAGACGTCGAGATCGTCGCGGCCGGCCTCGATCGCTGAAATCCATCCGGCGAACTCCGCCCGATCTCCGGGGACGAGCAGCAGCAGAAGAGGCATCGAGGCCGCGAAGTCGGTCCGAGTCACCTAAACGAGTTCGATCGTCGAACTCCGTCCCGATCTCGAGGGCGGCTTCGATGGATACGGAAGATAGCCACCCGTTCTCAAATAGAATACTCAACACTTCTCTCCGGATAAATACGGTACCAAGCATCGCCCCTATGACGGGTGAGGATCCGAGAACTTCTCTCTCAGTCCAATACAACATGATCAACCAAAAGCTGTTTCGGTTCATGTGTAAACTCTTCCCGAGTTACTCGTCGACAACGCCCGCAGGTGGTTCGACGGTCTACCCACGGAAGCATCGGCTCTATCGCGACTGATGGCTGCCTTCCGAAGGTTCTTCCAAAAGCGGAATCAAAACGTCATCCAGACACCTCCTCACCATAAGGCAAAGCCGAATGAGTCCATCACGACTTCATGACAAGGTTTAACAAGGAGTGCACGAAGGTCGAAGACGTGAATGACTGTTGGTCATCTCGGCCTTCCAAAACGGCATCTTGCCGGGCCTTATACCGAGAGATCGTCAAGCACGAACCTCGATCGCAATGTAGCTGTGGCGCATAGCCAACCGGTTCGCCAAAGCGGACGCGGTCGACAAGAGAAAGCGCGAAGCGAGCAAAGCCGACCTCGGAAAAGGAAGAAGAGCGAAGGAAGGAAGATCGGAACGAGGCGAAGCGCCGGACGATTACACCGTCCGATAAAGTTCAGGCTCGATACACCCGTTGACGAAGCCAAGAGCGTAAATCACGCACTCCATATGAACTGTTCGAGAAGCCTCGACCGATGACGGGGAGGAAGAGGTGCCGACCTACGGATAAACACCGCTCATTCCATGATGATTACGGCACGACATCGAAGAGTGCAACGAGCTCATGGGTGAAATAGAGATGCTAGTTCGGGACGGATCCGAAGAAATACTGAGGACGAGTCGCGTCGACAAAAGTCAAAAGAAAAAAAGGAGGAAGAGGAAATTGTGCCCCTACAAAAAACAAAGCGCGAAGACCGAGGCGAGGAAGGAGATGGCGAGCCCCAATATGATGGGGTGGTCTCCACTATCACGGGCTCCCCGTGGAGTCGAAGTCCTCCCGAAGGCCGATGCCGAAGTCCTAGAACCGCGAACCTACCAATAAGAGGTTCGGAAAAGGCGAGGCGATCACCTTCTCCCGAGGGCGACCCGTACTGCGACAAGACCTCACCGGGATCGTTGGTGATCCGGTAGTAGTCGCAAATAAATTGGTAAAGCAGCGTTTACATTGACAACGGCGTCGGTAAGCATCCTCTTCAAGGATTGCTTTGACAAGCTAGGAGTAGAAGAAGCACACCTCGCACAGCACGCCACTCCGAAGCTTCGTCCGTCAGAAGAGCAGCGCCGAAGGAATAATCGAGCTACCGTCACGGTGGGAAAGCACCAACGACCTCAACCAAGGTGGTGCGGTTCTCAGTAGTGAAGGCCAACTCGCCGATAACATCATACTAGGCGAGATTGGTCGAACATTAAGGCGGCGGTATGCTCAACGTACCACTGACGATAAAATACCCACCACGAGGGGAGCGGCCGTGATCCGAGGCGATCGAAGCAAGCGAGGAATGTATGCAAGTTGCCTTACGAGGTGCGGGACCTCGATCCAACACCCAGAGCATAGCAATTAAAGAAACCCAAGAGTTGGAGTCCGGTACATCGCCACCCACGGCGGTCGGTGGAAGAGGTCGCATTGTACAAAGATGAGCCATTGAAGGTCGCCCGGTTGGTTTCACCACGGCACCAAGTGAAGGATCGATCATCCAACTCCTAAGGAATTCCGGACGTGTTTGCTTGGTCTCCCCGACATGACCGAGTCTCGCCGAGTATCATCACTCACCGGCTCAACATCGACCCGAACATAAAGCCAGTTCGACAAAAGCAAAGAATCTTCACAGCCGAACGGAACCAAGTCATTCATGACGAGGTGAACCAGCTATTAAAAGCACGCATACTTTGTTCGAGGTCAAATATCCGACCGGATAGCCAACCCGGTGATGGTGAAGAAAGGAGGAGGGATGGCGAATGTGTATCGACTACACCGATCTCAACAAACATTGCCCAAAGGATTGCTATCCCTTCCCAACATTGACAAGAAGGTCGACGCGTTGGTCGGGCACGAAGTCTTGCTTGGACTTATACAGTGGTATCACCAAGTCCCGATGGACGACGAAGACGCTGCCAAGACAGCCTTCATTACCGACTTCGGTCTTCGTGATATAAAAAGATGCCATTCGGCCTTAAAATGCAAGGGCTACCTATCAAAGGATGGTGGACAAAATATTTCACCCCTACATAGGTCGGAATGTGGAGGTATCGTGACGACATCGTCGTCAAAAGCGAAGAAGCGCATGTGGTGGACCTCGGATCGCCCCTCGGCCTTCTTCGGAAAATCAACCTAAAGTCGAATCCCGAGTGCACGTTTGCGGTCCGTCCGGAAAGTTCTTAGGGTGTTGGGTTTCACAAGAAGGCTAAAGCAAACCCGACCAAGGTCCAAACCATTTTGGAAATGAAGATGCGAAGACCATCCATGAGCGTACAAGTCGACGGTGCATAGCCGCACTAAGCGCTTCCTTTCAAAAGCCGCGGATAAGCAGCTACCCTTCTTCAAGATACTCAAAAAAGGCCCGAAATTCTCATGGGATGAGGTGCACAGGTCCGCCTTCGAAGACCTCAAGAGCTACCTCGCCGAGCTCCCACTCTATCCGTCCCGAAGAGGAGAGGCCCTTTCCTCTACCTCGCCGCCTCGGACGAATCCATAAGTGCGGTCACAGTGCGAGAAGAAGGACGTCAACTCCGGTGTATTTCATCACCGAGCACTAAAAGGTCGGAAACGAGGTATCACCGAAGAAGCTTGCCTTAGCATTGATAAATGCCGCGAGGAGATACGCCGTGCATTTCCATGCACATCGCATACAAGTCCTCATCGACTACCCACTTCGCAAGTATTGACGGCCCAAGTCGGGAAGAATCGCGAAATGGGCAATCGAACTAGGCGAGCACGATATATCCTTCGCCCCGCCAGCCATCAAAGGTCAAGCCCAGCGGATTTCCTTGTCGAGGCTAACCGCCGAAAAACCGAAGCCCACCGAGTCCGTGTCGGGGCGATGCAAGTCGAACCCGTGGTTGAAACACCGGTCTTGGTGACACGTTGACGGGGCCGAAACAAAGGTAGCGGAGCGGTATCTTACTCCTAGGCCGGACGACCAAGAGATCGCTTACTCACTTCGGTTCACATTCAAAATACGAACAACGAAGTGGGTATGAGGCAGCGATCGCAGACTTCGCCTCGCTCAAAGTCTCGAGATACGAGCCGTGCAGAAGTTCACAGCGACTCTCAAGTCGCCGTAAGCTAAATGTTGGGAAAATACGAGGCAAAAAGCGGCGAATGAAGAAGTATCTTGATAAAGCAAAGAGCACAACGGACTTTCTCACACTTCCAGATAGTTCGCATCCCAAGGAGCAAAATAGCCGGTGACATCTTAGTAAATTGGCCTCGTCATCAACGAGCCCGCCAAGAGGAAGTCCAAAACAGGAGCATAAGCGATGCGAAGGCGGAAATGAGGTCAACATAGTCTCGGATGAAGAACCCAATTGGATGACTCCCGTTCGAGAGTACGGAGAAGGCGAAGCGCCCCACGACAAGTTGGAAGCTAGGAGGATCTGAACAAATCTGCGATATACAATTGAGTGAGTCCCATCTGAAAGTCATATCTCAACCTCTCTTAAGGTGCTTGGTCCGAACCGAGCCAATTACGTTTCTGAGAAATACGAAGGTTCGTGCGGAAGCCACATCGGACCCCGGGCCTTGTCAAAGAAAGTCATGCGATGGGGATACTATCACAACAATGTTCCAAGACTCAATGGACCTCGTAAAAAGTGTCCAAGTGTCAAATCCATGGGAACGCAAAGCTACCCTGCACCGACCTCACCTCCGTCACAGAGCCCTTGGCGTTTATGCAATGGGGATTGACATTGTGGGCCCTTTTGTAAAGCACCAGACGCTCAAATTTTAATTGTTGCGATCGACTACTTCACGAAGTGGGTGAAGTCGAGCCCTCGCGAAAATCACAAGCAAGAACGCCTCAACTTGTATGGAAGAACATAGTGTGTCGCTCGGCATCCCCATATCCTCCTTTCGGATAACGGAACACAATTCACGGATAAGACATTCAAAGATTGGTGTCAAGAGCTTGGATCCAACAAAGTTCACCTCGGTGGCCCATCCTCAAGCAAATGGTCGACCGGTTACCAACAGGACCATCGTAAAGTGGTCTAAAACTCGCCTCGACCGAGCTAAAGGCCTCGGGTGGAAAATTTACCGCAGTCCTATGGTCGCATCGAACAACGCCTCGGACCTCGAGCGAAGAAACACCATACGGTTTGGTGTATGGAACCAAGCGATTATCCTCGCAGATCGGAGTATCGAGTCCTCGCACTATTGACTTCTCTGCTGAAGCAAATGGGAAAATCTACGAGTGATCTAGACCTACTCGAAGAAAAGAGACTTCGCCACATCGAGGAAGCTCGGTACAAGCAACAAGTAGCTCGGTATTACAACCGGTAGCGTTAAAACCGACAATTCCAGTGGGCGACCTCATACTCGACATAATGAAGTCGACAAAGCCGCTGCACTCGGCAAGTTCGGAAGCCACATGGGAAGGACCCACCGGTCGACGAAGTCCTCGGCAAAGGGCCTATAAGCTCGCTCAATTGTCCGGTGAGCAATTACTAGGGTGAGTATTCGGTTATTCGGTCGGTTTCGGACGAAAAAATAACCGAACCGAATTAACCGAAATTTTCAAAAAAATAACCGAACCGAACCGAATTTAATTCGGTAACCGAACCGAAATAACCGAAATATATTTTGGTTATTTCGGTTAAACCGAATGTTTAGCAATAAAAATATTTTTTTCAAATGAATAAATAAATAATATTATATATTTATATTATACATAAAAAGTAGTTTATTTTTAGCAAAAAAAATATTTTTCAAAGTAATATATAATAATATTATATATTGATATTTATATAAAAAATACATTTTTATATGTTATATATATACAAAATATTTTGCAAAAAAAATAATTGATAGAATTATATAATAAATAAATAATATATTTTACAAATATTATATATTGATATAATAGGGAGAGGATAAATAATAGGATCAAGGATATTGATATATTAAATTATAATTCTAAATAAATAAATAAATAATATTATATATATATATATATATATAATTCGGTTTTCGGTTATTCGGTTAAAATAATTACGAACCAAATCGAAAACCGAACTCATCAATTTTAATTCGGTTTAACCGATTAACCGAAATAATCAATTAACCGAACCAAATTTGATTTTTCGGTTTGGTTCGGTTCGTTATTGTCGGTTTCCGGGTATTTTGCTCACCCCTAGCAATTACCCAACGATGGCACATCATCCATCCAAGAAATATTATGCATAAGTGTCAAGGGTCGGGTCTTGTTGGTCATATTTTAAAGTCTGTTTAGAGTCTGTCTTATTTGGTGGTCGCGTCATCTTTTATCAATAAAATCTTTATTTTACAAGTTCTACTTGTCACTAGTGCATAATTAATCTTCACATTATTTACCCTCTACGAGGACAAATTCCTCGACGGAGGTCGATTACATTCGTTTATACGAATGTAAATCTAACGCGCATGCATACTACATACGAGATCGACTACCTTCGTTTATTTGAGCGTTCTCTCTATGTGGCGAAGGGACCACCCTCCCGATGACCTCGCAAAAGCAGGAACCATTCCTACATACGAGATCGACTACCTTCGTTTATTTTGAGCGTTCTCTCTATGTGAGCGAAGGGACCACCCTCCCGATGACCTCGGCAAAAGCAGAACCATTCCTACATACGAGATCGACTACCTTCGCTTATTTGAGCGTTCTCTCTATGTAGAGCGAGGGGACCACCCTCCCGATAACCTCGGCAAAAGCAGGAACCATTCCTACATACGAGATCGACTCACCGTTTATTTCAAGCGTTCTCTCTATGTGAGCGAGGGGACCACCCTCCCGACGACCTCGAAAAAAACAGAACCATTCCTACATACGAGATCGACTACCTTCGCTTAGTTCAAGTTGAGCGTTCTCTCTATGTAGACGATGGGGACCACCCTCCGACGACCTCGCAAAAGCGAGGAACCCACCTTCGCATTTAAAACGATTTCTTTCAAAGCGGAATTCTCTACGAGGACGAACTACTTTCACATATTACTCTTGTTCAAATACAAAGTCAACAAGAAACCATTCTTATTAAATAAAAGATGTACAGTTACATTTACATTTTACGAGGACGAGGCGGATCGGGAAAAGTCGAGCCAATCCCTAGAAAAATCGGAATTCAGAGCTCATCTATGCTAATCCTACCCCTACCTCGTCCTCGGTCTATATTACGGCCCGGCAGGGCGACCTCGGTCACTGACGATGCAGCTCGCGAGCTCGGCCTCGGTCACTTGATGACGCCCGATCTCGACGCATGGAGGGTCCACGACGTTCGAGGGCACAGCACGCCTCTCTTGCGCGCGCACTCCGGATCGTCATAACGTGGTTCATTTATTCTAGGCGAGAAGCTCCCAGAAGAAGAGGCCTCTGCATCCCATCAAGTATGTCGTCGAGTGTGGTTGTCGAGCGATAACGATTTTGTATATGCTCCCGAGCCTTTTAATTCAGCAGTCTCGCCCGTGAATCGCCGGAGGTCCGGCCATGTTCGCGCTTATACTCGAACAACGGGCAGCGGCCTCGACAACCTCGCTTCTACCGGATCGCCATCCCACCATTTCGTGGATAACCTCCTCGTACTCGGCATGCTCCTCGGCTATCACCTGCCTCTCTTGGCGACCTCGAACGCCTCCTCCAATTCCAAAAGGCGAGCACGAGCTCGTCACGCCTCTCCGAGCGGCTTATGTCGACATCGACTCACCGCAGACGTGACCGAGCCGCCTTTATATGGAGGAGTTCACCTCTTTCAACTCAAGAGCTCGCGACGTGTCTTTGATTCGGTTCAACCAAGGAGAAGCATCAAACATTTCGTGAGACAATCAATAAAAAAAAAAGATAAGTTTCTTGACATAAACTTGTGATTTTATTAACATGCCCTTAGCAAAAAATTGTTATACATTTACATTCAAAAAAAAAAAAAAAAAAGATGCAGGATCAACCGACCCTTGGAAGCTTCGCCAGTCCACGTTCGCCGCCTCAAGGCTGGATAGCCTCACTCGGCCTCTTGGGAACTACCGAGTCTCGACGCCCGAAGCATCACCGCCTCCCCACCCCTTGCATTATCGCCCATAGAGCACCGGTCGGGATCCCGATCCACGGGGACGGCGCGCATGCACTCGCGGACAAAAGAACGGAGGAGGAGGCAAGCTCGCAAGACGGAAGCTCCTTCAGCCGCGGACGAGCACATCAGCAGTCTGTCTCGGGACAAGATCCTCGGTCTCCCTCGCACTCCATACTGCTTTGTCCAGATCTGGGTAGTCCTCGGCGACCTCTTGATCAAGGGAGACGCGCTTGTTAAGCACATCGGCGCGTCGAGACCATCCCGAGAAGCCCGCCGACAGAACACCTCTCCGCAAAGCGCGGCGTTTCTCCCGAGAGCTCGCCATGTCCGCCTCCCGACGGCGAACTGTTCCACTCGCCTTCATCGAGGCAACCTCGGCCCTCGCCGCCTCGGCCTGCCGCCTCGCCGCCACAACCGCCTCCGCCGACTGCCCTAGCCGCCATCGCCTCAATGGCCGTCGCATCCGCGCTCTCGTTTGACGAGGTCCGGATCTTAGCCTCGGCCTCGGACATTTCTTGAGCAAGGAGGGTATTCGACCTCCACCTCCGAGCATACTGGGCCACCCGTCAGCTGCGACACGGCACCTTCAAGTAATCCGATATAAGATCGGATACTCTTGACACCTCGGCCGCCACGCCCTCGACCCTATACAAAATATACATCGGTCGGAAGAACACAATTTGGTTACTCGCACAAAGTATAAGGACAGTACAAACCTCGTGAAAGAGGCGAGGCGCGGCTTGAACCGACGATCTAAGACTCAACCTCGGCAAAGAACCGGGACTCGGGGACTTCATCTTCCGCCTCTTCAAGCGCTTGGTGGCTGCGGCGAAGGGATCTCGAAGGCCCCATAGTCATTTCGGGCATGTCCTCGAAATCCTTCAAGGTCGGAGACCTCGGCTCACCGAGATCGGTTCGCCACGAGATCGGCTCCTTCCTTTTCTTCTTCCTTTCCTTCAAGAAAGTTCACTACAAGGAAACACATGGGTCAAGATAAATACGTAACTCATGAAATAAAAAAAAAAAAGAGGAGAAGAGAGGCCTCACCTTCACCGACTCCACCCCGGAGGTAGGATCATAAGGGCTAAGCCCGCCGCAAGCTCGGCCTCGAGAAGACCTCGTCAACAAGGCCAATTTGTCCAGCCTCCTCCAAGTCACCAAGCCCTTGTCGACATACACATCGGCGATCTTATCGATCGCCATGGAACTCAGATGTCCTCAAACCCAGCGTAAGAAGAACTTCTTCCGCCGGTTGGAGATCTTTGATTTAATCTTGGCTTTGAATTTCCTACGGGTGATAGATAATACCACCCCGAGCCGCCTTCGCTTGTAAAAAGCGAAGGACGAGCCCCAGGTAAGAGGAAAATTATGCTATAGCATAGACACCTAGAGGCCTATATGCGGAATGAGTTCGGAGAGTTGGGCAAGAGATAGGCGAACATCTCTTGGAACTCAACATGTACATAAGGGTAAGGAAGGCGAAGACCAGCCTTGGGGCCGTCCTCAGACACGGCAATAAAACCATCCGGAGGGCACAGCCCTGTCCTCCGGACGGGGGCAACTAGCTCAATACTAGAGGAATATTATATTGAAAACATATATCCCTAATATCGAAATACTTAGGATTGAAGAAAAGAAGACACTTTGCCGCAATCCCCATCGAGTAAACGCAGACTACACTCGGCAAGAGGCATATGGACACGGGTAAAACAAAGAGAGACACTAAATCGACGGGAAAGCAGACACGATTTGGCCTTCGACGACGACGACTCGTTAGGAGAAGAGGTAGCCATTACTTACTTTTGTTTATCGATGAACAAGATGAAGCTTCAAATCGTCAATGGCGCGGAATAAGTGTTTCGCAGGCGAAGGTTTTTGAAAATCGTAGAAATGAAGAAGCAAGTGATAAGAGATATTGCGTATCAAGGAAGACATTCCCTAATATGCACTTTATCGGAATCCAACCGTTGCCAATTTAATGCGCATTAAATCGTATCCCGCGTCCGAGACTCAAGAACGGCAGAAAATCCGTCTTGACCTCGGCATAACGCCCGTCGGTGAAGCCTGAGAAGACTCGCCTAACGCCTCGTCGGGTAAAGAAGAAACCTCGGCCTAACACTCGACGGGTGAAGCGAAGAAGACCTCGCCTAACACCTCGTCGGTGAAGCGGTGAGAAGACCTTGCCTAACGCCCGTCGGTGAAGCCGAAGAAGACCTCGCCTAACACCTCGACGGTGAAGCCATTCACAAGACCCGGTTTAACGCCTCGTCGGGTGAAGCCATTAAGAAGACCTCGCCCAACGCCCCGTCGGTGAAGCGGTGAAGAAGACCTCGGCCAACGCCCGTCATGTGAAGCGGTCAAGACTCGGCTGGTGAAGCGGTCGAGAAAACCTCGGCCTAACGCCTCGTCAAATAAAGCCCGTCGAAGACCTTGGTGAACGCCTCCTTAGGTGAAGCCGGCCGAAGACCTCGGCGAGACACATCTACAAGACAAGATTCGATATACGACGTCAAAGCATTGATACACACAAAGTCGACATTGAAAAGAATGTAAGATCGTCCAAACCCCGCTTGTCACAACAACCCCAATCCAAAGATGACCTCGTTTCTGCGTCTTTTTGGGGGTTGTGATAGGATACGCCCAACTACTGTGCCCAAGCATCGTGCCCAATACAATTAAACTCGACATCAAGCTCGGCTGGATAAGTTCGCCTATGAAGACTCCGAAGCCGGTGGGAACGCAGAAGCTCACCATATCTAAAAGAATCCTAATTCAAGAGGATAGGATCTCGAATCCTAGTTAGAGAAGACTTGGATTCGAGATCTAGGTCAATACATTGTGTATAAATAGAGGCTAGATTAGACGACATAGATCATTCGGTCTCTTTGTAATCACTTCACACTCTCAATACACATACTCTCTCCTCGCCCGTGGACGTAGATCTTATTCATAGATCGAACCACGTAAATCTTTGGTGTTCTTGCGCATTTATTTCCCTTACGAAATTAAGATCGATCAACATTAGATCAGGAGTTTTCTCTGTTATTATAGTAGGTTTTTATTTGTTGGCTTGAAGGAAATTAATTAAAGAGAGAGCTTTGTTATTATACTATGCAATGTGAGTTTTGAATATGTAACATTAAAGTGGGTTTTGTCGTTTTAGTATATTTATTAATCGTTCCTGTTGGATGCATCTATAAAGTTGGTCGATGGTTGATATTCAGGAAGGAATTTAGATCACAGTAAAATTGATTTAAAAAATAATGATAATGGAAATGGAATAAAATAGATATCATAATCTTATGATTGGTATATACAAAAAATTTAGAATGTGCATGAACTGAACTAGATCAAAAAAAATTGACCGATATGATTATTTTCGATAGGCTCGATTTTGTTTTTAAGATCTTCGATTGTCATTTCATCTAAATTTTTAATAATATTGATTTACAGTTCTATTCTCGGTTTTGAGTTTTAGGTTTGACTGATAACTGAAGAAACCAGAACAATTATATATATATATATATATATATATATATATATATATATGAGAAGGTTTAAACAAAGACTTTATTTAAAGTGAGAACGTGATAATCATTTTCAGTCATTGGATTACGAAGATCTACGATGATGCATCACTTTGCTGGATTAGTACACTGTGCATCAGCTGGTTCGAATCCCATCAAGAGTAAAAATTAAATTTTTTATTTGTTGTAGTGCAATAACTTTTATGAAAAATGCATCATTCTCACGTTTGTAGGATATCAAATATTTTTACAATAAGTCTTTCTCTCTCACACACACACACACATACATACACACATATATATATAGGAGATGGTTCAGGTAGGAAATGATAATTTGGTAGGAAATGAGAATGAATTTGGGCCTTTGATTTGTTGAATCAATGGTTGAGATTTAATTTCGGTTGTGCTACAGTTTTGTATTTTGTGTGCTACGCGGATTACTGTGCAACACTAGAACTCTTCTTGTGCTACGCTGCAATAAAAGATGCGTTAAACTAATATATTTAGCATATGTGACGACCCGACTTTCCAATAAAGTACGGATCATATAGATCGTCACCGGTATGATAAAGCAGCGGATATAAACATAGCGAATCAAGGCAATCAATCATTCAATTACTCAATAACGCATAGGCGAAAAGGGATAAGCAATTCAATACAGACTCAAGTCACAGAAGGACTTGTCAAAAGGGGTTCAAGATTCAAACATAACCCAATCAGGGCAAAATTCAAAGTACGAGGTACAACCTCCAGTTCGATACTGAATAAAAGTAGTTATGATCAAGGCATCAAAAATTATCAGAGTTAGGCAGCAAATAACGTGTGGACATGCATATAACGATGCATGCCCAAGGTTCTAGAAACCTTCCTAATAAAGCATCAAAATAACTGCCACTCTGCACCACTTCGCATCCATCATCGATCCTTGCTCAACCTGCACATCAAAAACGAGATGCAGGGCTAAGTACAAAAGTACTCAGTGGACTCATTGCCGAAAACGCTTTATCAAAAGTTATTGAGCGCCCACAATAGCACATGAGATTTTAGTTAAAGACTCATGCCATCAAATATTTTATCATGTTTCCAAAAGTGTCGGGCGACTATTTTATCACGTTGTTCCATATCGGTAATTTATTCATCAATCATACGTTCATTCATTCGCGCACTATGGGTGGCCACCTACACATAGTCGCCGTGATCGATCGAGGTAGCTAACCTTAACACACAACACACGTGTACACAATCCGAGTTAGTCCTCAACTAAGTCGGATCCGATCGTTACCCTTTTTAACGCTGGTGGACCAACTCATTCACATACCACATCGATATACCAATCAATTCTCGTCCCACATTTGGACAAACCAACCTCGGATATGGACACAACAAAACATAAATATTTGGCGATCAATAACAGTTCATGCGATAATATTTCATAAACCTTTGTAAATCATGCTTTGAGTTATGCATAATCATTTTGTTTCAAGAAAAGCTCACCTCAAGAATTGTCCTTCTTGAAGTATCCGCTAGTGGTCCTTGTCGTTTTCGTCACGCCCCATTGGACCTTATCAACGTAAGAGATATAATTTAGTATGTCATTCGTTTCTTTCGAGAAGTATTGCTAATATTTAACGACTCGATATCCTTTAAGTCCTTGGGTTTTAAGATTTTGTTATCGATAAGACTCTATTAACAATTATATTTCGCCTATTCGATTAGTCTCGTCATAGCGATAGGCGACACTTTGTCGTTGCATTCTTCTCCGCGATCGATGTTTCTTCACGCCGTTTCGCATAATTTATGAATCATAAGTTCATAACTAATATTCGCCGTTTGTTAATGCGTATCAACGAATTCGAGTTCCAATAACTCATTCGTTATCATCATTTACTCGTCGCTTCTCACCTCACACGTCCCATATTTTCTAACGGAAAACTCATATACAAACAATAAATATTTCTCGTAAGTCAATCGGCATCTAACAAACGTTTACGAGTTTAAGCTACTAATATTTCTCAAGCATCTACTTGGCATAGTTAATATCATTAATTAATCAAATAAATTAATTAAATAATCAATTTAATTAATTAAGTCCACAATTAAAGTTAACTAAATGGGTTAGTTTAAAGTCCAAGAACATTTGATTAATCAATCAAATTACTTTAATTAGTTGATATTTAGATTATTATTTAATTAACTAAAATAAATCCCCAAAATTTAATTACTAGAATTAAATCTCATATTTAATTAATCTGAATTAATTCAATCCTTAATTTAATTTAATGGATTCTAGAAGTAATTAATTCAAGTCCATTATCCATTTATATACTTAGCCCATTATTTAAAAATAAGTCTAAGCCCATTTTCAATTTAATTAAAGAGTCCATCTATTTAATTAAATTCTCACTCAATTAATTTAAAAGCCCATATCAATATTATTTTTAATTGATCAACTTCACATGACTTAAGTGGTCAAAGACCTATTAAATTAAGTAATTAAGGCCCATTGCTCTTAATTAATTAAAGTCATCCCAAGCTAATTAATTTAGTTTAAGTAACTTAATTAATTAATTTGAGTCCAGCTCAATTAATAATTAAGGTCCATTTAAATCAATCAATTAAGCTTAAGTAGCTTAATTAAATAAATATCTAATTATAATTAATTAGTGCTTATCAACTTTATTTAATTAAAGTTGATCTAAATAATTCCTTAAGTCCAAAGGATTTAATTAATTAAAGCCCAACTTCAATTAATTCAAGTCCAATTAAATCTTGGTAGTCCAATTCTATTTATAACATAAACTCAACCCACTTAAATCATAAGGGTCCAATGCAATTAATTAGGGAGGCCCATTTCTAATAATAATAGATCCAGCCATTAATAAATGGCGACCCAAAGCTCGGCCCAATTGCATCTTTCCATCTCGCCCGCCTCTTCGTCTAATAACTTAATCCAGCCCGACAACACATATATATATATATAAACCCCCCCACTAATAGAATTAATCTAGCCCAACCTTAATAATTAAAAGCAAGGCCCAACAACATAATTAAAACAAGGCCCAAACCAAAAGAACTATCCCACCCAATTTCACCCTAGCCCCTCTCTATTTCGGATCTCTCTCTCATCGTCCCACAAACACACACACACGAGCAAGCATTGCCGTCGCCGCCTCTCCCGGCCGGCCATATCGTCGGTCACGAACAGCGTGAACGCCACCCTCCCTTCTTATTCCTTCTTTCATCTCCTCACCACGCACACTCACACACGGATGCCGCCGCCGCCGCCGTCTCGGCCACCGTTGTCATCTCCGTGGTGGTCAGCCGTGAGCCGCGCCGTGGTGACCTCGGTCCTCCCTCTCGCCCTCTCTCTCGGCGCACACCCGTTACTTATCCAGATTCACGCCGCGACATCACCGGTCGTCCGCGGCCATGCAGCTGTCATTCCGGGAGTCGCATCGCAACCGCCGCTCGTACATTCCCCGCGCCACGCCGCCATCTCCTTCTCGCGCATATCGGCCACGCCGCCATCTCCTTCTCGCGCGTATCAGCCGCGTCGCTTCCCCTCTCCTTGCCGTCCCGCCACGCGAGCTGCCGACGACGCAACCTTACATGGCGATTGCCGTTCCACGGCCATTTCCGCAGAGGGTCGTCAAGGCTGTCGTCCTCTTCGACGGACAGCAACGAGGTGTGTTTGACGCAAGAACAGAGGACATGGCGAGCATTTCATATATTTTTTTTTTTCAGTTGGTTCTATAAATGCTTCTCATTTAAACGCGTACCAGATTTTGTGTGCATATGAATTTTTACTAAACCCCTATGTACTTGAGCATATAAAATTTCCAATTCCATGTGTCCATGTATGCTTGATTCAGTGAACAAATTTATATAGTTTAAACGTGGGAAATCTGTAAATGGAGTAGGGTTCTAAGATGGAACCTTGGTGAGATTAAGGTATATGTTTCTCTTCTTTTCTTTCAATCGGCAGCACAGAATAACTTCAAGGAAAGAAATGGAAATGGTTGGAAATGGTTTGTCTGCTTAAGAATATGTTGAATGTTAAAAGAAAGAAACCGAAATTTCATTACCTTACCGTTCTTCCTCTATTTCTTTGTCTCGGAGTGTTGAGAATTCAAGAGAATGAGGAGGGTTTGTGGTGGAGGGTCGTCGTATATGAAAGGGATTTGGGTGAGGAGGCTGCGAGATGTGCAGAGTGTAGTGTTTTGTCTCATGCTGCAGAGTTTGATTCTTTGCGAGAGGATAGGGACATGTGGGAGGGTGGGATTGTTGTTTGTCAAGTAGGAGGTAAAGTTAAAATATAAGATATGGTCAACTTTCTATTTAGGAAATTTTGAATTCGTGAATAATATTGATTACGACCTTTCACTCATTTTGTTCGAACGGAATCGATGATTGCGACTCATCCTCGACGATTAGGATACCGAGAAATCGTTACTTGATTGTCATTGACGCATTCGCGATCTAATTTATCGGCCCGATCGTATTACATTATCGCTCGATTGTTAATAATAAATTTTCTCATTTATCAAATAAAGAGGAAAGGATAAAATAACAATTGGATTAAAAGCTTTGTTAACACGATTTTATTTCACGGGTTATTACATACCATCCCTTAAATTAAATTTCGTCCGAAATTTGCTAACCTTGGAAAAGATCCGGTATTTTTCCTCCATAGCGATTCTAGTTCCCAAGTTGCTTCTTCTTGTCCATGGTGTTCCATAGAACTTTCACTAACGGTATGTCTTTGTCCCTTAGCTTGTGGGTACGTCGGTCCAAGATTTCGTAGCAGTTCTACATAACTCATATTGTCATCGAGGACAATATCATGTATCACATGACCGGGATCATGTATGTACTTCCTTAGTTGTGAAACGTGAAACACATTGTGCACGCTTCCAAAACTGCGGCAATGCAAGTCAGAAGTAAGCCGGTCCTATTCTCTCCGAATTTCATAGGGTCCTATGAAACGTGGTCGCAGCCTTCCCTTTTATTCGAATCTCACGATCCCTTTAGATGGAGAAATTTTCAAGAAGACATTGTCTCCTCCTCAAAATGTAGTTCGTACGACGCTTGTCGCGCACGACTGTCGGTCTTGGGCCTCCTTGATCCGTTGGCGGATCTGCCGCACGATCTCAATCATCTCTCCCACGAGTCGTCCTAATACTCTCCTTTCTCCCACTTCATCCCAAGAAAGCGGTGATCGACATTTCCTTCCGTAAACGCTCAGACGGGGCCATTCCAATAGTCGCTTGGTAGTCGTTATTGTAGGCGAATTCCACCGGTGGTAACACTTGTTCCCAACTTCTCCTCTATCGAGGACAACGGTTCTCGGCATGTCTTCCGGTGATTCGAATGGTCCTCGGACTGTCCGTCCGTCTGTGGGTGGAACGCGGTACTGAATTGTAGTCGAGTCCCCAGTTCCCTTTGTAAGCTTATCCAGAATCTGGATGTAAATTTCGAGTCCCTATCAGACGTGATAGTCTTCGGAACTCCATGTAGACGTATGACCTCTCGGACGTACAACTGTGCTAGTCTGTCTGATCCATGTGTTATCGGAATGGGTAGAAAATGCGCGCTCTTGGTTAAACGATCGATGATGACCCAAATAGCGGTATTTCCTTTTTGTGATTTGGGTAGCCCGGTAACAAAGTCCATGGCTATGTCATCCCATTTCCATTCTGGTATGTCTAGCGGTTGTAAGGTTCCATACGGTCGTTGGTGAAGTGCTTTTACTTGTTGGCACGTCAAACAACGTTCTACGAAGGAGGCTACGTCTCGCTTCATTCCATCCCACCAAAATTTTTCCTTGAGATCTTGGTACATTTTGGTGCTTCCGGGGTGTGCGGTGTAAGAAGTCTCATGGGCTTCCTTCAAGATCTCGCCCTAAGCCCTTCGCTCGGGACACACACTCTCCCGTCATACAACAAGACGTTATATGTTGCTTCTTTGAAATTCGGGTGGTTGTTGTCCTTGACCTTAGCTCAGATTTCCTCTAAGCTTCTTTCTTCCTCCGAGCTTCTAAGATTTGGATTCTTAAACGGGATTGCAATCAACGTTGCAATACTGACCCTCTATTGTCAAAGATGGGTCTATGACTGATGTTCATCCTCCGGAATTCCTTTATAAGAATTTCCTCATGATGAGAGACATCCCAAACTAGGGTGAGATTTACGACTCAAGGCATCGGCTACAACATTAGCCTTGCACGGGTGGTAATGATACCACGGTCGTAATCTTTCACTAGCTCTAACCATCTCTACGCCTCATGTTAAGATCATTCGCTCAAAGAAATATTTCGTGCTCTTATGGTGCGTATAGATCTCACATCTAACTCCATAAAGGTGATGCCTCCATATTTTTAAGGCATGTACGACCACCGCTAATTCCGTGTCGTGCGTAGGATAGTTCAACTCGTATGCGTAATTGCGCTTCAAGCATAAGCAATAACCTTACCTTCTTGCATCAACACACATCCTCGCCCATTCTTTGAAGCATCCGTGTAGATTGTGTATTCTTTATCTGCCTCGGGTACTGCTAGTACATGTGTTGTCGTCAACAACTCCTTCAGTCTCTGGAAACTAGCCTCACACTCGGCGGTCCAGGTATACTTGATCCCCTTTCTCAACAGTTGGGTCATGGGTCGGGCTATCGTTGAGAATCCTTCGATAAATCTTCGATAGTAGCGGCAAGTCCTAAGAAACTCGAATTTCATTCGGGTTCTTGATGACTCCCATTCACTAACGTGTCGATCTTGAGGGTCTACTTTGATTCCCTCGGCGGACACGATGTGACCTAAAATGTCACTGCTTAACCAAAACTCACACTTGCTAAACTTGGCAAGAGTTGTTCTCGCCTCAATGTTTTGTACAGTTCTCAAGTGTTCTTGGTGTTCTTGGTTATTCTTGGAGTATATTAGGATATCGTCATGAACACTAAGACTAATTTGTCTAAGTATGGGTGAAACACTGCTCATAATATCCATGATTGCGACTCATCCTCGGCGATTAGGATACCGAGAAATCGTTACTTGATTGTCATTGCACGATTCGCGATCTAATTTATCGGCTCCGATCGTATTACATTATCGCTCGATTGTTAATAAAAAATTCTCGTTTATCAAATAAAGAGAAAGGATAAAATAACAATTTGGATTAAAAGCTTTGTTAACACAAATTTTATCTCACGGGTTATTACAGCATATGTACTACGAATGGATGAAATATGTGCTAAACTAACATGTACAACATAGTAATTCTGATTGTACTACACAAATATGAAAGATATGCTAGACTTACATATCTATTCCTATTTCTTACACTAATGAGTTTTCTCACCATAACTCACCCTATATATATATATATATAGAGAGAGGGGACCTTGATTTAAATAAAAACACATTAAAATAATAAATGAGAATAAACTTTCACCATTGATTTGTGAAGATGTGTGATTGTGATTAAATCAAATTAAGTTATAATGATAATTATAAAATATTAAGAAAATAACTCACCCTTAATTATAAGGATTATGATAACTTATTCTTGAACCACTGATTAATGGCAAATGAATGATGGAGATTAATTCTTATTTTTTATTTTAAGGGGGTTTGTATTATAACTCACACACACACACACATTTACATATATATATATATATATATATATATATATATATATAGGGAAGGGTTAACGTGAGAACTATTTTTATTGTGAGAACATGAGAAATGAATATGCTATGAAAGTTAATGAATACGCTGCGATGTGTTATCAATATACAAAACAGTGACCTTAAAACAACAATAAAGTTAATATAATATGACTGTGTTATTCGTAAGCGTAAGTGGCAACACCTGCACATCTGAGTTATAATAATACGTTTTTATTATAACGCATAATGTCTAATACATATACGAATGGACAACATATCCGATGTGTTATCAATATACAAAACATTGACCTTAAAACAGCAAGCCGAAAAGGTGCACACCTCTAAGAATGATTGAATAACAATCAATTATCTTAAATGAGAACTTGAATTATTATACTCTGATTTTACAGATCTTCTGAATCAGAAAGAAATTCTATGAGTTTTCCCCTTCCTGTTCGATATGCATAGACCAATTTTGGAGGCGGTAATTTTAGGTTATGAGAATTGGGAAGGTTGCGGTAATTATGGATGGAGTAAATATGGTTGGTAAGTAGAATTGTAATTTGTCCAATATACCCCTATATCACACGAACAACACTAAATTCGGCAACCGAGTTTAAATATGCAATTGTAATGTTAATATAGTTAATTAAATGTTAGGCGTTAGATTAGATGGAATGGATGGTATTGATTAGTTCTTAGTTCCTTTCTTAGGGTTGGTTCCTTCTATAACCAACCCTATATATATATATATATATATAGAGAGAGAGAGAGAGAGAGAGAGAGAGAAAGAGATGATAGATCATATAGTACGCGAGCCTTAGGTAGTATATAATACCCAATCTCATTCATTCACCTCATAGATCCTATGATGGAATTTTTATTTATTTATTGATAAATTAGTAATTTGATTTGCTATGTGAACATAAAACAAACTATGCATATAGTTAAATAGACTTATATATATAAAAATGAACACAAACATATATATGGATTTCAATTTTAAAGCAAGCTTGAAATGCATGTCTAATGCGCTCTCGCACACTTCCTAGCACGCGCTCATGCATTCCCGACGTTCGTTGGCCAACATGTTTGATTCTATTATGTTACATGAATGATCATATTATTTTATTGGTTGTATTTTGTGGTACGCTCACCCGCTCGCTCACCCAATGCTCTTGGCCAACATGCATTTTACATACAGCGTTATGATATTTTATATGTATGTTTTGTGTTTTGCTGTGGTGCTCAACGTCCCGTGGACTCTTCACTCCCCGGACGTCCCTACCCGACGCCCGCATACACTTCCTATTTTTCCCTGCTCAAAAAATAAGCTACCACGTGTCATATTCTTGTGCATCCATTTGTTCAAAATATGTTGTCCAAGTTGTGTTCATACTACCTAAGGATATGGTACTATATATATATATATAGGGAAGGGTTAACGTGAGAACCATTTTTATTGTGAGAACATGAGAAATGAATATGTTATGAAAGTTAATGAATACATGAAAGTTAATGAATAAAAAATAGAATTTTCGCCTCATGGGATTCGAACCCGTGAAAATTCAATTTTGGATTCATTAACTTTCGCAACAGTATTCATTAACTTTCATAGCATATTCATTTTGTTCAGTAAAGAATTTTCGTAGTTCTTAGTTCTCACGTTAAAATTGGTTCTTATTTGAACCTCACTATATATATATATATATATATATATATATATATATATATAATGGTTTATGTACATACAAGTCTTAATTTACAAACATGAGAACATTTATTGACTATTAGATTGATATTTTGGACTGTTGAGATGTGTAGGATTTATTCAGATTTTTTATTAATTAATATTTTTTAAGGTTATTTAGGTAATTTGTTATTTTCGCATGAACCTAATCACATATGAGTAGGGATTTATTCATTTGTTCATTGTTATGCAATTTTTCATGCATTTTTGAACACACATGCACGATAACAAATATGTACATTTATAAACAATTATATTTATACGACTGTTCAAAAGCGCGTTAGTGAAATGCACTATTCCAACACATAACGATTAAAATTACACAGTTGAAATATGCACATGCTCAATTGTGTCTACTTGTATATTTTTGTTTAAATGTGCATTTTGACCAACATGTGTGATGCACATTCGAAATTGAAGGGATGCACATCTACGTATGTTCACATGCAATTGCATATATGAACATATATCCAATTAGTTATATGTATATGAACATATATAGAGAGAAAGAAGAGAGAAGGCGAGAGAGAGAATGTGAAGAAATGAGAGAGTAAAAAGAGAGAGACATATATATAGAGACTGGTTATGGTGTAGACACCCCTTATAATATCCATATAAGAGTAATTTTCAACCTTAGATGCACAAAATTTGATGGCTAAAATCAAACTTATGATTGATGACACATCATCAGTTTTTAAAATTTTAAATATTAAGTATGAGGATGTAATAATATTTTTCTCTCTCTCTTCTTTCTCCCTCCCTCACGTTCTCTTTCTCCCACTTTCTCTCTCATTTCTTCACGTTCTCTTTCTCTCACCTTCTCTCTTCTTTCTCTCTCTATTTGTTCATAGAGCCGATAAAATCAGCTTGGGGTGTCCATAATTAAAGCTGGGTTGGGCTCATAAGTTAGTGGCCCAAAAAAAAATCGGGCCTAAAAAGCCCTCCCATATAGCCCGAGCGGGTCTATCGGGCTTTGGGATTAAAAAGCATGGGGTTTTTGGGCTAAAAGCCGTCTGAATTTTATTCATGTAATACCTATTAGGACGCATATTATTTGTCTTATTATCTTTTAAGGATCACATTATAGCACTTAATACGATATATACAAGTGTATTATTATCTTTTTATGTTTTTTTACAGTATCTATTATGACAATTATATGAATTTATTAAAGTACTATACTATAACACTTAATAAGACATATAAAAGTATCCTATTATCTTATGGTCAGGCTTAGCCTTGTGGCCTGCATGTGATTGGGTTGGGTTTTGAAATTTTTGATCCGATACTGTGCGGGCAGACCGGCCCGACCCACATAGTAAACAAAGCTCGGTGGGCCGGTCCAGGCTGGCCTGACCCGTCCTCGTCCATTTTGCCACCTCTATTTGTTCATATACATATAACTAATTGTGCATATATTCATATGTACAATTGCATATATGAACATACTTAGACGTGCATACCTTCAATTTCGTATTTGCACATTTATTTCGAACGTGCATCACACATGTTGATCAGAAAATATGCATTTAGACAAAAATATACATGTACACATGATTAAACATTAAATTATTATTTGTTGGAATAATGCATTTCACTACCGCATTTTTGAAAAGTCGTATAAATATAGTTGTTTACAAATGCACATATTTTTTATTGTACATATCTGTTAAAAAATGCATGAAAATTTGCATAACATTATACAAATAAATAAATCCCTACAAAGATGGGATTAAATTAATGCGAAAAATAACAATATCTAAACAACCATGAAATATATTAATTAATAAAAAACCTGAATAAATCCTACACATCTCAACCGTCCAAAAAACCAATCAAATTGGTAAATAATTATTCTCATATTTGTACATTAAAACTTGCATATACATGAACCAATTTCTATATATATATATATAGGGTGAATTATTGTATAAACCTTGTTATTTTACAAACGTGAGAATAATACATTATCTATGAAAGTTACTGTACTAAAAAAGAATGAATTTTCGCTCCTCACGGGATTTCGAACCTGTTGGAAAAATCCCTAAACTATTGGGAATAAGTCTATCTTAATTTTGTGTTTTGATTAGATCACAAAGCCTATGATGGTTGTCTTGCGATGTAACTAATGTTGCTCACTTGTTCTCGAGCTAGGCGTTTTTTGTTACAGGTTTTAGCAGAAGAACTATCAGCTTGTACATGCCCAAGACTAAAGGAATTCAAGCAGTACTAAAGCCACCATATTGATATAAATATCAGTACCAACGCAATTGATAGAAGCTCAATGGAAAGATCACATACTGAAAACTAAAGACTGAAGTCAGGTCAACTGATGTCTGAAGACTGAAGTTTACTGATGCTGATGAATAGAGCTACCGGAGTAAAGTCGAAGACTGAAGACTGACATCTGAAGACTGAAGACCCGACATTGCTGGAAGCTAATGAGTTAGGATATGACTAAGTGTCATATCAGCAACTGGCTGTTTATCTGGAAAGTTAAAACTGGCTACCAAAAGTCAAAGTTGGCTACAAGAAGTCAAAGTTATTGATCCATAGTCAAAGTTGGTAACAAGTATTCAAAACTGGAGAAACAAAGTCAAAGATGACTATATCTACGTCAAGCTGACTCAGGTTCTCAAACTGACAAAAGGCGGGAGTCCATCCTACTGATAAAAGATGGAACAACCTCGATTGGCCCAACCCGAAATCAATGTACTAACAAAACACGTGGAAACTCAACTGGAGAAACACAGAGATATTTAAGCATTGAGTGTTTGACTCGTCACGTGTCGTAGCGTATCTGCAGAGGATCCTCACATGTCAGAAGACCTTTTCAAAGTTGCAGAGCTACAATGTACGATGATGCAGACCCTGATTGACGTATTAGGATTTAACAGAAATAATTTAAATGACAATTAGAAGGACGTGATTGGTGTTTCATCCAATGATACTATTCATCGTTTTCTCTATAAATACGTGCAGAATCAAACCTTTCAAGGTTACCTAAACATTGCAGATTCTTATTGTCTAAAGCATTCAAAGTTCAAAGCTCAAGTCCATCAAACAACAATTTCGAAGAATGAAGTTCACAATGCTATCATTAAACCTCCAGAGCTCATATATACTTATCAGCTCAAGGTTTCAGTACACACTTCCTTAAGTCTAGGATACTATATCTTGTATATCTTAAGCCTAAACATACTGAGTTTGTCGTATGTGACAACTTAGATTTTAGTTGGTAAACCACTTTACAAAAACCCCCCAGTTTAAGTAGAAGTTTGGGCAAGTAGGCAACAAAGTATTAGTTGCTGAAAGCTTGGTGATCTTACATCTGTAAGCAAGAGGTTTAGGTTGACTGCACCCGTAAACAGTCAGAGGTTTCCTAGCACCCGCAAGCATAGGAAGAACGTCAAGTTAGGCGGGGTACAATAAGGTTAACTCGTATCTAGTTTTACTATTTTACCCATAAACAAGATCAAATCCAAAGCTCGTGGATTGATTGAGCAATCCGTCCGTGGACGTATGAATTGATCTCTCCGAACCATGTAAAACTCAAAGTGTTCTTTACTTACAATTCTTTACATTCAATACTTTATTTTCAATTGCATAATATTGAACTGTTATCACCAACACACTGCAGCACAACATCGTTTTAAAACACTACTGAAAACTGACTAAACAAATATTCGACTAAGTGTTTTAAGTCAGTTTATGTTTTCTGTGAGACAAATACAGTAACCACCACAAATATAGTTTATCTTTTCAGTAAGACAAATATCAGTCAAACTGATAGGCTATCTCAGCATTCAATAGGTTTGCTAACTGATATCACTTAGTACAAGACTACATTTACATGAACTGACCAGCAGTACTAACACCAGTATTGAACTGTCAGATACTCGACAAGTTACAACCAATAGCCAGTCAAGTCCTGTGAACCGAAAAAAATTAAATTTGCCTAACTGGTGTATTCTTTCCCCCCCTCATACACCGGTACATATCCTGAGGGATCCATCAGAACACGGATAGTGCACTCATCCAACGAAGTGGTGTATTCGTCGTATATCTTCGCGACCTAATGACCTAAAATGATCATCACTTTCTCATTTTAAATAAGGTTTTATTTGAACATTCTCACATATATATATATATATATATATATATATATATATAGGGAGGGTTAACGTGAGAACCATTTTATATTGAGAACGTGAGAACTAAAAGCGATGAATTCACGGTGAAAGTTGATGAATCCGCTAGAAAATTAATCAATCCAAAAATAGAATTTTCGCCTCATGGGATTCGAACCGGTGAAAAATCAATTTTGAATTCATTAACTTTCTCAACGGATTCATCAACTTTCATAACGAATTCATTTGGTTCTTAGTTTTAGGATAAGAATGGTTCTTATTTCAACCAAACTCTATATATATATATATATAATTCTCTCTCTTCATTTTAAATCTATCTCTGCTCATCTCTACTCAAACCAAACCATCATTGTCTCCCTCAATTGCTTGGCCAACAACGAGAAGCCGCCATCGTCGGACTTCATGTAATACCTCTATCACGCATCCTTTTTTTTTATTTCTTGTTCATGCTGCACACACGATGGACAAACCCTCTACTTTCGCCAAATAGCGCCACAGCCTCCACGATCAGGCGACCGCTTGCCATCGTCAGCCATCGTCGCCGTCATGACAGCAGCAAATAAGAGAAATCTCCCATTGTATATTAATATACATGTGTTTGTAATTACAAATTTTCTGTTAGCGTACAATAAACGAACTCCCCTAGCTCAAGTTAGAAAATTTGGAATCTCAATTTGGTACTTGTCCCCAAATTTTTAGTATCGATCACTATTATGTTATGTACTTACCGCTCAACAGTAGTAATCTCTTGTGTAATTACAAATTCTATGTTAGTTTGATGCAACTAGTAGATTATCCTTTGTGTGTGCAGTTGCTTACTTATGATAGTGGCATTAACACAAACACACTCTCTTTACAAGAGAGAGAAACATAGATAAATTGGTGGTAATGGTGAGTCATATTTCTGGACATTTTGTGCCTAATTTTGAGAGTAGACATTATATGCTAGAAGTAGTAGAAAAAGTAAAAACATCAGTATCTTATCTCCCATCCCTTTTTGTGTTATCCTAATTTTATTCATAATTGCAATTCAGTCAGTATTTCAAACCGATCAAAACTGATCCTCATTTCAATTTTTGATCGGTCCAAAATTTTAGATCGATAGGTTCAATTCCAAAAAAATTTGTTCGATTCAATATTTGTCGATCGATCAAACCGACAGAGCGATGTACACCTCTACAGCAAATGAACGGGTAGGAATGAAATGAACGAAATAAGCATTATTCTTATAATTAATGTAATTATTGTTATTTTTATTGTTATTGTTAATTACTACTACTATTATTATAATTATAAAGATAATAAATAAATAATAATAATTTTATTATAAAAATTAAGTAAGTTTAAATTTAACTAATCGGCTAATTGCATGTTCATGAAAATGAATATCTTTTAAAAATGATTATTTTTGTTATAAAAAATTACCAACCATAGATTGGAAACAAATATTAGAATCATGATTCCATGATTGCCCTTATTGTTTCATTTTTTAATACTTTGCTCTTTTTTTCTTTTTCTTTTTTAGTTTGGCCTTTAGAGCATCTCCAGCGGTGATGGTAGAATGAGGGCGGCCACTTGAATAACGACGAGTTCTTTTCCAACGGACCGCTTCATGTTATGCTTAAACTCCAGAAGTGAACAATACCTTACTCCAAGTAGCGGGTAAAAATGAAGAAGAAGAAGAAGAAGAAGAAGAAGAAGAAGAGATGAAGATGATGATGATGATGATGATGATGATGATGATGATGATGATGGTGAGGTAGAGAAATGAAGAAGAAGAAGAAGAAGGAAGAAGAAGAAGAAGAAGAGAGATAAAAATTAGGGATTCCAAAGCTTTTCCTTTTAAGAGATAAAAATTAGGATTCCAAAGCTTTTTCCTTTTATATTCTAATATAATTCTGTTTTTGTATTTTTATTTTTATTTTCATTAAACTCAATCAAGTTCCAATATTATTATTTAGTTTGGGTATTAGTTTGTACTGAGAATTAATTTAATTTAATTTAATCTAGACCCATAATCATTATATCTTGTATGGATCTTTTATTTTAATTTCATTATTTTATTTACATTTTTCGAAATTCTGTGAAAATTTTAAAAAATATTGTTGCTAATGATTTAATATTGTGTTTGTTGAGGTAATAAATTAATCCATTATATATATATTATAATCAAGAATTTATTGCATGTTATGAAAAAACAAGGATAGAGAGACTCACCTAGCACTTCATGATGCACTAATCTATCATATATAGGAGAAATATTTTAATTTAGAAAATTATAGTTTATATTATCATGTAATTTATGTTTTGTTTAAGTATTATGTAATGTCAGTTTTTATGTTGAAATAAATAAATTGTTGCTCAACATTTAAATACAGTATTCTATTAAATAATTTATTTTAAAAATATTTAAATTTAATTATAATTAGATATAAATATATTTGATTAAGTATCCTAGTTAAAATTATAAAAATAATCACATACATATATAATATAAATAAATTAATATAATAATAAAAATTATAAAAATAAAATAATTTATTATAAAATTAAATATAGAATTGACTCTTGAGATAAATATATCTTTATTCTACATTTTACAATAATGTAAAGTTAAATCTACTAACACTAATTAAAACTTTCTCGAAAATAAAATGTGACACGCACACAACCAGACATTTGTTGAAAAAGGTGTGTCCATTTGTTGCAAGGGCAATATGGTAAATCCAGAACACAGTCGGCTTTTAACGCTCTTCTCGTTGTGGCGAGATCCCCCTGCCACGTCACGTGCCATAGCGAGTTTTCTTCACATTCACGTCGTTAATTCCACGTCCTCCCTCCAGGGCCCCACACAAACCCTAGAAATTGCCACATGCGACCCATTTCACCTCAAACCCAAACGCCTTGACATCCTTCCAATTCTACCCCATCAAAACGTCTCAGAATACGCCACGTGTTCCAACAGCTCCATCGCAGCCGTCCATGACAGATGCCCCGGTCAACTCTCAGCCAGCAAACAAACTTACGATTACCGTTAGATTTCCGTCACCTGGCCATTCAACGGCGGCGATGCTGCCCGAAATATAAGCGGGCAGATCTCATCGCCTTTAAGAGGCACGCCATCTCCTTCTCTTTTCTTCGCTCAAACCCTAATATCTCTACACCGTCGTCAAATTGGTGTCTAGTATAAATTCCTTTCTTCTCCCCAAATTTTAGCCTAATTTTAATTTAATATAGCTCTGAGCTGTCGTAAATAGCCGGTGAGGGGGTTTTCGTGGCGGAGAGAAGATTCCGGCTGTTCGATACATGATTTTTGGGGGAAATTGCTGCCGGAGGCTCGACGGAGCTAAGCGCTGCCGACGGTGTGATTCATGACGTCCGCCGTTTTAGCGGGCCAGAATGAGTCGAGCTGGGCCCACATGGGAAAGACGCAGTACGCGAATCCCCACCTCAATTCAAACCCTCATCCTAACCCTAAGAAGAAGCAGAAGCAATTCCACCCCTCCCCGGCCAACGGTGTCTCCGGTCGTTACCGCAACAGCAACAACAACGTCGATTCGCCGGCCGTCATGCAGACGGTGTCCGACGACGCCTATTCTTTCAGTCAGACGCCTGCCGCTCGTAACGCGGGGAATTACGGTGGCTATTTGACCTTCAATGTTGCGACATACACGAAATCCGAGCTCGTGGAGCTCCGGAAACGCCTCTCTGCCGAGCTTGATCAGATCCGTGATTTGCGAGATTGGATCGAGTCTGGCCGATTCAACATTGGCGAAACCCCTAGATCTCAACCAAAATCGAAGAAATTTAGTGGCAGTAAACGCCCCGGCCCTGCGATTGGATCCGCCCCCAAGAAATTGAGCGATGGATATGACAATGGCAGTTTGGAGGTGGTTAATTTTGGGGATTTGTTGAAAGAATGCGGAAAGATTGTGGGTAAATTAATCAAACACAAATTTGGGTACGTTTTCAGAACACCGGTGGATGCAGTTGCTTTGGGGCTTCTCGATTACCATCAGATTGTGAAGCATCCGATGGATCTGGGCACCGTGAAAGCGAATCTGGCCAAGAATTTGTACCCCACTCCTGAAGATTTTGCCGCGGACGTTAGGCTGACTTTTAACAATGCGTTATTGTACAACCCTAAGACCGATCCTGTGAATGGGATGGCGGAGGAAATGTTGGCGCGGTTCGAGGAGATGTTCAAGCCTGTGCAGGAGAGGTTGGATTGCGTGCTCGACAAGAGGCCCCGTGAGTTGAAAATCAACAATGACTTGCCATCCCGGGAGATTGAGGAATTGCAGGGGAGCTCTTGGAACAATTATGGTTGTCAGGTTCTGGCTGGGAAGAAGTCGAAGCTGAAAGCTAGCCATGTGCCTGTTTCCCACATTATGAAGAAGTCCGATAGAATGCATGTATCAACGCAAGCCCATTCTACTGCTTCAACGGCTTCTAATCCTCCTCCACCGCCGCTGCCGTCAGCAGAACCGGAGTCATTGCTGCCCCCTTCGCCTGTTAGAGCTCCGCCTCTGCCTGCTACCAAGGAGCAGAAAGCTGGAAGAGTCGGGGCGCCCAAGCAGCCGAAGCCGAGAGCTAAGGATGTTAATAAGAGAGAGATGAGTATGGACGAGAAGCAAAAGCTTGGAATTGGGTTGCAGAGTTTGCCCCAGGAGAAAATGCCTCAATTGGTTCAGATCATCAGGAAGAGGAATGAGCATTTGGCTCAGGATGGTGATGAAATTGAGCTTGATATTGAGGCCCTTGATAGGGAAACTCTCTGGGAGCTTGATCGTTTTGTGGCCAATTGGAAGAAGATGGTGAGCAAGACTAAGCGGCAGGCATTGATGATGAACAACAATCCAGCTGCTGGAGTTTCTATTCCCACTAGTCCCGTTACAGATGCTGATGTGGTAATTTCATTTGCATTCACAATCACGTTCCTTTTTTTAACTAGTTCTGGCGATCTTGGTTTGGTTGGTTTTAGTAGCTATTTACTAATGTTGATGCTAATGTTGTGCAGGGCGCAATGAGTGGTGACAAACATGATGATGATTTGGGCAAGAAGATGAAAGACAATGAGGAAGAAGATGTGGATATTGATGATGATATGCCAGCAGCGAGCTTCCCTCCTGTGGAGATTGAGAAAGATGAAGGGCTCGGTGGTGGTGGTGTTGGAGGTGGTGTTGGGCAGGAGAACGATGGTGGTGGTCGAGGCAATGCCAGCAGTAGCTCGAGCAGTTCTGGCAGCTCAAGTAGTGATTCGTCATCCTCCAGTGGTATTGATACTGATTCTTCTTGCGTTTCTACGTTGTGTTGAGGAATTGTATCATGGAGTAAAGGAAAATAAGCAATTTTCACAGAAACGCTCGTTCGCTTTTTACAGATTCTGATTCAGGGAGTTCCTCTGGTAGTGAGTCGGACGCAGATGATGCACAGTCTTTCGAAAGGAATTGAGTGCTCCAATTGGGCATATGGCTGCTGTGATAAATGAGCATATTTGTTGATGAGGTATTGTATTAGTAGATGCAGCTTTCTTGTCATTTTAATAATGTACATTGAACATTTGGCTGAATCTTTGAATGTGCTTTGTTTTGCAGAGTGGCACATGAGGTGGTGCCTAGGGGAAATAGTTGTTGTAGATGCGGGGTGAAGATTGGATCTCTCTAAAGGAACAGTTCAGGAGCTTAGGTGAAGAATAGAAATTGTTAAAAGAAAGCGTGTAGATAGTTTGGTTAGGTTAATTTGTACCTCTGTTTCTTTCTCCCCAGAAATAGTGAAAGAAAGCTATTATTCATTCAGCTCGTGCCTTTGCATATTCCAATTTGGTCGGCAACGATTCTGTTAAATCTGTGGAATAATAGGCTTGTTCAATGTGGCAGCCAGATGAAAGATTGAGAGGTTCACATCCTTGTTTTAAAGCCAGCATTCCTGCAATTTCATGTGATTTGGTTATCTGGGTGGTCGGATTTTGTTTTAGATAAAATGACTGACAGTTTTATCTCCTGTCTCTCTCTCTCTCAAAACACAAGAATCTTTGTCAGCACTCGAATAGGGTGGGGATTTTGGATATTGTTCTTTTCCAAGTTTCTATGTCAGCACTCGAATAAATGGTGACCCCAGTTCAGATGCATATTCAGGTTTCTCAGCATATTCATTGCTAGACCCAGAATCAGTAAAAAGCGTCAACATATCTGATAGAGAAAGCAAATAAAAAGACAATAATATATGAAGACAAACTGAACTCAAGCTCAATTAAGATTAGAAAAAAGAATATGATGCCAGTAACATAACATGCATAAAAAACGAGAAACAGATCTAGTGAAAGAGTCCTAAACAGATACAGTGCAAAATCGACTCAAAATTTGTGTTGGCCCTATAGCTAGTCATGGTAATTCTGCAAGCGCCACTGCCTGGTTTGATATCAAGACGACGCCCAACAGCAGGAAAACAGCACATTGAAAGAAAGGCCCAACAAATTATCCTTCAAACTTAATAGCATATAATGAAACTTGCCTCGGATCCTGAAAACAGCATCTTAAATTTCCTGCTTCTTGAGAGAGAGAAATGTGTCACCAAGTTGGGATTGACAAGCAGCACAACCATCTGGTTCCAAAGCTTCAACAAAGCTAGAATTTAGCTTAAAAGTGGTTAGAATCTGGAAAACCTTGCCACAAAATTTACGCACACCAGCTCTTCTCGCCTGCTTCTCAGGCATATTCGTCACTAGGTGCTTGATCAAATGGCTTAGCTTCGGAATATGGCTTTTCAAAAACTTTTCAGACGCCTTGTCACTAGCACTACTGTGAGACTTTAGCACCTCAGTTACCAAATCAAGGGCTTCAACTTGCCGAAACTGTGACTTCGCGCAACTGCATTTCTCCAATAGGAAACCAAATAGGTGTTCCCCAATCCATGCTCGCCGTCTGAATATTTCTTTCAGGAACTCACATTTCATTTGTGATTTTTTGCTATCAAAGTAATCCACTAAAATATTCTGCAGTATATCACAGACCCTCTGTAGCTCAGATTCTGAGAATTTGCTCGCATCAATGATTTTTAGAATCCAAAAAGTGGAATTTCGGGCAAGTGAATTAATCATGCGATGCCGACTCCACGAGGCAGACTCTTTCTTCTTCGATGGATTAGAGGCAGATTTTTTTCTTTTGAAAGGCTTTGCTGCTAGCTTCAGATACTTTTCCAGGAGAGGCTCAAGTACTGCAACTGACACTGTTTCACCTTTTGGATAATCTTTAGCTTTGAATATTTTCTTTTGTATAATTCCCCATATACGCTGACCAAGCTGCTCACTTCCTTCTGTAGTTTGAGGATTGGTGAATGCTTGAGCTAGGTTTGAGAATATTTTGATTACCTGCGATTTACCTGCATCCACAGTAAGCAAAGACAAGTACATCTGATTCAGATTCATTCAGGTGTCAAATAATGAAGCAAATCAATCAAGACTAAGAAATTGATGAAATTGAAGTCATATATATCTTAGTTTGGTTTAATAGATACTCTAAGAGAATGGATCAAAGCTTAAAATAAGAAGCATGCACTGACGAGAACTATTGAAGCACAAATATAATTTCAACTTGCCTGGATTTTCGTGCAGGTACATCTCCAGCAACGAGAGAACACGGAGCTTAAAGAGCACGAGCTGAGAATGTGCAGTTTCACCTCCAGCTTGGTTCTTTTTTTCCCTGAATATTCGTGCAAGATAAGTATCCATTCGAAACATTGCATCATCATCCATTCCCTCATCAGATTCATCATCAGAGGCATCAGGGACTTCAGCAGTAGCTGTATCAACCCCAACCACAGCCTCAGACTCATCTGTCTGCTGATCACTATCAGCAGTTTCACCAGTTTCAGCCTGATCAGATTCATCAGCTTCTTCAAGACCAAGAAAATCATCTTCAGCGTCATCATCTTCACTATCTGTATTGTGGTGCCGAGCAGGTTTTAAATCCTTTTTGACAACCCGCAACATCCGATGTAACCCATCATCCGTTATATCTTTACAGAAGCATTTGAAAACCTATAGAAGATATCACAAAGGCACACCAATAAATACCAACAAAATTCGTTCACCTATGTTAGCATAACAAATTATAGTATTTGTACCCAAAACATGCAGTATAATTCATTGAAAGATGTGATTCCATCTAGGGATGTCAATCGGGCTAACCTGTTCGGGTTGTCGTGTCATTCGATTGACATTTTTTTCGGGTTAAAAATTTTCAACCCTAACCCTAAACTTTCGGGTTTCGGGCTAACCTATTGGACTAGAAAGCTTAAAAAAAATTATATATATAAATTATATTTATAAAAAATATTTGTATTCAGCGTTGGAGTAAAAAGACAAAGAAATAATATGATGACTTCGAATATCAAACCAAAACATATTTCATAAGTATTTTTAAAAAATAATACTATACTAACTTTTGAAAACAAGTAATGAAGTTTGAAAATCATGAAACAAGAAAAGTCTTGAAGTTTTCGGGCTAGCTCATTCGGGTTTGGGTTTTTTTTCGGGCAATCCTATTGGGTTGTCGGGCTATTCGGTTCGGGTCATTCGAGTTGGCTTTTCTCCGTGTTAGAAAAATTTAACCTTAACCTTACCGGGTTGTCGGTCTATTCGGGTCAACCCATGAGTTTCGGGCTAGATTGACATCTCTAATTTCATCATTAAAATTGCCAGGATCCATATTCTCCCAAACATTCCCTAAGTATTTGAGTCAGATTAAGTGTCAAGTTTCTCATCGTAAGACCATAACTCTACACACAGCAATGAGGAACAAAATGGAGACAAATAGGCAAATGTGAAGTCAATCTCGATATAAATTATTAGCATTTAGCAATTAGTGACTTTTTCAAATGACCAGTTCTGCGAGATTAAAACAATTAGTACTTATTATTGAATACAGACAAGGGTAAACTCTACAAGAACAATGCCATCACCAGTGGACCATTAAATAACATATAATAGAATTTATCCAACCAAATGCAAAAACACTACTACTCAGATATGCCAGGAGTTGGTCAGCTAAAGGAATCATTCTTTAAGATATTCAAGATAAAGATGCATAAAATATTTGCAGAACTAAACTACGGGGAAGTGACATGAATTTTCATTTGGTACCTGCTCAATGGCAGATCGCAAAGGAGCAGATGATTGAGGCAACAGAGAAAGCATTGTGTCCACAAGTACATCCATTAGTTCAGGCGCAACATCCCCTTCAGGTTCATCTTCTCCAGAGGATTCGACATCAGAAGAGACAAAAGCTTTTTTACAACACATGACAACTTCGCAGGCAGCTTCGAAGAATTCTCCAGGGTGAAGTATGATTTGAAGCAGTAGTTGGATAAGTAAATATCTCAGAGCATGTAACTTATTTGCGTTCGTGGTAGCACAATTACGTTCCTGTAACAACCAAAATTATAATGAACAGTTCTCCTAAGAACCTTGAGCATGATCTTAACAAGCAAAGCCAAGATTTATGTCATAAAACTGATTTTAGTGGAGGTCCGAGAAGGCCTCTAAAGTTCAAGTCATCGGTTGAAATGAGCAATTGTCAAGCAATTCTAATCACAAATATAAGAAAACTATGGATAAGATTGGTCAATTATAACCATCTTATAAACAGCTAGTAAGTTAGTGTCAAATACCCCAATAGTCTCTGTCCCACCTTCACACATTATGAGAATGTATAAAGATTGTTAAATTACATGAAAGATTTCCTACTAGATACTCAGAAAATAAAAAGATTGTTGATTTCAAAAATTATTAAATAGGGCTAGATTAATGAAGAAGACAATTTAATGCACATTTACTATGATTTTGGATCAGATAAAATAGGAACAAGGGACTATTTTCATGGGACGTAGGGCGTAAAATAAATTGAAAGGCAGTACCTCTTTTGATAGTTGACTTTCCATGGCCTGCAGTTTCTTGAATGCTTTTTCATCATCACTATTCAAAGCCCTTGACAGCGAAACTGAAGGAATGTTGTATAATATACCCAGAAACCGCATAAAGTAAGACCCAAGATCCTTTCCCTCCACACCACTTGCCACAGCATGAGGCCCCTCTCCTTTCTGTGCATTTGCAAGCAACAACTGAAGCTGCTCAATACACATATGGGCCAAAGCACTAGGAATTACTGACTTAGGCCACCTGAACTTTTCTTGTAGTTCAAAAGATGTTACTTCAGTTCCAAGTGATGATGAGAATAGACCTTGAACTGCCAGAAACTTCAGAACTTCTTTCTGCACACGGAATTTCGCAGCATCTTGGTCAAACTTCAAATGCTTTTGAACAGCAGGAAGGGATTCCACAATCCAACTTTTGAGGAATTCAGTAGTTCGCAGTGTCCCAGCAGCATCTTTATCCTCAATAGATCCAATCTCAGAATTGTCATCAGTAGTTTGACTCTGATCTGAAGGTTCTTCTGAAGAGTGACCTTCATCAAGAAACATAGTCATCAAACTTTCAATGAACAGAATACAGCCAGACTCAGTTTTGAAATCTGACATCAATTCTTTCACTGTTTTTGATCTGGTGATGCAATCAAATTTTCCATTGCTGTGTTTCTGCAGAGCCACAATAACCTCAACCCTCCTAACGTCATCATGCACTACCCATTCAGACAGTTCTTTGAGAAAATGTTGAGCAACTTTATAAAGCCAAGAATCTTTTGTCGAGAGTATGTCCATAAGACCTTGTACAACCTTGTACGACAATATAACATGCACATAAGAAGCAGGAAGCTTTGGAAGCAGAAGTAACATCACATCAAGTGCTAACTTTTTGCGATCATGAGATGAGGTTAGAAGGGACCCTTCAATAATTATTTCACAGAAGCAGAGCAGATTTTTCTCCACATCTTCATCAGCTGAACTACATTTACGACTTTTTTTGTGCTTCTTGCTCAAAGTTAGACCTGATGCTGAGTCGACATCTTGTACGACATCAGGTAAGAGATAACTAACCAAAACAGGCCACACACTATGCAATCGTGGCTGACAGAAGGTAGACTCCTGCAATGTGCAAGGCATATAGATCAGCAAAGACTTGAAATATCAATCAGTGACAACATAAGAAAAGAAATACGAGTAGTACCTTCAGGCAACTGGCAATAGTGGATAAATAATCAGCTGCAAAAAGGGCACTTTTGCTAAAGGGGGAAGGCAATAGTTTATTGAATTTGTGGTCAATAGAAACTTTTTCTTGTATTTTAAGAGCTAAAAGTAAGGCGTCAGGATTTCCAGCTTCAGTTGCTCCTTCAAACCACTCATGTAGCCCTGATGCTTCAAGGAGATGCGTCAACAGTGCTTCAGCGGGCAACTAAATCATGACGTGGATACAGGGCAATATTTAGTCAAGGTTAAAAATTTCTGAGGAAACCCAAAATTGAACAATACTGAGAAAATATGGCACTGAGGAAGGCTTATAAATAATGCATGAAGTGGTTACAAGCAAATTTATGAAGATGTGCAAGTTATGTCCCAGCATGAGCTAGAGAAATTACAGAAGAATTAGTCTTAAGATTACTACTGTGAGCATAATCATATTCATAACTTAAAAAAGAAACAAATTTTTGAGCTAAAATTGTTTGACTTAGTCCCCATGACTAGGGCTGGCAATTTTCGACACGACACGAAAATACGACACGAACACGCACGAAATTAACGTGTTAGTGTTTAGCCTTATCGTGTTCGTGTTCGTGCCCTTATCGTGTCGACAAGATAAGGACACGATAATTTCGTGTCGTGTTCGTGTCGGATCCGTGTCGTGTTCGTGTAACCCGATAATTTTCGTGTTGCATTCGTGTTCGTGTCGGGTTCGTGTCGTTTTCGTATAATTCGATAATATTTTTATATATTTAATATTAAATTAATTATATTTTTTTATTTATTTTTTCTAATTTTGATTTAAATTTATCGTTTCGTGTCGTGTCAACACGAAAAAAATCGTGTCATATTCGTGTTCATGTCGTGTCCGTGTCAGTATATTTCGTGTCGTTTTCGTGTCGACAGATCCTTAACGGGTCGGGTTCGTGTTTAAGATCGTGTCGTTATCGTGTCGACACGATAACGATCCGACACGCACGAATTGCCAGCCCTACCCATGACCACCAGAATGCATATTACGTTAAATCATTAATTTATGCAAAAAATATTCTACTCCAATGATGGCAAAAATAATTATGTGCTATAGGTAATGTGATGGATTACCTTGCCAACTATCTCCAATAAAACAGCAACAGCAGGCTCTTGTAAGTACCGTTTCTTAGCTGCAAGATCAATAAGACATTTGGTAAATTCTTTGATGAGTTCACCATTATTATCTGAGGTCCATTCTTCAGTAAGCTTTCCCGATCTTGCAAGAGCTCCATATGCAAATAAACGGCCCAGTAAGCAGTCTTTAACCTCCTATAGATCAGATAAATGGTTCCACATAAATAAAATATAAATCTCAATTACCAACTTATTTTGACTAGGGACCATTACTCACCTGACCCTTCATGGAAGAAGAGACCTCCAGTAAAGTTGTAATTAGCTTTAACAAGGACTCTGATTTAATGCTATGAACCATGCCAACTAACATAGTAAGCCCTAATGCAAACCCTTGCCTTGCACACTGCATCAGAATGAAAGAGAAGAACATATAAGCAAGGTATTCAATCAAATTTGAACCTTAAAATACAGATACAGTACAATAGGAAAACAATGCAATCGTAAGATGTCAATATCATATAGGAAACTAATAAGAAATCATATCTGAAGACTCAATATAAGAACACAAAAATATTCACTGAGCCATATGGAACGTGTCTTTTCATGCATAATTAAGTTAAAGCATCAATATAATAATTCTCCGAGAACTTTCTTGGCAACTTTCCTCACAAGTGTGAACAATTTTTTTTGCATTTTTGGATATGGTATTATTTAGATTTCTATTGCTATTGAGTATGAAACACTAACAAGCAAAGCAATTAGAAAATATCATATCTCAAATTCCTGAAACCTACTACCAATAATTATAGCCAAATCTACATCAAATTCAAAAGATTTTTGACAACAGATGTAACACATTTACTGCTTGCTTAGAATTAAAAATGCATAAACAGGTTATCAATAAGCACAAGCAAATGAATAAATGATGCCTCATCTGACATAACAAAGTACGTCAAAGATAATGCTCTCACTATTTACCAGGTAATCTCAACCCATAATTGCTCACATTTTCAATATTTTACGAGTATTTGGTAAACTATCCATCAAAGTTTTTGATAAGCTGTGAGATGGCAGAACATCATTAAAGGAGAAAACAAAAAGAAAAGAAAAGAGCAAAACGATTCATTTTCTTATTGAAAACCCCATTTTGTTGCAGTTTGTGCACTATTTAATATGTAAAAACCAGAAACAACAAACATCAGATACCAAAACAGGAAAGCACATAAAATTAATCTATATTCAACCATCCATAGAATTCTTGTACAACTAACTAGAGAGAAAATTCCAGAAATACGTCTGAAACAGAAAACAAGAAACTGTACCTCTCTTGATGAGGAGACCCCACGAATAAGCCTCCGCACCGCATATCTCACAGAGGGAGCACAGTTGTTCAAGCCATCATCTTTCTCTGCTTCGAGTTTCGACTTATCCTCCACCTCATCCTTATTCTCCAACTTATCATACGCATTCTGAACTTCCCTCAACTCCACCACCAATGTCTTAGCTGCTGCTTCCCTCACACTCGCATCAGCAGCTGCCAGCTCCTTAAACACCCCAATGTGGAACTTAGGTAGCACTCCCCCACCACTACTAATGGTGCCAGCACTCTCATTACCATCATTTTTCGATTCCACGTCCATCTTTTCAGTCCCCGAATCAGTTTTCTTATCATCTGCACCGTGCCTTACCTTATCCTGCAACTTCCTATGCTTTTTCCTCTCCATCGAATTCAATGGAGCCTTGTGAGCACTTGAAGATGCCGATGCAGCACTAGCATCATCATTCACATTCTCAGCCCCTGATAACTCAATATCCTTCTTCTTTTTGTCCTTTTTCATTCTTTTTCTCGAGGGTTCTACATTAACATTCTCAGAGCTCACGTTCGATTTCTGCATATCTTCACCATTTTCTAACGCGGATTCCTGCGCCGAACTCGACCTTCTCTTCTTGCTACCCATTTACCTCAGCTTAAAACTCCAATTTTCTGCAGAAGCATAAAAGAAAGATCATCATATTCTAAATCGTTCATTGAGTAATTAAAGCAAACACAGCGTCTGCACCACAATAACAGAAACCTGCCTATAAATCGATACAAAATACACACCCCTCCCAAAAAAAAGGATACCTACAGTGAATAGCTACTGAAAAATAAATAAATAAAAAACAATAGTAAATAGATTATTTTGCTTACCCTCCAAAGAGAAAGAATACGAAGAGAACAGAAAAAGCTGTGAGAGAAAGCAAAATAGCGAGGAGGAAGAGGCAGGGAGGAGAGAGGCAGAGGTATTGCGCTCTGTGATTTTAAACCTACATGTATATTTTATTCGGATCTATCTCCTCGGTTCCGGATCCGAATCATCCGACCCGGTATTGGGCTGTGACTCTGTGAGGGAGGCCGCTGGTTTGGTGAGAGATCACTGGGCTTTCTCTTCATTTAAGATTTTCGAGTTGGGCTGCACTTTTCTTTTTTGGGTAATTCTATACGCCTCATCTTACTCACTATAGGCCCTAACTTAAAAAATAATAATAAATTTACTCTTTTATTCTTATAATTTTAATTTAAGATTATGATAAAATAATAACATCAATATTTTCTAAAAAATGGTATAGCCCCAAAGAAAGCCACCATCGAAAGAATTACTCCAGGCCAATTGTTCGACCATCTTAAACAATCCCAATCTAGATTACTTTTCAACTTATGTATTTATTATTGTTTTATTTTCATCATTCGTTTCATTGATGGAGATTAGAAATCGTGATCTTAATAGCTTCATCTAAATTCAGGTTCTCTTTGCAATTGTTGAATGAATCATTCGTTTTCTGGCAAACTTCTTATTATAACTCATTCAAAGTGAATCAATCATGTATCCTCATAATATTCTTTGCCGGATTAAATGATATATGTAATGTAGAAGCGTGGTCGAGAGAGTAATTGAGGCAACAATGGGCAAATGAAGGGACGGCGGCGCTAGAGAATTGCTTCCGGACGAGGCCTCCATTCTTGAAGCAAGAGGAGCTTCATATATTTCTCTCCCTATCTATCGGGCTTCTCTTCTCCGGCGAAACGATTGCCGCCGTCTGTCGCTTGAAACCGCCGCCATCTTTGTTCAGCCACAACACCGTCCGTTGTCGACTACAACAGTCTAGATTTCTCAATTTACAATTTTTCCCTTTTTATTTGTTTTCCAAAATTTGAAGGTATAATCTATTGAGGAAATGCAAGAATAAAAGATAAGATTTGAAGGGGTTATCACATGAGATATATAAAAATTGGGTTTATTGAATTTGAACCTGGTTTACTTTGCTCATATTTCTAAGTTATTATTTAATTAAAATTTGAATTAGAGGTTATAGGGGTAAAATAGTTAATTTATGATTATTGTTTTAAATTGGGAGTTGTGATGAGTAAAATGGAGGCTATCTATAGAATCAATCACCCCTTTTTAGGGTAGTTTTGGAGGTGCATGAAGGAATACATCTCATAAAAAATTTCAGATTTTAGACATAAATAAATGTGAGTCCGTCTTTCAAATATAAATCATTATGATAGCTAAACAGTTTATCAGTTGGAATATTATTTGAACTTACTTTTGTATGGAAGTGGTGGGTGAAAAATTCTATCGATTTGTTTACAAAATCTTTTCAACACGTTATCTCATATCATTAGTTATTCAGATATGTGCAATTTAACTCATTGATTTAGTTCAGATCAGAAATGTAGGATGATATATAAAAGAATGTAAAGAGACATTAAAATTTAATGTGGTTCATAGCTAACACTCATACATCCACATATCTGAGAAATAGGTAAATTCCTTAAACCTCTTGAACTCCTTGTTTTAGAAATCTAAATCTCTAGATTATATGGCCGAGACCAATCACACCTTACTTCTTCGCACTTCTAGGGTGTTAAGTTGAGCTTATAATAAACAATTTTTAAGTTCTTGAGAAGTGTTTGGCAAAATAAGCTGCTAAACAACCGATAAGTTATGAAAATAAGTTCTAACAGCTAATAAACTCCTGAAAAAAATAAGTCCATCAATCTCAACTTATTTTTCCATAAGTTTATAGGTAACAATTAATTTATCAAAATAACCTTATTGTGATCGTTATTTCCTACATATATCCTATCAACTTCATATATGATCAATTTTTCCTCTCTAACAATGATTTTCTCTCTTTAACTCGTGATTCTTTCTCTATCTTATAAGCTCAATTATCCAAATACTTTGATAACTAATAAGCTCTTGAGACATTATATCTTATAAGCTTTTGAAACATCTTATAAGTTGTTGGAGCTTATAAGCTCTTTAAAATAAGCTTAGCCAAACACCATCTTACATGCTTACTTGCACTTACATTTTAACTTCACCTTACAAATTGTTTGGTGGGTTGATTTTTTCCAACTAAATGAGTCATCCTTTACAAATCAGTACAAGGGTTCACTCAGTTATAGGCTTTTGGTTATGCAAGAGTACTTCCCAGAGACACAACGAGAGTTGTATAAAGGTTGGAATCCCAGGTTTACAGCACTTGGAAATTTTGTTTGATTTCGAGTGTTCTTGAAGAGAATGAGTACTTGAGATTTTCTTGAATGCTTTGATTGCTATTTTTCGCTGTTATGTTTGTTAATGAAATCCGTTGTTTATAGAGGTGAGATTTCAAACTAATTGTTGGAAGGTGACGGTTTGAGATTCAAACTTTGTTGTTCAATATGAACTAGTCGTTGGACTTGTCGTGTAGCGTCTTGTCGTCTTCTGAGATGAGGTGTTAATCGAATGAAAGGCTTTCTGACTTCTTCTTCAGCTTAACTAAATATCAGAATATGCAACTCTCTGATCCTCAGTTGATCTAACTTGATAGAGTTTCTGATGACTTAATGATGTTTTGATACGTTATAACTTGGCATATATCTGACTAGCTAATTTCTCTTGGTCTTTAGGCTATCTCACTTTCCTGTTCTTTAGATATGATCGGATGCTCTCTGATATAGCTTTAACCAATGAGTTTGAACTTCAACTTCTAATCTTCAGGTCAATATGATATCTCAATATCAGATTTTCCCTCAGCTGAACACTTGTCAAAGTGAAAAATAACTCCTTAACATGTGAGTTAGTCAGACTACTAACATAAGATGTTATCATCAAGGATTTTGGATAAGATATATAGGTTTTTAGTCTAACTCAAAGTTTTCCCAACAATGACTACTATACCTAGCCATTTTTGTATTTCCATAGTTTATTAGGTAATCTCTTGTAGGAGCTCCCCGCACATGACTCGACCCAATCCGGTCCGGCCTACCACCACCTTAGTAAATTAGTTATATGATAGAAACAAGTACGATAAACTCACAAATCAAGCAAATACGCTTGCCAGCCTCCAGGCTCCAAGAACTTCCAATAAATTGATAAATCCAAAAAAACCCTAATAAACATATTTATAGTTTTCCATCTTATCTAGAAATAGAAAACCTAATCAACTCAGAATAGAAATAGAAATCCTAATTAATAACAATTAATTAAAACTAAATATAAATATCGGCCCACGAAGGTGGACTCAGGCCCGAATCCGCCGACGATAAACCAGCAAGGGCCGAGGCCCAGCAGCCTCATCCACACGTTGATCCTCACTCCTTTGCTCGCTATCAACTCCATTCCCCTTCAAAACAACCTTGTCCTCAAGGTTGAAGTCGGGAAACTGTCGTCGAAACTCACTCAGCCCCACCCAAGTCGCATCATCCTCTGTCTGGCCAACCCATTTTACCAACACCTAATCTTCCTCCCGTCCCTCCTCTGTGACATTACGCGCAACCAATATTTCCTCGGGCTCAAACACCGGCCCGACCGGAATTTCCAAGGAGGAGGGTAGTTTCTGCTCCACCGGATGGTCTCCCACAACGCGACACAACTGTGATACATGAAAAACTAGATGGATACGACAGCCTACTGGAAGCACAAGGCGATATGCTACTGGTCCAACAAGCCCTTCCACTAAAAATGGTCCATAAAATTTTGCAGACAACTTATGATGCAACTGTTTCTGCAAGGATGTCTGCCGGAATGGTCGTACTTTCAAAAAGACCTTATCCCCTACCTGAAATTCCAACTCCCTACGGTGCTTATTCGCCTGTTTCACCATCTTCTGCTGGGCGACTTCCAAATTGTAACGAAGACGCCGCAATAAATTGTCCCGACTGCCCAACAAATCAGCCACTGCAGCAACCTTACACTCTCCCGGTAAGAATCTTTGGCGGCGGTCTGGAAGGAAGTGTTGTACCAATATTCTGCCCATGCTAACCACCGAATCCATTGCTTGGGCTGTTCGCACGTAAAACATCGCAAATAAGTCTCCACTACCCTGTTCAGGGCCTCAGTTTGTCCATCGGTCTCCGGATGATAAGTTGAGCTAAACTTCAAAGATGTTCCCGACTTGGCGAACAACTCCTTCCAAAATGTACTCATAAAAATCAAATCTCGATCGCTCACGATTGAGCGCGGAACCCCATGCAGACGGACTATCTCCCTCGTAAATGCCTCTGCAACTGAACGAGCTGAAATTGGTGGCTTCAAAGCAATGAAGTGTCCATACTTTCAGAGCCGATCCACCACTACTAAAATGGAAGAGTGCCCCCTTGACTTTGGCAAACATGTAATGAAATCCATGGATATATCCTCCCACACTAACTCCGGAATTGGCAGAGGTTGTAACAATCCCGCTGGAGTGAGCGTTTGATACTTTGCTTTCTGGCAGACCAAACATTGAGCCACATATTTTTGCACTTCCCGAAACATCCCCCTCCAATAAACATTAGTTGCCAACGGCCTGTAAGTGCGAAAAGCTCCCCCATGGCCGCCCGCAGGAGTGTCATGAAACTCCCGTATTAACTGTGGTATCCACCTTGACCCCACTGGCAACACTAATCTCCCTTTGAAATACAAACACCCTCCAACGACCTCGAATCCCGGACGACTGTTCGGACTTGCCTCGACTGTGGTGATGATGTCGCATAAAAAGGCATCCTGTTGTTGCTCCACTCGGACATCTTCTAATCCCAACCATTCTGGCATGCTCACCGCCGCTAACTCCAACTCCTCACCCCGATGAGACAAAGCATCTGCAGCTACATTTGAGGCTCCATCTTATATTCAATTGAAAAGTCGCACCCGTAAGCTTTGCTACCCATAGTCATTGTGATGGGGTCATGATCTTCCGAGTTAACAGGTGCTTCAAACTCCGGTGATCCGTCCTCACTACGAACTTACGGCCGATCAAATATGGCCTCCAATGCTGAACTGCGAGGGCCAATCCCATCATCTCTCGCTCATATGCAGACTTAGTAAGAGTCCGATCAGCCATAGATTTACTAAAGTACGCCACTGGTCGCCGATCCTGCATCAAAACCGCTCCAATGCCGACCCCTGATGCGTCGCACTCCACCACAAATGGCCGGTCGAACTGAGGCATGGAGAGGACTGGGGCTTCGGTCAATGCTTTCTTAAGGCGAACGAACGCATCTTTTGCCTCTGGGGGCCACTCGAACACGACCGGAGCTTCCTTCTTCAGTAACGTCATCAACGGTCTCGCTATCAACCCATATTCTCACACGAATCTCCGATAATACCCTGTCAATCCCAGGAATCCCCTAACTTCTCGTACTGACTTGGGACGTGGCCAATCTAGCACTGCGCTCACCTTACTAGGATCCATCGCTACCCCTGCTGCTGAAATGATGTGTCCCAAGTACTCCACCTGTAAACACCCAAAAGCACACTTCTTAAAGTTTGCCTTGTAATGATGGTCTCACAGCAACTGCAGAGCTTGTGACAAATGAGCACGGTGATCCTCCCAAGTCTTGCTATACACTAGAATATTGTCGAAGAAAACCAAAATGAATTTGCGCAAGAAGGGACGGAACAAGTCGTTCATTGCTGACTGAAAAGTAGCCGACGCGTTGGTTAGACCAAAATGCATAACCAGAAACTCGTAGTGCTCATTGTGGGTTCGGAAAGTCATCTTATGGATATCCGGACCGCCACCCTTATCTCGATGGTACCGCCAGTAAGTCAATCTTCAAACACCATCGCCTCGACAACTCGTCCAACATCTCCTGGATTACCGGAATAGGGTACTTGTCTGGAACAGTCACTTTATTCAATTATCTGTAATCCACACAAAACCGCCAACTCCCATCTTTCTTTTTAACTAGCAACACTGGACTCGAGAAGGGACTGGAACTAGGCCGAATGATTCCAGCCGTGAGCATGTCGTTCACCAATTTTTCGATCTCGTCTTTATGCAGATGACCATATCAATATGGTCTTACCAAAACTGGCTGGGAACCAGGCAACAACTCGATGCGGTGGTCAACGAGCGCCGTGGTGGCGCCTGTTGGATCGCCAAAGACCTCCGAGAAATTTTCTAATATCTCCTTCACGCCTCGCGCTCGCACCGGCCACTTTATCGCTCAGACAACCACTACAGCCCATAATTGGGCGTCTCAGCAGCACCAAAGGCGCGCAACCCCATCGGGCTACGGCTAATTGTTGGGTCGCCTCTCAACTCGATCTTCTACCCATCTCGTTTGAACGACATTGACATGCGCTCCCAGTTAATACTCACATCTCCCAGAGTGGCCAACCAAGCTACCCCCAGTATCACATCGACACCTCCCAACGCGAATACGAAGTAATCCGCGGTTACCTCGCATCCTGCTAATGTCATGACTAGCCCACGGCACACCCCTTCTGATTTCTGGCGATGACCGTCACCCAACTGAATTCCAAATTTAACTGAGTTGTTCGGCTGAAGCTGCAATAGTGGTACAAGAGAGGAGGATATAAAATTATGGCTTGCGCCACTATCTATGAGAACGGTTACCGTGCATCCTTGAAGAACTCCGTGCATTCGCATCGTTCCGGGACTGCAGATCCCTGCCATTGAGAATACAGGTAAAGCCCTCTCGTCTTCTTCCGGCTCATTGGTAATCTCTGTCACTTCCTCCGCGGTTGTGGGGTCAAAGTACTCATGGTTCTGCAAGTCGACCTCCTCCCGGCTCAACAAATAACACCCGCAGCTCACACATAGATGACTCACATGCCCCGCGTACGTTTTCGACACTGAAGCATAATCCTTTCGCTTAAGTCCGAGATCTCGTTGATGTTAATCTAGTGAACCTTGACCGTCGTAGATCGCGTCGAGGCTGCCGGTAGTACTGAGTTTACGCTCGCGGTCATCGCGTTACTCGGCTAGTTACTTCACCCCCAGATGGTGCGGTGACAGTGCTCGTTTGGTCAGACGTCCGAGTGTACCCCGTGTCGCCGCCGGAACTTCCAGCAGTTTTGATTTGTCTCTCCCCTGACTGCCATGCTAAATTCTCTCCACATCCCGCACGAGTTCCATTGCTGATTCCAAATCTGGTGGCCGAAGCATTCGCAGGGAATTGCTAATGGTTGTTTTCAATCCCACATGAAGTAACCCAAATAATGGGCGTCGGTTAAACCGGAACTTGTCCATGAGCATGTATGAAGACATTCACGTATTCTCAACCGCCTCGCTCGACGAACTCTTGCCAACCTCTCGACGGGCTTCCTTAAATTGGGAGTCAAATCTCGCCACCAGGGAATGCGAGAATTCGCTCCAATCGATATTGGGTTTCCGGCTGTGCAGCCATGTAACCCAATGCAAGGCAAAGACCGCCCATTGCCACCATCATGCGGCCACCTTCGAATTCTCTGGTGTGCCATGTAATTCGAATTGCTGGTTGGCGCGAGCCACCCAAGCAATCGGATTTATCCCACAAACGCAGTAATCGCACCGGCCGCAGTGTAACGGCCGATGAATAACGACCAGCGCGCAGTTCGCCGCTGCCGCACCCGGCGGCGTCGGAATCGTCGGGTCTGGGGCGACCTGCGACGCGGACCCTTCTTGCGAATCGGCGGTCTCGCTCGGCAGTCCTCCAGGTCCCAAAATCGCTCGGGTTAGAGCAGCCAGCGTGGTAGACATTTCCTGCAATTTGGTGTTATTATCCGTCACCCCGCCCACCCCAGATCGATCTCGTGTTCTCCGTGACTGGCGCAAGATATTAGCTCGGTCGACTCCAATTTCTCCAATCTCTGTTGTGGATCGCGTCGTCGACATCTCGGCGGATTGGGTTCCACGCCACCGCACCAATTGATAGAAACAAGTACGATAAACTCACAAATCAAGCAAATACGATTGCCAGCCTCCAGGCTCCAAGAACTTCCAATAAATTGATAAATCCAAAAAAACCCTAATAAACATATTTGTAGTTTTCCATCTTATCTAGAAATAGAAAACCTAATCAACTCAGAATAGAAATAGAAATCCTAATTAATAACAATTAATTAAAACTAATTATAAATATCGGCCCACGAAGGTGGACTCAGGCCCGAATCCGCCGACGATAAACCAGCAAGGGCCGATGCCCAGCAGCCTCATCCACACGTTGATCCTCACTCCTCTGCTCGCTATCATTATATTATGTAAATGTGACTGTCTTTGAAAGCAAATAAGACTTTTCTTAAAAGCAAATGATACTTTTCTTAGAAACAAATGAAATTATGTACGCAAAGCAGTAGTTATATTACATAAATGAGACTTTGCTTAAAAGCAAATGAGATTTTTATTTATATCAAGGTGATACAATAAATGTTAATAAAAAAATCTCGAAATATATTCATAAATGAGAATTTTTTAAAATCAAATGAGACGTTTATTTACAGCAAGTGACACAATAAGTATATTCGCTAATGAGACTTTGCTTAAAAGCAAATGACACGTTTGTTTATAATAAGTGATGAAATAAATATATTTACAAATGAGATTTTTTTATTGTAATTACTGATTTGGTCGAGCGGGTTGCAGTGCCGGATCAAGTCAGGGCGTAGGTCATACTTACGGAAGGTGCAGGTCAAGTCGACCTGACCCAAGTCTTTGTGTAATAATAATATGGGATAATTTCATAGTATATTATGGATTTATACTCATTTTGTAATTTAGATCCTACTTTCAAATACTATCAATAGGATTTCTCAAATTTTTCGACAATCAGATAGATGACATGGACACGAACATGGAGTATGATGTGCATAATAAATCATGAACTTATACCATTTTGCAATTATGAGCTCATTTTTCAAACCTTTGCAAATTAAAACTCAAAAGTAAACTATGAACACTATAATGAAACCAAAGGTTTTAACCAATGATGAGCAATCATTTTGTATAGTTTTTGCTTGCTCTTTATTTGCATGTTTTGTTAAGATTTTGCTCTTGTATGTGTCTTTTGATTTGTATGTTTGGATATAGTTTTACATATTTTGTGCAGTTTTTTGGGTATTTTGGAGTAGCTAAAGCACAACGGGATACTTCAAGATTAAGAATGAGAAACAATGGAGCAAGAATTGATGAGATTGAGCATCATAGATTCAAGTATAGTTCGATAGAAGTCTATAGGTGAAAACGATACATGAATCGAAGCTTAAACGAGGGAGAACAAGCTAAATTGGAAATGTCGCATAGTTTGCCTCGACAACATTGCGGATGCGGCAAGGGCAAAAATTGCATATGCCGCTATCAAACCGAGCACACACTGCGGATAGTGCCATGGACGCATCAAAGGCGCATTTTCATGCCCGAGCACCACAGACATGCCCTACATAGGCCGTGGTCGTAGGCCGTGGTTGCAGGCCACAGCCTGATACACGATGAACTCTGAATTTGCATATTTCCAATCATTTTCTTATTTTAGGTTTTTTTAGCCTTTATGGACTCAATTTTCTTCTCCACCTATGAATACCCTTCAAAACACTACATAAGGGTTTTCTTTCATATTTTCTTATATTTTTCTTGCTTAGATATTTTGATATAGACTTTAGATTTAATTATTCGTAGTAAAATTGAATTGAATCCTCAAGAATTTGAAGTTGTTCGTTGTGATTTCTAAATACGGGTTTAATTTATCTGTCTATTTAATTATGTTATCTTTATTTTTGCTTGTTTAATTTCTATTATGCATAGTTAAGTTTTCTAGTTGATTCTAGGATTTGTATGATTTTACAAAAATTGTGGTTGATATATTATACATACAAATACGAGGTTTTAGCATAAATAAATGGCGACAAAGACCGAAAAAAAAGCCAGAAGACTCGAACCCCAAGCGGCATAGAAATTATTATTCGAGGTTTTAGCATAAATAAATCTTCACCAAATCTATGTCAAAACATCCAATGCTCAATTCCACCGAAATTATTATACGAGGTTTTAGCATAAATAAATCTTCACCAAATCTATGTCAAAACATCCAATGCTCAATTCCACCGAGGAAGTTTCTATTTGAACTCCTACTGCAACAACTAATTGTAATTTAAATACAAAACCGCCAAAAGAAAAAAATTAACTCAGCTGAAACAAGTTCTCAGATTAACTGGCCATCATCTAATCTCAGCGAGTCTACTTTTTTACCTCCTCATATTCTGCCTCAGGTGGCTGCTGGTCACCTCCCTCAGAACCTCCAGTGGGGCCACCACTCGAACCGCCGCCAGACATGTGCTGTCCAATCTTCGACACAGCTTTGTTCGCTGCATCAAGCTTTGCCTTGATATCGTCTATGTTCTCAGTGGCCATCGCACTTCTCAGATCTGCAACAGCGGTCTCAATTTCAGTAGCCACTTCACTTGGAATTTTGTCCCTGTACTCGTTCAAGGACTTCTCAATGCTGTATATTGTGGTGTCCGCATTGTTTCTGACGTCTATCAGCGCCTTCCTCTCTTGATCCTTCTGGGCGTGCGCCTCAGCCTCCCTGACCATCTTCTCAATCTCATCCTCAGATAGACCGCCTGATGACCTAATTGTGATCTGCTGCTCTTTGCCGGTAGTCTTGTCCTTTGCAGAAACAGTCACAATGCCATTGGCATCAATATCAAAGGTGACTTCGATCTGAGGCATGCCCCTAGGAGCTGGAGGAATACCCATGAGCTCAAACTCCCCGAGGAGTTTGTTATCAGTAGCCATTTCACGCTCTCCTTGAAGCACTTTAATGCCCACCTGGGTCTGATTGTCGGCAGCTGTGGAGAAAGTCTGAAATAAAGACAACATAACGTAAGCATCAGTACGTTTTAAACCACAAATTAAAAGATCTGTCCATCAAACCATATTATAAACGCTACTAGCAACGGACCTGGCTTTTCTTTGTTGGAATTGTGGTATTTCTGTTGATCAATCTGGTAAAGATTCCTCCAAGTGTCTCAATACCTAGAGACAATGGTGTAACGTCAAGGAGAAGCAGCTCTTTGACATCACCTCGGAGAATGCCGCCTTGGATAGCAGCCCCCATGGCAACAGCCTCGTCCGGATTCACCCCTTTGCTTGGGGACTTGCCAAAGATTTCAGAAACTACTTCCTGAACTTTTGGAACACGGGTCATTCCTCCGACAAGCAGCACTTCATCAACCTCCTTGACAGAGATGCCAGCATCCTTCAAGCAACTCCTGCAAGGATTCTTAGTCCTCTCGATTAAGCTGTTAACCAGAGCCTCAAACTTGGACCTTGACAGTGTTATATTTAGATGCCTTGGACCAGTTGAATCAGCTGTTATGAAGGGCAAGCTGATCTCAGTCTGAGTTGTTGATGAGAGCTCGATCTTCGCCTTCTCAGCTGCCTCCCGTAGCCTCTGCAGAGCAAGGCGATCCTTTGACAGATCAATATTGTCCGTTCTCTTAAATTCAGCCACTAAAACTCCAACAAAGTATTATCAAAGTCCTCCCCTCCCAAAAATGTGTCACCGTTTGTCGCTTTCACCTGCAGGCAAACATGTATTCAGCATAAAGACAAACAAAGACACGCATCAGTTAAAATGTGCTTAACAATTACGTCACACCTCAAAGACACCATTGGAGATCTCCAAAATGGATACATCAAATGTTCCACCTCCAAGATCAAAAACTGCAACAAGGCCTTCTTTATTATTCAAGCCATAAGAGAGTGCAGCAGCAGTAGGCTCGTTAATAATCCTTTGCACATCCAGCCCTGCAATTCTCCCAGCATCCTTGGTGGCCTGTCGCTGGGCGTCATTGAAATAAGCTGGGACGGTGACAACAGCCTTGGTTACTGTCTTTCCAAGGTAGTCTTCAGCAGTTTCCTTCATCTTGGTCAAGATGAAAGCACCAATTTGACTTGGGGAGTACTGCTGTCCATTGGCCTCAACCCATGCATCTCCATTAGGAGCCCTGACAATTTTGTAAGGAACCATCTTCATTTCCTTCTGTGTCTGAGGGTCATCAAAGCGTCTGCCAATTAGACGCTTGGTTCCAAAAACAGTGTTCGTCGGATTTGTGACAGCTTGTCGCTTTGCTGGTATACCAACCAACAACTCTCCTTTTGGGCTAAAAGCGACTACTGATGGAGTTGTCCTAGAACCCTCAGCATTCTCAATAACTTTTGGAGTCTGTAGTAAATGTTCTCTAGCATGAATATCAGTTGATAAAAAATAGTACGACACAGATTTCAAATGAGAAAAAAGCTGGCACCTTTCCCTCCATAACAGCCACACAAGAATTTGTGGTACCCAGGTCAATACCAATAACATCATTTCCAGCAGGTTTTGTACTATTCAGGAAGAAAATCCATTAGAATCAAATATAGAAGAAAGAAAAGAAATGATACAATGCTAATTATATAAAATTATAAAATATGGTATGTACCTGAACGGCCTTACAAGACCTGCCCACTTGTTGCTTACTGCCCATGATGGTTTGGTGTTTCCAGTTAACTGAAATTCAATACATAGCAGTCAGTAAAAAAAAGAACATATTGTTTGTCTAGTATAATCTTCAGAAAGAACACTCGGTTTAAAAGGTGTTGCGTAACAAAAATATGATCTTCCATAGAAGCAGTAAATATTCTCCTCATATTTAGTGATCAAATAGCATCATCAAAGACAAGGAAGTGCCAAGGACGTGAAAAATAAGTTGCCACTCTGATCACCAATCCTTCTCAACAAATAGGACCAACTGGATCTTCCAGCATAACGAATCTACAATGAAGAGTCTAAGAAAGGAAAAACTAAATAATATATAATAAATCCAGTTGAATGTGAAAAATCTTTCTACACAAAACAGAGCCAAAAAGGTCACATCCTCCACAAAGTCAATCCTTCTATATACCTTTATGAATCACACCGATTATGAGATGGTTGCCAATCCAAATGCAGATGACAATAAACCACGAAGTTCACAATATCTACTCACAAAAATCACGAGTACCATAGAAGCAATACATGTCACACATAAAACGGGGGAGAAATTCACTACAAGATTCACTTCAATAAATTCTGCAAAACCTATTCTAATAGACTGTTCACGGCCTGAAGAAAGCACGCATACCAGACCAGATCTAAGTCAGGAACAAATACCACGCACCAGATCACATATAAATGAATCAAACGTAAAAGGAAAAGAAAGAAAATCAATCAGAGAGAGAGGCGGGTCGTACTGTTCTGAAAGCAGAAATAGGAGCGGAGGAAATTTCACGGCGACGGAGGGATCTGAGGAGGACGGCGGTCGCCATTGAACCGGAGAGCTGCCTTGAAAATTGATTGTATGCTATGGTTCACTCCTGGGTCGCTAGGGTTTAGGGTTTATGAAAGAGAAGCTTTTCGGAGAGGAGAGGCGGATAGAAATAGGGGGTTAGAAGAAAATAAAAGTAAAAATAAATAGCTTATAAACACAAATAGATGATGTCAGAAGATTCTAGATACATCTCGTTGCCAAACACCTCCTAGGCAGGATTATTTCCCCAAGGTATTACAATTTATTTTCATTTTAATTGTTTTTGCAACTTAAATTTTAGTTGCACATGGATCAAGCTAGAACCGACTTAGCATAGTATCAATATATCATATGGTGAATTATGTTTTGAATTTATGAATAAAAAGATGGTATATGCTAAATTTTTAATTACTAATTCTAGTTTTAAAGTTCTATATGTTGCTTTCTAACTAATAGTTAGCTCTAAAAGTATTTATGACTTTGTCGCTGATTATCATGATCGTAATAAAATAAAAGTAGAACGAGCAGAAGAAAAAAAAACATTTTATTTTTCTTATCAGCCACCGCATAAATGGTGGAAAATGGAAATGCAGCCACCGTTCACTTGACCTACCTTTTGTTTCGTGGCCACAGCATTCAATATTCTCTTCTTTTATATCAAGGAAAAGAAAAAAAATATACACTTTTTTTAGAAGCGCAAAAGAAAAGAGAAAAAAAGAACTTGCCATTGATAGAAAGTAGAAACTATAAGCCATTAACTTTTTATATTATATCATGCAGATTTTATCGATATTCGTATGATTTGCATCAGAGTCAAATCTATTATGTTAGAGGTTAAGGGAATAGGGTATCTAAACGGTTTTTGGTTATAATCAAAATTGAACAGGAATCGACCTATTTCGGTTAACCGATAAATTCGGTTATCGGTTCATTTTCGGAGTTGAAAAAAATTCTGTTATTGGTTAATCGATACCAAAAACTGTTTTTTATTTTTATTATTGTTTTAATTATTAATGAATTAATTAAAAAGTCTAAAAAACAGTTTTATTATTACTTTATTAATTATTTTAATCATTTTAATTATTTGCTAAATATTTTATTTATTTTTAATAGGTTTCAGTTTTTTAAGTATTATTTTATTTATTTATATTATTAATTAATTTTAATTCAATTTTGCGATTAATTGAAAATCGAACCATCGGAACCGATTGGTTTTTGGTTAACTGAAAATTTAAAACGATTCGATTTTGGTTCCACTTTTTGGAGAATTTCGATTCGATGAACCGAAATCGAACCGTTTACCACTCCTAAAGGGTAGTAACATCACAAATAAAACTATGCAGTGCACACCAAAAAAAATTATCAAAAAATAAAATAAGATCAGTTTTAGCAATTTTAAGAAACATTATAGCTAGCATAGTTCTAGGATTAGGATAAATAGTTTCCAAAATGCATTAAATCTGAGTTAGTTGAGAAGTATACATGTCTTAGTTATCACCTTACTCATTAATCAAGATGGCTGAGAGAAGAAGAAGAAGAAGAAGAAGAAGAAGAAGAAGAAGAAGAAGGAGGAGGAGGAGGAGGCACAAAATCCGTAGCAACTGAATCAAATTGTTGAGGTTAGTTGATCAAGTCAATTTAAGCTAATCTTAATTGACTAATTAAATTTTTGTGATAAAACTCTCAATAATAATAATAATAATATATTTTTTAAGTGGAATATGAATATCGAGCTTATCTGCCTAGTGTCAGTTCGAATTCTACACTAAATGAGATTAGTTTATTAAACACCTTAGATAAACAATGAATTTAAACTGCACACCCATACTCATAATGAGGGTGTTTGGCTGAGCTTGCCAAACACCCTCTGATATTTGGTTAGAAAACATACCAACAACAGAGTGCTTGCAATCAAATCTCGAACTTACATATGTTGACCGAGCAAGTTATAAAAATTGTTGTAAGAAAAAGAAATTGTTCAAAAATTCAGTATTATCATTCATACTTACTATTCAGAATCTCCACTTCTTTTCTGAAAGCACTTGGAGATAAGGATTTTCTTAAAATGTACAACTTTATATCTTTTTTTATAGTAGAATTAGTATTACATTCTCAACTATTTACTCTATTTTACAACAGAAAAAAAATATTTCACAATATTATTCTTTATTTGTTCAATCTTAATAAATTTTAAAACTTATATTAAAATAAATTTAAAATACAATTATCTTGAAATTATTTGAATTTATTTCCTAACATTAGAGGCTCCAGGGATCTTATTATTAGGAAAATAATTATGTATCTTCTAAATTTTTGTTATCTTTAATTATTTTATGTAATTATATTTGATTTTAGTTTTTTTGTGTAATTTTGTATTTAAATTTGTGTATCTTTTATGTAATTTTATTTGGGTTTAGTAGTTTTGTGTAATTTTAGTTATTTTATATAATTTTATATTTCAGTTTATGTATTTTTAATGTAATTTTAATTTTACTACATTTCAAATTTTGCCAACAAGTACTTTTTCACTTGATAAATAAAATAATTATAAATTAACTTTCCATATCCATAAAATAACATAAATAAATATTCATCATTATATATTAATAAACAAAAATAAAAAGCAGCACACATTGTTGCTCTATTTTCTACACAACACAATTTTTGAAGCAAAAAAACAGCAAGATTATAGTGCATGTTGGAGCATGAATTCAAATAAAAATAGTATCGTGCGCTTAAATAGAGAAGGGTTGGAGATACCCTTAGGCTCCCTCTCTCGCTGCTCAAATCCACTTTACGGAGCTACCAAGTGAGAAATCAACCTCAACATTTTTCAAGGTGAACGATTTAAGTTTCATATTATTAGTTTCACTAGCCTATAACCTGTCGAGTTTCAACAGGGGATTATTTTATGTTATAAGTCAAAAATATGAATCTAACATTCCACTTGGGCATGTTGATTAATATCCATGCTCATTTAGAAGTTATATACCTAAAATGTCTCAAACTCAATTAAAAAGTTATTTTCCAACTCGTTTTCATCTCAAGTTCATATATTAAAATCCACTGGTTACCCAAACATGTAAATATAATTTTATTTAAATATTCAATCGATGGAATCTCATTAAAAGTCAATGTACGACTTAAAACTTAAAAGAAAATAGAAATAAAAAATAATTAAAAAAATTATACACTTTGTAAATAAGTACAATTTTAAAATACTAAACAAATTAGAACTAGAATAGATGAGTAAACAATACACAAAATGAGTATTTAAAATAAATAAGAATAAAGAATAAAGGAGATGTCACGTAGGCAAATGAATTAAGATGGTGCCTTTAATAAGTAATAATAGTATATAAGTGTATATACTTGTAGATGTTATAAATCCAACTAAAAAGTTATTTCTATTCATTCTCATCTCAAATCAATATAATAATACCTGCTAATTACTTAAATATTTTTAAATGTACAAATGTGACGTTGATTCACTAATTGATTATCCATCTCAATTAAAACCTATACATTATAAAGTAATTATTAATAATAAGTAAACAAAAGATTAAAAAATAGAGAAAATTTCCCATAGGCATGTTGATTAATGTTTTAATCCATGTAGGATTTATATAATCTTACTTGTCTCAAACCTAATTAAAAAGTGATTTCACTGCATGTTCTCATCCCAAACCCATGTATATACATTTATGCATCTCAAATTCGATTAAAAAATGATTTTACTACATGATATCGTCTCAAACCCAGTATAATACCCGCTAATTACTTAGGACATCTCCACCAGCAGCAATAAAATTATGTTGGGCGCTAAAATGAAGCTGGAATGGTTCCAACTCTGCGCTTTAAATTTTGTTGTAAAATTGCTTCAGCTACAATGTTGCATAATACATAACGCAACACTGTAGATCGAGCCGGCAAAATGAGCCCAGCCCGAAAAACCCGCCCGGGGTACCCAGGGTTTGGGTCGGTTTGGACTTCAAAATTAAAGGTCCGAAAAAAATCGGGCCTAAAAAGCCCGCCCGAAAAAAACCTCGGGCCTATCGGGCTTTGGACCTAAAAAGCCCGGGGTTTTGGGCTAAAAAAGTCCGCCCGATTTCTATTAAATATATATATTTATAATATTATTTAATATACATATCTATAATTTTTTAATAATATTAATTATAGTTTATATAATTATTTATTTTTTATTTGTAACAATTTTCTTACTAATTCACATACTGGTCAGGAAAATAAATTTTGAAAAAAATAATAACCTCATAAATCATTCAAAAATATTTTCTAAGAGAAATGATCTCCAAAAATATATACATTGATGATTAATGACCTTATAGTATGTAAAATCTATTTTGAATCATTGATATTAAATATATACTATATAATTAATTTATTTTCTTCTATTAGTTTATGCATATAAATGGGATTGACGTTTAATAATATCATTTATCTTTGATTTGTAATTACTAATTTTTTCTCCTTAAATTAAAGAATTAAAATATACTGCATTACAACATCATCGCATAAATACATAAATAGGTCAAGATATACAAGAAGCATTATCATAAGAATAAATAAGTTCAAACATATTTTTTTAAATTTAAAATATTAATTTTATATTTTAAAAAAATTAAAAATTTATCTAAAAAAAGCCCGCCCGCCCATTGGGCTTCATATTTTTAGGCCCGAAAAATTTCGGGCCCGACCCGATCCAAAAAATTTAAAAGCCCGACGAGCCCGGGGTCGGCCCGGCCCGACCCGCTACTTTGCTAGCTCTAACTGTAGATGTGCTATCTCTCTCTATTTTTTTTTTCCTATTTTTGTTGTTGTTGTTGATATTTTGGCTAGAATGGTGAATATTTATTTATGTTATTTTATGTGATGCATATTTATTTTACTTATAGAGCGAAAAGCACTCATCGAAAAAATTTGAGACGTACGTAAAATTTAAATTACACTAAAGATACACAAATTAAAATGTAAAATTATATAAAATAACTAAAATTACATAAAATATAATTATAAATAATTGTATTTTAAATTTATTTTAAAATAAGTTTTAAAAATTATTAAGATTGAATAAATAAAAAAGAATATTCTAAGATATTATTTTTCTACTGTAAAATAGAGTAGATGGTTGAGAATAAAATATTATTTTTATTTAGAATAGATATAAAGTTATGGTATTTTTGTGCAAACAATTGTAGATGCTCTTAAGCTCTTTTAAATTTTTAAATATAATTTGTTACAACATCCACTTTAATAAAAAACTTGAACATTACTAATAAAACATTATTAGTAAGTAAATAAAAGACTAAAAAGTGGACAACAACACAACTCAGTTGGTAAGACGTTTTTTCTCCAAACAATATATTGGGGGTTCGAGATGTGTGGGTGTGTGTGATATGTAATTCTCAAAAAATATTAAAAAGTGGAGAAAAATCCACTTATGCATGTTGTTTAATATAATATTCATATTCATTTAGAATTTATGTACTCGTACATGTCTAAATCCATTAAAACTGATTTTACTATTTGTTTCCGTCCCAAATACGTATATTAATACCCGCTAATCATCCAAACACATAAAATGTAAATGCCCTTTTATTTAGGTCTTCAATCAATAATTAAGTCTAGTGAAAATCGATGCGAAATTCAAATTTTTAATAAAATAGGAATAAGAAATAATTAATGAAATTCAATAATAGATATATACTAAGACAGAGACTTGATATATTGTGAAAATATGATCGCGCTAGAAACAGGCATGATCATCAAATGTTGAATTTTTTATATTGTTAATTCAAGTCTATGGTATATTCAAACTGAAACTAAAAGGTTTTAGGTAAACCGATTCATTAACCAGATGATATTTAATCTTTCACGAGTTTTAATAATCACACAATTGCTTATAGATCGTCTTGCCGTCAAAAATGGGAAAAGAGAGGATGGCCGAGAATAATTAGCCATGAACTCGTAACTCATATAATGCTATCAAAAAAATAATAATAGCATCAAATGTAATGCAAAATAATCTAATTAAGGTAATCAATTTATTGTAATAATCTAATTAAGCTAAATTGGAATGATTAGAATATAATATAATGGTGTGACAATATTTTTCACTAATTGTATTATATATAGATTCAGCTATAATTTCCACATAGAGGTGATGATCGGTTAGTCGGGTATCAGTTTACCCAAAACTGAACCGATAACTGTCGGTTATCGGGTAACCGATACCCGACATTTACGGGTTCGGTTCGGTTCTCGGTTAGTATATTTTGAAATTTTTGGTTATCGGTTATACCCTATTAACCGACGGGTAAAACCGAATAACTGAAATTAATATTAAAATACATATATATTTCAATTAATATTTAAAAAGTAAGGTATTGGTTTAACTTTATTTAAGAGTTCTTATGTGTATTTTAAGACTCATATTTTTTCTTATTAAATTTCAATTTTAGTTGTATATTTCGATTTCCCACGTTAAAAAATAATGTAATGATTAAGTGAATACAATTTTTCTTAAAAAAAGATTAAGTGAATGCAATCGGACCTCTATTTAATTCAAATTTTGACTGATATCAAAGTTTATGATAAAAAATATAAAATTTTCAATTAAAAAATATATATGTACCTTGATTATCAAATTTAGATATGTCTATTATAAATTACTTATAATAGGGAGAATTTAAAAAAAAAGGGTTAATTTCGGATACCCAAGAACCGAACCGACTAACTGAATCGGTTAATTGATTTTAGTTATTAGTTTTGTTCCAATTCGATTTCGATAACCGAAACCAAAACTATTATCACCCCTATTTCCACATGCGCACCATCCTATGCATCAATTTTTCAATGTTAGAAAAGTAACTTGTGATATTTGAAAAATATAAATGATTACTGTCAACTTGTAGCCTAAAGTTTAACTCGTTTGGATAAAAATGCAAATTTCAGAAAAAAAAAATGCAAGCTTCACTTAAAAAGTGATATTTTCCCTTGTTTCACATAAACAATTACACATTATATACACCAGACTTAGTATGAACAATCAAAATAATTGATGCCCGTTCACACACACACATCTAAGTTCTTGTACTTTTTTTTTTCTCTATATATATACTAGCCTCATTTTGTCACTTATTTTCGAATTGTATCACTTATCTACTTCCTTATCAGTGACGAAACTCTAAATATGTCTATAAAATACATGTTTCTCAGATAAACCTAAGGATTTCCACAAACTAGGAATCCAATGACGAGCTCAAAAAAATGAAACAAAATTACTATACAACAAAATCGAGCGAAAAACAATACACATAATGGCCTACATCTAGCAAACCATGAATTAGTGTATCTATATAAAAAGTTAGCAGAAGATAAACGATTATAGTTACAGAAGACGATCAAATCCGTCCAAACCAAGATGTCCGACCAAATGCAAACAAAAGAGAAGATCAAACATTTTTACCATGCACGATAATCTCGTTGCACCCTAAAGTCGAATATACCCTCCTCTTTCCGTTCTTTCCCCGTCCATACCGGCTCTCCTAATGAACGACCTCCGGTTGAGGGACCAACTTCTTTGAAAGGCTTCCCTCCTCTGCCACGCCATTGCACGGTTATACAAAGCCGGGAAAAGGAAGCACAAGAGAACAATCCCAAGCATGGCCGCACACACCATCAACACATTACGAAACCCATCCTTTAGTGTGGGGTCTCTTTGTCCGGTCCAAGGAACTCCGCCCACATTCATCCCGAACACTGTCAACAAAAGCACAAGGAACAACTGAGGTTTATGCCAAAATGCCTCTGACGTGATAGGAAATGTATTTTCAAGCTTAATGAGAAAATCTGACCTCCAGTTATTATTGATAGAGGCAGGAATATAATGGAGAGAAAAGAGAGGTAGTATAGTTTCCTATTTATTTGCTCGGACTGCCAGCTGTCTAGGCCGGCCTGAATTGCAGTGACGCGATTGGCTATGAAGCCGACATTCTCCTTTAATCTCCTTATACGGCCAATCAACTCTTCCAACGCGTTGATATCTTCACTGCCAAACCATTCTTTAGAGGAACACTTTTCCTTGACTCGGGGAAATACTTGTTCGCCGTGTGCAATCACCTGCAGTTGCCCGGAACAAGTTGGATCGTTGCTTTAAATAAGTTTTGATCTTATTTTATCAAATTCGTTCAACTATAGATGGTATCATCAAGTATTTTATCGACGCATGGATAAAATGGTGAAATACCTGCAATAGACGCTGCAAATCAAGATTCATCTTTGGGAATCTTCGGCTATCTAACATTTGTTTCTTCATAGCAAAACCACCTGCAAACAAATCAGTTGAGTATCATACAGTGATGAAGTAAATATACATGAGACACCTAGCAATCTAATAAGTCGGGAATAAATCTAACTACGATCCCTTGATCCCATTTACTTTGCTTTAAAACTCCACCTTCACCATATAATTTTTCCAGACACTCGAAATTTATTTTTTAACCAAGAATCACATCTATTGTTTTCATCTATGTTTTGAGTACACATCTTCCATCGTGTCTTATTTTACCCCCGATTATTTTCATATCGTCTAATTGGCTGCCACTATTCTACCTATGCATTTTCCTATCTTATCTTACCACTAAATATGACACACTCAACTCCTCTCGAGTCTCAACCTTTAGCCCCTTACCATTTTATTGCCCACTGACATCATTGCCAATTATTTGCCTCTTTTGTATCCACACACCATCACTTTTATCACTAGCATAAGATTGTTATCTTTGCCCCTACACATTATTCTTGATTGACATGAAAAAAGACAACTCGAAACTATAATGACTTATCAGTCATTACATGAATTGGGTTTGAGTAAATGTAACATAGACTATTATTTGGTAGGCCAGGAAAAGATTCATAAAGAAACTATTTAGTTTGAACAAAGTGATGAACTCTTAAACGAAAGATTGTATTTTTCTGTTTGGAGATTAGTGTGTGTGTGTGTCTTAGAGACAGAGACCACTGCTCTCTTTCAGTAGCTATTTGGTTTTATGTCATATTTTAAGCCACTTACAATCCAAGTTAGAACACATTCAACGAAAATAGAGATATGCTCATTTAATAACTAAAAATCGGAAGCCTAACTACCATAGTAGAACATGGAAGTTCAGCATTGATTACTTTTTGATACATATATACAGCTCCATAGATTTCTATTGTAAAATATCTAAAAAAGAAATGCTTATATTTTATGCATGATTCTGGCATTTTAAACTACGTTTAATGTGTCTCATAGTTCTAAAAGATCTTTCCCTTTTCAATTTAATTATCTACCATCTGTCATAATACTGATCAAAATCTAATCCAAGCGTCCAATTTACTCAAAGCACATTTTTAGCATCAGTATACATGATCTACTGGTATTAATAAAGTCCAGAATTGCAAGAATATCTGATTGTTTACACATCAATTTTGCAAATTCTATCATTCAGCCATACAGTTCGATATTTGACTGGCTTAAGTTTGGTTGACATATGAAGCAATGAACTACCAACAAAAAGTAATTGACTTCATTTTTTCTCTGGAAGCAACGCCCCTTTTGTCTCCAATACCTTCTATTAAATCCATGTATCTCTTCACTTCCATCAAAACACACTCTTTGCATGTTTTTTATATTTAATGGTTTTACTTTTTATTTCTCTAGGTCTATATATAACTGTAGGAGAAATAACAGTCTGCAGAAACTTTTCCTCCAAGAAGTCCTAATGGAGTAATAAGAAACCAACAAACAATCTTTGCATCAAAGGAAACGGTAAGTAAAGCAAACTTTCAAGTAAAAATCTCAATAGGATCACATTACACATAAAAACATTAAGAAGAATAAATGCCAAGACTCCAAAGCGGAACCACAAGTAACGTTGCAGATAAAGAAATATGTCCGAGCCAACAGATTAACCCTCTTGATATACCAATAGAATGACAAATAAGCACAATTAAGCTGATTTTAAAGGATGCAATAGAATACCCAATTCAAAAACTCCCTCTTTGATAATAAGGGACATACCTCTGTCCATCTCCAACTCGACCGCATCCAGCTCAATCTCAAGCTTGGTCACGACATCTTGTAGGTGATCCATGTGTGTATCGATTATGTGAACCACAAGATTCGCGATAGATTTAGGCACAGGATTATCAGCTTCCTCTGAATGATTCATAGTCAACAGAAAATCTAAAACATGTTCCCTTATCACAATCCCTCCTCTATCCCTACGCTCAATACTTCCATTACTCGAACTCTCTATGATTGGAATCTCCGACAGCAAAGACTCATTAGCCGGAGAGAATCCCAGCCTAGGAACGCGCCCTAGTGACACCGTGATCACCGAATTCTCGGTCACTCTCGCTGCAATCCTAAAGGTAAATTTGCTAGATGCAGGGCCAGGCGAATTAACTCTGAATACAAGAGCACCATCTACGTGCCCACAAAAGGGCCCGTTGCTAACGAGGGACAGTATGTCCTGGAGCTTTAGGGGTGGGGATAGGGCATCGATGAGGTGTTGAGCTAACTGTGATAGTTTGTGGTTCCCTTTTGGGAGCTCAACATGATACCAACAAAACTCTTTGCCTGCACCTTGAACAAGATCCCATTCCTTGTTGAAGTAATTCCCATCCCCATCGAATATGTAGGCCTTTTTCCTCACAACTCCAGAGTAATGTGAGTGGTGAAATAGGTTTTGCCTAAAGCTTTTCCTTTCAGATAATTCACTTTCTGTAACCTCTCCCTCACCATTTAAATGAGTAAGCTCCATCATGACCTCCCTAATAATCGATCTAATAATAAGAATAATAAAGTTACAGTATGGATTTATTAAAGAAAAGACCACAATTTCTGAACACCTCTTATTCAACTTGTATACCTAATTTCATAGTTCAAAAAACTTCACCACCCCGGAAAATTTATGGAGTTTGCAAGAATTATCGCCAAGAATCAAGTCAATGATTTCATCATCACCAATGAATCACTCATGAAGAGAACAGAAAAATTAAAGTTGAAATCACTACTATTGAAGACTTGCTATTTTGTAACGCCATCAAAATCATACATCATTATCGCCCAGAAAAGAAGGGGGAGAAATCCCACAAAATAAGATATACATTATTCAATAAAATCTAAATAATTACCTGAATTAACCCAAAAGCTTGGAACGCTAAAAAGCCAAGTCCTGAACGAATATAGCCCAAATAAAATCAGGTAAAACCCAAAAAATAAAGAAATTAAAGATTCAATCTTGAAAGAGGTCCTACTCTCCTCCAACAAAACCCCTAAAGAAAGACCAAATAAAGAGAAATCACTCCGATCTTTTTATTCAAAAACTATATTAAACATTGGTCAAACAGTGGTGGATAAAACGAGGACGATACAAGCGCAGCGGAAAAGATAATTGCCAGAGATTAGTAATATTCAACATGGAGATTGTTGCTTCCTGGAAGTTTCTTCATGCACCACCATAACCAGCAAAAACTGTACATTTATATTTTTTTAATTGCGAATGGTCTCTGTTTAACTACTTCTACTAAAAAAAGTAGCATTATGGTATGGTTTTATTAAAAGAGTTTAGACTTAATTGATATATAATGGAGATTAATGTGAGCAGGGATTTGGAAATTTTGAAATGCAACGAATAGTTGGAATGTGGCATAGAGAGTTCAGATTTACAGATTCGAATGGTTTGTTGCAACTGGCAAGACTGAAACACAAAATTTGTATGTAAAGATTTTGTTATGATTCTTTTGCATGTAAGTAGGAAAAAGTCTCTTTGGACATCACTTAACTTTGTAATTTTATGATTAGGAAGTTTTGTGTGATATATCTTATCAGTTAAATTATATTAAATTATTTATAAAATAAAAATTTAATAAAATAGGAAATATGTCATTTATTGAAAAGTAGAGAAATATAAAAAGAATAAATGTAGAGAGAATAATGAGTTTATTATAATGGAGATCAAAATATATTTATTTATAGAAAGATATTCCATCCGTCCGCTTAAAACGTCCTTTTCTTTGAATACGGTTATTTAAGAAAAATAGATTAGAAGTTAATGACTCTCTAAATTATGTACAGTGTACACACGTGAATATCACTAAAATGAAAAGAAGTCAGACAACTCATATGCTTGCTAAAAGTATCTCCCTCCAAATTCATAAGTAAATCAGCGCCAAACAAATGAAAATAAAAAGTAGTACTGCTTAATTCAAATTCAAACTTCGAACACTTATATATACATCAAAATGATACAGATGGTTTTCCCCTAGATAAGCTTAAATGTTCAGCTATAAGTAAGCTTACAAAAATTAGCTATACACAAGTTCACAATCTTCAATGGCTAGAAAAAATCTAACAACTTCACAACGAAATCAAATCGTCCAATGTCTTCTTCAAAACAAAGAAAGAAGGAAACCTTTGAGGGGAAATTCAATGAAGTTGCAAATGATTTCTAGTGACGAGAAAGGCGGTGAGTCGACTCTGGACTGTAACAAAGAAACAACAAGATGAAGGTCAAGTCATACACTTAACAAATGGTAAGACAAATATGAATAGAAAAAAGAGAATTCATATTGATTTGGAATCAATAGCAAGTTTAGATCTTTTCAAAAGAGGCACTATAAGAAAATTAACAATGAACATCAATTGTAGTAAGAGCACTGTGGGTAGATGAGTGTTAAAGGGGCTGATTAGAGCTCACACTAGTGCTATAAAGCCTGACTTAACTTCACCTAACAAGTTGTTAAGGTTAAAGTTTTTCTCTTGAAGCACTAGAAGTTAACAGAATTCTCAAGTCTAACAAATTTAGGAGCATGCATAACACAATTCACATTGATGAAAAATGATTTTACATAAGCAAAGGAACACATAAATTTTATTTGACCCCGGGAGAAGCAGACCCTCACAGAACATGTAAGAGTAAGAAATTCATAACCAAGGTCATGTTTATGTATACTGTGTGTCGACCTATGTTTGCTGTGGATGGGAGCTTAATATTTGATGGCAAGATAAGCATTTTTCCATTCACACAACAGGTTCCGGCACAAAGAAAAATAAAAACAGAGCAGCTAGAAAATTGAAACAAAACCAATAGAATCGATTACTAATGAGGTGATCAAAAACTGCTTGATAAACCAGGTATGAAAAAGTAATCATTTATGTATGCATTGTAAGAATCCATTACATGAAATGCAGTTAGATTCAAATATAAAGTAGCTATGAAAAATCTGTTAATGTAAGCATTTTTCATTAGTTTAGTTAATGTACAAGTATATTTAATTTTTTTTTTTTTTTTTCAGATTATACCAGCCATCAAGGCTAAATGGCCAACATGTGCAAGTAAAAATATATTTATACAACAAGACAATGCAAGACCACATATCAAAGATAATGATCACAATTTAGACAACATCACGCTCGATGGTTTTAACATAATATTAGTACAAAGAACCACCAAATTCTCCAGACACTAATGTGAATGATTTGGGTTGGTTTAGGCAATTCAATCAATACAAATTGATTCAGTAGCCTACACAGTAGATCAATTGGTGAATGCAGTGGAGTTATCATTTGAACAGTTATCACCAACAACATTGAATAATGTGTTCCTAAGCTTGTAAGGTTGTATGATAGAGATTATGAAGGTTAGGGGCCAGAATTGCTACAAGATCCCACATATGAAAAAAGGAACACTGATTAGAGAAGAAAGGCTTCAGGGGGACTTGGAAGTTTCAGAGGTTCTAGTACAGAAATGCATAACCTATTTGATCGAAGCAAGGAGTTTGGAAGACATAGGAGATCTAATGAATGACCTAGGTGTTGCAAGAATTGAAGAATGACAACCTTATTTGAAAAATGACAGCAATGGTATTTTTTTTGAAGATAGGTGTTAAAGGGACTGGTTTTTGAAGAATGACAGCCACTATAGTAAATTTTTTTGAAGAGGCAGCCACCATGATAAGAATGAGAGTCACCAGGGTTTCCTAAGTTTTTTTTTTAAGAATGGCAGCCACCATGGAGATCTAATGATTTAAAGAATGGAAGCTTGGTGATTTTTTTGAATATGCGTATTAAAGGGATTGATTTTAGAAGAATGACAGCCAACAATGCAAGTTTTTGAAGATTGACAACCACCATGCTAAGTTTTTTTTTTGAAGAGGCAGCAGTCACCATGAAGATCTAATGAAAGACCTACGTATTGCATTGTAAATATTTTGAAGAATCCTTTATTTGTAAATTATAAACTTTTTGAAGACCATGATATTGAAAGTCTAATGAAAGACCATGGTTTGAATACTAATTAAACTGTAAACTTTTGAAGAATGGCAACCACCATATATGGTTTGAATATTCAAGAGTTTTCGAGATCTACAAATCATCAACACAATGTCATTCAAATTATAAGATTATACAACAATCACTAAATCAGTCACTATGAATACACATAAGATCATCATTCACAATTAATCAGCCACAACTCAATCATAAAACCAGCCGCAAATCACAATCAATCAAGACTCACAAGATCGTCAACCAACTATTCACAAAATTATCACAATTAATCAGCCGCACACCACAATTAATGAAGGATCACAAGATCATCAACCATCGATTCACAAAATTACCACAGTTAATCACCATAATTCTACAAAATCAGCCACAATTAAGATTTAAAATTAAAACTAAAATAAAGGAGTAGAAATTACCTATTTAAACAAAGTAGGAACCAAAATTCGAAGCATGATTTTCCTTCTTTCTTGCATCTCTGGAGACCATTTATATTCACGTTCCATTTCCTCCAGCCACATGTCCTCTGTGTCGAAAATACTTAATAGAGGGGCGGGAGACTCAAAAATGGCTGAGTCGAGTTCCGACCACGAAGATAGTGTGTCTTCAACCGATATTGCTGCAGAGTTGGCTCTTTTTCACTGTCGACGATGACATCTCCGAGTTTGATTTTAGTGTTCTTCGAACATGCAACTTCGAGAGAGAGAGAGAGGGGGGGCTTGGCTGGATATGATACAATTTTTGAGAGAGTGAGAGATGGCTTGGTTGGGTACAATTCCATCTTTGAGAGAGAGATGGAAAAAATTTGGTTTTGAAGGAGGAAGATAAATGGTTCAGTGGATTGAGCGAGAAAGATAGATGTTCTTTAGAGTGGAAAAGAGAAATGGTACGACTGTTCACAGAGAGAAAAGGAAAAAGGTTTGTGTTCCAAGAGAAAAGTCAAAGTAATTAATGTGTGTTTAGAGTAGTTGGGCCTATCATCAAAGACAATTAAAGAGCTTAATTGTTTCCTAGAATAGAAATGAGACATTTGAAATGGGACAACAAAAAAAGGAAAATGAGACATTTTAAATGGGACAGAGGGAGTATAAAGCTAGAGTTAGGAGGTAATCTGTGCCATTAACAATTGATCATAACAATACAAGGTGTATATATATATATATATACATGAAGTGATTATTGTAATAATCATAATTAACCAATAAATTACGAACTTCTGAAATCGTCTGAATTCGTTGTGAAATCGTCTGAATTCGCCGTGTAAGTATCTGAATATAGAAAATTAAAAATTCACCCCTCATGGGATTCGAACCCATGCGTTTGAATCCATCAAGTAAGGTGATGAATTCACCGTAGATCTTCATAAATCAAGGACTAGAAATGATTATTATTTTATACTTTAAGATTGATTTGTATTTGATCTCATTCCTATATATATATAGGAAGTTGATCAAATGGGGGGATTTTATATATTCATTTGCGGTAACTGTTCTCATATGCACAATCAGTGCGATTACATGTACAACAACACGAAGTATATGAACATAACAATGAATTGGAATGTGATAGCATTAACAAAAACTACAATTACATGAATAACAACTCGAATTATACGAACAACGAAGAATATAATGTGAGATCCAAATAGCGAAAATTTAGGGATTTGATTATTTTATCATTAAATAATTCTGAGTCGCCCGATGTTATTCAATCCAACGCTAGTTGTTAGTTCTTAGTTATTATTTAAAAAAAACAATTCCCTCTATAACCAACCTCTCTCTCTCTCTTTCTCTCTCTCTCTCTCTATATATATATGTATATATAGAGTTTGGTTCAAATAAGAACCATTCTTATCCTAAAAACTAAGAACCAAATGAATTCGTTATGAAAGTTAATGAATCCATTGAGAAAGTTAATGAATTCAAAATTCGAATTTTTCACCGTGGTTCGAATCCCATGAGGAGTTTAAAATTCTATTTTTGGATTCGATAATTTTCTCGGATTCATCAACTTTCACCGTGAATTCATCGGCTGTTCTCACGTTCTCACAATAAAATGGTTCTCACGTTAACCCTCCCCTATATATATATATATATGTGTGTGTGTGTGTGTGTGTGTGTTGGTTATGGTGAGAAAGCTCCTCAATGTACGAAAATAGGAATAGTAGCACATCTTTCATATTTGTGTAGACAATCGAATTACTATATTGCACATGTTAGTTTAGCACATATTTCATCAATTCGTAGCACATATGCTAAATATATTAGTTTAGCACATCTTTCATGGCAACAGAAGACAAGAAGAGTTCTAGTGTCGCACAATAATCCATATAGCACACAAAACAAAACCCAGAATAAGACCGAAAATTAAATCTCAACCATTGATATAGCAAATCAAAGGCCCAGATTCATTCTTATTTCCTACCAAATTATCATTTCCTACCTGATCCATCTCTTATATATATATATATATAAACAGTCCCTCTTAAATGCTCAATTCTAAAAAAAAATTGTGTCATTAAAACCTTGCCACCAAAATTCAATGGGATAAAATCATGGTCAAAGTAAAAAGAATGCATGCCCTCCCTTCAAGAATAATCATTGTAGAACTTTGAGTTAGTATATGCTTATCTTGTGTATCAACTTTCTGAACGTCGATGTTGGTAATGCTTTGCAAATAAGTCGACATATTATTACTTAAGCAAATCTTTTATGTACCCTCCTTCAAGTAAGTTGCGTGATACAAGTGATATTGTTTTCATATAAGACTACTACTTAGACATTAGTGATTGAATATTCATGTGTTTCACTAGTTGTTTCGTTAAAAACTTCAAGTAAGAAAACCTCATAAAAAAATTTAGTAGGGAAAAGAATACCACCATTTGGTCTTTAGAACCGTTTGATTTTTAAAGTATAATCTTTGAGATTATTTAGAAGTTATTGTTTCCCCTCAAAATAACAATCTTAAAAGTCTACGCATCTCAATATCATGGATATAAAGGAGAGATTTGGTAATGAATATGCTAGATTATCATTATTTCTCTTCTTTAAGCTCATGGGTAAATTTTTTTACATGATATATTATTCACTGAATTTCATTTCATATATCCATAACTCATTTGTGCAACACAAGTTGTATTAACGTAATAGAGGACAATGAAGGATATAATTCACATTTATCTTCAGGAGGATTTAATTTAGTCAGTACCATTAAACTATTTCTAACTTGACATCAGACATGTTACGAATTTATTTTTTCTTTATTTTAGGAATCTTGATTTATTCAGGGACTTTCATATAGATTTTCTCGTCCAATGACATTTACAAATGCACGGTGCTCATTAAATGGATATCTAATTTCGTGATTATTGGCATAGAGATAAAAAATAGACATGATATCAATCTATAACACAAGAATATATTTGATCAAAATTTATTTCGGATTTCTGCTTAAACTCTTTGCTACTAATTTCGCTTGATTTCTCATCACCATATAGTCCGTATTTAGCGAGTCAAGTTCTAGCTCAATTTTTTTTAATATTACTTGGTGCTTCTGTCAGTCCAACTATCATTTGTTCTAGATCTAGAATATCAAAATGAACAAACAATTCGTTAAGGCAAAATGTATAGTCGACAACTGTGATTATACATTTCTCCCATATTCACAAAGTTCATAAAACCATATTCTCATCATTTCCCATAGTATTTTGAGATACAAAACGATCAGATCAAAATACTATGGGAAATGATGAATATGGTTTTATGTTATGATTATTTAGCAAAGGTAAATGCATTCAGATTCTCGTATCCAAATCCTCTTACGAAGGTATATGTGTTGGATTTGTATCTTGAAAGCGATTTGGTTGAGCTTGTATACAATGTTTCGTTACCACTATTACAATCTCCTATCCGATTTGAATACTTGATTGCATATATCTGTGTCCCTTATCTCATATAAGTTAGATCATACGATTGTGTAGAAGATCACGAAGTGCGTATGATTGGTCAAGCTTAATGAGATATAAAAGTTTCACTGGTGAGGCGACTTAAGGACGAGTTGTCGGTTTAGTGCGGTATAGATAAGAAGTGACTTGACTTAGTTGCTTGTCTATGCTGGTACGTCTCTAACGTATTGAAGGATCACAGTGAGATGTGTTCTTCTTTCTGACCGTCGTGAAGAACCAAGATCTCGGTGACTTACGATGATCTAAACCTCGATAAGGTATTAGGTGAGTATGAGTTGCTGACCATCACTTTGACTTGTTATGAGTGAGGGTTATATGTTCTAACCCAAGATTCTCCGCATCTTGGGTGGTGGCAGTGCTTGTATGTCACGCTAGTTATTTGTATCGAGTCACCGTATCCGCTTAGGATGATGACGCCCCTAAGGAGCTCAAAGGTTTATTGTACTAAACCCCGCGAGTTGAGTTAGCTCAAGTACAATAATAAGGTTGAGTGGTACTACTTAGGAAATGAAGTTATTAATCGTTTTAAGCGATCGATTGCTATAAATGATTAATGGACGTTCGATATCTTAAATACTGAGGATTCGTAATGTCTAAGTGCAAGTTCGACTCAACTTCGGTAATAAAGGGTAAGTCAAGATTTATTCTCTAGTGGCATGAATAAATGTTTATAAATTAATTTATGTTCAGGTGAACATAAGATAATTAATTTATTTGAGGCCCATCTTTATTCCTTGCATTTGATCCTGGTTTGGCCCATCCAGACCCGTAGCTCAAGAAAATCGGCGCCTAGTAGCTCTCTAAGGCAAGATTTTATTCTCTTTATCCACAAGGATATAATTATATTTATGGTATATGCATAGATCCTTTCCATATAAGATTATGGTAATAATCCTGAGAGTATGGAAATAATCCTGAGAGTATGGAAATAATCCTAAGATTATGGTAATATTCCATATAGGATTATGGTAATTTCCATATAGGATTATGGTAATTTTCATATGGGATTAAGGTAGTGCATTATAAATATAAGGTATGAGATAAAGTCTAGGTTAATGCTCACATAATTAACACATTATTTTCGGTCATCTCATTGTGTTTGAGAGAGAAAATTTTCGTGAGTTTTAGTGAAGAGAGCAAAGGGTGATTTTCCGAAGCATTCTCCATAGATCGCCCTCACCGACGCGTTGGAGATTGGGCATCCGGATACGATCCGAAGGTCAGCACGAGTCTCGACCATTCGATCCGCTCATCCCGCTCGATCCACCTCGACAGCGGATCCAAAGGTAAACACGTGAAAACCCCTACGTGTTGCGATTAATTATATAGACGCATGCTAGGTTTATAATCAATGTATGGTGAATTAAACACCCAAGATGGATCCTCGGGCGAGGTTAACATATGTTTTCCTACAATTGGTATCGAGCACGGGATCGAATCTTCGCTCGTTGGATTAATTCACGTTTGATTATTACGTGCGCTTTATTAATTGTGGATCCGCCGTGGCTCGCTTATTATTTTGTCGGATGTTATTGTTTCACCACGAGAAAATCCGTGGTTAGATTAGATTTTATTCTGTAAATCTTATCTGTAAAAGAAGAACGAAGAACGAAACGACGGGAAAACAGTCTCTCTGGCGATCGTCGGGCGGTTTCATGGCGAGCCTCGCGGTCGCGAGGGCGATCGCGAGGGCAGCGCGGCGACGGGCGGCGTTCGCAAGAAGATCCTCGGCGCCTAGCGAAGCGAGCTCGCGGTCGCGAGATTACCCGCGAGCTCGCGGCGTCGCGGCTAGCGAGGCGGCGACGGCTGCGCCGCCGCGAAACCCGGCGCATGAGCGCACTCGCGGTCGCGAGGTACGGCCGCCGGGCGACGACGTCTCGGCAGACGTTCGCGCCGGGCGGTGGCCACGCATGTTCGCTTTCGTCGGTCGCGATCGCTTTAGCGATCGTAGGTAGCCCATGGCGAGGGACACGCGAGCAGCGCGGCGGACAAGAGGGTCGGCGCGGGTCGGGCCTTGCCTCAGCGCGTGCGCCAAAGACAGACCGACCGACCCGCACCGGTTTTTCAGATTTTCGGTCCGTGCTCTGCACGCGAGGCCCATTTGTTGAATCCGTCCGTGCCCGTGCACACGAGGCCGTTTCAAGTTTAATTTGCACTTTGTAAATCTATGTAATAGATTAGATTTAAATGTGCGTGTTTCACGATTGGGCGCGATGAACGCGTTTTATTTTATTTTATCGCTCATATGCATGTCGTGGATGTTTAAATTATGCAAGTAGCATGCTATGTATGTTTATATTACGTTGACAAACCTTTATGTGTTTTACGTAATTGGACGCATATAGTAAGCATGCTAGGTTTATCGCGCTTATCAAGCATATTTTAGAATTTCGCGAGCATGTTTTACATGTTGAGTTCTATAGAAAAGCATGCTGGGATTACGTGATCTCGCATGGACAAACCTTTTGAATAAAAAGACTAAGCAAGCAACCGACAAATTAATTTTTCAAATTAAAATGTTAAGACCTCCAATTTTCGATCTCTAAACAAAGTGAGACGCACTGTGAGTAAACGCCCACACGGGTGGCTTGCTTCAGACTGCTTATCATAAGTTTGTTAGATGAGATTTCTAAATAAAACATTTTAAATCTATTGAGAAGTGGGAGTTTCATGTAAACGCCCACACGTGGCTGCATGTGCGATTTTCATAAGTTCTCTAGAGATAGATATAAAATGAGATAACAAAAGAATTTGAATTGGGCGGTATGGTCCGAGTGGGTATACCAATTCTAAGAATTCATTTTCATTGTTAAAATTGTGGTCATTGCTTAGACATCACCTCAAGTACAACTTCCCATGAAGTCCCTTCTTGCGATAGTGATGTGGTCTAGTAAGGTCCAATCGTTAATTTCATTTGTCGTAAGGATAAGTTGACATGGATTGAAATTAAACGACTAAAAGGTATTTTTAGTGCAGTCGGGGGTTCATGTAAACGCCCACACGCGTGGCTTGCATGTGGAATTCCTTGGGCGATTGGAGGTTTCAATTAATATTGTTTTATCAAAAGGTTACAATATTATTATTACGAATTATATGCGATTGTATGCTTATGTGTTTACATTATCGTTTCGATATGTCTCTTACGCCGATTATCAATATGCTCGCACAAAATCCGTTATCGGTCCAAATTTCATCGAGTGGAAACGAAACATGGAATATGTTCTTATCATTGAAGAACACATGTTTGTCCTCACTACTCCTAAACCCGATGCCTTTATCGACGATCGACTAATGAAGCAATGAGAGTCAAGCGGACTTTGGAATAAGTCAAACAATATGGCTAAATGCTATATGATGACTACGATGTCCAAAGGCTTGCAGCTGCAGCATCAGTCGATGGTAGACGCGACTGATATTTGGTCAAGTCTCGAGAGTAAGTTTGGGCAGTCGGATCGGACAGTCCGCTCCACACAATGAGAGAAATCTTGGCGTGTAAGATGGAAGAAGGAAGTTCGGTCCATGAACATGTCTCCCACATGACTCATCTCATGGATAGTCTTGATCGGTTGGGAGGAGGTATTGACGGCGGCCAAGGTCGATATCATCCTCAATACACCGCCCAAGTCTTTTGAGAACTTTCGGCGTGAATGCGATCATGAGCAAGACCGAGTTTACACTTAGTCGGTTGTTTAATGATCTCGTTGTTGCGGAAGGAGTTATGGGAAAAGGAGCACATGCTCTTGCTAGCACATCTAAGGGCCCAAAATTTTCGTTCAAAATGGAAATAGAAAAGGGGTACCAAAGGTGGTAAAGGCGAGGAAATAGTGGGAGTAATGGGAGCAAGAACATGGTTGCCACGGAGGCTTGAAGAAGTCGAAGGAGAAGGGCAAATGCTTCAAGTGCGGTAAGACCGGGCATTGGAAGGCCAAGTGCCCTATGCTCAAGGCTCAAGGTGTGGTTGCTTTAGTAACTGAAACATGTTTAGCGACTTGTTCTACCCATTCTTGGGTAGTAGACACTGGTAACCGATCATGTTTGTTACACCTGTGGGTTCCTGCGGACAAGGAGCTGTTTGATGGCGAGATAACGATCTCCATGGGCAACGCGGAAAGTCAAGCGATTGCGGTTGGAGATGTTTCTTTATGTTTTGGGACAGTTTTAGTTTTGAAAGGCGTTTTATATGTGCGGATTTTCGGTGGAACCTTGTTTCGCTTCAAATTATTTACTCATGAATATTACGTTATTTTGATAGTGGTGTTTCTATCATAAGAAGTGACGAAGTTATACGTGTTGGCACCTTATATAATTCGCTTTATACTATTTACGCAAAACATAATACCTATAACTATGTTGCATCTTCATCAAACCCCAAAAGAGAAAGTTTTCTTCAGAAGATGACTCCACTTTTCTCCGGCATCTTAGATTAGGTCACATCAATCTAAATAGGATCCAAAGGCGGCTAAGAATGGGCGTTGGGTAATCTCACGGTTAATCCGTTCCCAATCTGCGAATCTTGTATAGAAAGTAAGATGTCGACCGGACCTTCAAAGCGAAGGGTTATAGAGCCAAAGAAATGTTGGAGTTAGTCCATTCGACTGTGGACCGATGTCCACACAAGCTCGTGGAGGGTATGCAGTATTTTGTCACTTTCATTCGACGATTACTCAAGGTACGGATACGTATACCGCCCACCGCAAGTCGAATGCTTTGAGAAATTCAAAGAGTTTAAGGCGGAAGTGGAGACGAAGCTAGGTAAAGTATCAAGTCATCTGGCTCGATCGCGGTGGCGAATACCTCAAGAACGAGTTTATGGACTATCTAGTGAAGTGTGGGATTACCTCCCAACAAGACTTCACCGGGCACACCACAATGACAAAATGGTGTGTCGAGCGAAGAAATAGGACTCTTTTAGAAATGGTTAGATCAATGACGAGCTATGCAACATTGCCTATTTCGTTACGGGGTATGCCTTAGAAAGCAATGCATACTTGCTAAATCTAGTACCATCCAAGTCGGTCGAAAAGACCCCTTTCGAGTTGTGGTTTGGTATGCAGCCTAGTTTAAGCCACATAAAGATATGGGCGATCCGAGACGTGTCTTTGAATAAGAAGGCGACAAGTTGGAGGCTAGATCGACGCAAGGTCGTTTATTGGCTATCCTAGAGGAGCGAAGGTGGTTTATTCTATAGTCCTAAGGATCGAAGGTCATTATTAGCACTAATGTCCGATTCTTAGAAGAGGATTATATGAAAATCATAAGTCCAAAGTTGAAATCATTCTTCAAGAATTAGAAGATGATCGTATTCCACCACCGATTAGGCGAAAGTACGAGATGTCGAGTCTAGTGGGAGGATCGACATCGATACTTCAAGAAATTGAAGTGGGTCGAGTTCCACTGGAGATACCGACCGCATAAGTGGTACCTACACAGCAAGTTGTGCAAGTTAGAGAACCACAAGTATCTGCACCCACCGTTACCATTGTGCTGAGAACCTCGTCGTAGTGGGAGGGTTGTTCATCAACCGAGCGATTTATGTTCGTGGGTGAATCTTGAATTTAGTCCCGACAAGCGAACATGCAATAATCGACCCATGGACATATAAGGAGGCGATACAAGATATTGATGCAAGATCATGGCACACCGCTATGGACTTAGAAATGGAGTCCATAACGCTATGGATGTATATGAAAGACACTCTACCGATGGCAAGGAAGCCATAGGTAGTAAGTGGATATACAAGAGGAGAGAGATTCGATGGAGAGGTTTCGCTTTTAAAGCCGAGCTTGTGGCGAAAGGGTACACTCAGTTGAGGGCATCGATTTCGATGAGACCTTTCGCTGTAGCAATGCTCAAGTCCATCGAATTCGCCATAGCAGCCCACTTAAAACTAGAGGTTTGGCAAATGGATGTTAAAACCGCTTTTCTAAGCGGTTACCTTGAGGAAGGTAGAGACATCTATATGCAAAGAACCCGAAGGTTATGTGGTAAAGGGTGAAGAGCATCTAGTATGGAAGCTTAAGAAATCCATTTATGGACTTAAGCGAGCCTCCGATCATGGAACTTACGCTGACGAGGTAGTAAAGTCTATGGATTTACCAGTTGCTAGCGAGAGTTGTGTGTATCGGTTAGATGTCAACGGTGATGTGGTATTTCTTGCACTTTACGTAGATGACATCCTTCTAGTTGGCAACAACGTGAAGTCGTTATCGACGTAAAGAGTTGGCTATCCGATCGTTTCAAATGAAAGACTTAGGAGATGCAAGTACATTCTTGGGATCAAGGTTTACCGAGATCGCAAGAAAATGTTGAGCTTATCTCAGCGTCTTACATTGATATCGTGATTACTCGTTTTAGTATGCGGACCGCCAAGAAAGGATTGCTACCTTCGGACATGGCGTTCCTTTATCTAAAACGCAGATCACCTATGACGCAAAGGAGATAGAGGAAATGAGACAAGTTCCTCACGCCCGCCGTAGGAAGTCTCATGTACGCAATGCTATGCACGAGCCCGATATACGCTATGCGGTGAGCATAGTAGCTAGATATCGATCTAACCTCGACAAGCTCATTCGATCGCAGATAAAGCATATACTCAAGTACACGAAAGGACTCGAGATTATAGGCTAGTTTACCATGCAGATAGTCTAATGCCTTTGGGTTATCTGACTCGGATTTCCAAGTCGACCGTGATGAGAAAAGTCGACCTCGGGCTATGTGTTTACCTTGGGAGGTGGAGCCGTATCTGGCGGAGTGCAAAGCGGCGATGCATTGCGGACTCTACCATGGAAGCCGAATATGTAGCGCTTGGAGGCTTCTAAGGAGGTGTATGGTTGAGAACTACCTCATGGATCTAGATGTGGTACTGGTTTGCCCAAGAGTATCATAGTTTTCTGTGATAACTCGGTGCGAGGCAAACTCGAAGGAACCACGGACCCAAGGCGACCAAACACATAGAGAGAAAGTACCATGTCATACGAGAAATCGTTAGGCGAGGTGGCGTCTTGATTGAAAAGATTGATCGACGGAAAATCTAGCGGATCCATTCACGAAGAGCTCGCCGCAAAAGTCTACGATGGACACGTTAGAGGACTTGGATTGCGCTTGATGGCACCCACTTAGAAAGGAAACTTTTGTATAAGTGGGAGAAGCAAAGTGATGGTTGTTTGTAATAGCTAGTAGAAAGACACATTGTATACTAAAAGTTTGCTTTAGTATAAGTGGAGATTGTTGGATTTGTTCTTGAAAGCGGTTTGGTTGAGCTTGTATACAATGTTTCTGTTACCACTATTACAATCTCCTATCGATTTGAATACTTGATTGCATATATCGTGTCCCCTTATCTCATATATAAGTTAGATCATACGGTGTGTGAAGATCACGAAGTCCGTATGATTGGTCAAGCTTAATGAGATATAAAAAGTTTCACTGTTGAGACGACTTAAGGACGAGTTGTCGGTTTGAGGCTGCAGTATAGATAAGTGACTTGACTTAGTTGCTTGTCTATCTTGGTACGTCTCGGCGTATTGAAGGATCACGATGAGATGTGTTCTTCTTCCGACCGTCGTGAAGAACCAAGATCTCGGTGACTTACGATGATCTAAACCTCGATAAGGTATTAGGTGAGTATGAGTTCTTGACCATCACTTTGACTTGTTATGAGTGAGGGTTATATGTTCTAACCCAAGATTCTCCGCATCTTGGGTGGTGGCGATCTTGTATGTCACGCTAGTTATCATGTCGAGTCACCGTATCCGCTTAGGATGATGGCGTCCCTTAAGGAGCTCAAAGGTTTATTGTACTAAACCCGCAGGTTGAGTTAGCTCAAGTACAATAATAAGGTTGAGTGGTACTACTTATGAAATGAAGTTATTAATCGTTTTAAGCGATGATTGCTATAAATGATTAATGGACGTTCGATATCTTAATCACGGGATTCGTAATGTCTAAGTGCAAGCCCGACTCAACTTGGTAATAAAGGGTAAGTCGGCATTTATTCTCTAGTGGCATGAATAAATGTTTATAAATTAATTTATGTTCGGTGAACATAAGATAATTAATTTATTTGAGCCCATCTTTATTCCTTGCATTTGATCCTGGCTGGCCCATCCAGCCCGTAGCTCAAGAAAATCGGCGCCCTAGTAGCTCTCTAAGGCAAGATTTTATTCTCTTTATCCCACAAGGATATAATTATATTTATGGTATATGCATAGATCCTTTCCATATAAGATTATGGTAATAATCCTGAGAGTATGGAAATAATCCTGAGAGTATGGAAATAATCCTAAGATTATGGTAATATTCCATATAGGATTATGGTAATTTTCATATAGGATTATGGTAATTTCCATATGGGATTAAGGTAGTGCATTATAAATATAAGGTATGAGATAAAGTCTCTGGTTAATGCTCACATAATTAACACATTATTTTCGGTCATCTCATTGTGTTTGAGAGAAAATTTTCGTGAGTTTTAGTGAAGAGAGCAAGGGTGATTTTCCGAAGCATTCTCCATAGATCGTCCTCACTCGACGTTGGAGATTGGGCATCCGGGATACAGTCCAGAAGGTCAAAGCACGAGTCTCGACCATTCGATCCGTTCATCCCGTTCGATCCACCTCGACAGATCCAAAGGTAAACACGTGAAAACCCCTACGTGTTGCGATTAATTATATAGACGCATGCTAGGTTTATAATCAATGTATGGTGAATTAAAATATCCAAGATGGATCCTCGGGGCGAGGGTTAACATATGTTTTCCCTACAATATGGAGTGATGTGATTTCTTCGAGGATTTTTATCTTTAACACCAATAAGTCTCAAACATTTCTGACGTCAAGGAGCATCAACTGATTTATTTTGTCTATAAAGAACTTCGATTCTTTCTTAATGCATATACAGCTAGTATATGAGATACAACCACTCTATACTTTGGAGGCTAATAACTTGACTAGCTTAGTGCGTTAATCTAAATAAATTATCTAACAAGAATTTTACGACATTCAATCATTCATATTTCATAGCTCTCCCTAATATCAAAAATATTTTGAGTTGGATTAAGAAATCAACATACCAATTGCTAAAATGATCCCTAATTATTGGCTCTAGAAATGTCATTCTAATGGAGTATACACAATTTCTTAGAGCCCGTATAGGTACTTTTGGTGGTGATACAAAATTAACAGAATGGAAAATTATCGTCTAAAGGCATTTTAATCACACTAATTATAAATGGGGACGAACTAAATATTTATACCTTTCTAATAATTTGAGGACTTGAATTTGAAAATCATTGCAACATAATTAGTAGATACAATAATACATCATATATAATCGATTATATATCTATCAAAAAATCAACTAAGCTCTTCCATAAATATTATATATACAAAGATCATAATATCATACAATATATATATTTTCATCAAAAACGATATCAATGTTCTTTATATATAATAGTTAAATAATGAAAAGATAAATCAAATACCAAGAAACACTAATAAAAGTTTGCAAAACTTCTGTTCCCATTTTTTTCCTTTCAAAAATTAATATCATATGATTTATTGATACTAATATTTTTCTTACCTAAAAATTTCATTGATCTTTTGAATTGTCAAATATAATTGTTCAAACAATATGTTAAGAATATTACCTTGCATGAAAGACATGATTTTTTCCTAGGACATACAACTAACAATAAAAATAGAATAATAATGATAACGTATTATAAAATAAATAAAAGAATAACAGATAACAAATATAGAGATAATTTTGAATTCATTATAATAAAGACCAAATGTTTCTAGTTATAGGGAGACACAAAATTAGATTATACATTAGTCATCATTATATATGGTATATATCTTCCAAACTTTTCACATAGGATTTGCATAATATTTTCGATGTAAGGTCTCATTTTATATACTTTTAAATGATGCATTTATTATTATTACATTTTAATTTATGACACTTGTATCTAATAAAGTTTCAACTTTCAAGAGGCAGACACTGACGGATGACCAATTAATTATACAATCAAGCAAATAAATAATTGATAAAAGAATTAAAGTAATAATAAAACGTACACTACCATCTAAGCAAGGCCAAGCCCTAGAGTTTGGGTGCATTGTTTGAACTTTGTAGTGGTCTGGGTTAAGTAATGAAAATTAAAGATATTTATAAATTTGTGAGATAGTATCACAAAACAAAAATGACATATTGTTGGAAATTTTAGTATGGACCAACATATGTTAAATTAGATGTGCATAATTGTCTAATACAATTAACATAGTCTATTAAAGATTTAATTTTGAATTAAAGAATTTTTAATTGTTATGAAATTTAATTAATGTGTAGATAACATAAAGATAATTTTATTTTATATAATAAATCTATCCTTCTACCTAATTATCCACGCATACCGATTATGTGGTGGAAGATCCATAGAAACAAATCCAATTCAAGGATATAAATCAAGATCTACTATGAGTTCAGGTAGACTTCTATTTTAATATTCGATCTTGATAATTCACTTGAACAATTTTAAGGTAAATGTGACTCGAATATATAATTTCGAACCACCAACATCTAAAAAAAAAATTAATCCACGAAGAGCACAAAATACTAATAAGAAGATTCGTAATCCTTCTTGTTTCCTTTTTCTTGTCACCCCCCCGGCCCTCCACATCAGCAATGAAATAATTGTTTTTTTGATGCATCATCACAAAAAGTCACAATAATACAAATCCACTAAAAAAAGAAAAAAAAAATATTTGCTTAGTATTACGTGCTCTTGATGAATACATTTATACATCCACAAAAAATATAATAAAATATAGATATTAGTGATTTCGTAGAACGTACACTATTCATGTGGTTTCAGGGCACCGATACATCTAATTCACATGTGATTGTTTAAGTTCCTTATAAATAAAATTGATTTGCTAAAAGAAAAATTAAAAAAAAATTGATTATGTAATTAAATATTTCTATTGATTTGGGTTTTCGGAACTGAATAGAACACGCAGAAAACATAGATTTCTTTGTTTAGTATGTTTGCATGCACAACAAGACAAAATGAAGTAAGCCAGTTTTAATCTGGGCCTCAATTAACATTACATTTTGCTTATAGTGATCGAGGTATGTAGCCTATTTTATTGGTTAATTCAACAGAACCTTCCAAAGGAATCTATACTATATTCAAATCAACATGAATCTGAAATTAATTTTCAATGACGATTTTGCAAATTAAGGAGAAATCAAGGTCATAATTTATTTGAAATTTAAAATCAAATCAATTTCAAAATCATGTTTTCTCTTTTTTGGCGTACACTTCGTCTGCCTCTGTCTGCCTCTTTATTTATTTCTCTCTCTCTCTCTTTTTTTACAATTTCACTATTTCTTAAATTCGTGCCATCGGACCTATGAAATTAAATATATGCAATATACATCTTGAACTATAGATCGTCATAAGATCTTTAATTTGATGTATTATATGTAAAATATGAATTTAAAGGAACAAGTTATAATACTATACAGTTTCAAAAATAAAAATCAATTATATATACAATTTATGTATATAATATATGTTTAAATATATACATTGTGCTGTGTATATAATTTTGTTTTAATGTTTTTTATCATTTTCTTTGAAATATTAATAATGGTTTTCATTTTATGTTTTATTTTAATTATGACTTTAAGTTATTTAATATCCAAATGATTAAATATGATAATATAATGTAGATAGACACACATACACATAGATTTATATGTTAGTAAAATTGTGTAAGTATAAAAATCAGAATCTCACAACAAAATATGAATAGTTATTTATATATATTTATCAAATTTGATCTTGAGATGATTCTCAATTGAAAAAAAATGCATTGGATTGTATATATGTTTATAAAATCCCTTTCCACACATATATATACGTTACATATTTAGAAGCAAGTACGCACAAAATGTAACTATAAGAAGATTATTGCTAAAATATAAACTGAAAGAGGAAAAACACATGCAGAATAGGAACGAGAAGAATGAAGGAAAACTTTTTCATTAATCTGCTTTGGTTATCTTTTATAGAGATGTTTACACAAGGGATAACTTACTAATTACTAACTACTAACCACTCTTAACAGATTCTGAACAAACTTTCTAACAAACTAACTACTACTAACTAACTCAACTCACACCTTCACGTTATATTCAATGCACATCATTTAATACAACCCCTACTGAACCCTAACTATCTTTTTTCAATCGGAAGCTTCCCAAGAGATGATCCAGTCATACAACAGTGACCGGCTTTGTAAGAATATCAGCTACTTGATCTGCGGTGGGAACATAGTGAACATCTAATTCCTTCTTGAGCACTTTATCGCTAACAAAATGAGTATCAATTTCAATGTATTTAGTTCGTGCATGATGAACAGGATTTAATGCAATGACTGCAACACTCTTGTCGTCACACCAAATAATGGATTATGAAGAATATTAAGCCCAATTTCATGGAGGAGAGACTTTATCCACATTACTTCAACCGTGGAATAGCCAATGCTCGGTATCCTGACTCAATAGAGCTGTGAGAAACAACATTTTGTTTCTTTGAACTCAAGAAACTAAGTTTGGACCGAGAAAAAAATAGAAACCACTCGTTGATTTTTGATCATCTAGAGAGCCAGCCCAATCAGCATCGGAGAAAGCTTTGAGGTGGAGATATGGAGAGGGATGGAAAGCAAGGTGAGATTTATTGTTCCTTTAAGATATCGAAGTAACATTCAACACGCCTTCCATTGGAGATCAATGGGACTGTGTAAAAACTGACTAAGTTTATTGACAATGAAGGAAATATTGGGATGAGAGAGAGTAAGATATTGTAGGGCACCAATGGTACTTCAAAAGAGTGTGGGATCACGGAAGAGAGGGATGTCATTTGAGAGGAGTTTGGTACCTAGATCATAAGGAGAATTCTGAGGTTTGCAGTCTGAGAGATTGTGTTTGACAAGAAGCTCACATACTTATTTTGACTGATTGAGAAGATAAGGGTTGGATTTGGTTTTGACAACTTGAATACCTAGAAAAAAACTAGTTGTGCCTAATGTTTTGAGAGCAAACATAGTAGCAAGATTTTGGATGAGTTGAGCCATAAGATTGGAGCCTTCACCTGTGATGAGAATATCATCGACATAAACCAGAACTAGAAGAAATTTGCCATTTTTTCTCATGTGAAAGAAGGAATGATCAGATGTGGAATAATGGAAACCATATTGCAGGAGATAGGTTTTGAGTTTGTCGTACCATGCTCGAGGAGTTTGCTTGAGGCCTTAGAGACTTGCTGAGTTTGCAAACATGATTTGGGAACACAAGATTCACAAAGCCTTCAGGCTGCTCCATGAAAACAAGTTTATCAAGCTCTCCATTTAGAAACGCGTTGTTGATATCAATGTGCTGGATATCCCACTGGTAGGTTGCAGCAAGAGAGAAAATAAGATGAATGGAAACTGGTTTGACTATTGGATTGAATGTGTCCATAAAATCAATCCCAGCTCGTTGTTGGAACCCCTGGCTACAAGCCTAGCTTTGAGATGATCAAGCGATCCATCCGTATTTGTTTTGACTTTGAAAGCCTACTTACACTGTATGAGATTCATGTTATCAGAGTAAGGAACTAGCTCCCACGTAGACTTGGTTTATGGCATTGAATTATGTTTCCATGGCTTTCTGCCACTCTGGTTGAGTCAAGGCTTCAGAGGCGGTAAAGGGTTCAACAACAGTGAATGTGGTAAAACCAGATTTGTCAAGTTGTGTTAAGAAAACTTTTGGTTTAAAAATATCATATTTGGCTCTAGTGCACATTTGATGCTGATTTCATGGATGAGTGTGAGTGAGCGAAGTAGAAGATGATGATGTATCGGATGATGAGGGAACACTAGATTCAATGAGAGATTGAGAGGACGGTATAGAATGAGGGATGGAATATGTTTTCGATTGTGAGGAAGAGTGAAACCTGGGATCAGACAAAGCGGGTGAAGTAGGCTGAAAACTTGGGAAAGCCATTTGATTTGAAGATGTATGATGAATTGTGTTGAAGACATGTGGAAGAATGAGTGGAGGAAGAGGATCACAAGAATTTGATGCAGCATGGGACTAGGTTTGTAAATAGAGTAGGATAGGGAAATTCATTATCATTGAATAGCACAGTCCGAGCTATGTAAACCTTACAAGTTGGATGTAGACATCGATATCCTTTATGAGATAAGCTATAGCCTAGAAATAAACACTTATCAGACCTAAATTGAAGTTTAGAAGGTCTGAGAAATGGGAAACAATTGCATCTAAAGGTTCGTAGCATAGAGCAATCTGGTAGACAATGAAAAATACACTGGAAGGGAGATAAATGACTTAAGGATGGAGTTGGTAAGCAGTTTTTGATATAAATGGCTGTGGAGAAGACATCCCACCAAAACTTATAAGGTAGATGAGCTGAAGCAAGAAATGTGAGATCCATTTCAGTGATATGTTGATGTTTACGCTCTGTCCGACCATTTTCTTGATGAGTGTGTGGACATGGGTGCCGAAACAAGATCCCTAGTTTCTTGAGTAATGGTTTTAAGCTACGATACTCTCCCCCTCAGTCCGACTAAAGGCTACGGATTTTGATGTTAAACTGTCTTTCTACATAGTTGATGAAGTTAACAACTATATCATGCACCTCAGCCTTTGTACGTAAAGGGAATAACCAAGTAAAGTGAGTAAAATCATCAACAACGTGAATATAGTATTTGAATTTATCAATAGATGGGTAGAACTCGGACCCCAAATATCAGTATGAACTAATTGGAAAGGTGCACTAGTTTTAGCTGACACAGTGGGAAAGCTGGAGCAATGCATTTTACCCATGGCACACACATCATAGAAGGAACTTTGTGGCCACTTGAAGTTAAATTGTTTAAATTGTAAGACTGTTTTTAAAACCTGTATACAAAGATGACCTAGTCTATTATGATATAACTGGAAGCTTGAATTTTGATAAGTAGGAGACATAACAGCTGCTGTAGAGACCTTGCAGCAAGTCGGATGTGATGGAGAGTTTTATCTTGGCAGGTTAAGGTGATACAACCCATCCTTAAGAGTGCCCTCCAGAAGAATTTTGTTGGTGGCTGTGTCCTTGACATAACAAAAGGTAGAGTGAAATTCTAGGAATACATTATTATCGACAATAAATTTTGAAATGCTTAGAAGACTTCTGGTGATGTGAGGTACAAACAATATATTGCTTAAGACTAAGGGAGTAGAAGATGAGTTAGGCAATTTTGCTAAGCCAACATAAGTAATAGGAAGTTTGGAGTCATTACCTACTGTGAGAGTTTCTTGACCATTGTATGGAGAGTGAATTTGAAGGTGTTCCATGTCTGCTGTGACATGCGCCAAAGCACCTGAGTCCAAAAACCAGTCAGACTCACCTTGAGCAGTGGTAGTCGAAGTGAGATTGTAGACTGAAGCAGAAGACTTGATGTATGGCTGTTGTGGTGTATAAGTATGAGATTTGGAGGTAGAAAACTGATTTTGAGGTGGAGTTGAATGGGCAGTGTTGATGTAGTGAGCTTGTGGAGAAGGATTGGATTCGATACCAATGAGCTTATATCAAACCTTTTAAAACACTTGATAGCAACATGATTAGATTTACCACAAATTTGACATATCATTTTCCTATTGTTACCATCCTGATACCTGCCACCACCTCTGCCTCGAATGTTTGAACCTCGGTAGACAGACCTTCCTCGATGATGGAAGCTCTGATTATGCGCAACATATGCTTGAGGTGTGGGTTGCTGAGTGAAAGCAGTAGAGAGAGGTTGTCTGTTAGCAGCCTGATCTCATGAGTTTGTAAAACATATTTCACTTCATCCAACGATAGCTCCTCACTCTTTGATTGACGAAAGACACATATGCTTTCAAATTCCTGATCGAGCCCCCCAAGAACAAAATTGACAAGATCAGAATCAGAAACTTTCTGACCAATGCTAAATAACTGATAAGATATTCCTCTAAACTTCAATATGTAATCATCAATAGAGATAATCTCCCTTTTTGATAGTTTGGAGTTGAAATTGAAGTTGTGTGAGCGAACCTTGGATTGTGACTAGAACAACGTTTAAACGTATTCCATAGCTGAGCTGATGTAGTACATCGACCAATATATCCTATCATATTAGGAGATATTGCTGCAAGGATCCAGCTGAAAATAAATTGATCTCGACGAAGCCAAATCAAATATTATGGATTTGGAGTGATCATTGATGTATTGATGTGGAGCTGAATCTTGTATGAGAACATCTCTATAACACTCTTAAAAGGTTCTAAACAAAATTTCTAACAAACTAACTGCTACTAACTAACTCAACTAACACCTTCCCGTTATATTCCATGCACAACATTTAATAATTATAGTAAAAATAAATAAGTATAATGATTTGTAACTGATTCTTTTTCTAAATTAAGAGTATATGAACTTTATTTCTTTAATTCTTTTTCTATGTTCAACCTAAAAATTTCTTGTGCATATTGTGTCATTGTAAACCCATCTCATTATAAGTTTTGCATTTAGATAAAAGTATATCAAAGTATTTATAGGGAAGTCTGAGATACTGCCACGTGTATAAATTTCATTAGTTAAGGATTTCTACACATTTTTCTTGCATGAATCGTTTCTGTGAACGTTTGCAATATTATTTTCTTTGTTAACATAAGTCAAGAAATTCTGTTGTGTTTAAAAGCTATGGGTCATTATGTTAAGCTATATTAAGTATATGTAAAATTTTATAGTACTATATTTGTGGCATACTTTATTTTTACACTAAAAAACTGTTTGATTCCAACGATGAAAAATCTGTTGGGATTTGACACTACCAAATGTTGTTTGTTAGTAAAGGCTTCTTGATGGGATATGGCCCAACCGACTGGGCCCACTAACAGGCCCAAGCGAGCTGGGCCTAACATTAATAGTGAGCCCACGGTCGAGCCCAAGGCGAGCCCTAATCATTGCCAAAGCCCCAGCCTCCAACCGCTACCGCCGGCGATGGAGGACGCCCAGGAACAGTCGGGCGCCACCCTCCACGTGGCGCACGTAAGACGAAAGGTCCCGGCTCCGGCCAATGGAGGGCATGCCAGAGGAAGAGTCACACCACGACCAATGGAGAGGTCGGGCGCGCCTTCAGGGGCAGAGTCGAAGCTGTATAAATAGAAGGAAAACTGATGTTAGAAGGGTTAGCAATTTACTGAATACAAAGGCTTGTAACCAATACTCTCTGTACGAAAAGCTCTAGTAAAAGTATTGAGGAATCATTCCTCCGTGGACGTAGATCTCATTAACGATCGAACCACGTAAAAAGCCTGGGTGTTCTTTATTGCTTTATATAAATCTCGCACACTCACGTAGCTAGATTCATCATTGGCGCCGTCTGTGGGAAACATTCTGAACACAAAAGCTTCGTTTTTTCTACATTTTAATGGCGAGAACACGCACAACCGCCGTCAACGCTGGCAACAACCGTGCTGAGGACGACCAGGTGGTCGCTCAGCGTCGCGGAAAGGAGATCGCAGACGCCACGAGCGGTCACACTCCTGAGGGCCACATGGAAAATGTCTCCATACACCCTAGGACCGCGCCCCGGCGTGGGGAAGATGTCGACCTCAACGGGACGAGCAAACAACTCATTCGTCCCACGAGGTCCTCGGCCGAGTGTGACCGAGTTCCTCCACGCCAATCTTGGCCAATTCCAAAGCTTCCTCAACCAGAGGACCAAGGGACGGGTCCTCTAGGCCCCGGACTGAACACCACGGCCTCCGAGGCCGCCTCCCATCCGAAAGCAGTCAGTCGGCGGCCTCGGCGTGATAGCCGAGAAGCGCATCGCGCTCGACAGCGGAGCCGCTCACCGCGGCCGAGCCACCGACCTCGTTCGCGGAGCCGCCACCGCTGGCGAGCCGCCACCACCGCCGCCTCGCCATTCGCGGAGCCGCCTCCACCTCGTCATGCCGACCGGAGAGTCGAGCAAAGCGGGGAGGAAGAAAGGCGGTCGAACTCCCATCGGAGGGACGATAGGCGTCGCTATCGATCCCCACCCCACTAGAAAGAGATGGCAACGATCTCCGGGGTTCGGCCGTGCGGAGAATCATCTCCCTTTCTCCGTGGGAGATTCTAGACACGCCCGCAGTGATGCACGGCACCCAATATAGCGACCACGATGGCCTCGGAGACCCTCGACTTCCTTTTCGCCACACCACCAACATGGCGAATCAAGGAATGGAAGATTTTCACATGTGCAAAATCTTCCCAGGTGTTGATCTCCAACGACGGCGTTGGTTCACCTCGCTCCGCCGTAACAAACATACACCGCTTCCGGGACCTCATGGATCGGTTCAGTGGCGCTTTATCAAGAAGATGCCCCCAGCCCTTCCTCCGACCTACTCACAATCCGCCAGGCGCGGACGAGACGATGTCAAACTTGCCTCGAGGTTCATCAAAGAGTCGCTCAAAATTGACGAGCAAGAACGACCTCTACATCATCAACGTGTTCAGGCAGGATCCGACCGGTAGCCGAACAAAGAAATCACGAGTGAGAAACCAAAGACGGCGAGTAAGCTTTGGAACCTGGTGGACAACTGTCGAGGAGGCGAGTCGGATCGGGCAGAAAAACTGGGACGGTCCGAGAAAAAAAGCGGACGGCCAAGTCGAGGCGCAGATCGCAGGAGCGCCGACCGAATCAAGAGATGGTCACTGGAGTCTAGGCTCGGACCTCGGCCCAACCATGCCGCAGAGCGCCCCCGCCAAATCAGGCGGAAATATTCGAGCTCCACGCGAGCTCTTCCGGCCTGCCCGCCATGAAAGGGGATCGAAGAGATCCACGAGGCAGTATTGCGACTATCACCAAGGGTATGGTCATGATACCGAGGGCGCAAACACAGGCTCCTGGATCGACGAGCTCGTTAAAGGTGGGGCCTCAAGAAATACCTCGGACGATCCGGTCAGAAGAGCAAGCGCGAAGGAATGGAGGCGGCAACAATCATGCGGGCCGACCCCCGGCGACCCAACTCTGAAGGCACGAGGACGAAGGTCCCAACGCTATGGAGCAGGTCTATGTTCTTACCGGACGCCCTCGGGACGACGAGGTCGTCCACGAAGAACGACGCCGAGGCCGGCCACGAAGAACCAAGAACAAGCGACTCGGGATGGTGAGAACATAACGTTCTCGAGGAGGACCCGTGCCCAAGATCATGCCGCACCGACGCCATCACCATACGGTGCGGTGGGCAACAAAACGTCCACCGGTCTATATCGACGCCGGAGCCTCTGTCAAGATCATCTTCCGGAGGCTGTCGGATAAGCTTGAGGTCGGAGGCATTGTGTATTTCCGCGGCCTCCCGCTACGGAGCTTCACTCAAGAAGCCCATTTGGGGGTCATTACCCTTCCGGTCACCGTAGGGCGGGCTCCTGTGTCGGTCACTGAGGCCATCCGATTCTTCCAGTCGGGCTCCTCTCCGCACAACATCGTCCTCGGGAGAGATTGGTCAGACGCCACCAAGGCCGTCCTGTTCGGTCTACCACCACCGTCGAGATTCCCACCCCGTGGGAGTGCTCGGCGTCGAGGGACCAAGCGGCAGCAAAAGAATGCCTACGACTCTCGACTCAAGATGCGGCCTCGCCTGGGCATAGCAATTACCGAGCCCCCGAGGTCGGCACCGGGATGACCGACCGAGGTCCTCCAACTATCTGACGACGATCCTCGAGGGTCATCCAGTCGGCACCTGGGGCCCGGCGGACGTCCGTGACACGTCATACGACCACGAAAGAATATAGGACGTGTTTGCTTGGTCCGCTCGATATGACCGAGTGTCACCCGAGCTCATAACTCACCGCCTCAACATCGACCCGCCACCAAGCGGTCCGGCAGAAGAAAGGATATTCGGCGTAAGCGCGGCCAGTCATAAGGGACGAGGTGACTCAACTTCAAGGCCAAGATCTTGTTCGAGGTTAAATACCCGCACCGATGGCTAATCGATCGTGGTCCGAAGCCGGCGGAGGGTGGCGCGTGTCGCCGATTATACCGACCTCAACAAGCACCGCCTAAAGATTGCTACCCTCCCGCGATATTGACAAGAAGGTGGAGGCATTGGTGGGCCACGAGATGTTCGAGCCACGGATCTATCTGAGGGTACCACCAAATCGATGAGCCGGAGGATGCACCAAAGACCGCATTCATCACCGACTTGGCATGATTGCGTATCGAAAGATGCCTTCGCCTCAAGAACGCCGGGCTACTTACGAGAGGATGGTGGATGCAACATTCAAAGACCACATCGGGAGATCGTCGAGGTCACGTCGGCGACATAGTAGTCAAAGTCGAACGAGAGGCTGCTACCGACGACCCCGGCACCATCCTCCAACTCCTCGGGTCGGCCAACCTCAAACTCAACCCCCGTAAATGTACATTTATGGTGAAGACCGCAAGTTCTTGGGATCTTTGGGTTTCTCGAGGGAAGGCCCAAGGCCAATCCCACCAAGGTGAAGGCGGTGCTCGACATGCGGTGCGAGGACCATCCGTGAGATCCACAAACTCACCGGTGCTAGCCGCCCTCAGTGATTTCTCTCGAGCCGAGAAACAGCCCCATTCTTCAAAATCCTCGGGAGACTCGGGACTTCGCTGGGAGGAAGAACACGGGCCGCCTTTCCGCGGTGAAGGAGTACCGCCGACCTGCCGACCCCGTCCGCCCCAAAGCGGGTGAATCTCTCCCTATATTTGGCCGCCTCGGACGAGGCCATCAGCGTGCATCTGATGCGGGATGAGGTGGGACGACAACTCCCATCTATTTTATCACCGAGCTCAAAGGACCGAGACAAGGTACTCGGCCTCGAAAAGTAGCGCCCACCGGTGAACGCTAAACGACGCCACGACCCTTACTTCCAAGCTCACTCCGTCTGGTGCTAACCGACTTGCCCTTGAGACAAGTCTTGTTGAAACTCGAGTCGTCCGGACGTATAGCTAAGTGGGCATTTGAGCTCGGCGAGCACGACATTCGTACTCACCCGGACCGACCATAAAAGGGCAAGCTCGCCGACTTCTCGGTTGAAGCCAAATTCACCGAGGTAGGCTCTGCCAATGTAGGTAACTCCAACTCCCGCCCCATCGGCGGAGGAAGCCGCCCTAACACCACGGATGGTTCTTTGGCGGATGTCGTGGGCGGAGCATCGTGCAAGACAGGCGGCGGGGCGGGCATCACTCCTCCTCGGCCCGAGATAAGCGAAGTCACCCTCGCACCGGTTTACCTTCCCGACCACCAACAACGAGGTGAGTATGAGGCCCTAATCTCGGGACTCCGCCTCGCTAAGGAGGCGAGGTGGATGAGATCCAAATCTTGGCGATTCCTGTGTCGTCGTGAACGGTGTTAGGCAAATCGAGGCGAGGAGGACCGAATGAAACAATACCGAGAAGCGCAAAGGACATGTTGACCTCGTTCGGTACTTTAGCATCCACCGAATCCCCGAGGGAAAACAGCCGGGCTGGCGTCCTCGACAAGTTAGTGCGTCGTCAACAAGTCCACCACGGTGGAGGAGATTCGTTCGGAAGCATAGCGGAGTCCACGTCGGCATCATCACCGAGATAGAGCCGGTGGATGTCCCCGAAGCCTACACGGAACACGGCGCACTACCCGGATCGGCTCGAAGCCGAAAAATGATGGCAAAATCGAGTATCTCATGCGTGAGGCTCTCTAGGAAGTCTTACCTTGACCCTCCCGAGATGCCTCGGGCGGGAAGAAGACTACGTGCTCAGCGAAATTCACGAGGATCTTGTGGAAGCCACATCGGGTCGTGAGCACTTTCAAAGAAGACGCCGAGGTCGGGATATTGGCCCGCCCACCGACAAGATTCGGCCGAGCTCGTCGAGAAGTGCCCAAAGTGCGATTCACTCCACGGTCAAAAAGCGCCTCGGGCGGTTGAGCAGACTGCGAGTCCGTGGCCTTTCATGCGGTGGGGATCGACATCGTTGGCCCGTTCGACCGAGCACCGTGTCGCCGATATTTAGTCGTAGCCATAGACTCTTCACAAAATGGGTCGAGGCCGAGCCACTTTCGAGCCTCACGAGCGGAAGGATTCAAACCTTTGTGTGGAAAATATAGCGCGCTCGCATACCGCACATCTGGTCTCGGGACAACGGCACCCAATTCGTCGACAAAACTTCAAGGGTGGTGCGAAGAGCTTCAGATCGATCAACGCTTCACCTCGGTCGCACACCCGCAGCGAATGGTCGGCCGAGGTGACGAACCTGCGATCGTACAAGGATTGAAGAAAATTTGGATCGAGCTAAAGGCGTCGGGTGAAAATCTCCTCAAGTCCTCTCGGTCCCAGGACCACACCTCGGACGGCGCACGGGAGACCCCTTTAGCCCGGGTCTCTGAGTGCGAGGTCGTCATACCAATTTGAGATCGGCCATGACCCTCGCACTTCCACTCGACCGGCCGGAAGCGAGGAAGACTGCGGGCCAACCTTGCGCGCCTCGAGGAGAAGCGCGAGCTCGCTTCATAAGCGAAGCAGTCTGAGGCCCAGTCGCACGGTACCACAACAAGCGGTTGAAGCCTCCGCTCCATGTGGGCGACCTCGTCCAAGAAATAATGAAGCCCGTGGAGCTGAGCGTCTTAACAAGCTGGATCCGACATGGGAAGGCCGTGCACTGCGTTCACGAGGACCTCGGCAAAGGGCTTACAAGTGGCTCACTTGTCGGTGCACTCGTCCCAACTGCACATTATGCATTGGAGGTATTTTACATACCGATTTAAAGTCGACATCATGTTGTTCCTTAATTGCTTTGCAATGCGATGTTGATTACATGTTTCGATAAAACACTGTTTTATAATGAATATTTCAACCGTCTCGTACATATGTGAACATCTGTTTGGATACACCACGTTTAAACCTTCGAGGGCGCCTTACGAGATGAAAATCCCACCAAGTAGGGTGGCGTGATTACCCATTAAGTTAGGCGTCTACCAGCGTCATGATTACCCAGTTAAGTTGGGCGTCTACAGCGAAGCATCTGATTACCCGTTAAGTTGGGCGTCTACTGAAGCGACATCGGGCCGATCTCGTCGTCTCATACCCCTTTATTTGGGAAGATATGCACTCGGTACAAAGTCTAAATGCATGACTACAAACAAAGTACCGAAGCCGTATCTGAAGACAATCGGGCTTGAGCTCGTTTATACCCCTTTATTTGGGAAAATACACACCTACTACTCACATAAATACATTTACGACCAAAAGAAGTCCTAGCTATGTTTGTACCTCTCAGGGAAAAATATACACTTGAAAGAGTCTAAATACATTTATGTCTATATCTGAGTCTACTATACATGGCCTCATTAGGCCTCAGACTCCGCTTGCCGAGGCTTCTTGGTGCGCCAATTCTCACAAAATCTCCGGGCCGGGTGTATGCAGAGCGAACTCAGTGCCTTCAACCCGGTCGATAAGGCGGAATCACCGCACTGCTCGGCCTCGGCGGGCTCGGGCGGCCGAGCGGCGCGACTCGGTCGTCTTCACGCACTGGGACACTGAGTGGCGGGCGCGGTCTGGTATTGGGGAGTGGGGCGTGCCGAGTCACCGACCCACGACCGGACACCGGACCCGAGTACGACCTCGCCCCCCCGCCGCTCTCTGCCGACAGGGTCCCGGTCGCCGTCGGCTCCGAGGATCGTCCACGGATGATCCGCCTGCCGGACCATCGACCTCGAGCCCTCGGCATGATCGGGAGCCGCCCTCCTGCGGGTTCTTCTATGATCGGGTCGGCCAGAGCCGTTGCCTCGCCGCCTCGCACGGGCATGCGGCGTTCGGACGATGTCATACTCTCCTAAACTTCGCCTGAGTTGGCGGAGCTTTGAACTTCTTCTTGGGCCTCCCATCCTCCCGGCCCATGCCCTCCGCCGGCAAGTACGGACTCGGTCGTCGACGGATATGGTAGTCCCACCAGCTTGGCGGTTGCCTCTCGTACTCTGCATGCTCTCCACAACAGGCGAGCCTCCGCGGTCGATTCGAGTTCCTGGCCGCGTCAAGCGTCCTTGGATAGCGTCGGCGAGATATGTCCGCACGGACTCGCCCTGCGCGACCTTCACTGCGCCTCGTTCGGCCGGGCGGGCCACTTCCGATCAGCCTCGTCCAACTTCCTCGGATCGGCAGTGAAGCGGTGACTATAGTGCAAACTTGGTGTCGGCTGCAATTTCCTCCGAAAGCACTCTCTTCTTTCGGCCCGAGGCACCTCGGACCTCTTTTAACTTTGTCGACAAGTCGTGGTCAAGTCCGATCCATTCGGTGTGGAGTCGAAAATAAGCAAGACAACACAAATCTTGAAATATTGCGTTTATTACTCGAAAAAGGAAATTATTACAAAGACCTAGGTCTGCTCGACCGCGATTGCTATTACATGAGGTCCCGCGACCTCGGCTATGGCGGTCTCGGCACCTCCTCTACTCCTGCTGTGCCACCTCCGGGAGCTCAGCCCGCACTCTCCTCCTGCTCCTCTCCTCCTCCCGAGCGGCCGGACCTCGGCAGGGCTCCGAGCTCGCGATCCTCGTCCTCCTTACAGCGCGGACTTGGATCGGGAGGGTGAGGCTGGATGCGAGCCTCCGGCCAGGAAGATCGGCCCGTAGATCACCCGGTAAGCTTTGTCCACCTCATGGTACGCTGTGTACCTTGATCATTCAAATGGCGCCCCTTGGTGATCCGGCACCACCTTCGGCTCAGCCGGGCGGATCGGCAATAAAAGCAGAAGCTCTCGACTCGATGAGCCGGTGGCAAGGCCCTCAACAAGGTCCCGTGGCCTCTTTCACTCTCGTGCGAGTCGCTCGCCCACGGCCAGGCTCTCTTTCGGCCTCGACCTCACGAGGCCTCCGTGCCAGTGTCTCTTCTTGAGGGCTCGGCTGGCCATCCTCGGCCTCGGCAGCCACAGCGGCCTCGACTTCAGCCCGTGCGGCCTGGGATCTCGGCTTCCGCCTGCGCGGCAAGATCCGTTCGGCCCTCTTGCGGATGAGCTCGGCGACCGCGGCTCCCAGCTTGGCTGAAGGGCCCCGTCATCGAGCTCCCGCTTGAAAAGGGAAGAGTCGATAACGGATCGCCAGCAAACAGTCTTATGGAAGAAACTCGTCGCCGGGGAGGATGCGGCAACTTGGGGCGGCACCGTACTGGTCGACCCGAGGCCGAGACTCCGATCTTGGCTGGACCACTTGAGGCCGCTCATCGTGCCCATCTTGTCCTTCTTGGCCCCTACGGTCACCGCCTCTTCTTTTAGGGCTCGCGATCGGCGATGGTGAGCCATTCGTCCTTCACTTGCATCATGAGAGAAACACACATTGACAGCGAAATCGAGCAATAAGGACTAGAAAAGGGGATGCCTCCTCAGTCAGGACCCGGTCCCGCTTCCGGCCGAAAACACTCGGCCGGTCCGGGTCGTCCTGGTGTAACTTCTTGCGAAGATCTCACAGGCGCTAACAACTCCTCCATATGGCCGAGGGCTTGATTTTCGGGTCCGCCATCGTGCCGATACAGCTCATACCTCGGTGCCCTCGGCCCGAGAAAGAAATACCTATTACGCGATGGGACACTTGGAGGGCGGCTACCTTAAATTTCAGCGGGGTGACGGATAGTACACCCCACTCCTATGGTCTTCACGCTAAAAAGCGCATCAACACCTCGAAGGACAACTCCCGGCAATACCATAACAAAGAGCCCCAGCCCCAGCGACCTAGCGATTGGGTCGATTGACAAATGGGGATGCGGAAATACTCTTGAAGCTAAGATAAATCGGGGACGGAGGGTACCTAAGACCGGCCCTCAAGCTCTGCATAAGCGGTAACAAACCCCTCGGGAGGCCGCCTATCGTCCGGATGCGGCGACACCACCACGCTCGCCGGGAATCTAGTACTCCGCCTTCAAGTTCCTCACGCGTCAGGCCCGACCTCGCGCGCCTCATACCATCCCATCCAGAGGATATCGGTGGAATACTAGGGCTCGACCCTCGGACCTACCCGAACCATTGTAGCTATAATCTCTTCACCGCAACTCCGCCCCGAGGCCAGCGGAAGGGAACTTTCGGGCGAAGAAGAAGAAAACATCTTACTTTTCGGGAATATCCGGCTACTTGGAAGATCGGGATCAGCTTCGGAGAATCTCGAAATTATCTCTCGAATTTTAACGGCGAAGAAAAGTGAGCGATTCTTGCCTTTTATTTATAAGACTAAGGCGCGCAAATGCGTTTCAAATTGACACTGCCAACACGTGATTGGATGTGCGTTACCGCATGTGGTTCGGTAACCACTACGCTTTGGCGTATGCTGCCGAGATAAGATGAACCGCCGATCGACCTAGCAATCATCATACGGACCCGCGTCCTCCGGATGGCGCGCCTCGCGTCGCGCCCTTCCAAAAAATCCGTCGGACCCGGCGTCGTCATCGGGCCGCGCTACGGAAAGCTACATCGGATCGGACCTCGTATAACCGGCCGCAGATCGGTGCGGGGCGCGCCTACAATCCCGAAAGAGCGGTCTCGGGTGCGGACACGGCCACCCCAGGAGTAATGCCAGCGGACCGCACCTCGGCATAACCAACGTAGGCGCGTTATCCGGTCGGACTCGCTTCCTGATGCCCGTCCGCTCAGCGGCGACGATAAACAACCCGCTCGGATCGCCGAAGACCCGTCAACAACTTGAACCGCACCGCCTCGGATGCTTCCTCACCTCGGCCTCGGTCCCCGGCTATTCGGGGGCTATGATGGGATATGGCCCAACGGGGGCCCCTGCGAGCCAGCGGTGGCTGCTAACATTAATAGCGGCCGCGGTCGAGGCCAGCGGCAATCATTCCCAAGCCTAGCCTCAGAACCGCTACCCTCGGCGATGGAGGGCCCAGAACCAGGTCATGTTGGTTGTATCTTGAGCGTTTGGTTGAGCTTGTATACAATGTTTCTGTTACCACTATTACAATCTCTATCGATTTGAATACTGATTGCATATATCTGTCCTTATCTCATATATAAGTTAGATCATACGGTGTAGAAGATCACGAAGTCGTATGATTGGTCAAGCAATGAGATATAAAAGTTTCAATGAGGCGACTTAAGGACGAGTTGTCGGTTTAGAGGCTGCGGATAGATAAGAGTGACTTGACAGTTGCTTGTCTATCTTTGATGCGTCTCGGCGTATTGAAGGATCACGGTGAGATGAGTTCTTCTTCGACCGTCGTGAAGAACAGATCTCGGTGACTTACGATGATCTAAACCTCGATAAGGTATTAGGTGAGTATGAGTTCTTGACCATCACTTTGACTTGTTATGAGTGAGGTTATATGTTCTAACCAATTCTCCGCATCTTGGGTGGTGGCGTCTTGTATGTCACGCTAGTTATCGATGTCGAGTCAAGTATCCGTTAGGATGATGGCGTCCTTAAGGACTCAAGGTTTATTGTACTAAACCCCGCAGGTTGAGTTAGCTCAGTACAATAATAAGGTTGAGTGGTACTACTTAAGGAAATAAGAGATTAATCGTTTAGCGATCAGTTGCTAGAAATGATTAATGGACGTTCGATATCTTAAATCTGAGGATTCGTAATGTCTAAGTGCAAGCGGACTCAACTTTTAATAAAGGGTAAGTCGACATTCTTTCTCAGTGGCATGATCGAATGTTTATAAATTAATTTATGTTAGGGTGAACATAAGATAATTAATTTATTTGAGGCCATCTTTATTCCTTGCATTTGATCACAGGCTCGGGCAGGCCGGAAAATCGGCCCCATGTCTCTCAAAGGAAGATTTTATTCTCTTTATCCCACAGGATATAATTATATTTATGGAATATGCATAGATCCTTTCCATATAAGATTATGGTAATAATCTTGAGAGTATAAATATAAGTGGAAATAATCCTAAGAGTATGGAAATAATCTAGTGTATGGTAATATTCCATATAGGATTATGGTAAAATTCCATATAGGATATGGTAATCCATATAGGATTAAGGTAGTCTTATAAATATAAGGTTGAGATAAGTCTAAGACATGCTCATATGAACTAGAATTTTCGGCCCTCTAGATTGAAGATTTTGAAAGTTGTGAGTAGAGAGCATGGGTGATTTTCGAAGCATTCTCCATAGATCGTCCTCGCTCGGCGTTGGAGATTGGGCAGTCGGGATCGATCGGAAGGTCAGCACGAGTCTCGATCCGTTCGATCCGTTCATCCCGATCCACCTCGGAGATCGAGGTAAACACGGAAAACCCAACGTGTTGCGATTTAATTATATAGCGTACTGGGTTTATAATCAATGTATGGTGAATTAAACACCCGAAGATGGATCCTCGGGCGAGGTTAACATGTTTTCCTCGATTGGTATCGAGCACGGATCGAATCTTGGCTCTGTTGGATTAATTCACGTTTGATTATTACGTGCGTTATTATAATTATATTTGTCGTTCATCGTGGCTCGTTTGTTTTGTTGGTTTTGTTTTACACCACGAGAAAATCCGTGGTTAGATTAGATTTTATTATGTAAATCTTATCGTAAAGAAGAACGAGCGACGAGCGAAGAGCAGCGCGAAACAGGGGTTCTACGGCGTGTTAGCGGTGGTTTCATGGCGAGTCGCGATCGCTAAAGCGATCGCGAGGCTGCGAGCGGCGAGCGCGCGTTCTCGCGGGATCCTGGCGCTGCGGCAGGCTTCGCGATCGCGGATTACCCGCTGGCTGCGGCGGCAGCTACGGGCGACGGCGCAGCGTGCAGCGCGCCGCGCTCAGCAGCGGCTCGCGGATCGGTATGCGCTGGCGCGATGTCTCGGCATTCGGCGCTAGGCGGGCGCCAGACGTGCTTCGGCGTCGCGTTGCGTTCCGAGAGCAGCCAGCGAGGGCCCGCGAACGGCAGGCTGGGCGCGCGGTGGGCTTAGCCTAAGCGGCCCGCCTCTTTGGGCGACCACGCCCGGACCCGTTTTCAGTTTTCCGGCCCGTGCCGTGACGCGAGGCCAATGTTGAATCCGGTCCGTGCGTGCCGCGAGGCCCGTTGAGTTTAATTTCATGCTTTGTAAATCTATGTAATAGATTAGATTTTATTATCGGTTTCACGATTGAGCGCGATGAGCGTTTTATTTTATTTTATCGTTCATATGATATCGTGGATGTTTAAATATAGTAGCATGTATGTAGTATGTTTATATTACGTTGACAAACCTTTAAGTGTTTTCGTAATTGGATGCGCATAGTAAGCATGCTAGGTTTATCGCGTTATCAAGCATATTTTAGAATTACTGCGAGCATGTTTTACATGTTGAGTTCTATAGAAAAGCATGCTAGGATTACGTGATGCGCATGGACAAACCTTTTGAATAAAAGACTAAGCAAGCAACCGACAAATTAATTTTCAAATTAAAATGTCAGACCTCCTTTTGATCTCTAAACAAAGTGAGGCCTTGCTGTAAGAGTGCGTCCACCGGCGTGCTTGCTGCTGTTTATCATAAGTTTGTTAGATGAGATTTCTAAATAAAACATTTTAAATCTATTGAGAAGTGGGAGTTTCTGTATGGCGATCACGCGTGGCTGCATGTGCGATTTTCATAAGTTCTCTAGAGATAGATATAAAATGAGATAACAAAAGAATTTGAATTGGAGCGGTATGGTCGAGTGGTATACATTCTAAGAATTCATCTTCTATGTTAAAATTGTCATTGTCTTAGACATCACTTCAGTACAACTTCCATGAAGTCCCTTCTTGTGATAGTGATGTGGTCTAGTAAGGTCGATCATTAATTTCATCATAAGTGCAGTTTTTTGTCACGCCCCGATTCGGGAAGGCACGGATGCGGGGTGTGATTAGGGGTGAGGGGTTAAGCGGGGAAGAAGGGAATACATATAACATACATGATAAGAAGATGTGACCATGACCTCATAACTAGGACATATCACGAAGGGAGGATGCTGAAACAATCCACCAGCGAATAATATCGATACCATAACCTCGAAACATGATCTTGGTTTATAACAAGTAATGCGAAAAGAAAAATAGCATTACACCACATTGACTAGACCGGTCGACCATATAGCATCTCGTGTCGAGACTCATGACATGTCTGACATAACAAATCTTGTTCCCAATCAGGAAAGCAAAATAAGGGACAGAATACATCAACATCGAATCGTATATAACCTGACATCGGCGGAAGCATAGCATGAAGAACCGCAGCTCCACCTCCTGTGTCGCCGTCGACCTCACTCAAGTACGTGAAAAGATTTGAAAAAGAGTTTGGGGTGAGTACTAGCGCGCTCGGTGGGGTTTATCATAAATCAAAAGAATCATGATCGGTGTTGGAGCACTTACATTAGAAGGTTTAAAGCGTAAATCCACTTACAAGTAAGCAAAATAGATTTTTCATTTTCGATACGATCGTTATTCTTGTTACTCCATCATAGAACCAGAACCACGGCTCGGAGCGTATCCATGACCCGTCCACGTCTCGTTCATTCGGCCGGAACATATCCATTCGGCCCGTGCGGGCGTATCCGGTAGGCTAACTTCGGTGTGGACTTGATTGAATCCCGTCGAACCATAACCACCTCATTACCATTTCCGTGTGGACTTTGGGGTCTATCGCCGGAACCATAACCACGTGTTGGGGTCTGTCACTTCTGATCAATACTCGAGATGGTGATCGACCCGAATAGAGATCGTGCACAATCACAAGATAACCATATCTCGAATCGGAGAGCGATAATAACTTCATCTAAACATTTCTGGTATACGTGTTTTATTTTGAAATATCGAGTAAATAACTCGAAAATAAGCATATATATGACACGAGCAGAGCGAAAAGCGTTAGCAGGAGGTATCTACGGATCGATGACTTCACCGATTACCTTTGGTAGGTGCACAGTAACAAGGCGGAACAACTTTTGGGTCGCGTCCCACAAAGCAAAGCAACATCGTGATCTAAACAAAGATCGTAGCAAAACTAGGGTTTTCGACTTTACGAACCCATATTTGGCACTCTCGGGGTTTCAAATCAACTCGATCGAGAAGGAAATATATTCGGGGCATCAAGACCTATAATAGGGTACTTTCAAAATATGCATGCATGCAAGTTGACTCAAATCTTAGCGGTAGTAGCTTCAAAATCGATGCTATCCTCGGATCTAGGATAAACCGTCCAAAATCGATGCATGAAAATGGAAACATAAGCAATATGCATAACAGCGAACATGGAATGACAAACTACGTTGAAAATGGATAACTTGGGGCATGTCTTGCTTTAGAAAACTCAAAGCAGCGGAAAACATCCGAAGCATGCGGCGAAAAAGCAGAAAAAGCAGATCGGTACTTTAGTAGAATCGTGGCGGAACTCAAAACCTAAAGGACCCATAGCAGGTGGCCGTTGACCACCAATCGGCGACGAAGGCGGCGGCGTGATGGTGTGTAAAATCGGCCGACCTCATTTTTTTCATACTCGTCCTTTAGGATCCAGAGTTCTATGCTATCGATCTACTAAAGGCGGAATCAAAACAAGAAAAGGACAAAAAGCGAGCAGGGCTCTTAGGGGAGAGGTTGATCGGCGGTGGTGGCTCGGCGGCGGCGCAATGGCGTCGCCGTGAGCCTCACGGCTCGATCCAGGCTCTCCGTGCGCTTCCGCGTGCACAGCTGCTCGGCTCTTCAGTAAACACGAGAGGCGAAGGAAAATGAGCGTTAGGCGAGGCCTAGCCTCCTGTTTATAGGAAGCATTTGCTTGTTGCTTCTTAATGACCCTTTCAGCATAGCGGCCAAACTTTTGCAAGCGGACTCAAATTTAGCAAACTTAGTACCCATGGACACGAAATAAAATCGGACAGCGACTATAAACAAGATATGCTTTTAAAGATCCGTGAAAAGTCCGATTTTCGATAACTTAGGAGTGCGAACCTTCATGGGTGGTGAAAACACTGCATACTTAGTGTCATGAATTCATCATAAGACACTCTTCCTAGCACACGAGGTTTTGTGGCGGTCGCATCACGAAACAAAAGTCGACCTTTTGACCTTTTCTCGGCGTGCCCTACAAACACGGTGCTTAGAAAAGGCGAGGTATTACGGTTTTGAGTGCGAGAGGAAGGGCCTAGCTCCCGTGTATTTCATCGGCCGAGCATTGAAAGGACCCGAAACAAGTATCGACCTTTGGAGAAGCTGTTGGCATTAATAAATCTTGCGAGAAGATTACGGCCATACTTCCATGCACATCCCATACAAGTCCTCGCGATCGCCCTTGGCAGTATTGTGAGGCGGAATCCTCGGGGAGAATCGCGAGTGGACAATTAAATTAGGTGAACACGACGTATCTTTTGCCCGTCGAGCCGTGAGTTGACGCCTTGAGACTTCCTTGTCGAGGCTAACCGTCGAAACCGAAGCCCAGTCCGTGTCAGACGGCGCTTGCGAACCTATAGATAAAACTCAGGAGGATTGTGGCAAGTCTCGTTGGCGGGGCTTGGGAAAAGCAGTAGCGGGCGGGTATCTACTTTAGGACGAGATGGCGAGATCACATATGCGCCGGTTCGCGTTAATCTGAACAACGAAGTGGAATATGAAAACATAGTGCGGGACTTCGCAGCTCAAAGCCCCAGTGCAAGCCGTGCAAGTTCACGGTGACTTCATGAGTCATAGTGAGTCACATGTTGGGAAAATCTGAGGCAAAGGCAGCGGGATGAAGAAATACCTTGAAAAAGCTAAAAGCTACAACAAGCTTTCTCACACTTCGGTTAGTTCGCATCGAGGGGCAAAATAGCCGGTGGCGTATTAAGCAAACTAGCCTCAAATCGTCGGCGAACTTCGCGATGAAAAGTAAGCGAAAGCATAGCGATGGCGACACTTTGGGCAAAGTCGACATAGTATCGACAATGAACTAATTGGATGACTCCCGTTCGAGAATACACGGAAAGGCGAGCTACCCATGACAAGCTCGAGGCTAGGAAGATCTTGAGCAAATCTCTGCGATATCGGCGAGCAGAATTCTCTATAGAAAATCATACCTCAGGTCTCTCTAAGGTGCACAGGTCGAACCGAACTAACTTCGTTACTACGAGAAGTACATGAAGGATCGTGTGGAAGTCACATCGGACCCGCGCCCTATCGAAGAAAGTCGTGCGATGGGGATACTATTGGCGGGCAATGTTCGGGACTCGATCGATCTCGTGAAGAAATGTCGAAGTGTTAAATCCATGGAAGCGTGCGAGGGCTACCTCAAACCGACCTCGCCGACATGCAAAGCCCTTGGCCATTTATGCGATGGGGATCGACATCGTAGGCCACTACGCAAAGCTCGGGGCGAGTTTGATTCGATTGTCGCGATCGACTATTTTACGAAGTGGGTGGAAGCGAACCCTTGGTAAAGATCACGAGCAACGCCCTCAACCGTGCGGAAGAGCGTCGTGTGTCGACGGCATCCCTCGTATCCTTATTTGAGATAATGGGACACGGTTCGCGGATAAAGTATTGAAAAATGGTGATCGGTATGCGGGCCCCGTACCATTCACTTCTCCGCTGAAGCCAATGATGACAATCTACGATCTGCTCTAGATCTACTCGAAGAAAAAGAGGCCTCGCCTACATCGGAGAAGCTCGGTATAAGCAACAAGTAGCTCGGTATTACAACCCAGTGTCAAATACCGACAATTTCAAGTATCGATCTCGTACTTGAAACAATGATATCGATAAAAGCCACAAAGCTCGGCAAATTTGGAAGCCACATGGGAAGGACCATACGGGTTGAAGAAGTCCTCGGAAAAGGCTCGTATAAGCTCGCCCATATATCGGACAGCAAATACCGATCGTGGCACATCATTCATACGAAGAAATATTTTCATAAGTGTCGAAAGTTGAGTGCGTTCGATTGGGTGTTATCAGTGCATTCGATTAAATGCGTGAGTCTTATTTTGTTATTACGTCGGTCTCTATCAATAAAATCTTTTTCTTGCATGTTTTGTTTGTCACTTATGCATACTATATCTTCTCCATTATACTATACCCTCTTGGGAGGCAGAACTATACCCTCGACGGAGGACGGACTACCTTCGTTTATCTGAGGAAGAACTCAAGCATGCGTGAGGGACCACCTAGCGATAAAACTTGCCAAATAAGGAACCAATACCTTCGTTTATTTAGGGAAGAGGGACCACCACGGCGATAAACTTGCGAAAAGGAACCTATACCTCCGTTCACTTGGGGAAGAGGGACCACCGAGCAATACTTCTTGCCAAGCGAAACCCTTACCTTGTGCGAGGATGAAATACCTTCGTTTATTTCGAGGATGAATACCTTCGTGCGAGGGCGAACTACCGTTTATTTAGGATGAATACCTTCGTTTATTTGAGGGCGGACTACCTTCGTACGGATGAACTACCTTCGTTCATTTAGAGACGAGCTACCTTTGTCTAAACAAGGGCGACCTACCTTCTTATTGGTTCACGGTAATAAAAGCGGTGTTCTCGAAGAGTCGACGAAAGCAAGAAAAATAATTCTTATTTAAGTATATATTTTATACATTCACGAGGGCGAAGAGGTCCGGGGAAGGAAAAGGCGAGCGATCCCTAGAAAATCGGAATTCAACGAGTTCATCTATACTAACCTACCTACACTCCGTCCCAGATCTACGCTAAGAGCCACTTGGACCGACCTCGGCTGCTCGAAGCCTTGACCTTGGATCCTTGAAGGCTACGTCTCTCTTGGGCGATAAGCGTCTCTCTTGAGTTCGCCACTCCGTGAAGAAAGATCAGGAAAGAGCGAAGTCTAGCGAGGCGAAGGCGTCAGCGGAAGTAGGAGGTTCGGCCGCGAGCAAGCACTGCGTTGGAGGAAGGAATGGCGAGCCACGATGATCTTGTACAAGCCACGATCTTTTTAAGTCGTCATATTGCTCACAGAAATTGCCGAGTCTCGGCCATACCTTTCCTTATACTCGAACACAGCTTTTGAGCTCTAAGACCTTAGCCTCGGCCTCGGCCTCGGAGATTGTCATTCCACCTTTTACAAATAAGTGCCTCGTACTCGGCGTGCTCCTCGGCGATCGATTCGGCCTTATCCTCCGCGATCTCAAGCTTCCCTCAAGCTCAAAAGGCGTGAAACTCGTCAATTTCTCTTGCGGCGCCTAAAGCGACTTGACCTCCTCGTACATTCTTGAGCTTGCCTCCGAATGAATGACATCAACCTCCTTAACTTCAGAGCTCGTCTCAAAATCTTGACTTCATCCTTTGGAAGACAAACCAGTTTTCGAAACAAGCGAAGATAGCAAAAGAAAAAGCGGACTTGATCGGTTGAAAGATTTTATTAAGGCCTCGAGGCGGGAGATCGTGCCAGTACATATACATTCAAAAAAAAAAAACAACATATCTGAGGATCAGCCCGACCCATACAGCTCTGATCTGTACCTCCTCGGTGTCCACCCGGCCGCCTCGGCCTCGGCGATCGCTCCTCGCCGACATAGCGGTCTCGGGCACTTCAAATCTCCGGCCGCGGACTCGAGACTCGCCCGAACTTGGCGGCTGGGCGGACTCCGATGCCTCCGGCTCCTTAGTCGATTCAGCCATTATAGCTTGAGAGGGGTCTCGATCTACGGCGGTAGCGGGCCGACTCGGCGGTTAGCGAGTCGAAGGCGAGGCTCGGCTACGAGCAGCAGGCGAAGCTCTTGGCGCCCGGCGAGAGACCCACATAGGACCGCGCGGGCGTCGGTCTCCACCACCTCGTACCCATAATTATATTGTCTAAGTTAGGATGATCATCGGTGACGTCGTCTAGAGCATCAGACACCGCCCTCTTATTGAGCAACTCGGCCATCTTGCCCGGCCGGAAAACTTCGGGACAAAATAACTTCTTGGTGTAGCGAAGAAGCTCTCCCTATGAGCCGCGCCTCGGCCTCCCTATCTTGACCGCCTCCACATTGGCCCTCGGTTCGGCCTTCGCCACCTCGGCCGATGCGGTTAACCTTCAGCGATCTCGACGCCGCTGCTGCCTTTGCGCCTCAACCCGTCCTCCATGCCCGCGCAACGAAGGCCATGGCCTCCTCTCCGCCGTATCCGGGCCTTCCGCTCGGCCTCGGCTACCTCCGCAACAAGGAGAGTCTTCTCCTTCTCCTCCTCCGGCTCTTGGGCATGGCGGGCAAATGCTCGAAATGAGCAGCGGCGTCGTTCAATGCCCGCACACCAATGCGGGCCTTGTCGTCGGTTGGACCTTCCGTCCTCGGTCCACAGTATAAAAGTTAGCAGCGTCGAGCAAAGCCTCGATCGTCCTCGGTCCCCTATAAAAAGTTAGCGTCGTCAAGTAAGGGTGCGACACGATGCTTTACACGAGGAAAAAGGCGGACGCCGCGACACAGGAGCCGAGATCGAACAATCATCGTCATCGGCGGAAGAATGGCGCTTCCGGAGTGGGAGATGCGGAGGCGACCTCATCGCCTCTTGAATGGCGCTTCTCGCTTCCGGGCGGGGAGATGCGTGGAAGCGACCTCATCGCCTCTTGAGATGCTTGGTGGCGGCGTCGCCATCTTTGGCCTCTCCAAAGAGACCTCGGACTGTGTTTCGCCGCCTTTTTAGGCGCTCGACATGGGACTCAGGCACCTTTCTCTTTCTTGAATAAACAAATTCCACTACAAAGATAGACAAACTTGAAGTCAATACAAAGCAAAGCGAGATATTGAAACAACTAAAAGCGAAGTGCGGGGCCTCGCCCTCGCTTGACTCACTCTGCAGCGGCGGTCATGAGGGCTCGGCCCGCGCATTAGCTCGGCCTCGGTGAAGACTTAGTCGACAAGGCCTACCACATCCAAATCGCCTCCACATCACGAAGAAATCCCCAGCAGTCCGTCGACCAACTTCTCACGCTTCCAGCGAACTCATAAGCCATGAAGCCGCAAAAAGTACTTACGCGGGTTTGATATCTTCGACTTCATCTTTATTTTAAATTCTGTTGGGGTGTTAAATAATACCACCCGCACTAAATTTAAGGCGAAAAAATCGAGGATAAGCCTAGACTCAAAGAGCGGTTATGCTATCTTGCATATATACGAGGCCCGTCAGTGCGAAATGAGTTCGGTGTTAATTGGGCGAAGGGTATGGCGAATAGCATTGCAACTCAACAAAAGCAGACGGATAAGGAGGCGAAGACCGCACTTGAGGTTGTCCTCGTATCACGTTACAAATTCATCCGGAGGAAAGCTAGCCTATCCTCGGTGGGGCAATCAACTCAGATTTGGGACAAAAATTTGAGGCAGCACTAATATTGCGAAGTTGTTAGAAGAGAGCGATGAAACTTTACATAATCAAACAAATACGGAAAACCTAATCTCGTATGATAGGATGGGAGGAATCAAGAGAAAACTTCTAAATCCACGGAGAATCCGGTGGGGACAACTGACTGTCTGACGCTCGGGGCCGTGGGATTCATCGGAGGAAGAAGAAGAGGAAGCCATAACTTACTGGTTTAAAAATCGAGGAAGATGGCGTTGGACCTCGCGAAGACGACAATGGCGACAGTTGAGCTTTTCAGGCAACAAAAAGTTTCTGAAGATTTGAATTTAGAAATGTGCAAAAGTGATAGGCGAAAAGGCGTATCATGGAAGTTATTCCCCCAATATGCACTTTATCGGGAATCCAACCGCTGCCACATTAAATGTGCGTTAAATGCTAATAAAGCATCCCACATTCGGCATCGGCATAACGCCTCGTCAGGGGAAGCCAGTCAGAAGAGCTCGGCATAACACCTCGTCAGGTGAAGCCAATCAGAAGAGCTCGGCATAACACCTCATCAGGTGAAGCCAATCAGAAGAGCTCGGCATAACGCCTCGTCAGGTGAAACTAGTCAGAAGAGCTCGGCATAACACTTCGTCAGGTACAGCCAGTCAGAAGAGTTCGGCATTACACCTCATCAGGCGAAGCCAGTCGGAAGACCTGGGTAAAATGCATCGTCAAGAGAAGCCAACCCGAAGACCTCGGCAAAACGTCTCGTCAAGATAAGCCCGACAGAAGACCTCGGAAAATGCCGTCGAGAAGCCGACCGAAGACCTCGGCAAAATGCCTCGTCGGTGAAGCCAACCAAAGACCTCGACTGCGCCTCATCGGGGTGAAGTCGGTGACATCTGAAGTCGAGATAGAAGGATAACTACTAGATCGATCGCTCCACTTCATCATAGGCGCGTCCCGGTGAATTACAAACCTCGAACCCATCACGACCTCAACCTGCGTCTTTTTTTTTTGGAGGGGATATGATAGGATCTGACCCAACTCTCGGGGCCAAGCATCGGGCCCAATATAAATAAGCGACATGAAGCTCGGCCCAAGCGAGTCCGGCCCGAAGGCTCTTAAACCGGTGGGAGCAGAAAGATTCGGTCGTATCTAAGAGAATCCTAATTAGAGAGATATAGGATTCAAATCCTATCTTAGAATAGATCTCGGATTCGAGATCTAGGTTATTATAATTGTGTATAAATAGAGGCTAGATTAAACGAAAATGATCATCTACACTTCTTGTAATCACTCCTCATACTATCAATACACAAATACTCTCTCTCTCCCCGTGGACGTAGATCTTATTCATAGATCGAACCACGTAAATCCTTGGTATTCTTGCGTATTTATTTCCCTCACGAAATTAAGATCGATCAACAATCATCCATGCTAAACAAAGATCTAGTTATCCCTTAACAAATACTCCATTCGTCCACCAAATACGTTCTTTGATTTTGGTGACTTGGATTTTAATAAATTATAATGAGTATAAAGTGAGTGGATAATAAATGAATGGATAGTGAGATTAAAAGATGGACCATAAAAATAATAGATGAATATATTAATGGATAGTGGGGTAAAAAGGTAGGCCATAGGTGGTGTTTTTGTAAATAAGTGGTTATATTTAAGGTAAAAATTATGGAGTTGATATATTTCTAAAAACAAAAAGTGAATTTTTTTGTGGAATGGACGAAAGCAATTAAATGAACATTTTGGTGGACGAGAGGAGTAAGAGACAAAGATAAAAATAACGGACTAAATATCGATAATAAAATACTAGTAATGAGGAATGTAATAATTTAACAAAAAAATACAAAGTCAATCTAGGACTTATTAACCAATTTAATTCAATTAAGGTGAAGAATCACTCAAATAACCAAAATCTCTATCCAGAGCAACTTGTCATAAGAAATATACATCAACTCTAATAGCTCGACAATATTATTTCTTCTATAATTAATTCTAAACTAGCTAACTATTTTAAATGATCGTATTATGAATTTCTAAATTCAATTACTTAACTAAACCCGTTAGTTATTCAATCAAGCAACTAACATGCATCAATAATGACCAATCATCAACGTATGTCATCACTAATTTTTTAGCAATAAAAACCACAACTAATCGGTGCAATTGCAATATATTAATAAATCGAATATCGTATCCACGGAGACTACAATTCAAGCACACAACAAGTAATTAAACACAAACACTTTATTATTATTTAGGCTAAACAAGACTATAAGGTATGATTGTTATTAACAAGGCAAACAATTTAAAAAGCGTAGATAAGCGAGATTCATATGAGATAGATAAGACTAGACCTAGGGAATGTGTTGACTCGATCTAATCATGCAATTAATCAATTAATCCAATTCGACTATTTAATTCAAATCATGTGGAAGATCACATAAATAACCACAAGCTCTCTCTTGACAAGTCATGTGAATGTTGATTAGCGTAAATTCAATTTTCGTGAAGTCTCAAGAAAATAGACTAACTCTAAAAGGTTCACAAAGATTATTCTTCCTAAGATTAATTCTAAACCCGCTAAATATTTAGGTTAATCGTATTGTGTATTCTTGAATTCGATTACTCAATTAAACTCGCTAAGTATTTAACTAAGTAACCAGCGTGCATCAATAGTTATCAGTTATATCAACATGAGAATAAGCACCAAGAATCACAAACCATGAAATGAAAGAAAAACTTGTATTAAACGATTAATTGTATAATTTTGGTTAAGTCATACAACCCTAGGATCACTAAAAAATTAGCTAAACATAATAAAATAAAAGAAAATAAAAAAATAACATAAACATTAATTTAATAAAATATATAAATAAAACATGTGTTCGATGATCACGATGACAAAGTTGAATCCTTGAGCCTCCAAACTTGACTTGAAAATAAAACTAAAAGCTAGAACTAACGATAAAATTGCTAGGGGAATTGAGAATTGAATGGTGAAAATTCAAGTATGTGAGAGGTATATTTATGGTGGATAAACCATCTTGAATCATAAATAGATTGAGATAGGTATAAGAATCCTAATAGAAATCAATTATAATTGGATAAGGTAATTGATCCAAATAAGATCAATCATAATGGGAGAAGTTAATTGGGTCCAAGTAGAAGTCCAAATACACTAATAATAATAAAAAAATCCCAAAAATAGTGAAAATTAAGAAATTCTCACCATGATGCCGGATTAAGTAATTCTTATTTTGGCTCGTTTTCTCGTTCGAACTCTAAATTGCGATTCATTTGTGCCTAAAATTCCTATCAAAATTTACTTTAGCCTATACACTTTTAACTCTTGATTAGTTCTCCAATGTTCCATAAAAATGGCGAGAAGTTGCTACGGGTGCCAATTCTTCAAACTAAAACAAAACTAATCAAATACTCATTCAAAGCGTGATTTCCACTATCAATTAAGTCAGTATATGCTTAAAACAATTAAAATCCATATTTTCATCATCGATCAACACGAGAATCATAAATCGAGAGTTGAAAGATGAATATGCTCAAAAGATCAATCACATAAATTCTATTAATCATACAAACTCTAGGATTAATAAAAGACTAGCTACTCATAACTCAAACTAAAGAAAATGGAATTGAAGAAAACATGATTTAAATAAATAAATACAACCTATGTAGAAATTTGGAAGAAGCTGTTTTATATGTTTTTGTTATGTTTTTCCTTATTTGTTTTTGATGATTTGATTCCTATTTGGTTTATATATGAATATATATTATTGGAATCACTCTTGTTTGGGTTTTGGGTAGGGAATGATCAAGTTTAAAGCATTTTGCGCACAAAAGCACACCAGCGTCGGACTCGGCGTGGCGTTGAGTCTTGTCGCGTCATGAGAGAGCAGCTCGAGAAACCACGTCCGGCGTTGGGCGCCCAGTTGAGTCGTCCAGGCGCCCGCGTCCGGTTGGGTGCCCAAAGCACGATTAGTCTCGAGACTCCGTCGTCCGGCGTTTTCGCGTCCGGTCTTTGCATGAAGGTGGAATTCATCAGGAGAGTCACGCGTCCGTGTGCGTTGCGTCCGTGACGCAAAAGACTTGAAGAATGCCGGAGACTCCACGCGTTCGGCGTTAGCATCGTCCGTCTTGGCCCCGTTTTCAAGTTGGTGAGTCAGCGGCGGGTTGCGTCCGACCTTTGGGTGGTAGCGTTCGCCTTGTTTTTAGCGCGCGTCCGGTGCTTGGGTCGAGTCGGGCTAGGCGTAAATTTTAGTGCACTATATATAGGTTTAATATTGAAAAACCTACCTCTTAATTCATATTTTCAGTTTTAGTATTATTTTAATCACGCCTCCTCCAGAATTCCTTTTAGTTCTTCAAGCTTTTCAATTATTTTTTCTTTCTTTCCTCTTTATGATTCAAGAATATTGTTAGGATTATTACTATTGAATTCCTACTCAGAAAGACTTGAATATCAATTCCATCGTCCGATTTTGTTAGTAAGATTCTTTTATCGCTTTATTAAATCTTCTAGCATTTATTTGATATTGATTTCTCGCTTTGATTATGCTTAATATTGGTATTTGCTTAATTATTATTGTCTTCCATTTAATCTATTCGATTTATGCCTAGGGTTCATCATATTGATTATGTGTTCTTGATTTAGGGTTTATTCTAGTCGAGATAATTTCTTGCTTTGTCAATTTACGCTAATTATTTTGTTTTCTTTTCTTAATAATTCATCACCTAGGTAATCTCAGGTTTTTAAGTGACAATCAAAAACTCTTGGTGATTAGAATGTTTAGGAATTTAATTGCTTTAGTGTGGTAACTTAGTAGCTGTAATATCCAGAAGAACTAAAGGCTAATTCGTTAATTAAATTTAAGTAAACTAGGATCATAGTGATAATTGAATTAATAATTTGTCGAATAATGATTTCGGTTATTTATGAGATAATGAATTCCTATATCATATTCACTAATGATTGTGGATTAAGGAATATAATTATATAAAGTATTTCGGCAGTAATATTTTAACGTCGATTGAACATCGATAGTTAAAATTTTGTAAAATTTTCTAAGTAAGAAGCTTAGAATTAAATTTCCTTATTAATGGAATGATTTAATAAAGTGATTACGACTTTATTACGACCATTTTGAGATGGGTTCGATTATGAGCGTTTGAGACATTTTGAGCGTCAGCGTTTAGAAGCGATTAGAAAATTGAGTTTAATGATCAAGGAATTATAATATTTAAATTCCTATGATTATTTTATATAATTAGAGTATTATTTAGCATTAAAAAATGCTAGAAATTAAGGAATAATTATGGAATAAAAGGGTAATTTTGAAAACCAAAATCGAAAATTAGGGTTTTCACACATGAATCATTCTAATTATTTTTCCTATGATATAATTTAACATCTAAGACATATATTATGATATATATCTATAAATGGCAAGGAAATCAAATGTTGGGCAATAAAATTCCAAAAGTGCTGTGAACAATGCTAAATATATTAACATGAACCAATTTTTGCTATCTTCCTACATGATGTGTTATTAATGAATCAAGTGGGATTTATTACACACAAATCAAGACATTAATGGAGTGAATCAAGTGGAGGCTTTGTGAGTTGTGTAATAGCCGTGTACTTTGGCTAAGTAAGGTGAGAAGAATTTATGGAACTCTTCTTTGACTTTAATTACATATGGTAGAGTGTAGATATTATATCTTAGCATGAGACAAAATAAGTTAAAACTCCTCCCTTCTTGCATGAGAGAGAGCCGACGGCTCATACTAGATTAGGAGTTAAATCAAATTGAATTGTTCAAAATGTGTGTAAGAACATTTACTACTCTATAGTGATGACATACCATGTGTGATGAGTCACAAAGTAAATAAAAAGGCTCCTTCTTGTGCATTGAGAGCGAGTGCCGACATACATGTACCAAAAGTAGGATTTTAATTGTTTGGCTCAAAATTGTGTAAGTGTATTAACTTTGTGTAAGTAGTGATGTAATGTGAATATGTCATCAAAATAAAAATCTTGTAATTTGTGAGAGAGAAGGCCGAGAGAGTGTAGAGCATGGTGTAATAAGTGTGTAGTCTTTATTCATTTCACTTTAGTACTTAAACAATTTGATAAATCAAAACATCACATTTCTCTTCCCAAATTGCATTACTGTGAGCTTGTAAGAGAGCTTGAGTATTCTCCTTGTTCCATAGCCAAAAGCTTGCTACTAAATCCCTTGTGCAATTAATCCAAGCCTTTAAAGGGTTAGAAATTGAACAAGCTTGATTATAAGTTAATATTTTAATTTTTCAATGGTTCGATTTTAAATTATATGCTTATGTCCTTAATAAGAACTCGATTTTAAATTATATGCTTGAGTGATTTTGTTTTGGCCCGTTCTCCTTCGTTTGAACTCCGATTTATGCGGTTTTAGCCTCGTACTCTAACACACTTTAATTTATTTGTTATGAAGGACCGAACCCTGTTTCCTTCTCCTGAATTCACCAGAATCAGTTGAAGTTAATTAGGATTTATATGGAATGAGATCCTTATAGTATAATAAGAATTTTAGAGCAGCTACTAGGCGATAAGCTTCGATGGGATAAGAAGGCTACGGCGTGTGTTGTATATGAGAACATTTCCTGATAACATTTATTTGTTTATCAGATGTGTTTGGATTGTTTATCTGCTTTATAGATATGTCCAGTTTATTCTATCTGCTTAACAGATGCGTTTAAGTTTATCCTATCTGTTTATCGGATATATCTAGATTGACTTATGCTAGTTTTGTCTATGGCAGATGGCGAGGACGCGTCACACAGCTAGGAGGAGGTTAGGGCCGAGAGCTACGCCAGAGGAGGTGATTCACGCATATCGTGAGTATTAGATGTGCTGGGGCGATAATTTGGGAGAATTTCTGATGCACTATCACCGTCATTGGATGGATGCCCATGAACATGGTGTGACAGATTTTGATGGAATCAAGTGTCTGCTGACTCGACTACCGTGTGACTGGGAGGACTATGCCAGGGAAGTGTCAGGCGACTATATTTACAGCGTGGGCGGTAATTATGATTTGATCGGAGACATGCGAGGTTCATGATCATCGACCTATGTTTCACAGCGTGTATGGGGTTGCAGGGGACCTTATCTTCCCAGAGAGTATACTTGCACGATGACTACTTGAGTGGTGTATCTGGAGGTCCGGCGAGTTGATCCTATGGTGCCCGATATCGGAGGATGAGGTAGGCTTGCCCGCGTGGAAGGCGGCACGGCGAGGGCCTTGGGGCCTGATCTTTCCCCCTATCGGTTGGACATCCATCACGACCACCACTCCCGATCCACCACCGATGATGGCACCACGGCCTCCAGTGAGCCATATCGTCGAGCAGTAGCGGATGAGGGTGTCGGATACTCGCGACAACTATAGTCGATCGCGACATACATGCTATTAGGGATGACGGAGGCGGGACCATCTAGAATGCAGCGCGGATGATTCGAGATGAGGATCTGAAGAGGATGAGGACCCGGGCGAGGATGAGTGAGACTTGAGACGATGATAGTTGATGGATTTGTGTAGATATGTATAGTATAGTATGTGTGTAGCGTGCTTAGTAATGTAAGTTAGTGAAAAGAAACATAGTATTTTGTAATGTTATGTAATTAAGTATATTAGTGATGATGGTTAAGCTATAAAATACCACGGTATGTACATGACTTTCTTTTGTGTTGGTGCTTGTATATGATCCTCTTGGAGGCAAAATTTTCTAATATATATATGATGACCACGAAATGGGCTTTTCGGCAAAATGAGTATGACAAGGATGGATGGTATTATTATTGCTTTATGATAAGATCATATGATGATGTTATATATGTTTGAATGCGATAATGATGTGCGATGCTAATTATATGTTTTAAATAATAGAATGCCGCTAGAAGAAATCCGAGGCGGAGGGTAGAGGAAGAGAAAGGGGTAGGGAAGAGGTAGAATTCGATGCAGGAAAATGAGGATATACCACAACCACCCCGCCTCCTTTGATCGTAGAATAGAGGCTGTTTCTTAGGCAGAACCCTCACGCCTTTAATGGAAAGGAAGTCAAGCGATGCGAGCGGTGGATAAGAACTATGGAAAAAATTTTGGACTTCCTCGATGCAGTATGAAGCGGCATGTCATGTATTACTTTCAACTTATTGGACTGCCGACACGGTGGGAAGCTAGGAGGAAAATTTTGGCACTGAGCAAATGGATGAGTTTACAGGAAGACTTCAAAGGGAGATGTATGAAATACATCCCGAAGAGTTATAGGAAGAAGAAGGAAAGTGAATTCTTGATGCGAAACAAGAAAAGATATACGTGACGGACTACGATCGCACTTTTGCGATATGTCGGATATGCCACGATCAAGTAAGCACGGATATGAGGATGTCGAGAAAAGTTTAGATCGGTCTAAAGTCGGAGATAAGGATGTCTCTCATGATTTTGGAGATTTGACCTACTGCTGAAGCTCTTGGGCGGGCTTTAGATATTGAGCGACTATCTTTAGAGGATGAGCCATCATAAACTCGGGGCGCATGTCGGTGGACAAAGGAAAGAGAAGATGGGAAGGAACATCGATGTAACAATAGCAGAAAGTTTGGAAACGAGAATAACAAGCGGCCGTGGCGAGGAAACATGGCGCCTCAAGGGCAAGGATGGAAAAGGCGATCTTTTCCTCTCGATGAGAGGTCCACAAGAAGCGAGATAAGGGCTCTTCCTTACCCAAAATGCCAAAATTTCACAAGGAGTTTGTATGATCGATTGTTTTAAGTGTGGTGTAAAGGGGCATTATGCAAATAATTGCCCAGGGATATGCCCGGGAATGGTGGGAAGGCCGAACCAGCCTGGCAATGCCCAACCACTCAGGGCTATTCAATTTCATTGAACCTCGGCGGCAACCACAGCAACAACAGTGGTAACAACCCTAGCAACAACGACGATGACAACCACAGCGACAGCGTCAGCGGCGGCAATGTCGACAACAGCGACCCACGACAACAACGAGAACCAGCAAAGGCAAGCACCACGCCCGACCTCGGCCGGCCCGGTAGGCGTATGCTCTACTGGGAGGCGAGATGAAACGAGAACCGAGGAAACACGGCGGTATGGAAAACTTCTCAACATATATGTTATACTTTATTCGATACGGGTGCTTCACATTCTTTTATAGCAAGAGCATGTGTCGAGATGTTGGAACTTAGATCTGAAAAAGCAAATCGGGACATGAGAATCTCTTCACCCATAGGAGAGATTATGGTATTCGCATGTTTGCTCGAACTGAGAGTTGAACTAGGATCACTTAAGGTTACGGCGAATAACTTGAACATAATACCTATGGGCGATGTAGATATAATCCTAGGGATGGATTGGTTGGCTGAAAACCATTCTACGATTCTATGCAAGGAGAGAAAATTTCGTTCCATTTTCACAGGCGAAAGCTACGCATTTCCATGGAATCGGCATGGGAAAGAAGATCCGATTATATCGACCTTGAAAGCGAAGAATGATAAACAAGAAAGAGTCACGCATTTCTTGTTTACACGAATGGAAAAGATAAAGCAGGGATAAAAGCTGAAGATGTGGAGATTGTTAGAAATTTCGGATGTTTTCTTGAAAATCTACGAGGATTACCCACGATGGCGGTTGGAATTCACCATCGACACGGAACCGGATCGACTCGGTGTCGAAAGAACCTTCTGAGAATGGCTCGAAGGAGCTGGAAGAATCGAAAATCCAAATCGAAGCTGTTGGACCTAGGTTTTATCAAGTGTATCGCCTTGGGAGCACTGTCTTATTTGTCGAAAAGAAAGATGGTTCGCGAGGATGTGCATAGATTATCGGGAACTAAATAAAATGGCGCTCAAGAACAAGTATCCTTTGCCGAGGAAAGATAACTTGTTTGATCATTCTGAGGAGCAAGTGTGTTCTCAAAGATGGACCTCAAGTCGGGTTATCATCAACTCGAAGTGCAGTAGGAAGGCGTATCTAAAACTTCGTTACGAGCGAGATATGGCCACTATGAATTTATAGTTGTGCCGTTCGGATTAACGAATGCACCAGTTGTATTCATGGATCTCATGAATAAGTGTTCCATCCATACTTAGACAAATTTTCTTAGTCTTCATAGATGATATTCTCGTCTATTCGAAGAATGAAGAGGAGCTAAAGAACACTTAAGAGCGGTGTTGCAATCCTTGAGAGTTGAACAACTTTTGCTAAGTTTAGCAAATCACGAATTTTGGTGAAGGAAGTAATGTTCCTTGGACACATTGTGTCGTAGAAGGAATTAAAGTGGATCGACCAAGGTAGAAGCGGTACAAGAATGGAAATCGCGAGAACCCAAGCGAGATCGAAAGTTTCTTGGGATTAGTGGTTACTATCGGAGATTCATTGAAGGATTCTCTAAGATAGCAGGGCGATAACACAGCTACTCAGAAAGGAAATTAAATTTATTTGGGTGAGGAATGTGGTAATTTCCAAAAGCTCGAGGAAAAATTAACAAGTGCTTGATACTAAGCGGTTCGAAGCGAGACAAAGAATATGTAGTCTATCTTGATGCTTCTAAGAATGGGTGGGTTGTGTGTTAATGCGGGAAGGAAAAGTGATAGCTTATGCATCCAGAGCAACTTAGACCACATGAGCGAATTATCGACTCATGACACGGAACTATGACGGTAGTACATGCACTAAAATTTGGAACACCATCTCTATGGGTGAGATGTGAGATCTTCTGAGATCATAAAAGTTTGAAATACTTTTTAGAGCAAGAGATCTAAATATGAGGCAAAGAAGATGGCTCGAATTGGTAAGGATTACGATTGTGGTATAAATTATCACGGGTAAGGCAAATGTGGTGGTGATGCCTTGAGTCGTAAAATCAAACCAATTGGGATGTCTCTTTACAAAGGAAGAAAAACTCCTTGGAGAGTTTGAAAGAATGAAGATAGAAATGGTTGAACAACGAGAGATGATCATGAGTCGTATTGCTACACTCACTTTGGCGTCGACTTAAGAAAAGAATAATAGGCGAGCAAAGGAAGGATGAGAAGTTGGAGAGAACAAGAGTTAAGGTAGGCGGAAGGATGAAGAATTTTCAAGCGTCGAGACAATGCCTTATTGTTTGAAGGAAGATTGTGTATTTCAAATAATGGCGAGCTTCAAAATGAAATCATGAGTGAAGCTCATGAGACTCATATACCACCCATCCGAGCGGTACTAAGATGTACAGACTTGCGAGAAAAGTTACGGTGGGAAGGCATGAAGCGAGGCGTGGCTCTTTTGTGAAACATTGTCTTGTTTTGTCGACAAGTGAAAGCATTACACAGCGTCCCTACGGAAAATTCTGACCTTTGGGAATACCGAATGGAAATGGGAGGAAATAGCGATGGATTTTGTTCTGGGTTTACCAAAGTCAAAAGGAACAACTTGCTATATGGGTAGTAGTGGATAGACTCACAAAGTGTGCGCATTTTACGCGATTCGGATCACTCATGGATCGATAAGTTAGCCAGTTATACGTAAAAGAAATTATGCGCTGCGCGGTACCAAAGTCTATCACGTCCGATAGAATTCCAAATTCACTTGAGATTACGGGTTAGCTTATAAAAGAATTAGGCACAGTTGAACTTTATACGGCGTTTCACCTACAAACCGATGGACAATCGGAAAGGGCGATTCAAACACTCGAAGATATCTTTGAAACGATAGTGTTGGATCGGGGTGCAAAGTGGGAAGATGTTTTACCCTCATTGAGTTTGCCTACAATAATAATTATCAGCGACGATTAATATGGCCCATCTGAGCTTTATATGGAAAGAAATGTCGATCACGCTTTATTGGGATGAAGTGGGTGAGAGAAGAGTTTAAGGGCGACACGATGAGTGAGATGATTGAGATTGTCCGTCAAATTAGGCAGCGAATAAAAGAAGCTCAAGATAGACGAAGTCTTATCTTGTCTGGCGTGATCGAGCTACATTTTGAAGGATGAGATAAAGTCTTTCTTAAAGTCTCTCCATGAAAGGAAACATAAGGTTTGGAGTGAAAGGAAAATTGAGACCCGTTTTATAGGACCTTATGAGATCTAGAAAGAGTAGGCCGGTTGCCTATAGATTGGCTCTTCCGCTAAGTTTGGGAATGTACACAATGTTTTTCACGTGTCGCTGACTCGGAAAGTATGTTTATGATCCGAAACATGATCCATCAAGGCGACATGATCCTCAACCCATTTATGAGTTATGAAGAAGAACCTACGGCTATTCTAGACCGCAAGGTTCAGCGGTTGAAAATAAGTCCATTACGCTAATCAAAGTGCTATGGAAACATCATGGAATGAGAGGAGGCCACGTGGGAGCTTGAAGAGGCCATGAAGAAAGATACCCAAACTTTTAGAAGGTATGCAAATTTAGGGATGAAATTTCTTTAAGGTGGGTGGAATGTAATATCCAGAAGAACTAAAGGCTAATTCGTTAATTAAATTCCGTAAACTAGGATTCCGCCGTGATAATTGAATTAATAATTTGTCGAATAATGATTTGAGTTATTTATGAGATAATGAATTCTATATCATATTCACTAATGATTGTGGATTAAGGAATATAATTATATAAAGTATTTCGGCGATAACATTTTAACGTCGATTGAACATCGATAGTTAAAATTTAAAAAAACCCTAAGTGTGAAGCTTAGAATAAAATTTCCTTATTAATGGAATGATTTAATAAAGTGATTACGACTTTATTATGACCATTTTGAGATAGATCGATTATGAACATTTTGAGGCGTTTTGAGCGTCAGCGTTTAAAAGCGATTAGAAAATTGAGTTTAATGATCAAGAAATTATAATATTTAAATTCCTATGATTATTTTATGTAATTAGAGTATTATTTAGCATTAAAACAATGCTAGAGAATTAAGGAATAATTATGGAATAAAAGGGTAATTTTGAAAACCAAAATCGAAAATTAGGGTTTTCACATGAATCATTCTAATTATTTTTCTATGATATAATTTATCATCTAAGACATAAATTATGATATATATCTATAAATAGCAAGGAAATCAAATGTTGGGCAATAAAATTCCAAAGTCAGTGAACAATGCTAAATATATTAACATGAACCAATTTTGCTATCTTCCTACATGATGTGTTATTAATGAATCAAGTGGGATTTATTACACAAATCAAGACATTAATGGAGTGAATCAACTGGAGGCTTTGTGAGTTGTGTAATAGCCGTGTACTTTGGCTAAGTAAGGTGAGAAGAATTTATGGAACTCTTCTTTGACTTTAATTACATATGGTAGAGTGTAGATATTATATCTTAGCATGAGACAAAATAAATTAAAACTCCTCCCCTCTTTCATGATAGAGAGTCGACGGCTCATACTAGATTAGGAGTTAAATCAAATTGAATTGTTCAAAATGTGTGTAAGAACATTTACTACTCTATAGTGATGACATACCATGTGTGATGAGTCACAAAGTAAATAAAAGGCTCCTTCTTGTGCATTGAGAGAGTGCCGATATACATGTACCAAAGTAGGATTTTAATTGTTTGGCTCAAAATTGTGCAAGTGTATTAACTTTGTGTAAGTAGTGATGTAATGTGAATATGTCGTCAAAATAAAAATCTTGCAATTTGTGAGAGAGAAGGCCGAGAGTGTAGAGCATGGTGTAATAAGTGTGTAGTCTTTTATTCATTTCACTTTAGTACTTAAACAATTGGATAAATCAAAACATCACATTTCTCTTCCCAAATTGCGTTAGGTGAGCTTGTAAGAGAGCTTGAGTATTCTCCTTGTTCCATAGCAGCTTGCTACTAAATCCCTTGTGCAATTAATCGAGCGGTAAAGAGGTTAGAAATTGAACAAGCTTGATTATCGTTAAGATTTTAATTTTTCAATGGTTCGATTTTAAATTATATGCTTATATCCTTAATAAGAAGAATGGAAATGATTATGCTAGCATTTTGTTGTTCACTAATAATGTTTAGTATAATCATATGCTTCATATATTATGAATTAAGTGCAAGTAAATTATGTTGTGAATTATTTGTGATGATGAAAATTATTTAGGGTTCAGTATTGATGAATTAATGATGTATAATAGGAAGGGAATCGATATGATTTATTGGAAATTTTAAGAAATTATATGATATTTGTTTTAATATTACCGAAAATTGTTAGGGTTTGTATGTTGATGTACAAAATATATTTAAGTGATATCTTAGCATATTATGGATCTAGAGCATAAATTAAGTGTTATGTGAATTTACTAAATTTTTAGGAAATGTTTGGTACATGCTTGAAAATTTAGAGCCTCGAGAATGGGTACTTGATATGTGAATTAATATTGATGAATATTATGATGTATTAATGATATGGAATGATGTTTAGGCCTTGTGTAATTTAATTAGAATTTTGAAAATGCTTAGCTAATTTTGGAAGAATAACAGTGAGCTTTAGGTATAGGATATATGATGTCAATTTTCTATAGCTAATGTTAATACATATTAATGATCTATGATAATATAGTATACTACATGAATTTAGAAGAATTTTTTGGAAGAAGTTTAAGAATGTTAAGCTATAAGAACCGTGAGCTTTGAATTGAGAATTAAGGGTTTTAAATCCTTTTTATCAAGAAAAATAATACATTATATGCTTAGAATATATTTTAGATAAATTAAGAATTTATGAGATTTTATAAACATAGTATACTATGTTTACGGTGACGATTATATTAAATAACGTTGGATATGAAAAGTAATGTATAATGAATAAGTTAATTCATATTAAAGAAAATATTAATCAAGTTTATTAATTAACGTGAAAATAGAAATTAGTGTTTTATGAAAAGAAATCGATTGAAAATGGATTTATATAAAAATGGTTATAAAATATGTTAAGAAAAGTCAAAGCGTTGACTTAAGATTAAGCGTATGAAATCGTTGAATAAATACACTAATACGTGTAAAAGCGTATTAATTTTATAAGAATATCTCATTGTGAGAGTGATTTCATAATTGAAATCATTTTTATCAAAAGACATTAGTACCGTTCAGCGTTTAACCTAAATGGTTAATATGAGATAAGTAGATCATATTATGTAATTATCAGTATGAAAATATTTAGTTAAGATACGGCGTTGAAACAGCGTATTAAAACTAGTTAAGGGATGCAATTATTACTTTATAAGTTATCAAGTTTATTAAACTTTGATGTTCTCAACGTGACCGACGTACTAAAATAGTTTTACGTAAAGGTTGGGCGTGGGCGTGAGCAAAAGGCGTGAAAAGGAAGCGTATTTTGATAATCGGCGATCGGTGGGCTTTATTCTACTCAAAAAGATCAAATGTTTACCAAATGATTTATTTATTGTGCTTTATTAGAAATGATGATGAAATGATTTATTTAATTACACCCCAAAATGTTTATGTTTTATGTATGTATCCTATCCGTGATCGAATTGTGAATGTGTTGGGTAGCTCCCAACTTATGAAATGATTGAATTCGTATCCTTGTTAGTACCATAAGGATGATTGAGAATTAAATATCACGTCTTGGGAGTGGCAAGGATTTTGTGCACTATTTTGTGTTGTGTCTTTGAAAGGGTGCTCGGCGGTCCGGCGTCCGTGAAGGAGGCCTCACTCAGGTAGCAGATAATTATGAGATGAGATAATGGGCTGTTTTGATGAATGGAAAGGGATATGGATCATACATCTGAAAAAATATGTCGGCGACGAATATTTATGGAAAATGACAAATATTTAGTAAGCACGAGCATTTCAATTAAAACCTCGTGTATTCTTGTGATGAGCGATGTAATTTAAATTTGATAAAATGTTTTGGCATGAGTTCATTGAGTGCATTCTTGTACTCGACCATGCATGTTTGTTTTAAATGTGCGAGTTGAGCGGATGGTGGATGGGCGTGTTGAGTAGTCGGGCCTCTTTTGATAATGTTTATTAGAAACCTTGAATACACATCGTCGTATATGTATTCACATGCTTTCCATTGCGATAGAGCGCTATGTTTATATTTTGATGTTGTGATTGAATTCCTCGGATCGGTGAATCTTTTGTTAAGAACTTGTAGGCCACTTTCTATATGTAAATTATGTGTGTCTCATACTTGATGGTCAAAACTTCTTAGTTTACTTGATGTTTGTTCTATAAGTCTTTGATTAATTCTCTTTCATATTCCTTGACTTCTGTTCCAAGTATTAGTCTTCGTTAATCCGTCATTAGGATTAGAGGGCTGTTGCAGTAACGCCCTGTTAAGTTTTCCTTGATAGACGACTCGGATCAACTTGCTCGCTGGGATGACCTCGTTAGATTGCGAGGGACTTTATTAGTGATCTTTTTAGTCCAACAAAATTTTAGCGCCGTAGCCGGGGAAAACTTTAGGCGTTTTATTAATGTTGCATGTTTTTCGTTTTTATTCTTTTCCTTGGCTTTCTTATTTTGTACATGATTCGTTTGATCTCGTTTGTTGAGTGTTGTGTATGCGGGGACGCAAGTCTAACTCTAGATTGGCATCCCGTTGAAGTATACTCATGACGAGGAAACATGTTGCTAGTGTGTGCGAGTTTGATCACTCCGATTGTGATAACCTACGTGAGGACGGTTCTCTCACTCTTGAAGGAGGATTTACTACAGTCGAGAATTTCTTCTTTGAAGAATCCCAGAGGATCATGGGTGACCGTCGAAACAATAATCATGACAATATGAACAACAATCATACTTGACAGCTGCCCCTCGCGATGGGGATTCTTCCGCCCTAATGTGAGGGACTACAAACCCTATCGTGTTGTGCCCGCGACTGCGTGGGTATGAGTTGAAGCCAATCATTTCAACCTCATTCCACTTTTCATGGCATGGAGAATGAGGATGCCTAAGCTTCATCGAGAGTATAATCAAGTTGTGCAATCGTTTCTCTGTTTGGCACGAATGAGGAGCAGTTGAAGATGTGTTGTTTCTCCTATTCTCTAAAGGATAAAGCGAGTCTTGGCTTATGAGCTTTCATGACTCTTTGGCAAATTGGAACAACGTGGTGGAAGCGGTTCATGTTGAGGTTCTATCCCGTGAAGACCAGGATCTTCGATCCAAGATTATGGCGTTGGCGGGATCTAGATGAGCCGTTTCATGAAGCGAGAAAGATTCGAGGAGCTTGAGGCGATGCCCATCACTTCTTCCGTTGGTTCTTTTGTGCCAATTCTTCTATGAGGGGATCCTTAAATCCGATCGAAAAAGGCGGCGGCGGGGGGCAACATAGCTCATATCACGGTAGGGGCTTTTGGCGAGATCTTGATGTCATGGCGAGCAACTCCCTCCGAAAGGCATCTAGTGCGCGTCGATCTTACATCGACTCCGTGGAGCAGGATGCAGATGCGAGGTAGATGGCGCGACTTATAAGAGAGGTGGGCGAGATGAAGATGAAGCGAGTTGAGTTCCGCCCACCACAGGGAGTTATTGCTCATTCGCGGGAGTTTGGCGTACCTCGCCGAGATTTCTCTATGCATCCTTGTGGAATTTGCATGGAAATGGGACATCTGAGATATTTGTCCTAATATGGGGCACCCGTCTATGAAGGCGGAGTAAAGGCCTATTCTATGCAAGGTTTTCGCCTCGGCGACCTTATGGTGAGGCCGATCTATGAACAAAACCAGCCGCGATCTGACTCGAGATGGAAGAATCGAGCAAGGTCGGGGTTGGGTTCAAACCCAGAGACTCGGCAGCTCTCACCTTGCAGATGCCGTCGTAGATACCTGACCAGCGGTACCATGAGCGGCGGGCTTATGGTCGACAATATCGGTATCCACGTGATCATATCGATGAGTCGTCATACCGTAGTATCCTTACCAGCAGCCACCACGACCTCGGTATCCTTACCCGTGACCGCCTCCGCGCTGGCCGTACCCTCGTGACCTTACCAACCTCCACGCGGCAACATGCTTCTCAAAATCATCCATGGAGGATAGTTTTGCCGTGTTTATCTGAAGAGAGCAAGATAGCGAGGAAGTACAAGATCGACCATTAAGCGTCTTGAAATGCGATCGAGGCGGATCTCGAGTCTTTGTCAGCGAAATGCGGCAACAACAGCAGACAAGAAGGATCTTTGGGACGGGGCTCCCGTACACCAAGCTCAAGCAATAGCTGTTCTCAGAAGTGGAAGAAAGTAGATAATAAGGTGCAACTCCCGAGTTGAGGAGGAGCGGATAGTGAATGAAAGAATGGTTGTGGAGAAGCAGTGGAGGAGAAAGTGATTGAGGAGAAAGGCTTGGCGGTGCGATTACGAGGCGAAAAACCACTTATAAGCCTCGGTGCCATTCCGAGCCGATTGAAAAATAAGAAACAAGGCGGCGGTTCTCGGACTTCTACAATATGCTTTCCAAGGTTAATGTGAATCTGCGGCTATTGGATGTGATCCATAATATTCACCTTTATGTTAAGTTCTTGAGAAACTTGCATCAAAGAAGGAGGTTTATCGACAATGAATCATTATGGTATATGGGGTGGCGGTTTGTTGGATTTGTATCTTGAAAGCGGTTTGGTTGAGCTTGTATACAATGTTTCTGTTATCACTATTACAATCTCTATCTGAATTGAATACATGATTGCATATATCTATGTCCTCTTATCTCATATATAAGTTAGATCATACGGTGTGTAGAAGATCACGAAGTGCGTATGATTGGTCGAGCAATGAGATATAAAAGTTTCACGGTGAGACAACTTGAGGACGAGTTGTCGGTATAAGGCTGCGGCATAGATAAAGTGACTTGACTTGGTTACTTGTCTATCTTTGATACATCTCGGCGTATTGAAGGATCACGGTGAGATGTGTTCTTCTTCGCCGTCGTGAAGAACCAGATCTCGGTGACTTACGATGATCTAAACCTCGATAAGGTATTAGGTGAGTATGAGTTCTTGACCATCACTTTGACTTGTTATGAGTGAGGTTATATGTTCTAACCAGATTCTCCGCATCTTGGGTGGTGGTAATCTCTGTATGTCACGCTAGTTATCACATGTCAGTCACCGTATCCGTTAAGGATGATGGCGTCCCATAAGGAGCTCAAGGTTTATTGTACTAAACCACAGCAGGTTGAGTTAGCTCAGTACAATAATAAGGTTGAGTGGTACTACTTAAGGAAATGAAGTTATTAATTATTTTAAGCGATCGAATCTATAAATAATTAATGGACGTTCGATATCTTAAATCTGAGGATTCGTAATGTCTAAGTGCAAGCAGAGCTCAACCCGGTTATAAAGGGTAAGTCGACATTCTTTCTCAGTGGCATGATCGAATGTTTATAAATTAATTTATGTTACGGGTGAACATAAGATAATTAATTTATTTGAGGCCCATCTTTATTCCTTGCATTTGATCCACAGGTGGCCCGTCCGGGCCCGTAGCCAAGGAAAATGGCGCCCTTATGCTCCCAAAGGCGAGATTTTATTCTCTTTATCCCAAGGATATAATTATATTTATGGTATATGCATAGATCCTTTCCTATGGGATTAAGGTAGTGCGTTATAAATATAAGGTAAGAGATAGAATCATGGTTAATCTGCACATTTAACCTAGAATTTTCGGCCCCTCATAGCATTGTTGAGAGAGTTTGAAAATTGTGAAGTGAAAGCAAGGGTGATTTTTCGAAGCATTCTCCATAGATCGTCCTCGCTCGGCGTTGGAGATTGGGCAGCAGGGATCTGATCCGGAAGGTCAAAGCACGAGTCGATCCGTTCGATCCATTCATCTCGTTCCATCGACCTCTTGAGATCGAAGGTAAACACGAGAAAACCCTACGTGTTGCAATTAATTATATAGGCGCGTACTGGGAATATAATCAATGTATGGTGAATTAAATATCGAGATAGATCCTCGGGCGAGGCTAAACATATGTTTTCCTACACCGCTCCATTGTCGACAACCACTTCCGTGCAAACAACGGGATCGGGTAACCGTCATCACAATTGCTTTGGGAAATGGTAAGGAAGCCACATGTATGCTTGATTTAGGAGCTGGTATTAATCTTATGCCTTACTACTATTTTCAAGCAATTAGAATTAGGAGAGTTGAAACCTCTTGGCATGAGTCTCCAATTAGCCGATCGCTCATCCGCTACCCGAGGGAATTGTAGAGGATATTCTTATGCGTGTCGGTGGCCTAATTGTACTGTGGATTTCATGGTGTTAGAGATAGGCGATGTGCATGAAAATGGTCGAGACCATACTGCTGCTATTAGGGAGACCTTTTATGGCCACTACTAATACTTTGATTGATGTGAAAAATGGAAACATTAGGATGACCGTCTAGGGAAGCAGTGTCATTTTACGTGCATAATAACAAGGCCATGTCATCGATTAATTCAATTGAAAGCTTGTTCTTAAATAGACTCTATTGATGCCTTGGCGAGATTTCTTTTGTCGGGATAACGATGTGGAAGAAGTATCTGAGGATCGGCGGACATGGAAGAAAGGCTCATCTTTGGGCTGAATTTGAAAAACCGATAAAGAGGAAAAGGAGACTCCACCTAAAGCGAGAAGTTAGAGTTGAAGGAGCTCCCCAAGAATTTAAGTATGTCTTCCTCGGGGATAATGACGACTCGTGATCATCTCTTGAACTCATGAGTACCAACAATCTTTATTGGTTTCAGTGTTGAAGCGACATAAGCTTGCTTTCGGGTGGAGTTTGGCGGATATCAGAGAATCGGTCTTGCCATGTGCATGCATAAGATACAACTTGAAGATGGAGTAGTGCGAGAAGGATGGACAACGGAGACTTAACCCGTGCTCGGTGAGGTAGTAAAGAAGGAGATCTTAAAGGCTGCTGGCAGAAGGATCATCTACCCATGTGCCAACAATCAATGGGTCGATCCGATCCATGTTGTGCCTAAGAAAAGTGGAATCCTTTGTGGTCCTCAACGAGAAGAAGGAGTTGGTGTCCACTAGACCCGTCCTTGGATGGCGGATGTGCGATGTGCATCGACTATAGGAAGCTCAGCGCTTGCACGAAAGATCATTTCCCTTCCTTTCATTGATCGGTATTAGGCGGACTTGCGGGAGCGAGTTCTTTTGTTTCCTCGATGGGTTATCCGGATACTATCGGATCGCCATCGACCAGATGATCGACTCAAGACCGCCTTCACGACCGCACGGAACTTATGCGTTTGAAGGATGCCATTTGGACTCTATGATGCACGGTACTTTTCAAAGGTGCATGATGTCTATCTTCTCGACATGCTTAGTGATTTTGTTGAGATTTTTATGGATGATTTTTACGTGTTTGGAGCCTCTTTTGATGATTGTACGTGGAAGATTGAGCGTGTTTTGAGTCGTTGTATTGAACATAGTGTCACTCTTAGTTGGGAGAAGAGCCGTTTTATGGTCCGTAGTGGCATTGTGTTGGGACACGTCGTGTCTAGTCGGGGATAGAGGTTGATAGAGCTAAAGTGGAGGTGATTGAAAAATTACCCCCCAAGGGATGTTAAAGAAATAAGGAGTTTCTTGGGTCGTTGGTTTTACCGTCGTTTCATTAAGGATTTTTCAAAATATGTCGACCCTACGTAGTACATTGGCTCATGATTATCTTTTCATTTGATAATGACTACCTTAATGCTTTTACTACGTTGAAGGAGAGATTGAGTAGTGCCCACATGGTTGTCGGTCTAATTGGTCTCTTGGTTTGAAATCATGTGTGATGCCTCTAATTACTGCTGTAGGGAGCTATCTGGGTCAGCGGGTTGATAAAATGTTGCGTGTGATTTACTATGCAAGCTTAACTCTTAATCTTGCTCAAGTAAATTATACAACCAACGAAAAGAGATGCTTCTTTGTGATTTTTGCTCTTGATAAGTTTCGTGCATACATCATTGGTTCTAGGTAATAATACATAGTGATCATCTTGCCGCCGATATTGTTGACCAAACCCAGGCCCGACCTAGACTTATTGGATGGGTGCTCTTATTGCAAAATTTTACTTAGAGATTCGGGATAGGAAAGGTAGTGAGAATGTGGTTGCCGATCATTTGTCTCGATTAGATAATCCCTTCCCGATCTCTGTAGGCCCCAATCACGAGTCCTTCCCTTATGAACATGCTTATAGTGTCTCTTGAGCCTTGGTTTGCCGACATTGTCAATTTTTGGCTTGTGGTGAGCGAGACGACCTTACTTCCCAGCGAGCGTTTTCTATATGTATCACGACGATACTATTGGGAAGATCCTTATCTTTTCAAGTTAGGAAAGGGCGAGGTGATCGGCGTTGTGTCGTGAGCAGGAACAACCAAAAGTGTTGGAGATGTGCCACCAAGCCCATTGTGGTGGACATTTTGGAGGCGAGAGGCGGTCCATAAGGTCCTCAATCGAGTTTATTTGGCCTTCCTTTTAAAGATGCCCATGCTTTCTATCTTTCGTGTGATCGGTGTCAGCGGGTTGGGTCGATTGGTAGAAGAAATGAAATGCTACTTAGTAATGTCTTGGTGGTGAAATTTTTGATGTATGGGATTGACTTCATGGGACCTTTCCTAAGTTGTATGGATGCAGCACATTTGCTTGCCGTCGATTACATGTCAGTGGGTTGAGGCTATCCACACGGACATGTGATTCTCATATTGTGCTCAAGTTTGTGCGGGAGAACATTTTATGTAGGTTTGGTTTTCCGTGCAATAATTAGTGATGGCGGGAAGCATACGCAATAAGCGTTAGAAACTAATGAAAAGAATGGAATCACGCACAAGATCGCATGCCACTTACCACTCCCGGGGCGTCGGGTCGGGGCGAAACTAGCAGCAAACAAATCGAGGGCATCCTCGAGAAGACCGTGCAGCCCTCGAAAGATTGGGCAAACAATGGCCCGGCTCTGGGCATATCGTGCAGCGTCTGAGAGCATCTTGGGAATGAGCCCATACCGTCTTGTGTATGGGAAGGCGTGTCACTTGCATGTGGAGGTTGAACCTGAGGCTATTGGGCGTAAAAGCTTCAACTTGGATCTCTCCAAGGCTGCGGAGCATTGCCTACTCTGGATGTCGAGTTAGGCAGAGCTGCGTAATGAGGCATATGATAATGCTCGGATCTACAAAGACGAGGTTAAGGCTCTCCCACGACAAGTGGATTGTGCCTAGGATCTCGACCGGGATGAAAGTGTTGTTGTTCAATTCTCGTTTGAAGCTCTTTCGGGAAATTGAAATCGGTTAGATGGTCCCTTTGTTGTCAAAGATGTGAAGTCATATGGATCGATGGAACTCACCAGGAAGGTTCGATGGACTCCTTTTGGTAAATGATCAGCGGGTAAAACCTTATGTTGCGGCGATCAATACAATCTCACTACGGAATCGGCTCGTGTCACCGACCACCTATCACGAACATCTTATTCTCGTCGAGCTAATGACAATAAACAAGCGCTTCGTGGGAGGCAACCCGTTTCTTTATGTTTTGTTCGTGTTTCTTTTTCTTTTTGTTTATGTTTGCATTTTATCTTTGTTATGGTTTTATGTGGTGCGGGATGAGGTTATTTTATCTAGGATTGGAACATGGATCGAAAAAGATAAAGTATGCTAAATCACATCGAGGAGGGTACCCAGTGCGGATGCACCCAAACCGACACGACATACGAATGAAAAAGAATATAGAGAGCTCACCCAGCGTCGGACGCGGTGAAACCGGCGTTGGGTGCGAATCAAAAAAAAGAAAAAGAAAAAAAGAGCGAAAAAGGCGACCCGGCGCGGACTCAATAAAGCCCGGGTCCTTAATAAAAAAAAAAATTAATATATATATTTATGTGAGTTAGGGTTTGCTAACTCTTTCATTTCTTCTTCTTTCGTCGCTCTCTCTCTAGCCCATACGATGCGTTTCGTTTCTTAGTCCGGTGTCCTTCTTTTCTCCGTCCGTTCACCCGACTTGACTCGCGTCAAGCGCCTCCTTTTAGTCCGGCGCCTCCTCTCGATCCGGCCACCTCCTCTCCCATCGGTGTTTTCACCCCAGTCGTCTCTCTCTGCCTGCGCGGCACTCAATCGCGCAGCGCGGCTCGCTTCGTCTCGATCCGGTAACCGTTTCTCGTCGGCACTATAGCGGCGCCTCGCCTCGGATCCGTCCGGCGCTACACTCAACCACAGGCGTGCTAGCGCCCGCGCCGTCTCGTCTCCGTCTGGCTTCCGCGCTCTCCTCACGCTCCGGCACCCGTTCCACCTCCGTGGGTGTTTCTGGCGCGGTGCCTCTCGCAAATCGGCGCCCAATCTCGTCCGTCGCGGTGCTACCCTCCGTGGCGCACGCCCGTGCCCAACACTTCGGCTCAGTCAAGCGACTCGGCGTCGCGTGCCTCGCCCAGCGCCCTCCTCCGTCAGACATTTCCGTCCGTCAAGCGCGACACAGGCGTCGCGCCTTGCCGTCAGGCCCACCTTCACGTGCCGCGCGTTTCCTCAAGTGCCCAACCTCAGTCCATTCGTCCGGTGTCCTCTGCGCGTTTATCAACATGGTTCGAACTAAGAATCTTTGCCGAATCCGTTCTCGTCATCCTCGAGCGGACGATGTTCCTATGGAAGAACGATGGAAGATATCGGCATAATGTACTCGACCACATTTCCTATTCATAATCCGATTGGAAGGTACACATTATCGACGATTTGCATTTAAGATATCACTCCTCGCGTCGATTCAATTGGCAATTGATGCAAAGTTTAGTCTTGAGGATAAAGTTAAGAAATATTTGAAGAATTTAGGATTCTGCAATATGCTATGATGGATTTTCACGGTTTACTCTCCGTTATTGATTGAATTTTATTGCGATGAATATTGATGATGAATCGGATACTTTGACACGTAAATGCATTGAGGCGGCGGTGTCTTTGTCACGCCTCGTATTATGAAGGGTGTTTGGATTTCCGACTTGGTGCGTGGTGTACCCATTCATTCAATGTCGAGAGAGCTTGGCGAGGAATTATCGGGGTTTAATAGCGGCCATCGGTTGGAATGCAGGAGTGGCTTCATCGAGGATGCGACATTGGCAATGGTCCATAAATTTATCGCATTCAATGTTTTCGGAAATGAGCAAGCCAACAAGGTCAATCTGCTGAGGACTTCTTGCTCACATCTTGCGGTAAAGAAGACAAATGTTTCGTGACGTTCTTCATATAGGAACACTGCGGTGGTGCGTGACGTAAGAAATGTCGGACATTTTATCAAATCCCTCTTGGTTTGTCGATTGCCTTAGGGATCATTAATAATGATGGACGACCTATTCTTGGGCAAGATCGAGATCGACCTAAGATGATTGATCTTAGTGAGCTTGAGTGCCCTTTTGCATATCTTGAGACTACTCACGCACCTCATAATTTGAGGTTGTGTGAAGAGATATATGCTTTGATTCGCGAGAGCCCAGCGGCGGTGCGGGACCATCTCATGCACCTTGGGTGATATGGTCATCTTTAATACCTTTGTTCCATCCGATGATGAAGGCGATCAACATACCGATGCAGGAGGGGATACAAAGCCCGTTCATAGCAACGTCGATCCCAATCATCCACGTTCTCTTTTCGGCCAAGATGCATCGGGTTGAGGTATAATTCCATATGTGAGGAGTTGGGTCAGTTTAGGAGTGAATTGGCGGCCATTGGACGAGTTTTGTCGAGATATCTATTCTCGATTTGATCGGCAAAATCAACGTCTTGTGACAGAGAATCAATTGTGGCATGGCGAGAACCGGTCTTTGGAATGAGTATAACCGGCGAGATGATTGGCGAGATCGGCGCATGGCTGCTCTTGAGGCTCGATGGAGCAACGTGGACTATATTTCATGGCGCTCCTCCTCCACCACCGCCGTTCGACCAATAGTGATTCTTCACTATTGGGCGTATGTGTTTTCTGTTTTGTTTGTGTGTCGTGTCGTTTTCGTTGTTTGCTTCTCTTTGTTTCTTTGTTTTGTAGGTTTTGTTTCGTGCTTGATGTCCCGCCTCTCCGTTTCTTCACTTTCGGAAGTCGCCTCTGCCCTTTTCTTTATATATATATACGCAATGAGGACCTTTTGTTTTAAGTGTGGGGGTTTCATTTTTGTTTTGTTTGTGTTTTGTCGTTTCTTAACTTTTGTTGGATTAGAGAGATTTTATTTTCTTGAAATCAATGGTGCATGAAGAATTATGTTTTAATTTGCATTAATTGTGTTTTGATCTGAATTTCATTGCATCTTGATATATATTTTTAGTGTGATGGAACTTAGGTGTCAATTTGAGCGTGGGACATAATTAGGAAGCTGTGATTAGACAATGTGTGTGATCGGTGGTCATATACTTATTACATGGAACCACTTTTCTTGTATGATTTTGCAAAAAAAAAAAAAAAAAAAGAAAAAGAAAATCATTGTTGTGAAATAAGTGGGCTTAAAATTCGAATAAGGGCTCTACCCTCTTGCTTGTATTGTCTCTCGAATGGAGACTCTATGCTATAGGTATAGATATCTACGTTATGATAGTCAGTGTACAACTTGAAGGTTCCACCGCGATTATTGTCCTATAATCGGTTTTAAGTTCCACATGTTTTATTTAATTTTATCATTGGGATATCTTTCATGAAGGGAGCGTATAAGTTGTATATTGATTTACGAAATCATGTTGAGTCGAAATAACTATTCTATGATAAGTCACATGTTTGGATTGATGAAGAGGATCATTATATTATTAAGATGCATTGAAAGGATGTGAATATGTGATTGATTCTATTTGAAGTATTGATTCTATGTGTATCATTCCTTTCGAAAACTAAAGTTTGCTCGAGGACAAGCAAAGAGTTAAGTGTGGGGAGTTGTTTTACATGTTTTGTTATGTTTTCCTTATTTGTTTTCACGATTTGATTCCTATTTGGTTTATATATGAATATCTATTATTAGAATCACGCTCATTTTGGTTTTGCGTGAGGAATGATCAAGTTTAAAGCATTTTGCGCACAAAGCGCGCAAGCGCCGACTTCGGCGTGGTGGCGGGGTGCGCATCATGAGCAGAGGCAGCTCGAGAGGCCCGTGCGTCGGCGGGCGCCCAAAGCGATTCATCCGAGACTCCGTGCGTCCAGGCGTTTCGTCGCGTCCGACCTTCGCGTCATGAGGTGGAATTCGTCTAGAGAGTCACAGTCGGCGACTGAAGACTTGAAGAATGCCCGGAGACTCCAGCGTCCGTGGCCCTGTTCCGAGGTTGTGAGTCCGGCGCTGGAGTTGCGTCGGTCTTTGGGCGGCGTTCCTTATTTTTAGCATCGCGTCCGGTAGCTTAGGTCGAGTCGTGACTGGCGTAAATTTTAGTGCACTATATATATAGGTTTATATTGAAAAACCTTACCTCTTAATTCATATTTTCGGTTTTCGTATTATTTTTCATGCGCCTCCTCACGAGAATTCCTTTTAGTTCTTCCAGCTTTTCATTTTTTTTTCTTTCTTTCCTCTTTGTGATTCAAATTTATTGTAAGGATTATTACTATTGAATTCCTACTCAAAATACTTGAATATCAATTCCATCGTCCGATTTTGTTAAGTAAGATTCTTTTATCGCTTTATTCCGTCTTCTCGCATTTATTTGATATTGATTTCTACGCTTTGATTATGCTTAATATTGGTATTTGTAATTATTCTTGTCTTCCATTTAATCTATTCGATTTATGCCTAGGGTTCATCATTATTGATTACGTGTTCTTCGATTTATGGTTTATTCTTGTCAGATAATTTCTTGCTTTGTCAATTTACGCCTAGTTAATTAAGCTTTTCTTTTCTTAATAATTCATCGCTAGGTAATCTATAGTTTTTAAGTGACGATCAAAAACTCTTGGTGATTAGAATGTTTAGGAATTTAATTGCTTTCGTGTGGTAACTTAGTAGCATACATTAAGTTTTCCTTGAGAGGCGACTCGGATCAACTTGCTCGCTAGGGCGACCTCGTTAGATTGCGAGGACTTTATTAGTGATCTTTTTAGTCCACAAGAACTTAAAATCTGATCAATATGAGTCTCTAAACTTGTAGCGGAAAGGTAAAATAAATTATAATCTCTAGAAAAATAGTGATGGTCCCTTGGGGGTCGTACTGGTGTATGGAAGACGTGAGTGAGTATACCAATTAACGTAAATAAAAACCTTTTCTTTTATCACAAGACTGGACGATCTCCTGATGTCAGTAACTGTCGTTTCCTGATACAAGTCAATACAGGAATCAGTACTGTTGATCAATTCAATTTGAGGGAGTCTTGTATTGAGTAAATCAGTTAGCAATCATACTGATTGTTGTAGCAGTTGATCAGTTGGACTGATAACAAATGTACGTACGGAAATGGTGGTGGTTAAGTTATACCTTACTAAAAAATGATACTGAAAATGTGTAATACCCCAAACTTTTAATTAGTGATTAATTAACGATTAAGGTTAAACAGGGCATTGCATCCTTAATAAAAAAGAAAATAGATATGCTTAAGATCTAAATTATATAATTTCACTTAGTAAAATGAAATGTGATCAACAATTGAATTCTAAAATTTTTGAGTAAAATATTTTGTTTAGAAATTTAAAGTATTATGTAGATTGATTATTTGATCTTAATGATCAAATAAATGTTATAAACTATCGAAAATATAAAGTTATGTTATTATGTGTTTACATTTTCACGTTATGTTGTAATAATGAATTTTATGAATATGAAATTATAATGTGATTAGTTTTACTTCCTAAAGTAATGAAAACAAGAAAATAAGTCATATGTATAAAGTTAGTATCATTAAATAAAATACATATGCATATCATATTCTAAATATTATTGTAGATAAATATGAATTTAAGAGTATTTAATGAGAATGCTCTAGAAATGGTGAATAAGCATGGTGAGTAAGCAAGCATTAAATTAAAACTTGGAGAATAAGTATATATTAAATTAAATAAAAAAAATAGAATTTGTTATATAAATATACCATCTCCATACTATTCAATACTTTCTAAAATCCTCCCTTTTGTTCCCAAAATCTCGAAAACACACACACACACTTGAAGAAAAACTTTGATCAAGCCTTTTAATTCCAAATTTTCATCCTGAAGCTTGATATTAAGTTGGAACAAAGGTATGTTTCTATATTTCCTTCAATTCTTAAGCTTAATTATTGTTGATAAATATGTGATGATATTGATGGTATGAAGTTGAAGGATTGAGTGATAATTGATGATTATTGATGATGTATAGTGATAATTGATGGATTAGTGGTGAAATAATTGAATATTTATGGTTCAATTGTAAGATTTAAGTTGGAACTAAAACCACAATCCATGAGCTTTGAATTAAGATGATGATATGTTGATGTTATGTAGAAATTAGTTTGTAATTATGTGATTAAACATGTTTAAGTAAGTAATTTGAAAGAAAATCTAACAAAAATAAATTTAGAATATATATGTATATTTTCAAAATTTTGAAATTTGGAGAAGTGATATGTTGATTTTATTTTCTTCAATTAACTTGATATATGAGTTTAAGATGATGATTTAAGTATTATGTGAATTAATTAGAATTTTCTAAGATAATATGTGAAAAATGGAAAATTTTAGTTTACATGCTTAGTTGACAAGTTCATGCTAAAGTTGAAATATGCTGTTGTCTTTGTTGCTTAAGGTTAATATATGATAATTAAATGAGAATTAGAAAGAAAGTTAAAGAAAAATATAATTTATATATGTTATCATGATTTTCGAAAATTTCAAAGAAAATGGAAAAATTAAAGTTTAATGTTATTCTTTATAAATCTTATAGATTATGAATTTACTATGTAAGTAAGGACTAATGAAGCTTAATTGAGAATTTTAGAACTAAGAAAGTGAAAAGCTAAAGTTTATGTACATATTCATGTTGAAATGAATTCATGTTTTGAATAAGCCATGTTATGTGATATTGGTTGATTATAAATTATTTACAAACTTAAAGTATAATAATAGTAAGAGAAATGCTATTTCAAGTATGTTGATGGCCTATTGCTTAAATAGTAATGAAAAAGTTTAAGTTAGGCTATTAATTGAAAAGTTATACATAAGTAACTTAAGAAAAGAAATAAAGTGTTTATGTAAAGAAAAGAATATGAATTTAGTTCACTAAAGTATAATTACAAAATAATTATCAATCGTTCCTTTGATACCAATGTAGACTCGTGAGAGTCGAATAAGATAAATATGTGAAGAAAATTTAAAGAATAAAAGGATGCAATGACCCGAAAGATTTAAAATTCTTATAGGTGAAAGATTAGACAAAGTGTCTAAACAAAACATAAGAAAAGAAAAGAGTGAATAAGAGAAATTTATATATGTTTGATAAATGAAAATGCCCTTTATGTGAGTCTTGATATTATCGATTAACTTAAGGTACATTGAAAAGGACGAGAGCGATTAAAGAGGAAGAAGAAGAAGAAATAGAAGTTTATTAAACTTATCGACTAAAGTCTGGTGGGCTTTCTAACGAAATATGTACGTGCTAAATTTTATAATTTCATTATATGTTGCATGTCATTTGAAAATGTCGTCTTGCAAAATTTTGAGCATAAGCATGATGCATTACCTATCCACGGAAAAGGAAGAAGGAAAAGAAAGAAAGAAAAGAAAGAAAGAAAGAAAGAAAGAAAGAAAAGAAAGAAAGTATGAATGAAAAAGAATGTACAAGCGTCGGTTATGATATGGACCTTGAATTGAGGTGTGTTTGAGAAGGAGCTACTTCTCAACCTGAAAGAAATGCGTGGATATGGGAAGAGAAGATGTCTGAGACAAAGATCATGCATATGTTGTTGTTTTAATGCTATGAAAATGAAAGTAAATAAGTGATTTATTCGAAAAACATGCACGGGTTTTCACTAAAACTCGTGTATTGAAAAGTTCTGACAAGTCGATCTTATAGGTCTAAGAGCAAAGTTTTAAATGTTTTCGGCATGTGTCCATTGAGTGCTTATGTCTCCATACATGTATTTCTAAACATGCGAGGTTGAGTTTCAGGATCTTGGAGATGGAATTGGAAAAAGGACACATTGTAGCTCTTGTGGTTTATGGTTCTGTCGTATATATGTTCGAAACATCACTTGTTATTCCATCTATTTCATACGTTTGGTTGTGATTGTTGAGATTGTACTCTTGGATATTACTTGTTGCTGAAAACACTTTGAATTGCTTGGTAGTCGTGGTTTGGAGTTGAACTCCTTGATGTCTTTTGTTACTTGAAGAAAACTTGGGTTGGTTGGTTATTATAAGACATGTCTAAAAACGTTGGAGTCGAACTTGTCTTGATACTATGTTGTTTAAATACTTGTCTTGAACAAATGTTTATAATCCTTCAATTTGTAATTAGCGAAAATGTCACATGAGTTGGTATATTTTGCTTTGGAGTTATATGTCTTCATCATATAACTCAACTATCTTCTGTTGTCACTCGACCTAAATGATCATTATGTGATTGTGGTAATTGTTGAAGGAAAACCCCTTTTGGACAAAAGTCGATTTTGATAATTATCCTATCTCGTTATTCCTTCTATTCATTCGACTTCATGAAACAAACTATGTTGTCTAATCGAAATTAGAATCTCATTTGATGTCACTCATTATCTAGTCTCCATATATATTATTGTCGCATCGTCTTATGGAATATTCCTATTGTCATTAGTTCCAATGGTTCATGAGGTCATTAGTCACGACCTAATCTCTTGATTAAGAAGTTGGGTGACAAAATGTCTATAGTCGATTCTTGGCTTAGTTAGTATTTGTTTTCTCTTGATAGCAAAATACTTATTGATGGAGGGTTTGAGCAGGTTATGTTGTCTTGAGTGTCTTGGTGATGTTCACTCAATAACATGAAATATAAAGTACTAAAGGTAAAGAACACACTTAAATTTTTACGTGGTTCGGAGAGATCGCTCAGGCATCCGCGGATGATGAATCGATCGATCACTACTTGGGATTGAGTGCTCTTATGGGTGCAAAAGAAAATCTTGATGAAGTTCACATTATACGTAACTCGACTTACTTGTCGTATATTTCCTACGCTTACGGTGATAGGGAGCGGTGACCGCTCTTGGTCGGTCGACCTAACTTATTTTCTTACATGTGAAAGAAAACCAAGCTTTTAACAACGAACACTTTATTACTTATTTGCCAACTTTTACTTCTAATTTTACAAGTGTTTGGTAGAGGTTCTTAACTAGTGATTAAGCTCTTGCAAACAATAACTTAATATTGTCTAGGCGTAAGATCATTGGCGAACCACATTTAGAACTGAGGGGGCCCTTGGGCCCCAACTTTTTGAAAAACTAGTTATATATTTGATATGTTATAATATGTTAAAAGATTTGGTGTAGCTTTGATGGATAGAACCTTAAAAGGTTTAGTGCGACTGAGTTCGATTCCCAGCTTGCGCGTCCCTTTCTTTTTTCTTGTCTCTTTTTCCTGGCGTCTTTCCTTCTTGTTTCTTTTTCCTTCTTTTTTCTTCTTTTGCGTCTTTCCTTTCCTCTTTTTTTTTAATCTTCCATCTATTTTTTCTCTCTTTTTCTTTCCTTCTTTTTTTTCTCTTATGTTTCTTTCTTTTTAGTTTGTGCTTTTTCCTCTCTATTATTTCTTCTCTTTATTTTGGAATCTTTTTCTTTTTTCTTTCTTATATAATTTATTTTATATTGATAAAATAAAATATGTATATAAATAATAACATATATATATGAATTAACTCTTAGCTAAACATGTGTGCTCTCTCTATAGATATTTAACATTTAATAACTAAATATATTGTAATCTAACAGGTTATGATTTTCATCTCTCATTTAGGAGATCTTGGTTCGATATCTCTTAGCTACATATTTTCCTTTTTCTTTTCCTATACTTATTTTCTTTTATCTTTCTTTCATTTTCTATAATTTGTTTTATATCGATAAAATGCTATTTCTTTTCTTTTCTATAATTTATTTTATATTGATAAAATAAAGATATTTACAAATAATAAAGTTTTATATGTGAAGTAATATTATCAATCAAAATTCTAAAAGGATTATAATATACTCATTATATTATTTAAATTATTATTATTTATAATTTTATTTCAAAATTTTATTTTATTACCTTTTAAAATTATTATTAATTGGGCCCCGAAATATTTCACGCTCATATAAATAAGATAGTACAAGTTAAAACCTAGAAGCTAACGGAATGTATGTTAAAATTTTGAGCAAATAGATATATTTGAGCTCTTAATATTCATTTATCACACTGGAATTCCATTGCTTGAAAATACTATGTTCAAAGTTTCTGGGATAAGAACTTGAATACTTTGATTACTTGAAGATGTGCAACATTTTCTATAACCTTCAAAGGTTGGATCTTGCGGGTATTTATAGGAGGACGATGAATAATGTTGTTGGAGTAACACCAATCACATCCATTCTATTTGTCGTTTGAATTCTTCCCTTTTTAATCCTCGTACATCGCTTTGTCAAATGCAACATCGTCTGAACGAGCTCGCACTTGAAACATATCTTTAGCTTGTTGGATCCTCTGCAAATTCACTCTAACATGTTGAAAGTCAAACACCAAGGTTTAAATTATTTGTATTTCTTGATGGGATTGACATCGTATTTTACATTAACTTAGGTCTCTTTAGTAGAGTCGACTCTCGCTCTCCAATTGAGTGGGTTGTCTCTTTCGGTATGTTGACTCCAAGTATTCGATGAACACTTCACTTGACATAGATATTCAACAACCGTCTTCTCTTTTCTTTGAAATGATACTTAGTCATTTTCTTGACTTATTCGTCTTGATGCACTAAATCTTTAGTCTTCAATCTTTCGACTTGGTCTTCAAACTTCACTCTTGATGTAATGTACTTGATGTGCTTCTTGATGGCGTTAGTGCTGAAACTTCTATCAATATATTGGTTTCATACTCTTTTTCGAACATCTCCGAATTACTTAGCCATCTTGATGGTTTTCTTTTGAAACCTATGAACATAAAAGCTCGTTCCCTAACATGTGACATTATTATGTTACATAACTAGGGCAATCATGAGAAGGTTTGGAATCTAACAAAACACTAAATTAAGACGAAATTTTTCAATAATTTTCATTTTTTGATGATGCCAAAACCTATCTATTGCACTAAAAATAGATCGATAAGATAAGACAACCGATTTCGGTTGAAAGGTTTGGTTTTCTCTTTTTGGGATCTTTCTCAGCAAAACAAAGGTCAATTCAGTATAAGAAAGTTTAAAGCAAGTATAGAGCCTAGACAAAGAGTCTTTGTCATAAGGGTGAAGTGGATTAGTTTATAAATATATAGGATGTTGAAATTATAGTTACATCAGTTTCAGTTCAATTTCAGCAAGCCTATACATGTCTATTACAAAACAATTAATGATTGTTCATTCTCTTCTTCAACTTCTCTTCATCAGTTTGTTGTCCATACTTGGTAAAAATTCATTCCACCAGAGCTTTGAATTCATGAGGCTAGCCCATAAGGTCCAACTGAAGAGTTGATATGGCTTAAGAGTTGATGTGGCTTGGTGAGGTTAAGCTTCAATTTCAGCTCTATCAATAAAATTCATGTGCTTGGGAATTGGGTAGGTCTTCTTTGCCAGCGCTAAGATATTGACTCTGTTTTGATACGCTTTACCGAAATATTATTGATGAAGACTTCATCATGATATTCTTGTAGATAGCTCGGAAGGCATCAATGGCTACTTTTTGTTCTTCAGGAAAATCCATCCAATAATAGTACCACTCCACGAAGTCGTCTTTCAGCTCCTCCCACTAGTCATTCAAGTACCTAGGCACCCATTTAACAACATAGCGCTTGTCACCTATATCAGACTACCTCTTACTCCTTGTATCTCGTCTCTTCATATCGACAAGATAGTTCCTCTGGCTCTGCTAATTCATTTCCTTTGAAACCTTAGCAGCAATTTTTTCATAGAGCTTCAAACACTTTTAATTTCTTTTGCGTTCAGTTGCATCAGTGCATTCAACATTATTTAGCAATCTCTTAGCTTCTCTGGCTTTCTTACGAGACCACCAGCACTACAAAAAAATGTCTAGTAGTTACATATTTTAGTGACACCAAGAGAATTGTTATAAAATTTATGATATTTTAGATGTGGCAAATTTAACTACACCAATACATATATCAATATATTTTTGTTACACATAAAATGTGTAAATTTTGTTACACTTGAAAATGTAGTAAAATTTATTACATCTATCCATGCAATTAAACCTTACTACACTTAAACATGTCACAATAATTGTTTTTGTTACATATAAGAATATAACTAAATTTTACTATAACTCAAGAGTTTTAAATTTTAATATATATATTCAATTAGTTATCCGATTTTGTAGATCCAAATTGAGACCTGTTTAGACTTAATATTTAAAATAACGAGATAATTTATTCCAACATAATAGACAATTAATTTGTTAAATATAGAGGCATCAAGGCCAAACAAATTTTTTGAAAAGTAAAGAAAAAAGAGAAAAAGTTAAAATATGAAAATAGGCTACAAAATAGTTACACTTTCATGTCACAAAAATAGTTATACTTTCATATGTAACAAAAATAGTTACACTTATAAATTTTACTAATTTTGTGATATACTTTTTATGACATGCATAATAGTTAGTTAGTTCTTAAATTTGAGATGTCGTGAATTTATTTAGTGATATACATAGGAATCATAATTCTTCAAAATCATATCATTATTGAAATATTTTGTTGTAGTACAAGAATCGAGGTCCTCTAGTCAAAGGAAATTTGATTGGTGCTCTAGAAAAAATGCTTCGAGCAAAGCCTCTGATTATTTAGTTTGGGTAGAACCAACAGTAGAGGAAGGGCCAATAGTGGGAGCTGTTGAAGGGCCAGCTGCCTTACGTCTTAGGATATTCCAACATTTTCTTCTGGCAAGGTCAATTGCGTTTTTGTTCTTCGTAATCGTTCAATAGCCTCTACTTCTTCTGCTGCCTTAGCAGCAGCTGGCCTAACCATCTTTTCATCGACTGTTGTTTTCCTTGTTCAGCGTCAGTCTCCTCTCCTTGGTGACTCCTCTCACCTTATTCGTTGTCATCTCTTATCCATTTTAGCATCATCAATAAAGGTATTGACGAAGATAGAGAGGTCGCTTACATTTGTGCTCAGCTCAAAATTAGTCTGATCGAGTTAGTCCAACTTCTTAGTTTGGCAAGTCTGGGCTGCAGTTTGAGTAGCAGCTTCAGTTGTTACTGGAGCAGCAGGCTGTTGAAAAGCTCCTTCAGTTTGTCGTCAGTAGGGACTTCAGAGTCCTTTAAGCCTGATGGGCTAGCTTCACCATCCTGGGTGTCAGCAGCCGTTCTCTCCAGCGTTGAGCTGACCTTTACATCCTCAGCTACTAGGTCCCTTACAATCGCTTCAAAGCTCCTGATCGTGGACCAGATGCTAGCAATCCCATATTGGGCTCCAAGCTCCATTTCCTTATCAATAAACCTTTCCCAAGAATCTATCTTAACTAGATCTTGAATCTGGTAAAAGTGGGCAGTTCTAATCTGGAAGAATACATGGAGGCGTTCAGCCTTGGCTAGGGTTTCGGGTAGGAATTGAAGGATGGAAAAAGTGTCTAGGACAAATTTTGTGGCTTTGGCATGGATTGAGGTGAGGAGTATGTTCATTCGGCTTTGAAGTTGGGTGCGGGGACTAATCTCAATTAATACTTCACTTGAGGATTTATAGGGCTTGGGTGAAGAGATGGTCTGAGCTAGGGGTGAGGATGACGGTTGAGCTGAAGAGGAAGACGATTTGAAGGAGAACCAACATCATTTTGTTGGGGACTGATATCAACTTGTTTTGGTGGTGAGGAGGTTTAAAGCAAGTATAGAGTTTGGACAAATATTCATTGTCTTCAAGGTGAACTGATCTTGCTTAAAACAGTTCCAAAGCTAGTATTGTACAGTGATCTTCATAGTTGGTTATTAGGATGATTGCACGCATTGTATGTTTATCTGCTCAACTGAAGTAGGTGATCTTTAATACAGTTTTCCATTATTTATTTTTCATCTTTTTATCTTAGATTGTTAGAACAATGTCTTATTCTTTTTATTTCTCAGGAATCCTTTATTATTCTTACGTGTAGATTATTTATATGGTTTTCTTTTAGTGTGGCAAACAACTTTTGAATCACTAAATTAAAATTTATTCCTTTGGAAATAGCTAAATTATTACCGGTTAACTGTCTGCAGAAGAATGGATTGGATGATCTTGTCGCGTCAAGTGCTTTTTCGTTGAGACCTGCTGCTGAAGAGTGAGTTGTGAATTCTGCTCTGCATGAATTTGCCTGGAATGTGATGTACCTGCAGAGTAATTTTAGGAATCAAATACTAACTTTCTCCTATAATGGTTTGGATCTCGTAAAAGATAACGTATATTTCTCTTATTTTATCATGTGGTATATAGTTGCCTTCTAATGCCACTAACAAACACACAAATGCACATGGTTTTACGTATAATTGGATAACATAATTCTTTTGTTTTGAGTTACTTTATGGAACTGTTAGAGCAGTCTTATCTCACTTGCAGGCGGTGCTACGTGATTTTCCACATTCTTTCCTTTGCCTGCAGCCTGTATTTTATCATCAGAAAATTGTGGCTGAACCGCTGGCTGCGAGGATGTCTGCATACTTGTTTGGGTTGTTTTGAAAAATGGTGATGACATATTGACATCAGTTCAACATAGCTATTGAAGTAATAAACTTGTGCTTCATTACATATAAAAGTAATTGCATTCGAGATTCACAATATCGAGCTGAAAGATTTTGTGTTTTGGCTCGTTTATCACTTTGCTGTTATTATGGCACTCTGATAACTTTTTCATCAAGATTCTTACCTCTTGCTCGTGGTGTTTTACCCCTTCACATTAGGTTCATCGACAAGGCTTGTGAAGAAGGTGTGCCAGTGGCTATCTTGACAGCATATAGTATGTGGGGAAAAGGTTGCAAGGTTAGTATTGTTAAATTTCATATTCTACATTCCAAATCTCTTTTAGTTTTCTTAAAGAACATGATAAGCCAGATATAGAGGCAATTAGAAAGATACTAGATGTTAACAAAGGTGGCTGAGGACTTCAAAATGCTTCTTAGATAGAAGGTGTCGAGACTGTCGGTTATAAAATAGTACATATGGTTTATCGTTGATAAATCTAGTTATGTGAGTGTCAAGATTTATGTAAAGCAATAAAAACGAGAGCTTTCGTGGGTTCGATCGTTAATGAGATCTCGTCCACGGAGAGTGTTTATCAATACTTTCACTATAATTTGAGTCACAGTGAGTGTAGGTACAAGTGTTGGTTTGTATCTTGAAAGCGGTTTGGTTGAGCTTGTATACAATGTTTCTGTTACCACTATTACAATCTCTATCTGAATTGAATACTTGATTGCATATATCATGTCCCTTATCTCATATATAAGTTAGATCATACGGTTGTGTAGAAGATCACGAGTGCGTATGATTGGTCAAGCTTAATGAGATATAAAAAGTTTCCAGGTGAGGCGACTTGAGGGCGAGTTGTCGGTATGAGTGCTGCGGTATAGATAAGTGACTTGACTTAGTTACTTGTCTATCTTTGATGCGTCTACGGCGTATTGAAGGATCACGGTGAGATGTGTTCTTCTTTCGACCGTCGTGAAGAACCAAGATCTCGGTGACTTCGATGATCTAAACCTCGATAAGGTATTAGGTGAGTATGAGTTCTTGACCATCACTTTGACTTGTTATGGGTGAGGTTATATGTTCTAACCAATTCTCCGCGTCTTGGGTGGTGGCGATCTTGTATGTCACGCTAGTTATCATGTCAGTCACGTATCCGTTTAGGATGATGGCGTCCCTTAAGAGCTCAAAGGTTTATTGTACTAAACCTGCGGGTTGAGTTAGCTTCGAAGTACAATAATAAGGTTGAGTGGTACTACTTAAGAAATGAAGTTATTAATTATTTTAAGCGATCGAATGCTATAAATAATTAATGGACGTTCGATATCTTAAATCACGAGGATTCGTAATGTCTAAGTGCAAGCCCGATTCAACTTGTAATAAAGGGTAAGTCGACATTCTTTCTCTAGTGGCATGATCGAATGTTTATAAATTAATTTATGTTAAATTTGAACATAAGATAATTAATTTATTGAGGCCCATCTTTATTCCTTGCATTTGATCCACAGTTTGGCCCGTCCAGACCGTAAGCTCTTGGAAATCGGCCCCTATTGCTCCCATTGGCAAGATTTTATTCTCTTTATCCGAGAGGATATTATTATATTTATGGTATATGCATAGATCCTTTCCATATAAGATTATGGTAATAATCACGAGTATGGAAATAATCACGAGTATGGAAATAATCCTAAGTATGGTAATTTTCCATATAGGATTATAGTAATTTCCATATAGGATTATGGTAATTTTCATATGGGATTAAGGTAGTGCATTATAAATATAAGGTATGAGATAAAGTCAGGTTAATGCTCACATAATTAACACAGATTTTTGGCCCCTCATAGTCGATTGGAGAGGTTTGAAAATTGTAAAGTGAGGAGCAAGGGTGATTTTCAAGCATTCTCCATAGATCGTCCTCACTCGTTGGAGATTGGGCAATCGGGATCTGATCCGGAAGGTTGAAGCACGAGTCGATCCGTTCGATCCATTCGTCTCGTTCCATCGACCTCTTGGATCAAGGTAAACACGAAAACCCTACGTGTTGCGATTAATTATATAGGCGCATGCTGGGTTTATAATCAATGTATGGTGAATTAAATATCCAAGATAGATCCTCGGGCGGGGCTTAACATATGTTTTCCCTACATTGGTATCGAGCACGGGATCAGAATCTTGGCTCTGTTGGATTAATCGTTTGATTATTACGTGCGTTTTATTAATTGTGGATCATGGTTCATGTGGCTCGTTTATTTTATTTTTTCGGTTTTGTTGTTACACCGAGAAAATCCGTGGTTAGATTAGATTTTATTACGTAAATCTTATCGTAAAGAAAAAGAGCGAACGAAAGAGCGAAGAGCAGCGGCGGGAACGGTCTCGGCGGTCCACAGGCGGTTTCTCATGGCGAGCCTCGCGATCGCGAGGTCGATCGAGGAACGCGGCGGCGGGGTGTGCGTTCGCGTCTGCGAGATCCTGGCGCCACGCGGCGGCGGTGGTCGCGGATCGGCCACTGAAGCAATGCGGCGGCGAGCTAGCGAGCGGCAGGTGCGGCGTTGTAGCGCGAAAACCGGCCAGCGGCGGACTTCAGCGATCGCGGTTTGGCCCGGTGGCGACATCTCGGCGGATGTTGGCGCTCGGGCGTGGCGCCTGCAGCGTGCTCGACGGTCGTAGTCGCGTTAGCGACGCAGGGTAACCCCAGCGAGGACAGCGAGCGGCGGCGGCGAAGGCTGGCGGGCGGGAGCTTACTAGCGTAGCGGACCCGGCCGCAGTTGGGCGACCCGGCCGGACCCGTTTTCGGCCCAACCAATTTTTCGGTCCGTGCCCGTGCCGCGCGAGGCCCATTGTTGAATCCGGTGCGTGCCGTGCACGCGAGGCCCGTTTTGAAGTTTAATTCGTACTTTGTAAATCTATGTAATAGATTGGACATAAATGTGCATGTTTTCACGATTGGCGCGATGAGCGTTTTATTTTATTTTATCGTTCATATGCATGTGCGTGGATGTTTAAATTATGCGGTAGCATGCTATGTATGTTTATATTCGTTGACAAACCTTTAAGTGTTTCACGTAATTGGATGCGCATAGTAAGCATGCTAGGTTTATCGCGTTTATCAAGCATATTTTAGAATTACTGCGAGCATGTTTTACATGTTGAGTTCTATAGAAAAGCATGCTAGGATTACGTGATGCATGGACAAACCTTTTGAATAAAAAGACTAAGCAAGCAACCCGACAAATTAATTTTCAAATTAAAATGTCAAGACCTCCACTTTTGATCTCTAAACAAAGTGAGGCCTTGCTTGTGAGTGGCGTCCATCGCGTGGCTTGCTTGCCTTTTTATCATAAGTTTGTTAGATGAGATTTCTAAATAAAACTTTTAAATCTATTGAGAAGTGGGAGTTTCATGTGTAGCGATCACAGCGTAGCTTACTGTGTGCGATTTTCATAAGTTCTCTAGAGATAGATATAAAAGAGATAACAAAGAATTTGAATTGGGCGGTATGGTCAGAGTGACTATGCGATTCTAAGAATTCATTTTCTGCTTTGTTAAAATTGTGGTTAATGCTTAGACATCACCTCAAGTACAACTTCATGAAGTCCCTTCTTGCGATAGTGATGTGGTCTAGTAAGGTCAATCGTTAATTTCATTTGTCATAAGGATAAGTTGACATGGATTGAAATTAAGCGACTAAAAGGTATATTTTAGTGCAGTGGGGGGTTCGTGTATGGCGTCCACAGCGTTAGCTTGCATGGGATTCCTTGGGCGATTGGAGGTTTCAATTAATATTGTTTTATCAAAAAGGTTACAATATTATTATTCACGAATTATATGCGATCGTATGCTTATGTGTTTACATTATCGTTTGAGATATGTCTCTTCGCAGATAATCAATATGCTGCGCAAAATCCGTTATCGGTCCAAATTTTATCGGTGGAAGCGAAACATGGAATATGTTCTTATGTTTGAAGAACACATGTTGTTCTCACTACTCTAAACCCGATGCCCTGCTTGCGCGTCGACTAATAAGCGGCGAAGTCGGCGAGACTTTGGAATAAGTCGAACAATATGGCTAAATGCTATATGATGACTACTATGTCAAGGCTTGCATTCTGCGACATCGATCGATGGTGAGCGACGATATTTGGTCAGTCTCGAGGTAAGTTTGGGCGATCGGATCGGACGATCGACTTCCACACAATGAGAGAAATCTTGGCGTGTAAGATGGAAGAAGGAAGTTCGGTCCATGAACATGTCTCCCATGACTCGTCTCATGGATAGTCTTGATCGGTTGGGAGGAGGTATTGGCGGTGAAGCAGTCGATATCATCCTCAATACTGCGCTGAGTCTTTTGAGAACTTTCGGCGTAAATGCGATCATGAGCAAGACCGAGTTTACACTTAGTCGGTTGCTTAATGATCTAGTAGCTGCGGAAGGTTATGGGAAAAGAGCACATGCTCTTGCTAGCACATCTAAGGGCCCAAATTTTTCGTTGCAAAATGGAAATAGAAAAGGGGTACCAAAGGTGGAAGAAGCGAGGCAAATAGTGGGAGTAATGGGAACAAGAACATGGTTGCCACAGGAGACTTGAAGAAGCCAAGGAGAATGGCAGTGCTTCAAGTGCGGTGGGACGGGCATTGGAAGGCCAGTGCCCTATGCTCAAGGCTCAGTGCCGTTTGCTTTAATGTGAAACATGTTTAGCACTTGTTCTACCCATTCTTGGGTAGTAGATCTCACGGCTAACTGATCATGTTTGTTACACCTTGCGGGGGTTCTGCGGACAAGGGGCTGTTTGATGGCGAGATAACGATCTCCATGGGCAGCGAAAAGTCGAGGCCGTTGCAGTTGGAGATGTTACTTTATGTTTTGAAAGCAGTTTAGTTTTGAAAGGCGTTTTATATGTGCGGATTTTAGTGGAACCTTGTTCTGTTTGAAATTATTTACTCATGGATATTACATTATTTTTGATAGTGGTGTTTCTATCATAAGAATGAGCGAAGTTATACGTGTTGTACGTTATATAATTAAGCTTTATACTATTTAAAACATAATACTATAACTATGTTGCATCTTCATCAAACCCTAAAGAAAGTTTTCTTCGTGAGATGACTCTACTTTTCTACGGCATCTTAGATTAGTCACATCAATCTAAATAGGATCAAAACTGGCTAAGAATGGGCGTTGGGTAATCTCACGGTTCTCCTGGTTCCCGATCTGCGAATCTGTATATAGAAGGTAAGATGTCGACGGACCGCTTCAAGCGAAGGGTTATAGAGCGAAAAATGTTGGAGTTAGTCCATTCGACTGCTGTGGACGATGTCCACAAGCTCGTGGAGAATGCAGTATTTTGTCACTTTCATTGGCGATTACTCGAGTGCGGATACATATACTTGCGCGCATAGTCGAGATGCTTTGAAATTCAAAGAGTTTAAGGCGGAGTGGAGGCGAAGCTAGGTAAAAGTATCAAGTCGGCTGCGTTACGATCGCGGTGGCGAATACCTCGATAACGAGTTTATGGACTATCTAGTGAAGTGTGGGATTACATCCCGTACTTCACAACTACACCGCAACAAAATGGTGTGTCGGAGGCGAAGAAATAGGACTCTTTTGGAAATGATTAGATCTATGATGAGTTATGCTACATTGCCTATTTCGTTACGGGGGTATGCACTTAGAGGCAGTGACATACTTGCTAAATCTAGTACCGTCCAGTCGATCGAAAAAGACCCTTTGAGAGTTGTGGTTTGGGCATGCCTGGTTTAAACCACATAAGGATATGGGCGATCCGGCACGCGTCTTTGAACAAGAAGGCGACAAGTTGGAGGCTAGATCCAGCATTAAGGCTGTTTATTGGCTATCTAGAGGAGCGAAGGTGGTTTATTCTATAGTCTAAGGATCGAGAAGTCATTATTAGCACTAATGCCGATTCTTAGAAGGGACTACATGAAAATCATAAATCCAAAGTTGAAATCATTCTTCGAGAATTAGAAGATGATTCGTATTCCACCAAGATAGACCCGAAAGTGCGAGATGTTGAGTCTAGTGGGAGGATCGACACGAGATACTTGAAAATTGAAGTGGGTCGAGTTCCACTCTGAATACCGACCATACAAGTGGTACCTACACAGCAAGTTGTGCAAGTTAGAGACCACAAGTGCTCTGCACCCACGTTGCCATTGTGCAGGAGAACCTCGTGCGTAGTGGGAGGTTGTTCGTCGACCCGGCGATTTATGTTCGTGGGTGAATCTTGGTTTAGTCGGTGAACGAACAAGCAATAATCGACCGACCCGGACATACGAGGCGATATAAGATATTGATGCAAGAATCGCGGCACACCGCTATGGACTTAGAAATGGAGTCCATGCACTTTATGGATGTATGAAGAAACACCTCTACGGATAGCAAGGAAGCCGTGGGTAGTGGATATCTGAGGAAGAAATTCCGATGGAGGTTTCGACTTTCAAAGCGGGCTTGTGCCGAAAGGTACACTCAGTTGAGGCATCGATTTCGATGAGACCTTTTCAGCTGTGTAATACTCAGAGTCATGAATTCTTCTAGCCATGCTTGACCACTTGAACTAGAGGTTTGGCAAATGGATGTTAAAACCGCTTTTCTAAGCGGTTACCTTGAGGAAGGTAGAGACATCTATGTCACGACAACACGAAGGTTATGTGGTAAGGGTGAAGAGCATCTAGTATGGAAGCAAGAAGTCCATTTATGGACTTAGCGAACCTCCGATCATGGAACTTACGCTTTGGCGGTAGTAAAGTCTATGGATTTACCCGAGTTGCTAGCGAGAGTTGTGTGTATCGGTTGAATGTCAGCGGTGATGTGGTATTTCTTGCACTTTACGTAGATGACATCCTTCTAGTTGGCAACAACGTGAAAACATTATCAGGGCGTAAAGAGTTGGCTATCGATCGGGTTTCAAATAAAGACTTGGGAGATCGACGTACATTCTTGGGATCAAGGTTTACGAGATCGCAAGAAGAAAATATTGAGCTTATCTCGGGCGTCTTACATTGATCTTTGTGATTACTTTCGTTTAGTATCACGAGACCGCGAAAGAGATTGCTACCTTTCGGACATGGCGTTCCTTTATCTAAGGCGCGATCACCTATGACTACAAAGTAGATAGAAATGAGACAAGTTCACTACGCTTGATACGTGGGAAGTCTCATATACTGCAATGCTATGCAGGCCGATATCTACGCTGTCGGTGGGCATAGTAGCTGATATCGATCTAACCTGGACAAGCTCATTGGGCTGCGGTAAAGCATATACTCAAGTACACGAAAAGGACTCGAGTTATAGGCTAGTTTACCATGCGAGATAGTCTAATTCCTTTGGGTTATCTGAGACTCGGTTTCCAGGCGGCCGTGATGAGAAAAAGTCGACCTCGGGCTGTGTTTGCAGGGAGGTGGAGCCGTATCTGGCGGTGTTAAGCGGCGATGCATTGCGGACTCCACCATGGAAGCCGAATATGCCGCCGGAGGCTTCTAAGGAGGCTGTATGGTTCGAAACTACCTCATGGATCTAGGTGTGGTACTGGTTTGCCCAAGAGTATCATAGTTCTTTGTGATAACTCGGTGCGATGGCAAACTCGAAGGAACCACGAACCCTGAGCGACCAAACACATAGAGAGAAAGTACCATGTCATACAAATGGTTGGAGGCGGTGGCGTCTTGATTGAAAAGATTGATCTGACGGAAAATCTAGCGGATCCATTCACGAAGAGCACGCCACAAAAGTCTACGATGGACACGTTAGAGGACTTGGATTGCGCTTGATGGCACCCTTAGAAAGAAACTTTTGTATAAGTGGGAGAAGCAAAGTGATGGTTGTTTGTAATAGCTAGTAGAGACACATTGTATACTAAAGTTTGCTTTAGTATAAGTGGGAGATTGTTGGTTGTATATTGAAAGCGGTTTGGTTGAGCTTGTATACAATGTTTCTGTTACCACTATTACAATCTCTATCTGAATTGAATACTTGATTGCATATGTCATGTCCCTTATCTCCTATATAAGTTAGATCATCACGATTGTGTAGAGATCACGATGCATATGATTGAGTGAAGCTAATAAGATATAAAAGTTTCACGGTGAGACAACAGGGCGAGTTGTCGGTTTGAGCTGTTGATATAGATAAGAAGTGACTTGACTTGGTTACTTGTCTATCTTGATGCGTGCTACGGCGTATTGAAGGATCACGGTGAGATGAGTTCTTGCTATCGACATTCGTGAAGAACCAAGATCTCGGTGACTTACGTTGATCTAAACCTCGATAAGGTATTAGGTGAGGTATGAGTTCTTGACCATCACTTTGACTTGTTATGAGTGGGTTATATGTTCTAACCAGATTCTCCGCATCTTGGGTGGTGGCGATCTTGTATGTCACGCTAGTTATCATGTCAGTCACCGTATCCGTTTAAGGATGATGGCGTCCAAGAGAGCTCAAAGGTTTATTGTACTAAACCACTGCGGGTTGAGTTAGGCTGAAGTACAATAATAAGGTTGAGTGGTACTACTTAAGAAATGAAGTTATTAATTATTTTAGCGATCAGAATGCTATAAATAATTAATGGACGTTCGATATCTTAAATCGGGATTCGTAATGTCTACAGTGCAAGCCCGCTACAACTTGGTAATAAAGGGTAAGTCGACATTCTTTCTCTAGTGGCATGATCGAATGTTTATAAATTAATTTATGTTACGGGCTTTGAACATAAGATAATTAATTTATTTGAGGCCCATCTTTATTCCTTGCATTTGATCCACTGGTTTGGCCCATCAGACCGTAAGCTCTTGAAAATCGGCGCTATTGCTATAAAGACAAGATTTTATTCTCTTTATCCCCAAGGATATAATTATATTTATGGTATATGCATAGATCCTTTCCATATAAGATTATGGTAATAATCCTACGAGTATGGTAATAATCTAGAGTATGGTAATTTTCCATATAGGATTATAGTAATTTTTCCATATAGGATTATGGTAATTTCCATATGGGATTAAGGTAGTGCATTATAAATATAAGGTATGAGATAAAGTCTAGGTTAATGCTCGCATAATTAACACAGAATTTCGGCCCCTCATAGCGTCGATTGAGAGTGTTTGAAAATTGTAAAGAGAGAAACAAGGGTGATTTTAGAAGTATTCTCCATAGATCGTCCTCACTCAAGCGTTGGAGATTGGGCGAGGGATACGATCCGGAAGGTCGAAAGCGAGTCCGATCCGTTCGATCCATTCATCTCGTTCCATCGACCTCTTGATCGGTAAACACGAGAAAACCCTACGTGTTGCAATTAATTATATAGGCGCATCTAGGAATATAATCAATGTATGGTGAATTAAATATCCAGATAGATCCCGGGCGGTAAACATATGTTTTCCTACCAAGCTCTTAGTATTCGATAAGTTGTCGACCGCTTCTATTGTCGATTTACCTTCTATTTATACAACCCGAAACTGGCGGGGGCGTGCTCAACCTCTCCATTGGTCGTGACTCTTCCTCGTACCCTCCATTGGCGGGAGGCGGGCGGTTCGCCTTCGTGCGCCCGTGGAGGTGGCGCTGACTTTGGTTACGGGCGTGTCCTCCATTGCCGGCGGGGCGCGCTTCGCCTTCGTCACGCGGGTGGAGGTGGCGCGACTTTGGTTACAGGGGCTAGGGTTTTGGGCGATTAGGGCTTGCATTGGGCTCACCGCGTGGGCCGCTACCAGCGATTAGGCCAGTCGTTAGGGCTGTTGGTGGGCATATCCATCATAGCCCCCTCAGAATAGCGGGGCGGTGATGCCGGTGGAGTGGCGCTTGCCGGGTGAGGTGTGGCTGGTGAGTTCTTTGTTGAAGGTGTTGTCTTTTTGTTGTGAGGGTTTATTTGTCGGTGCGGCGGGTTGGGTGGTCATTGTGCATTTCTTGGAAAAAGGCGTGCTAGAAGGAAGTCGAGTCTGACGTGGATATTGACCTCTGCGTGAGTTCGCGGGGTCCGATCTGGAGTGGTATTGCTCCTATGGTGGGTGCCGATGTCAGGCACGAGGGCCGCCTTCTAGGGATGTCGAGTGCGGCACAGGCGGCACCGAATCTGAGGCTGGTTTGCAGTTCGATCTGGATGGAGCGTTCCCTTAAGGGGTGAGGATTGATAAAACGCCGGTCGATCTGGATCTCCATTATTTGGGGAAGGGCGAGTGCGACACGAGGCACCGCCATCCCGGAGGCGCCGAGTCCGTATGATGATTGCTAGGTCGGGGCGGTCTATCTTCACGCGTCGTCATCGCGCCGAGGCGATGATTGGGCTTTCGAGCCGTATGTGTGCGAGACTCCGTCAATCACGTGTGAGTGCGTGTCGAAGTTGAAGCGGTGGTTTTTAGGCGCCTTTGTCCTATAAATAGCACGAGCGAGGCAATGTTCACTTTCCCCTTTGGCGCTTGTTTGAGAGATAAAATTAAAATTTTTGACTTGATCGATCTCATTGAAGGAGCCATATACTCGTGAAAAGTAAGTATGTTTTCTTCAATCTACGCTCTTAAGTTCCATTACGCTTCGGGTTACGGCCGTGAGTTCCCGGCGTAAAATATGTCTTATAATGGCTGGGTAAGTCCATAAAAGCGAGTTCTAGGGTTCCGCGGTATCCTCGGTATGGGATGGGTGAGGGTGGGCGTGCGGTCGAGGCTTGACCTTGGAGGAACTTTTGAAGTGGTAAGAATCGGATCCGGAGGATGTGTGGTGGTGCACATGGCCGGATGATAGGCGATGGGCCTCGGGAGGTTTACTACCGTTTATGTAGATGGTTTGAGGCGGGTCTTGGTATCCTCGGCCCCATTTATCTTAGCTTTTAAGAGTATTTCGGATCCTATTGCCATTGTTAATTCCATTAGGTGGGTGGTGGGGCTGGGGCTTTCTTGCTATGGCATTCTTGGGAGTTCTCCTTCAGTCTTGATGCTTGCACAGTCATCGAGACCATAGGAGGTGTACTATCTGTCTCCCGGTGAAATTTAAGTGGTCCACACAAGTGTCCCGTTGGCGAATAGGTATTTCTTTCTGGTGAGGCCAGGGGTATGAGTGGGGCATCGTGCGGTGGCGGACCGAAAATCAAGCCCTTGGGCCGTATGGAGGTCTTGAGCAGCCTTGGTGAGATTTTATCCATAAGTTACAAGGGGCGACTGAAGGCGGTGATATTCTGGTCGGGCGTCGGGATCGGGTGCGGGCAGGTGAGGGCATCCCGTCCTTAGTCCTTATCGTTCGATTTCTTTGTGCTAATCGACTTTCTTCATGTCGCGATGAAGTGGTAGGCGGGCGGGCTCGATCGCCGAGCAAGAACTGCGAAGAAGATGAGCGGTTTGGACTACCAAGGGTCAGAAGTTCGACAATATGGGCCAGATGATGAGTGGGCCTCGGGGTCAGCCGGCATCCAGTCTCGACCTCGGGGCCGCCTTAGTCTGAGTGCCACCCTCGAGCTGGCGCACCTCCCAGGAGTACAAAGTTCTTCCATTTTAGATTTATCGCTCTGCGATCATGTAACTTGTCTGCTCTCTTTTTGAGTGGGAGCTCGGTGATGGGGGCCTGCATGTTCTTGAGGGGCTACAAGTCATCGCCGGGCTGGTCGTGAGCTCGGCCCGGTGTGAGTATTGGGCGGAGACTTCTGCTGGCGTGGGGGATCTTGAGACAGCAGTGGCCTGGCGGGCTGAGGCCGCAAGGCTGTGAGGCCGGGAGGGCTGCTGAGGGCCGCCGAGAAGAGGGCTTGGGCAGGAGGCCTTGGGGGAGGTCGAAGGGTTAAGGAGGAGTTGGCGGGCGAAGAAAGAGCTCAGCGGACGAGAGGGTCGGTGGCCGACCGAGGACCACTGGCGAGGGCCTGCGATGGGCTCATCAGTCGGAGGCTTCTCGGCCTTTATTGCCGATCTTGCCGCCGTCTTTGGGCCGAAGGTGGTGTCGGATCACACAGGGAGGTGGCGGTCGTCATGCTGACCGATAAGGTCGAGCATGGGTGGACGAGGTCGACCTCAGAGGTGAACAAGGCTACCGGGTGATCTCGGGGTTGGCTCGCTTCCGGTCTTTGAGGCTCGGCGTCGGCTCGACCCTCTGACAGTGAGGTCGTCGCCCGGTCTGGAGGGCGAAGATCCGAGCCGGGGGCTCCTTGCCGAGTGCTGAGCGAGCCGAGGGAGGAGGAGGTGGGCGAGGCGGTGTTGGAGCTCCAGTGGGAGGGCAACCGCAAAACATCAGCGAGGCGGCGGGGAGGTCGGCGGGTCCGTGACAAGCTGAGGTCGGTGGACGATGTAATAGGCTGAGCGTAGGGGTCGATGGATCACGAGCCCTTGTAATAATTTCCGTTTTGAGTAATAAAACAATATTTTGAAATGTGTCTTGTTTATTTTAGCACTTCCTTACAGGTACATCGGACTTGATCACGACTGCGACAAAGCTAAAAGAAGTCAGGGTGCTCTGGTGAGACGAAGGGTGCTTTTAGGAGAGATGCCTGCGGACCCAGTTTTGTGACCATGGATGTCGGCTCGGCGTCGTCCGCCGACAGAAGAAGTTACAGGCGATCGGGAAGTGGCGGCTCACAGGCGAGAACGAGGCTCTAAAATTGAGGACCCATGCGGACGGTCGAGGCGGACTTATCTGCAGCGCTATCGAGGCGTTTGATCTGATGAGGCGGCTCGGGCGGCTGGAGAGGCTAGCTCGGGTGTCGAGGAGTCGCGGTCTGAGAAGGAAATCCACAGGTGGTGGAACTACCATATCCAGGCGGCAATGAGTTCGAGCTTCTTTGGCGAGGGTATGGTCTTTGAGGGATGAGGAGAACAGCAAGAACTTGAGGCGTGTCGACTCCATCGTGATATATGTATGAGATCGTCCGTAAGCGGCGCATGCCCGGCCCGGCGAGGCCACGGCCGGGCTCATTGGTCGATCATAGAAGAACCAGCGGAGGAGGCTACTCGATCATGCAGTGCTCGGTTGATGGGTCGGTGAGGCGGATCATTCGGATGGCGATCCTCACGAGGCGGGCGACCGAGACCTCGGTCGGCGGGGAAGAAGCGGCGGGTAGGGGCGAGTCGTTCTCGGCCGGTGTCCGGTCGGGGCGGGGTGTGACCTCGGGTGTATCCCACTCCCAGTGCCGTGTTGGCGCTGCAGCAAAGTGTCGGGGTAGGTGGTAACCACGGGTTGTAACCAGTCAGGGTTGCCCAGAGCCGTCCGAGCACTTGAGGGTAGGCGTGGTGGTTCAACCTTATCGGTAGGTTGAAGAGTTCGTTCGGGCATACACCGTCGGCTGGAGATTTTGTGTAAATTGGTGCAGCTTGACGGTCACAGCGGCGGGCCGGAAGCCGAATGAGGTTTTGTATAGCGTGGGACTTTGTATGTAGATATAAATGTATTTAGACTCGTTTGAAGTGTACATTTCCCCTTGAGAGTACAAACATAACAGGACTTCGTTTTGGTCGTAAATGTATTTATACTATATCTGAGTGTATATTTTCCAAATAAAGGGGTATAAGCGAGGCTCGGCCGGTTGACTTGTATATGGCTTGGAACTCGGCATGATCGTTAATGCATTTAGACTTTATGCAGTGCATATCTTCCCAAATAAAGGGGTATGAGTTGGCGAGATCGGTGCGGATGTCGGCGTGCGTATGAGCGTCCAACTTAATGGGTGTCTGTATACTTTGCATGTAGGCGTCAACTTAAAGGGTAATTTGTATGCTTTGCATGTGAGCGTTCAAATTAATGGTGATGCGTGTCGTACCCTACTTAGTGGGATTTTCATCTTAGTAAGGCGTCCCTTGTGAAGGTTTAAATGTGGTGTATCAGACGGATGTTCACATATGTATGAGGCAGAGTGAAATATTCATTGGAAAAACAGATGTTTTATTGAATATGTAATCAACATCGTACTTTGGCAAAACAATGAAGGAACTAACATGATCCGATCTTAAATCGAAGCTATGTAAGTACCTCCTTAAATGAGTGATGTGCGGGTTGGGATAAGTATGCGGATAGGTGAGCCGACTTAAGCCCGCTGCTTGAGGTCTCGTGAGCGGTATGGGCGCTCCATGTCGAATCGAGCTTGTTAAGGCGCTCGGCTCTCTGGCTTCATTATTTAAATGGGGCAGTGTACTTGGCCTTGGAGGTTTGACCCTTTGTTGTAGTAACGTGCGACACAGCCGCTGTGCTTGGCCGTTTATGAAAGCGCTTCTCCTCGGTAAAGTTGTACCTTGGTCTTCTCGTTCCGGCACTGGTCGAGTGAAAGTCGCAGCGGGCTTGCGCCGATCTCGGCGGTATGGCGGCCTGGTACCGTGAACCCGGTGAATGGGGTTTCTCCGTGCGAGGTCGAGTGTTGTCTATGGGACCGAGGAGGACTTGAGGGAGATTTTCGGCCCAATCGCTTTGCTGGTCAGCCTCTTCTTCAATCCTTATGCGATCGTGCGGTTCGTCACCGATGCGACCATTCGGCTGGGTGTGCGACCGGGTGAGCGTTGTCGATCACGAACTCTTAGCACCATTCCTTGAAATTTTTGTCGACGAATTGGGTGCGTTGTCAGGAGAGACGAGATATGCGGTATGCGAGCGGCGGACTATATTTTTCACACGAAGGTAGATCCTCCTGCTCGTGAGGCTCGAAAGTGGCTCGCCTCGACCCGTTTTGAAGTAGTCTATGGCTACGACTAAGTATCGGCGACACGGTGCTGGGTCGAGCGGACCAGCGATGTCGATTGTATGAAAGGCCACGGGCTCTGCGGTGCTTAGATCGGTTTGGGGTAGTTTTGGCCGTGGAGTGGGCGCGCGGATGCTTTGCGAGCTCGGCGAGAATCTTGGACAAGGGTGGGCGGTAATATCCGACCTCGGCGTCTTCTTTGAGAGAGCTCGTGAGCGATGTGACTTCCACAAGACCTCGTGGATCTCATTGAGCACGTGGTCGGCCTCTTTCGGCCAGGCACCTCGGGAGGGTTGAAGGTAAGACTTCGGTGAAACGCCCTCGTGTATGAGAGTATACGGATTCGCCATCATCTTTTAACCGAGCCGATCTTGAGGTAGTGCGCCATGTTCGGGTAGGCCTTTATGGAGACATCGGTTCGGCTCCATCTCGGTGATGATGCCGATGTGAGACTCCTCATGTACGGAATGAACCTCTCCAGGAGGACTTGTTGATAATGACTAACTGGCTTGGAAAATCAGCTCGGTGTTTCGCCCGTGGGATCGATGAATCTTTGAATACTGAATGGTGACATCTCCTTTGCCTTCTCAGTCGCTTATTCGGTCCTCATAACCGTGTTTACAGGACACGGTTTACGACACAGGAATCCCGAAGATCGGACATGGTCCTCTCAATTCCTTTGCGGTGAGTCACGAGATCAGCTTCATACTCCACCTCGTTGGTGGTTGGGAAGGTGGCCGGGCGTAGGTCACTTGATTGTCAGAGCCGAGGAGAATACTGCTCATTGCCCGTTTTGCGGAAGCTCGGTCCGTACATCTTAGCAGTTGTCGGGCGGTCGGGGATGGAGTCCTCCGCTGTGGGGGGCGGGTGTTGGGCGACCTCGTGGTAGAGCCGACACGAGGTTGGAGGATAGTCCGAGGTCATGGTGACTCTCCGTTCGACTTTTGACTACGATGTCGTCGGCGTGACCTCGATGATCTCCCGATGTGGTCTTTGAATGTTGCATCCACCATCACAGGTAAGTAGCCCGGCGTTCTTAGGGCGGCATCTTCGATGCGCAAAACGCCTTGTCGATGAAACCGCGGTCTTGAGGCGTCCTCAAGACTCATCGGGTTGGTGGTACCACTGTATAGATCTGAAGGCTGAACATCTCGTGGCCCTGAATGCCTCCACCTTCTTGTCGATGTCGGGAGGGTAGCAATCTTTGGGAAGTGCTTGTTGAGGTCGGTGTAATCGGCGCACATGCGCCACCCTCACAGCTTCGGACCACGGTGGATTAGCCGTCCGGTCGGTGTTGACCTCGAACAAGATCTTGGCCTTGAGTTGAGTCACCTCGTCACCATGACTGTTTGCGCTGCCGCGAATATTCTTTTCTTCATGGCTTGGTGGCAGGGTCGATGTTGAGCGATGAGTTATGAGTTGAGCGACACTCGGTGCATCGGGGACCAGCAAAAACGTCCTGTATTCCCTCGGAAGTTGTATGACACGCCGTCGGATGTCGGTTGGGCCACAGGTGCCGACTGGATGACCTTGAGGATCGTCGTCGCATAGTCGAAGGCTTTGGTCGGGTCGTTCAGGCATGTGACCTCAGGGTTCTGTAATTGCTATGCAGAGGGCCACATCTTGGGTGGAGACTCGCGAGGCATTCTTTTCTATTTGGTCGCCACGGATGCTAAGCACTCCACGGGGTGGGAATCTTAATGGTGGTGGTGGCCAGCAGGCGGCCTGGTGGCGTATAGCCATCTCTCCCAGGATGATGTTGTGCGGAGAGGGGCTGGACCGGGGAAAATTTGATGGCCTTGGTGACCGACACAGGAGCCCATCCACAGTAAGGAAGGGTAATGGCGCCTCGGGTTGGACCGCCTCTGGGTGAAGCTCCGTAATTGGGGTGCACAGAATACCTCCGACCTCGAGCTTATCCAGGCAGCTCAGAAAGATGATCTTGTGAGGCCCCGATGTCGACATAGACCCGATGGGCGTTCTTGTTGCCCTTACGGCACATATGGTGATGGCGTCTGGTGCGGCATGATTTGGATCGGATCCTCCTTGGAGAACACTATGTCCTCGCCGTCCAGTCGCTTGTTCTTTGGCTCCTCGGTGGCGGCCTCGGCCGTTCTTCTTGGCGACCTCGTCGCTCGATGGGCAGTCCGGTTATAACGTAGACACTGCTCCATAACATTGGGACCTTCGTCCTCGTCGTCTTCAGTCGGGCGTCGTCAAAATCGGTCATGATTGTTGCCACCGTTATTCTTCCCCTACGCTTCTGTTTCGGTCCGGCTCGGCGGTATTTCTTGAGGGCTCCACCTTTGGCGAGCTCGTTTATCTGCGAGCCAGGTTTACGCAATCCTCGGTATCATGACCATACCATGGTGATAGTCACGATACTCCTCCGTGGACCTCTTGGATCCTCGCTTTCATGGGAGGGGCTTGAAAGCTCGGCTTGGGCTCGAATATTTCCGCCCTTGATTTGGCGGCGCCACGAGGTTGGGCGAGGTCGAGCACGGACTCGATGGTCCTCTTTTGATCTGTCGAAGCGCTTGATCGGCGCCTCGACTTGGTCATCACGGCTTTTTCTTCGGACTTACGCTCGTCCCAGTTTCCCTCTTCTTCGATCAGACTCGTCTCCTTTGGCGAAGTTGTCCACAGTTTCAAAGCTTACTCGCGTCTTTGGTTTCTCCGGTGATTTCTTTGTTCGTGCGCGGGTTGGATCCGTTTTTGAGCAGCGTTGATGATGTAGAGATCATTCATGCGTCGATTTTGAGCGACTCTTTGATGAACCTTGAGGCAGTTCGACATCGTCTCGTCCATATGGCGGTTGGCAGGTCGGAGGAGGGCTCTTTGGGGTGGTCTTCGATAAGCGCCATTTGAGCGATCCATAAGGTCACAGGCGGTGTATCTTTGTTACGGCGGGCGGGTGAACCAGCGTCGTGCGTTGGAGATCGCACCTCGGGAAGATTTTGCATGTGAAAATCTTCCATTCCTTGATCGCCATGTTGGTAGTGTGGCGAAAAGGAAGTCGGGAGGTCTCTGGGCCATCGTGGCGGCAATATTGGGTGCCCGGTATCGGCTAGGCGGGGGCGTGTCAATTTCCACGGAAAGGGAGATGATTCTCCGTGCCGGTCGAACCAGGAGATCGTTGCCGTCTCTTTGGAAGGGTGGGGGATCGATGGCGGCGCTATCGTCCCTCAGAGTTCGACTCGCCTTTCTCCCTCTGTTTGCTCGACTCTCTGAGTCGGCATGGCGGGGTGAAGCGGCTCCATGAATGGCGGGCGGCGGTGGTGGCGGCTCGTCGCGGTGGCTTCCGCGAATGGGGCGGCGGCTCGGCTACGGTGGCGGCTCACGTGCGTCGGTGTGATCGTTCTCGGCTATCACGCAAGGGTGGGCGTGGCTGTTTTCGGAGGGCGACCTCGGGCCGTGGTATTCAGTTCGGGGCCGCAGGGCCGCTCCTTTGTCCTCTGGTTGAGGAAGCTTTGGAATTAGCGAGGTTGGCGTTGAGGAATCGGTCACGGCTCGGCCGAGGACCTCGTGGAACGAATGAGGCATTTGTTCGTCCTCGTTGAGTCGGCATCTTCCCTCGTTAGGGAGGCGGTCCTAAGGGTGTATGGAGGCGTTTTCCATGTTGCCCTCGAGTGTGGCGCTTGTGGCGTCTCGATCTCGCTTCTATGACGGTGACCACAGGTCGTCCTCGGCCGCAGTTGTTGCCGGCGTGGGCGGCGGTTGTGCGTGTTCTTGTCATTAAGTTGTAGAAGCGAAGCTTTCTTGTTGAGATGTTTCCAGACGAGCGCCAATGATAAATCTAGTTACGTGAGTGTGCGAGATTTATGTAAGCGATGAAAAGGCTTTTCGTGGTTCGATCGTTAATGAGATCTCGTCCACGGAGAGTGTTCCTCAATACTTTCACTATAATTTGAGTGCGGTGAGTGAGGTACAAGCTCTTAGTATTCGATAAGTTGTCGACCTTACATTGTCGATTTCCTTCTATTTATACAACCCGAGCACACTGCTGGCGTGCTCAACCTCTCCATTGGTCGTGACTCTTATACAGCGTGCCTCTCATTGGCGGGCGAGGGGCGGTTCGCCTGCGTCTCCACGTGGAGGTGGCGCGACTTTGGTTACAGGCGTGTCCTCCATTGGCGGGGGTGGCTGACTTTGGTTAGGGGCATGTCCTCCGTTGGCGGCGGGGCGCCATTACGTCGCCCGGTGGAGGTGGCGCGACTTTGGTTCAGGGGCTAGGGTTTTGGAGCGATTAGGGCTCGTGGGCTCGAGCGTGGGCCGCTACCAGCGATGGGCCGGGTCGTTTGGGCATTGGTGAGCCATATCCGTCATCGCATACCACGATGGCGATGGGAAATATTATTGATTAATGATCAATTGTTGAAAACTTGGAACGAGAATATCTAAGATGAAGACTTTCGGCTGACTTGTATTTGGAAAGGTGTCTTGGTTTGGATGAATAGATAGCGAGAGTGAATAAAGCTGATGCGAGGCTCTGTCTTTACATATTTTTTCACGTACATGCTTTGAGGTGAGTAAGATTTTGTCATTTTGGGTCGATTTCTGTTGAGGCGAGGAGTTCTTGAAATGTTCCACATATTCTTGCCCTGTTTGAAAATGAAGACGATAATATCATGTTTTAGGCGGTAAGGTGATACTTTCTTAATTGAAATTGTAGTTTCTGCCAATGGAGTTACTCTTTGTTAGCGATTGGCGTACTGTGTGATGTGAAGCCGAAATTTTTTAGGGGCCCGATTAATTATTTTAAAATATAATAAAATAAAATTGTAAAATAATAATAATTTAATAATATAATGAGTTTATTATAATCTTTTAGAAATTTGATTGGTAATATTAATTCATATATAAAAATTTATTATTTGCATATATCTTTTATTTTATCAATATAAAATAAATTACAGAAAAAGAAAAGAAATAGCATTTATCAACATAAAATAAATTGTAGGAAAAAGATAAAGGAAAGAAAAAGAAAGAAAAATGAAATAAGAAAATAAGTATAGAAAAAGAAAATATGTAACTAAAATGAATCGACAAGATCTCTTAAATGAGAGATAAAAATAATAACTCATTAGACTACAAATCGATTTAGTTATTAAATGTTAGATATTTATAGAGGCACATATGTTTAGCTAATAATTAATTCACATAGTGTTATTATTTACATATATTTTTATTTTATCAATATAAAACAAATTATATAAGAAAAAAGGAAAAAGATTCCAAAATAAAGAGAAGAAATAGAATATAGAGAGGAAAACACAAACGAAAAGAAAGAAAGCGAAGGAAGAAAAAGAATGAAAGAAGAAGGGGAAAAATGAAAGAAGGCAGGAAAAAAGGAAATGAGATCGGAGAAAAAGAAGGAAAGTGAGAAAGAGAAAAAAAGAATTGTATTACATACTACTGTGTGATAAATCTAGTTACGTGAGTATGCGAGATTTATGCAAAGCAATAAAGAACACCAAGGCTTTTACGTGGTTCGATCGTTAATGAGATCTACGTCCACGGAGGAGAGTTTCCTCAATACTTTCATTATAATTTGAGTGTAGGGAGTATAGTTACAAGCTCTTAGTGTTCGATAAGTTGCCAACCCTTCTATTGTCAATTTTCCTTCTATTTATACAACCTCGAGCCTGCAACTGAAGGCGTGCTCAACCTCTCCATTGGTCGTGACGTGACTCTTCCTCCGGCGTGCCTCCATTGGCGGAGCAGGACACTTCGCTTTACGTGCGCCCACGTGGAGGTGGCGCTCGACTTTGGTCCGGGGCGGTCCTCCATCGCCGGTGGCGGCGCCTTTGGCTCTGGGCGGTCCTCCATTGGCCGAGGGTGGAGCCTTACTGGCTCGGGCGGTCCTCCATCGCCGAGGGTGGCGGTTCTGGGGCTGTGGTTTTGGGAGTTCGATTAGGCTCGCCTTGGGCTCAACCGCGTGGGCCCGCTACCAACGTTAGGCTCAGCTCGTTTGGGCTGTTGAGTGGGCCTAATCGGTTGGGCCATATGATCGGTTGGGCCATATCCCATCATAGCCCCCCCCCGAATAGCCGAGGGACGGCGATGTCGGTGGAGTGAAGAAAGCGCTCGCCGAGGCGAAAGGCTCTACCGAAGTTGTTTGTCAAGGTGTTGTCTTTTGATGTGATGGTTTATTTGGCGATCCGGTGCCGAATCGAGTTGGGTGGTCCGTTGTCCGCCGCTTGGAAAAGGATGTGGTACCGGGAAGTCGAAGTCCGACACGATATCGACCTCCGCGCGGTTACGCCGAGGTCCGATTTGAGTGGTGTTGCCCTGTGGTGGGTGCCGATGTCCGACCGAGACCGCCTTTTCAGGGATGTCGAGGCGCGCTCGGGCGGCACCGAACTGGGGCCGGTTTGCCGAGATCCGATCTCGATGTAGACTTTCCGTGAGGGGCCCGCTGATAGGACGCCGAGGTCCGATCTCGATCCCTTGTTATTTGTGGGAAGAACGGGCGCGACAGGCGCCGCCATCCGGAGGATGCCGGGTCCGTATGATGATTGCTAGGTCGATCGGCGGTCTATCTTATGCTAGCGCACGCCATACGCGCCTGTGGTAGTTAGACACTCGAACGGCGTCTTGCGTGACTCTACATCCAATCACGCAAGCACGTGTCGGGTTGAAACGGCAATTTTTAGGCGCCCTTTGTCTTATAAATAGGCCCAAACGAGGCAACTGTTCACTTTCCCCTTCGACGCCTTGTTTGAGAGAGAAAAATTCTGAGAAATTTTCTGACTTGATCCTGATCTCGCTGAAGGAGCCATATACTCGCGTGAAAAGTAAGTATGTTTTCTTCATCTTCTTCTCGCTCTGAAAGTTCCATTTCTGCTTCGGGTTCTGGCCGTGAGTTCCCCGACGTAAAAGACTATATGTGCTATAATGGCCTGGGTAGGTCCATAGGACTGAGTTCTAGGGTTCCGCCGGTATCCTCGGTATGGGATGGACTGAGGGTGGGCGTGGCGAGGTCGGGCTTGACACTGGAGGAACTTTTTGAAGTCGTAAGGGAATACCGGATCCCGGAGGATGCGTGGTGGTGCCTGCCGCAGCCGGATGATAGGGCGATGGCCCCTCCGGAGGGGTTTATTACCGTTTATGTAGATAGTCTGAGGGCGGGTCTTAGGTATCCTCTGGCCCCCGTTTATCTTAGCCTTCAAGAGTATTTCCAGATCCCCATTTGTCAATTGACCTCGAATTCCATTAGGTCGTTGGTGGGGCTAGGGCTCTCTTGTTATGGCATTGCCGAGGAGTTCTCCTTCGAGGTACTGATGCGGTTTTTTAGTGTCAAGACCATAGGAGGGGTGTACTATTTGTCTCCCCGGCTGAAATTTAAAGTAGCAGTCCCCTCCAAAGTGTCCCATCGCGTAATAGGTATTTCTTTCTCGCGGGCCGAGGCGCACCGAGGTATGAGCGGGTATCGTGCGGTGGCGAACCCGAAATCAAGCCTCGGGGCTATATGGAGGAGGTCTTTGTGCAGCCTTGGTGAGATTTTATCCATAAGTTACACCGAGGACGACTGAAGAAGGCGGGTGAGTGTTTACTGGTCGGAAGCGTCGGGATCGGGTCCGACGGGGTGAGGGCATCCCCATCTTCTTAGTCCTTATACGTCCGATTTTGCTGTGCTAATGTGTCTTTCTTCTGTGATGCAGTGAAGTTGACTGGGCAAGAGGCGGGCTCACGATCGCCGAGCAAGGAGCCGGCGAAGAAGAAGCTGAAGCGGGCTGGACCTACCAGGGGTCCGAAGAAGGTCGACAGTATGGGCCAACTAATGAGTGGGCCTCAGGCGGGGTCCAGCCCGGCATCGGAGTCTCGGCCTCAGGGCCGCCTTGAGTACGGGGTACCGCCCTCAAGCTTGGCCGCACCCCTCCCCGAGGTACAAAGGTTCTTTCATATTTAGATTAGACGCCCGCGATCCGTATTAACTCAGGCCGCTTTTTTGGGTGGGAGCTCTGATGGGGGGCCCGCAGCGTTGCCGGGAGCGCGAGTCGCCGCCGGGCCGGCCGCAGAGCTCACCCGGATGAGGCAATGAGCGGGAGCTTGCGCGCGGGCGGATGTTGAGACCGCCGTGGCCGCGGCTGGAAGCCGAGGCCGCCAGGTCGCTGAGGCCGGGAGGGCTCCGCCGAGGCCGCCTCAAGAAGAGCATTGGGCACCGGAGGCCGCCCGGGAGGTCAAGAGGTTAAGGAGGAGTTGGCCGGGCGGAAGGGCTCGCGAATCGAGAGGTGCGAGGTCGGCCGACTGTGGACCCTGCCGAGGGCCTTTGCAAGCGAGCTCATCGAGTCGGAGAGCTTCTCGCTTTTATTGCCGATCTTGCCGCCGTCTTTGGGCCGAAGGTGGTGTCGATCACCAGGGAAGCTGGCGGTCGCCATGCCCGACTTCGATAAGGTCAAGCATGGGTGGACCGAGGTCGACCTCGAGAGTGGACAAAGCTACGCCCGGTGATCTCCGGGTTGGCTCATTCCCTGGCCGAGGCTCGGCCCAGCTCTACCTCCCGATCTGCTGAGGTCGCCGCCCAAGTGCAAGGAGGACGCCGAGATCGCGAGCCAGAGAGCTCCTTGCCGAGGCGCGGGCCTAAGCCGAGGAGGGGAGGAGGAGTGGAGCGGGAGGCGGTGTTGGAGCTCCCTACCGGAGGTGGCCAACCGGGAGCATCAGAGGTCGGCGAGTCCGCCATAGGCCCGAGGTCGGGACTGATGTAATAGTTTGAACCGCGGGGTCGATGGGACCGGGTCCTTGTAATAACTTCCTATTTTTTGAGTAATAAACGCAACATTTTAAAATTTGTGTTGTCTTGTTTATTTACAGTACTCCACACCTGAATGGCTCGGACTTGATCATGAATTGTTGACCAAGTTAAAAGAGGTCCGAGGCGCCTTGGCTGAGAAGGACGAAGAGGTGCTTTTCCGAGGAGCGGTCTCGTCGAAATGACCCAAGTTTTGGTCACTATGGATGTCGCCCGCGCCCTCCGCCGACCGAAGAAGAAGTTGGACGAGGCTGATCGAAGTGGCCCGCCTCTTGCCGAGAACGAGGCTCTAAAGCCGAGGACCGCACAGACGAAGTCCGGGGCGGACTTATCTACCGACGCTATCCAGGCGTTTGATACAATGTGAGGAGCGACTGAATCGATCATGAGAGGCTAGCTCGGGTGTCGGAGGAGCATGCGAGTACGAGAAGGCAATCCACCGAACTGGTGGAACTACCATATCCAAGCCGACGACCGAGTTCGAGCTTGTTTGGCGGAGGGTATGGTGCCGAGGGATGAGGAGGGCCCAACAAAGAAGAAGTTCAAAGCGTATCGTCAACTCCATCGTGAAGTATATGGAGATGTATGAGATCGTCCAGAACGACGATGCCCGGCCCCGCAGCCGAGGCCACAGCGGGCTCCACAGTCCGATCATAGAAGAACCCACGGAGGAGGGCGGCCACGCCAATCATGCCGGGTGCTCGGTTGATGGGTCCGGTGAGAGCGGATCATTCGGAGGCGATCCTCCGGGAGCGGAAGGCGACCGAGGACCTCGGTCGGCGGGAAGAGGCTGCGGTAGGGGCGAGGTCGTACTCCTGGCCCTGTCCGGTCGGGGGCCGGGTGTGACCTCGGTGCATCCCCATTCCCTAGGTGCTCAGATTGGCGCTGCGCCGCTCAAGTGTCCCAGTGGGTGCGGTGACCACAGTCGAAACTTGTCCGGCCGCCCCGAGCCCGCATCGAGCGCTCGGGAGTAGGCCGTGGTGATTCGTGCCTTATCGACCGGGTTGAAGGCACCGAGTTCGTTCCTGCATACACCGTCGGCCCGAGATTTTGTGCAAAATTGGTGCAGCTTCAAGTCTGGCGAGGCGAGCCCTAAGCCCGAATGAGGTTGTGTATAGCGTAGACTTTGTATGTAGATATAAATGTATTTAGACTCGTTTCAAGTGTACATTTTCCCTTGAGAGGTACAAACATAGCTTAGGACTTCGTTTTGGTCGTAAATGTATTTATATCAGACATGTATGTATATTTTCCCAAATAAAGGGGTATAAACGAGCTCGAAGCCCGGGCCGACTTGATATGGCTCGGTACTCGGTTTATAGTCGTTAATGCATTTAGACTTTGTACGGAGTGCATATCTTCCCAAATAAAGGGTATAAGTTGGCGAGATCGGTCCGGATGTCGCGTGCATGTAGACGCCCAACTTAATGGGTAATCAGATGCTTTGCATGTGGCGCCCAACTTAACGGGTAATCAGACGCTTTTCATGTAGACGCCCAACTTAATGGGTAATCAGATGCTTTGCATGTAGACGCCCAACTTAATGGGTAATCAGATGCTTTGCATGTAGACGCCCAACTTAATGGGTAGTCTCAGACATGCACCCTACTTGGTGGGATTTTCATCTTCGTAGTGGCGCCCTCTTGTGAAGGTTTAAATGTGGTGTATCCAAACAGATGTTCACATATGTACGAGACGAGTGAAATATTCATTAGAAAAACAGATGTTTTATCGAATATGTAATCAACATCGCACTTTGGCAAAACAATTAAGGGACTAACATGATGACGATCTTAAATCGAAGCTACGTAAAATACCTCCTTAAATGAGTAATGTGCCAAGTTCGGGGATAAGTGCACCTGATAGCGAGCCACCAGTAAGCCCTTTGCCGAGGTCCTCGTGAACGCTGTATGGGCCTTCCCATGTCGGATCCACTTGTTAAGACGCTCACCCCATCGGCTTCATTATTTCGTGGACGAGGTCGCCACTTGGGCGGGAGGCTTTGACCCTTTTGTTGTAGTACCGCGCGACTGGGCCTCAGACTTGGCTTCGTTTATGAAGGCGAGCTCGCGCTTCTCCTCGAGGGCGTCAAGGTTGGCCCGCAGGTCTTCCTCGTTCCCGGCCTGGTCGAAGTGAAGAGTGCGCTGGCTTGGCGCGCCGATCTCGGCCAGTATGACGGCCTCGCACCGTAGACCAGCCGAAAGGGGTTTCTCCGCGAGGTCCGAGGTGTTGTCTGTAGGGACCGTGAGGACTTGAGGGAGATTTTCAGCCCAGTCGCCTTTAGCTCGGTCCAGCCTCTTCTTCAATCCTTGCACGATCGTGCGGTTCGTCACCTCGGTCTGACCATTCGCTTGTGGGTGTGCGACCGAGGTGAAGCGTTGATCGATCTGAAGCTCTTCGCACCACCTTGAAGTTTTGTCGACGAATTGGGTGCCGTTGTCCGAGACCGATCGTGCGGTATGCGGCGGCGAGACTATATTTTTCACACGGGCGTCTCGAATCCTCCCGCCGCGTGAGGCTCGACAAAGGCTCGGCCTCGACCCATTTGTGAAGTAGTCTATGGCTACGACTAAGCATCGGCCGACCGGTGCTCGGTCGAACGGACCAACGATATCGATCCCCACCGCATGAAAGGCCACGGGCTCGCAGTCCTTTCGAATCGGTTGCGGTAGCTTTTTGACCGTGGAGTGGAGCTGGCACTTCGGACACTTTTTGACGAGCTCGACCGAATCTTGAACAAGGGTGGGCCAGTAATATCCCGACCTCAGCGTCTTCTTTGAGAGAGCTCATGAGCCGATGTGACTTCCACAAGACCCTCTGTGGATCTCATTGAGCACGAGTCGGCCTCTTCCGCCCGAGGCACCTCGGGAGGGTCAAGGTAAGACTTCCGATAGAGCGCCTCGTGTATGAGGTACTTACGATTTCGCCATCATCTTTGGCTTGAGCCGATCTTGAGGTAGTGCGCCATGTTCAAGGTAGCCTTTATGGGAGACATCCAGCCGGCCCATCTCGACGATGATGCCGATGTGAGACTCTCTATGCTTCGGAATGAACCTCCTCCACGGAGGACTTGTTGATGACGCAGCCTAACTTGCCGAGAACGTCGCCGGTCAAGCTGCCTGTGGGATCCGATGAATGCCGGAGTACCGAACGAGGCAAGCATCTCCTCGCTTTCTCGAGGTACCGCTCATTCGGTCCTCCTCGCCGTGTCCGCCAGGACCGGTTTACCACGACACAGGAATCCCTAAAGATCCGGACATGGTCCACCATTTCTTTGCGGGCGGAGTCCCGAGATCGCCCTTCATACTCCACCTCGTTATTGGTGGTTGGGAAGGTAAACCGAAGGCGAGGTCACTTCGATTGTCCGGGCCGAGGAGAGAATGCCCGCGCCGCCTGCTTTGCATGAAGCTCCATCCACGTACATCCGCCAACAAGTTATCGGGCGGTGCAGGGCGGAGTCCTCCATGGTGGGGGCGGGTGTTGGGCGACTCACCGGTAAACCGACCTCGGTGAATTTGGCTTCCACCAGAAGTCGTGAGCTGCCTTTTATGGCCGGCCTCGGGAATACGAGATGTCGTGCTCACGAGCTCCAAAGCCCACTTGGCTATCGTCCGGATGACTACGCTTGGACAAGACTTGTCTCAAAGGTAGGTCCGCACACCGGATGTAATGAGCCCGAAAGTAGGGTCTGAGGCGCATTGCTCACTGCAAGTGCTACCTTTTCGAGGTGGTGTACCTGCCTCCGGTCCCTCGAGAGCTCGGCTAACGAAGTAGATGGGAGTTGTCGTCCTCCCCGCCTCGCACTCAAGATCAAGATCGATGGCCTCGTCCGAGGCGGCCAAGTATAGAGATTCACCTTGCTTTGGCGGACGTGGTCGGCGGGTCGGCAGTACTCCTTCACCGTGCGGGAGACAGTGTTCTTCCCGCCAAGCCAAGTCCCGAGCTCTCCTCGGGATCTTAAAGAAGGAAGGCGCTTCGCGGCTCGAGGCAATCTGCGAGGCGGCTAGGCACCCGGTGAGTTTGTGGATCTCACGGATGGTCCTTGGCACCTGCATGTCGAGCACTGCCTTCACCTTGGTGGGATTGGCCTTCAGGCCCTCTTGAGAAACCCAGCATCCCAGGAACTTGCCGGTCTTCACCATAAATGTACATTTATGGGGGTTGAGCTTGAGGTTGGCCGACCTGAGGAGTTGGAGGATAGTGCCGAGGTCATCGGCGAGCTCCGTTTTCGACTTTCGACTACGATGTCGCCGACGAGACCGGACGATCTCCCGATGTGGTCTCTGAATGTTGCATCCACCATCCTCCGTAAGTAGCCCGGCGTTCTTGAGCCGAAAGGCATCTTTCGACGCAAAGACGCCAAGTCGATGATGAATGCGGTCTTGGGCGCCCTCCGGGCTCATCGAGATTTGGTGGTACCCTTTGTATAGATCTGGGAAATTGAACAACTCATGGCTCCACCAATGCCTCCACCTTCTTGTCGATGTCGGGGAGTGGGTAGCAATCTTTTGGGCAGTGCTTGTTGAGGTCGGTATAATCGACGCATTACGCGCCACCCTCCCCCGGCTTTCGGACCACGATCGGATTAGCCATCCGGTCGGGTATTCGACCTCGAACAAGATCTCGCCTTCGAAGTTGAGTCACCTCGTCCCTTATGACCGGCTGCGTTCGCGCGAATATCCTTTTCTTCCGCGGACCGGCTTGGTAGCCGGTCGATGTCGAGGCGGTGAGTTATGAGCTCGGGCGACACTCCGGTCATATCGAGCGGGACCACGCAAACACGCCCTATATTCCCTCGAAGTTGTATGACACGCCATCGGATGTCGGTTGGGCCTCGGTGCCGACCGGATGACCTTCGAGGATCGTCGTCGCATAGTCGGGCTCCGGTCGTCGTCCGGGCGTCGGCCTCAGGGTTCAGAATTGCTATGCAGGGCGAGGCCGCATCTTGGGTGGAGACTCGTAGGCATTCTTTTGCTGCCGTTTGGTCGCCCTGGATGCTAAGCACTCCCACCGGGGTGGGAATCTTGACGGTGAGGTGGTAGACCGAACAGACGGCCTTGGTGGCGTATAGCCAATCTCTCCCCAGGATGATGTTGTACGGAGAGGGGGCCTGGACCAGGAAAAAATTGATGGCCTTGGTGATCGACCTGGGAACCCATCCCACGGTAACCGGAAGGGTAATGACGTCCTCGGGTTGGACCGCCTCCTGGGTGAAGCTCCGTAGTTGGGACGGCGCGGGAAGTACCTGAATACCTCCGACCTCGAGCTTATCCAGGCAGCTCCGGAAGATGATGCTGACGGAGGCCCCGATGTCGACATAGACCCGATGGACGTTCTTGTTGCCCACCACGGCTGTATGGTGATGGCGCCCAGTGCGACATGATTTTGGGTACCGGATCCTCCTCGAGAACACTATGTCCTCGCCGTCCCGAGTCGCTGTTCTTTGGCTCCTCGGTGGCGGCCTCGAAGCCGTTTTTAACGACGACCTGCGTCGCTCCGATGGGCGATCCGATTATAACGTGACTGCCCATAACATTGGGACCTTCGCCTCGCCGCCTTCGTGTCGGGTCATCGTCAAGGTCGGTCCGCAGCTGTTGCCCTGCTATTCTTCCCCCGCGCTTCGCTTCCCGACCCACCCGCCGAGGTATTTCTTGAGGCTCCACCTTGACGAGCTCGCTTATCTGCGAGCCTGTGTTTCGCAATCCTCGGTATCATGACCATACCCTTGGTGATAGTCACAATACTCCTCCGTGGACCTCTTCTTGGATCCTCCTTTCATAGGAGCGGGCCGGGAAGAGCTCGGCGTGGAGCTCGAATATTTCCGCCTCGATTTGAGCGGGGGCGCTCTTCCGTGGTTGGGCCGAGGTCCGAGCCCAGACTCCAGTGGGTCTCTTTTGATTACATCGGCGCGCTTGCGATCGGCGCCTCGACTTCGATCATCCGGCTTTTTCTTTCGGACTTACGCTCGTCCCATTTTCCTCTTCTTCCGATCCGACTCGCCTCCTCGACGAAGTTGTCCACCAGTTCCAAAGCTTACTCGCCGTCTTTGGTTTCTCCTGGTAATTTCTTTGTTCAACAAGGCGCGGGTCGGATCCGTTTTTGAACGCGTTGATGATGTAAGTCGTTCTTTGTCGTCAATTTTGAGCGACTCTTTGATGAACCTCGAGACGAAGTTCGACATCGTCTGCCCCCCCTGGCGGATTGTGAGCGGAGGAAGGGTCACTGGGGTGGCATCTTCGATAGAAGCGCCATTTGAACGATCCATAAGGTCACAGGCGGTATATATCTTGATACGGCGGGCGAAATGAACGTATGTGCGTTGGAGATCAGCACCTCGGGGAAGATTTTGCACATGTGAAAATCTTCCATTCCTTGATTCGCCATGTTGGTAGTGTAGGCGAAAAGGAAGTCGGAGGGGTCTCCTAGGCCATCGTAGGCAGCTATATTGGGTGCCCGGTACCGCTGGGGCAGGGGCGTGTCTAGAATCTCCCTGGAGAAAGGGGAGATGATTCTCCGCAGTCCGAACCCCGGGAGATCGTTGCCATCTCTTTCTGGAGGGGTGGGGGATCGATAGCGACGCCTATCGTCCCTCCGAGGGGGAGTTCGACTCCGCCTTTCTTCCCTCCTGTTTTGCTCGGCTCTCTGGTCGGCATGACGAGGTGGAGAGCGGCTCCGCGAATGGCGAGGGGGCGACTGGTGGTGGCGGCTCGTCCGCGGTGAGCGGCTCCGCGAATGGGGGCGGCGGCTCGGCCGCGGTGAGCGGCTCCGCACGTCGGGGTGTGATGCGCGTTCTCGGCTATCACGCCGAGGTGAGCGCTGGCTGTTTCGGAGGGGGGAGCGGCCTCGGGCGGCCGTGGTGTTCAGTTCGGGGGCCCTTGAGGGGCCCGCTCCTTTTGTCCTCTGGTTGAGGAAGCTTTGGAATTGGCCAAGATTGGCGTTGAGGAACTCGGTCACAGCTCGGCCGAGGACCTCGTGGGACGAATGAGTTGTTTGTTCGTCCTCGTTGAGGTCGGCATCTTCCCCTACGTTAGGAAGGCGGTCCTGAGGGTGTATGGAGACGTTTTCCATGTTGCCCTCAGGAGTGTGCGCGCTTGTGGCGTCTGCGATCTCCTTCCCGCGACGCTGAGTGACCACCTGGTCGTCCTCAGCGCGGTTGTTGCCAGCGTGGACGGCGGTTGTGCGTGTTCTTGCCATTAAGTTGTAGAGGGAAACGAAGCTTTCTTGTTCGATGGTTCCCACAGACGGCGCCAATGATAAATCTAGTTACGTGAGTATGCGAGATTTATGCAAAGCAATAAAGAACACCAAGGCTTTTACGTGGTTCGATCGTTAATGAGATCTACGTCCACGGAGGAGAGTTTCCTCAATACTTTCACTATAATTTGAGTGTAGGGAGTATAGTTACAAGCTCTTAGTGTTCGATAAGTTGTCAACCCTTCTATTGTCAATTTTCCTTCTATTTATACAACCCCGAGCCTGCAACTGAAGGCGTGCTCAACCTCTCCATTGGTCGTGACGTGACTCTTCCTCTGGCGTGCCCTCCATTGGCGGGCGAGGGACACTGCTTACGTGCGCCACGTGGAGGTGGCGCGACTTTGGTTACAGGCGTGTCCTCCATTGCCGAGGGTGGCGCCTTACTTTGGCTGGGCGTGTCCTCCATTGGCGGGTGGCGCCTTACTGGCTCAGGCGTGTCCTCCATTGGCCGAGGTGGCGGTTACGGGGCTAGGGTTTTGGGAGCTGATTAGGCTCGCCTTGGGCTCAACCGCGTGGGCCCGCTATCAACGTTAGGCCCACTCGTTTGGGCTGTTAGTGGGCCTGTCGGTTGGGCCATATGATCGGTTGGGCCATATCCCATCACCGTGTGAACTCTTCAGTTTCTAATCACCATTTTAATGGTGGTTACATCAATACTGTCCATGTTTTGATCAAACAAATAAAATCGACGTATTCTTTCTTAGCATATATGTGAGTACCAATTTTAGTCTGTTTGCATTAATAGTGTAGCTATTATTATAGTCATTTTGCCCAGCTGTTACCATTGTTTTGAGAGTTTATTCTGACTTCAATGAATATAGACTTTCCAGGATCTGCCCTGACCTGTTACATGGAGTTTGATGAAACTCCACAGATGCTCCCACCTCCACCTGCGAGTTTCATTGATCGTGAAGAACTTATTGAACATGTTGGGGAGTTCGCCATCTCTCAGGGATATGTTGTCACCATTAAACAGTCTAAGAAGGAAAGAGTTGTAGTCCTTGGTTGTGACAGAGGAGGTGTTTATCGAGATAGGCGCAAGCCTATTGATGAGGCCACTGATGAACCTCTGCGCAAAAGGAAATCTGGTTCTCGACTAACGAACTGCCCATTCGAGCTTATGGGTAAGAAGGAGGATGGCATATGGGTACTCAGTTAAGAATGGCTCACATGATCACGAACCAATGAAGGACATATCAGAACATCCATCTGCCCGTCGCTTCAACGAGAAAGAAATTATGCTAATTAAGGAAATGACAGATGCAGGTCTAAAACCACGCCAGATACTTAAAAGACTTAGACAAACCCAGAGATTTTATCTAAACCAAAGCATGTGTATAATGTGAAAGCCAAGATCCGTCAAGGGAATCTTACAGGTCTAAGTTCCCTTTAAACCATCTTCTAAAATAGGCATATATTTTAAGTTCATTATTTTTGTAATTACGCCAATGGTGATCTTTCATAATTATTTTCCAATATATGGTTACTTCTGTATGGCAACCCATCATATTTTACTTGGTTGCAGCATAATCTAAAGGTCTGTCTTTTACTGATCTTTCTTCTGATTAGAAAATCCCATCGGAGAACAGAACATAAAAAGGAAGAAGGCATTATTTATATGTTATTGAAGAATGTCAGATGGAGATTATCAATCAAAGAATGTATCATCTTGGCCCACGAGGACATTATAAGAGACATCCTATCCTGCATCAAATTATGAACGAATCCGTTGTTTTAGAAGATTAGGGCAATTCACATAAAGTTTTAGAAGAGAATTTTACCATTTATTCCATTTCTTACTATCTAAATCTCATTTACAGTAATCAAGTAATATCTTTGGGGGTGGTTGCAGACATGTTAAGAAATAAAGAGCCTGTATTTTCTTGAGTTCACGAATCATTTAATAAAAAAAATAGGGAAAACTGTTGCTTTCATTTCCTAACAGGGACATCTGCACTTAAGGACTTGTATGTCTCCAACTCTTGTAGAAAGTATGTTGATTTTCTGCCCTTCATACAGCCATGTTTCTCCTAGCATAAACTTGAGATCTAACACAAATTGTCTTATTTATTTCTTGTGCAGCAGTGAGGAGATTGAAGACGTTATGTAACACCCTGAAATTTAGAAGTCTAATAATAATAATAATGATAATAGATACAATAATAAAACTTACAAAGAAGCATGCATTACGTGAGATATGTATAGAACATATATACAAAAGTGATGTTATTAATTAAGTATTAAATACATGTGATTTAAGCTTTATTAATGCAAGAATTGAAATATTTCAATCCCATTTGAGAAATATACTCATACGAAAATATATATATTTAAGTCTTTTATCATTAGTTTAACTTTAAATGCATGCCAAAAAAAAAAGTGAGATATTTATCTTCTTTTCTAAGTAGGATAAGGATTTGACATATTTTGCAAAATATATCTTCATTTATTTTTCTATTATCTAAGTAGGAGATTTACATTAAACACAATTGTATATCTATTTTTCTTTCCAACAAATGTTTAACATATCTTTTATTTCTCTATTAAAACATATGTGATAGAGTTCGATCCTCTCGGTAAACTTAATAAACTACATCTATAAACCTACAAAATTTTATTCTCATATAAGATTGACTAATTACGCCTATCTCTCCAAGTAGGATACAGATTCACATTTTTCCTTTTCATTATTTGTCCACTTATCCAAATTAAAGATTTAATTAACAAAGAATTCTAATAGGATTAGAACTTAATTAGATTTTATATATATATATATATATATATATATATATATATATATATACACACACACGGCACATACAACACAAAACACACACCTTCACATAACCACACACACCATTCCACACACTGCACACACACTCCATACACATACACGGTGCACACACACAAACACACCATTCCACACACTGAACACACACACACACACTGCACCCAAACACACACTGCACACACACACACTGCACCCAAACACACATAAACATACACACACACATATCACACACACACACAATATATTTCGCTCCAGTGCTCAATTGACGGAAGCATATTTTTATTTGTTGTGCTCAATAAAATAAGGTGGGGAAATTTATGCTTGTGGTTATATTATCCCTTTTGTTTTATATGTTTTTTATATTCATATTGATTATATGACTCATGATTTTATTTTAAATGCTACATGATGTTTATGTTAATATATATATTCTCATGTTATACTATATGTTCTATTTATATTTAAGGACTCACAGTATATTAAGGCCTCATGTTATTATTATATTTAAGACCTCACAGTATATTAAAGTCTCATGTTATTATTATATTTAAGGCCTCACAGTATATTAAGGTCTCATGTTATTATTATATTTAAGGTCTCACAGTATATTAAGGCATCATGTTATTATTATATTTAAGACCTCACAGTATATTAAGGTCTCATGTTTTTATTATATTTAAGACCTCACAGTATATTAAGGTCCCCTGTTATTATTATATTTAAGGCATCACAGTATATTAAGGCCTCATGTTATTATTATATTTAAGACCTCACAAGATATTAAGGTCTCATGTTTTTATTATATTTAAGACCTCACAAGATATTAAGGTCTCACAGTATATATATATATATATATATATATATATATATATATATATATATATTTCATGATATTTAAATTCTTTTTATGTGGCAATATGAAAGATTAACATGTATTACATATGTGGAAATTGCATTGTTCCTCACTGAGTATATTTATGATATGCTCACCCCTATTTACTTTCAGTTTTGCAGTTGAGGAAATCAAGCGACCATGGAAGTCGAGAATGAGTAGTACAAGAAAAAGTCATTTATTTATTTTAGTTCAAGTTATGAGATTTCCGATATTGATTAAAATCTTAAGCCCTTAGTTAAGTCGTTTTCAAATTAAATATTTTTTTTAAGACACGTCTTTTAGTTTATTATTTTGTTTAACATGGTCGCTTATGAAAACAAGATTGATTCAGTCCTTTTATAAGAAAGTCAAAATTAACTTTATACTTATTATCTGTTGAGTTTACAAGAGTTTCATTTGTTGTTCAAGTTTAAATTAAATAAATATTATTTTTCTTTTAGAAAGCTGGGGCGTTACACGTTAAAATCTCCCACAGCAGCTGAGGGAAACTCTGAACCTTCAACGTCTTCGGAGCCATCATGGAAGAAACGATATCCCCCGGTAATTCTACATTTTCCAACTTTAAAATTGTCAAACGACTCATTGTTTCTTAATTTTTGAGACAGATAAATGAATGGTATACTTGTTATCTTATTCAATAAACTATTATGCCTAGGATTATTCTATGCCTGGGATTTTCTGTGCGCCCTATCATTGAGGTCTGCTAAGAGAAATTAAAGAAGCAGAAAACCAAAACAGAAGATATAAGAAGGTGTTGTAGAATATTATCTCATATTGGTTTTGTATCCAATTTGGCTTAGTATCATGTATTATATATAGGTGTTTTATGCAGTGATCAATATATAACTACTACTTTTCTCCTACATGTCTCTATACTTTTCTCCTACCTATCTTTATATTTTATTGTTCTACATGATATCGAGGCGGATTCGAATCCGTCTCGACTTGGTCTTTCAAAACAAAAAATGAAATTAGGGTTTTGGTTTACGCCGCCACTGCTCACTGATGATGCTTCCGCCCGTTCTACGATTCCGTCTGCCGCTCGCTTGGCGATGTCCGCTCGGGGTCGGGTTCGATGATGGGCGTGGCCTGGCGAGGCCATGGGTTTAATGATCGACACTTGTGATCATTGTGGTCGCTCAATCATGAGTCGATAAGTGTTGGGAGAAGTTTGACAAACCCGATTGGGCCAACACGCCTCTCTTGCGCCAAGTTCTTCATCTGCTCCTACTATGGTCTCTGTTCCACGTTTCAATTATGAAACTCCGCGGTAATCTGTTAGCACTTCCTCTACTACTGCTGTCTCTACCTCTGTAAGTGCGTTTGCCGTGTTTCCTGATAAGTCTTGGATGTTGGATTCGGGTGCCTCTGCCTATAATACTGGTACAAAATCTTTTTTTACGTCTTTTTCTCCATCATCTCTTCCTTCTGTTCGTCTTGCTAATGGCACCTATTCCCCGGTAACCGGAACTGGTGTTGTCAAACTCACTACTCATATCACTCTTGATGATGTTTTGTTTGTCCCTAAATTCCCTGTCAATTTATTATCCATTAGTCAGCTAACAAAAACTCACAATTGTTTTGCCACCTTTTATCCTTCATATTGTATCTTTCAGGATCTGCAGACGAAGATGACGATTGGTGGAAGACATGAACACGGCGGTCTGTACTACTTAGATCATATTTCACCCGTCTCTTCTCGTGCTCTCTCCGCCGTTGTGTCTCCATATCAGTGGCATTGTCGTCTTGGTCACCCGTCTTCTGCCAGTCTTCGAAGTTTAGTTCCAGTTCCGTTTGTTGATTTTAACTGTGAGTCTTATGAGTTGGGCAAGCACCATCGCACTTTTTTTCCTCTCGAGTCGATAATCGTAGTTCTTCTGCTTTTGATCTAGTTCATTGTGATGTTTGGGGTCCTAGTCGGATTGAGTCTAGAGGGGGTTTCAAGTACTTTTTAATTCTTGTTGATGATTATTCACTCATGCCATGGTTGTATTTACTTAAACAAATAACTGAAGTCCCTGCTATACTCAAATCTTTTTATCATGAAATAAAGACTCAATATTCTGTTAATCTGCGTATTCTTCGCACTGATAATGCTCTTGAGTTTACACAACATTCTATTTCAACCTTTTGTGAATTTCATGGTATAATTCATCAAACTTCTTGCTTTCACACTTCTCAACAAAATAGGGTTGCTGAGCGCAAACATCGTCATATTTTAGATGTTGCACGTACTCTTATGTCTCACATGCATGTGCCCAAGTATCTATGGTCTGATGCTACTTATTAATAGAATGTCGTCTAGTGCTGTTTTCATCCTGATAAACCTCTTTATCTTGTTCCTCCTCGCATATTTGGGTGTGCTTGTTTTGTTCAAGATCTTACACCTGGGTTGGACAAGTTGTCCCCCCGTTCTATTAAGTGTGTTTTTCTTGGTTATTCTAGGACTAAAAAGGATACCGATGTTTTGATCCTCTTACCAAACGTCATTATATCTGTGCAGACGTTACTTTCTTTGAGTCTCAACCTTACTTCTCTCATAGTCAAACTAAACCAACCGACCATTCCTACTCCTTTACTTGTCCCAACATATATGTCTCCTATGCTTCCTGCACCACCATTACAGGTCTATACATGACGTCATCAGCCCGCAACAGCCCGAGCCACTGCACCCGAAACAGCACCACACACAACTCAAGAAACAGCCCCAGAAACAGCACCGATCTCATGTCCACTGCCACAATCATCTTCGCCTCCAGTTTCTGAAAGTCCACCCACAATGGTAAAATACTCATAGCTCTTCGCAAAGGTAAACGTAATTGTACCACTAAACACTCCATGTCTAATCATGTTTCCTTTGCTCGCTTGAGTTCTCATTTTCGTGCATTTGCTCTTTCTCTTTTGTCTACAGTGATTCTAACTTTTTACCAAGAGGCACTCAAACATCTGTTGTGGCGCGTTGTTATGGATGAGGAGATGCATGCTCTTTTTGAGTCGTGGTACTTGGGTATTGGTGGCTGCCTCATTCGGTAGATATTGTATCATGTCGTTGGGTGTTCACCATCAAATTTCTTCTCGATGGTAATATTGATCGATCTAAAGCTCGCCTTGTGGCCAAAGGGTACACACAAACTTATGGTACGCATTGACTACTTTGAGACGTTCTCACCCATCGCTCGTATGAACTCGATCCAAATCCGCTCTCCTCGGTGTCAATCTTTCCCGCCTATGTATCGACGATGTGAAGAATGCATTCCTCTATGGTGATTTGACTCATTTGTCTTTATGTAGAAACCTCGGGGTATGTTGCTCAAGGGGGATGCTACTAAGGTTTTTGTCTTAAAATGCAATTTATGGCCTTAAACAAAGTCCAAGGCGTGGTTTGATAAGTTTAGCGTTGTTCTTGGAATGATTGGTTTTAAGCAATGCAAATCTGATCATTCGGTTTTGTCGACATCAAGCATAAGGTATTGTCATTCTCATTGTATATGTTGATGATATACTCATATCTAGAAGTGATGTTCGTGGGATTGAGGATACTAAGGAATACTTGCAAAGAACATTTTGTTATTAAGGATTTGGGCGTCTAAGTATTTCTTAGGGATTGAAATTGCACACAAATCTGAGTTTTGTTATCTCGTGTAAGTATGCTACAGATTCTTGAAAGAAACGGACTACTTGGAACAAAGCACATTGATACTCCTATGGAAGTTGATCCAAGTGTTTGGGATGACAGTGGAGATTTCTGGGAGGATAAAGCTAAGTGCCACGACCCGACTAATTAATTAGATGATTAACTAAATAATCAGGCCGTGACCGGTTAAAACAATAAAATTTTTGGACAAATGGATGGCATATCCCTTAGAATAAGGATAAGCCAACCTGCACACAGCAAATAACCAACAACAAGCAACCACAACATTGAGGTTTCAACTTCAAACATAAGTACATAAACATTCCCAAACATGTACAAGATTTTTCAAAACTATAGTTCTAAGTTTTCAGGGTTAACAACGGAAGAGTAGTGAATGTCATGTATGAAGACACGACATTCAGGCACAATTATTTACAAAAAAAGAGAGACTAAGCTTAGCTCCATAGCCCATATCTCTTCCAAGCTCAACCTGCATCAAATAGAAAACATACATACGGGCATGAGTACCGGAAAGTACTCAGTGGGTAATTGCTAAAATGTTAACTTCCAGAACTTATTAAATTTGCTTTAAGCAAGAATTGAAAAGATAACTTGAATAAGTATTGAAAAGATAACTTGAATAAGTACTTCATAAGAAGATTTCATTACTATATCACCACACATTCACATTTTGAAACATACCGGCATCACATACCCGAGTTGGTCCCGAAGGTTGCCAACCACGATCCTACCCTATCTACGTCATTCGATAATGGAAAGTAGGCCTCTTCCCCAATACCATGACCGGCCTACATTTGCAAGCTCACGGCCATAAACCTGTGCACAGTGTATAATGTTTTCCTACCGTCAATAGCCGTCATACCCATAATGTGGTAAATCAATCATTATCATCATATTCATAATGTGGTGATTGAAAATATTTTCACAATAGAATACGTTTGAAGCATAACATTTAACTTCGTTCAACACATAATTGAATGAGCATTACCCACCTGTTAACATTCACTCTAAGACGTTTGTTCCTTCGTCTTTCACTTCTCGATCTCCTTTACTCGTTCCTTGTAAAATAAGATTATTATTGAATTTAGCAACTACATTATCCACTAAAACATATTACCACTCAATTTTAGTCTTACCTAATCTAAGATTAGGTTAAATTTATTACATTCCTTTATAACTTACTCTTTAATATACTTAAATCTTAGATGACCACATAAGCTATGATCAAAGAAGTTAAATAACTTCAACACTTATCATATGTTACCAATTAAATTCTCAAAACGTCTCTTTAATAGACAATTTCTACAAAAATTTCGGCAGAGTAACGTTTATAATTTGGATCGCCATTTTAATCCAACATCAATCAAATTCATCCCAACCTCCACCAAATCAACACCATATGCCAAAATAAATATTTAGGAATTTAAAACAAGTTCAAACTCATTCATTTATACCATTATCATTATATGCCCTTCAATCATGTTTATAAGAAATCTCAAGTATTTTACTATCTAAAATTCATTTAGTACCAAACAACTCACATTTATATTTATTCATCATTAGTGATCATCAATCCATGATCACTTCAATCTCAACCAAGTTCATCACATAAAATCATAACTTTGCACTAAACTTTAATTTTTCATCTTTTAGTATATATGTTCAATAATTCCCATAAATTCAACTTAAGCATTATTTTTATTATAAAGCTCAAAAATCATATCAAATACATCAAATAAAATCAAGAAATCAAAGTTCAAGCCATCCCCTTAATTTTCAAAAATTTGAACATTATTCATATGCATGAATTAAATTCTTGTAAATTCATATTATGCATTATATATATCCTAAAGCTTAATTATCATGCCAAATGGATCAAATAAAATCAAAATCCTTAAGTTCCAATGATCCTTAGTTTTCGAAAATTTAGGGCTTTAGTATTTATGTTTTAAACTTTTCACTTCTTTAATCATATGTTGTTTATTTTCATTCCTAAACATATATTTAAAATCAATTAATTAAATCACAACATATAATTCACATACAAAAATTAGGGTTCATAACTCATACTTTAATTCACCAAATTCCATAATTTAAAGAATTAAAACCATAGATCATATTATTCATGCATCATAGACATAATTAAATCAATAAACATAACAAAAATTAAAAAAATCAACCTTAATTAACATCCTCAAATTTTCGAAAAACCTAGGATATGAGAAGATCATATTTATCAATTTAAATCATAAAAACTTAGCTTAAACAAAGTAATTACCTTCCTTGAAGTGATTTGCTACCAATTTCCCACTTAAATATGGATTAAAAGTGAAAAGAAAATTTTAGTGTGTGCTTGTGTGTGTGAGTGCCGAAAATTAGAGGTGAAATAAGCTTGAGGATGATCTTGTGTTCTTTTTAAATTTCTTTTTTTGGTCAATTAATACAGAAATTTTAAAGGCTGCGTCACGGTGGACTCGAACCCGAAACCTTTAACCTCGGGCATTAACCACTCTACCACTAGACCAACACACACACACTTCTTTTTAAATTTCTAGAATGTATATGTGTCATTTAATGTAAATTTTGTATTCGTTTTATTAGTATTTGACACAAATTTCCATAATTTATAATTATACCTCTAGTATTACTAATGTTATACCTTAATATCCTTTAATAGATAAAACTATATTTCTAATAAATATTAAAATCCAAAACAATGTATATCCATGATTGAAATTAAATTCACATGAATATAAATCAAATTCTTTCATGTGTTACATTCAAATAATTATACTTAATTTCCTTAAATTTCGAAAATCATAAAAATAATTCTTTTATCACTAAGTAATAATAAAATAAATTTATTCAAGCCATTTAATAGCTTGAACAATAATTCATCTCATTTTATAAGAAAATTCACATACAAAAATAATCCATGCATTTCTTAGCACAATTTCTATTTAATGATATTTTTCATTCAAACACACAATAATAATCACATCTCTCACATTTTATCATAATAAAACTCATCTCTAAATAATCTCTATGTCTTTTAATCTCTATTCATTCGATTAAGAATTAATCGAATTTCTATCGTTTAATAATCTATTATGCACTTCTTTATAAATTCTTTAAAAATAAAAACCTTTAAACCCCTAATTATACTTAATTAAACTCCAATTAAGACTTAAAGATTTTCGGGTTACTACACTAAGTATAGACGTCTTGTTGGAAAACTTATCTACTTGACAGTAACAAGGCCTGACATTTCCTTTCTTTGTTGGTTTAGTCGATCGTTTTCTAGATAAGGCTAAGCAAGTTCACTGGATCGCCGCTATTCAATTCTTCAATATATCAAGAAATCTCCGTGGAAAGGATTGTTATTTAAGAAGAATGGTCATCTAAATATTGAAGGATATTCGATGTCGATTATCTTTGGTTCTAAGTATGATAGAAAATCTACTTACGGATATTGCACCTTCTTAGGAGGAAACCTTATAACTCGCTAAGTAAAAACAATATACTGCTATAGATCTTCTCGCCGAGGCCGAGTGTAGAGCTATGGCTCATCACGCTCTTGAGATGATTAGAGTTAAGAATCTTCTTGGGAATTGGGGTTAACTTTCAATGAACCTTTACCTATGCATTGTGATAATCAAGCAGCTATCTACATTGCAAATAATCCGGTGTTTCACGAGAGGACTAAACATATTGAGATTGATTGTCATTTTATTCGAGAGCGTGTTTTGAATAAGACGATTACTACTCCTTTCACTTCACATCCAACAAAATTGTCGATATCTTCACAAAACCATCGGCATAAACATTTCTCAAAACTTTGTACCAAGCTAGACATGATCGATATATATGCTCCAAATTGAGGAGTGTTGTAGAATCGACGACCGCTTGGTTTACCCGTCCTTAGAGGTCCCGAGACTCACAAGATACATTTATAATCTCTCCAACTTGAATATATAGTTCCATACATGGCAAGTTAAGGGGTCGAACCAAGAGAGCTGGTTGTGTTGTTACTCGAGTTGTCGCGGTTTGAGTAGGAGGTTCCAGAGGCAAGGTGTCGATCGGTGACGGTCTCGATGAGATGTCTTGAGAGATAGATCTTGAGCGTAAAGTAAACCGAAATGTAAACACACGAATAAAGATTAAATAACAAGTAGTTGGGCCTAGGTTCCACACGTTGAGATCTTGGTCGAGACGTCAATCATAGGTTCAAGGATTTTCACCATGAGTGTATGTCGTGGTTAAAGGTACCAAGGGTAGATGCCTTTTAGGTTGTCACGCACACTGTGCCCCCAAATTGACTTGCCGTAGATTTTAGGACTAAGTGCAGAGGCCCCCGCGCCCCTTGCGAAGGTCTCCAAGATAGGTTCGTTTGCCCAACAAATTTTACTCACTCAGACAACCCACTAGCCACACCGGTCCAGGGAGTGGCTCGCAGCTCTTGCCCAGGCCGACGGCCACAATCACCCACTCGGTGCCGACTTCCCGGACAAAGAGACACTCGATGTCTTACTCCGGCTATTGCTTGTAGCTACCCTTCCCCAAGGCTACCGGTCGAGTTAACGCTCGAGAAAGGAATAACATGTGTATCGAGGCCCAGAGCTTGAACACCCACCAAGGTTCTAGGACATTTAGACCTCCACGACTTGTATGACCTTGACTCAACGTGCTTCACCCAAATCCCAACCAAACCGACTACTCACGCATCATCGATATAAACATAAAAGCAATAAACAAGAACATAAACGAAACCATACTTGAATAGAAAATCAAACGTAAACCAAAAGCATTCTCTCGCAAGCGCTTGCTCAAGCGAGGTAACCAAATACATAATAATAAATTGTTTGCCCATATGACTTGTTTCTTCCTCACCAATCGCTCATGAAATGCAAGAGAAATAAAAGAGAGAAGTTGAGAGAGAAATCTGGACTGATGCCCTCTCCCGAATGTTGTGTCGTCAATTATGCACTCTGAAATCTGGAGTTAGAATTGTTGTGGGAGCCTAAGTAAAACTCCTCTTTGTCTTAGTCAGCGCACGTATCTCGAGGCAGCAGGTGGTGAGGGTAGCAAGCTGGCTTCAGTCTCTGGACACCCGACAAGGCTCTTCTGGCTTCAGTCTGGCAGGTTGACTTCCCTTTTCGGCAAAAATCAAGCGGTAGCGAGAGGACCTTGCCTGAATCTTTCCTTTCGCGTGCAAGTCCGCGAGTCCTCGTCTGCGTCCCAACCGCATCCCGACTTGCTTCTCCGTCCCTCGTGATCACCTCGCCCTTTTCCTCTCTTTCCTCGCCTTGATTACCTTTTGGCTTCACGTCACCGCTGATCGTGCTCGGCTCCCATGCGGTGCAGTGTCTTGGCAAGATGTCGATGTCTTGCCAAGGTAGTCCCTGGATTTTACCTCTCTCATGGGAGGTGACTGATCTTGCCCAAGACCCGGCTCAACCTGCAATACCCCCAAGCGTGTCCTCCCAGACACAAACGCACGCAAAGAGCACACACAAAATGCACTCTTTCTAGGGAAAGGACTACCCCAAAAGAGACGAAAACAGACTCGTCACACTCACACACTTGAACACGATTGTCCTCAAGCGTCTGGCATTCCTTGCCCAAAAGAAAAACAAAACACACAAACAACACACGCAAAGACCAGCAAGAATAAGATGATAACATGATAAAGATAATCGGGCATAGGCGATCAATACAACTATGCATCAAGGTTAGTCAAGATCGGGGCAAAGCAAGTTTGTGGAATTCTCTCAAGCACTCAAACTCTACGTGTTTAAGGTTTTACTCGGTGATGACTTGATCAAGGAAGTGCCATAGGCTTGCCTCGACGTCTACTATCTACGCCTCTATAGCTTGGTCTAAGTTCTTTATCCTTAGGTCTTTAGGGTTGTGTTGAGTGGCTTTAGCTAAGTAGGAAGGATTTAAGCTTGGGTAAGGTTGTCTTGACTTAGGTCTTGGCGTAATATCTTCCCATTTCCTTGGCAAGATACTTACGAACTCGAGCACACTTATATTTTTCTGGGAATTTCTTTTCTTTTTTTATACTTTTAAACTTTGTTCCCCACACCCTTTATCTTTTCTTTTCTACATTTTGAATTGGTGTACATTTACCCAATTTTCAATTTAAGCTCGTTATGCCTGGTAAGGCCAAGGCATCTAATGTTGTGTTTGCCCGAATGATGCCCAAGACATATATATCCTCCCCTATTGTTTTCTCTCGGGTCCCTAAGTCGGGGAAGAGCACAAGATATTTTGAAAGAAAGCGAACAGCTCAAGGGGCTAGCAAAGGACATATATATCGGGTTTAATTTCAAAGTTGACCATGGCTATGAAAAGAAAGCCTAAATCATCTAGAGCACTCGGACCTATAGCGGTTTGGCTTTGATCAAGACAAGGTGAGTTCTAGCACAACCAAGTCAAGCATCCGAATATCACACGTAAAAGAATTCATGCTTGCAATGATTTAGCATATATAGCTCAATTTCTCACGGTGTGCATGCCGTGCCCTTTTCCGTCATACCAACCTTATTGATACAAGCTAAACATGTATTACAAAGCCTATGCCAATATCATAACTATCATGCTCATCTCAACATGCCGGTCAACACACACAACAACAAAATGGGGCCGTCCACTCTCACACTTTGCTCGTGGCAAAGTGTTAGATCGAGTATGGTCCCCAAAAACATAAACAAGCAAACACACAAACAAACAAACAAACACAAAAGCGAAACAAAAAGCGAAAACAGGAAAAACAAAACACAAAAACACAAAACAAAACAAAACAAAACAAAACACAAAACAAAAACAAAGGGAGGAAAGCTTAGGGGATGCGGTGGGTACACAGATCACAGTGAACAAAGAATGCTGTGGGCGGTGCGATTTCAGTCGAGGTCTCAGATTCGACAAGGGTGACTTGAGTATCTCCTTGGGCGGGCTCGGTGTTCTTGAAGGTCCCGCCTTGCCTTTAGCCTTTGAGCGTCTTGGCTTAAGCAACAGGCTTTCAAGCTCTTCTTTGGATGGTAAGCTTGTCGTCCTCGCCCTCTACAATCCCGAGCATCTTCTTGAGTACTTTTAGGTCAAGGTGTCCTCTCTCTCGGGGCCATGGCAAAATCGGGGCCAAGCACTTCGTTCTCTTTGGCAAGTTAGTCGGCAAATGGCACAAGGAGGCCTCTGTTCTCCACCGCCCATTATGCTCTTCATGTGCGAGATCGCGAAGGGCCAGTTGAGCCTCATCCTTTCGTACATTGCCCGGAGGATGAACAACTCGCTCTTCGACACGATTCTTACCGCTATCCTTCTTGCCAAAGAGATTATATGAGAGGATCCGGTGGCATACTTGCATGGCCGGGTCCTTGAGGGCTGTCCCCTTGGCGTCACACGACTTGAACTGTGCGCCATCCTTTCCAATCGCTTTTCCCAAATCCGGACCATTTCCCGTAAGTGAAATTGGGTACCACCTTGGCTGCTCCCCTGTGGCTCCCTTTGCTTCCATCAATGTTACCATGTTGAGAGCTTGGTTGAGCTCATCAACTGTAAACTCCCTTCGCTCCCCGAGGAGAGTAAACTGTATACCTACTGGCACCCCTTTGTCATGATCTATGTCCGGATCATAAGTAAAACTCCTTCACCATCGGCGCGTACACCGTGGTATCCCATTCGAGAAACTTCCCCCATTCTATTCCCTTAAACAACCTCTCGAACTCCTCCTTGACTCCCAGTTGTTCGAGGAGTGCAGATTCCAGCCGCTTTGGCACAACCATCTCCTTGGTTTTGATGAGCTCCTTGTTGTTCACGGTGTAGGCCTTCCCTCGCTTTGACGAGCGATCGCGATCTTTGCCCTTGCCGTCCGTTCTCCGATGAGGAAGGCGTCTTCTTCCTCGATTTCCTCACCGGATCGTTCCGCCGTCCTTGCTTTCTCCGAGAGCATCGCCGAGCTCCTCCTCCGAAACCTCCTTCCTCCTCCGGCACTTTGGTCTTTGTGCGGCGGACCGGTGTGAGAGGGGGTCGTGGCGTCTTCTTTGATGAGAAGGCGGTTGGAGTCTCCTTTACTTTTCTTTTTCCGGTGGAGGGGGTGGCTTCCTTCTTTTTCTCCGGTGCCTTCTCCGGCGTCTTCTCCGGTGTGTTCTCGGCTGTGGGCTGCTCTTCTTCCTCAGCGTCCACCTCCACGTGAATGTCGTGGAGGACGGGCGCCTCTTCTGTTCCTTCGGCGAACTAAGTGGGAGGAGCTCCGTCACCGGACGACGGGCTCCCTTCGACGGTGGGCTCGGCAGGTGTCTTCTCCATCTTTATCACGACGGACTACGCCTTCTTTGGGGTTGGTTAAGGAGCTTCTTCTGGGCGTGTGTGCACCATGGGTGGGGGTTAGGGTTTTGTGTGTTGTAGCTTGGGAAGTTTTTGTGGGGTGTGGTTTGAATTTTGAGCGGGGTAGGCGAAATGAGGGTAGTTAATTAGAGCGTGGGTTTGGGGGTAGTTATAGGGTTTGGACCGATCGATGGGACATTTCTCGTCGGCCCGCGAATGGCGATTGCCGCCTCGTATCCGTGTTCTTGGCAGGTTGTTGCCTTGCCACCGTTGCGCCTCATTCGCCTCGCCTGAGTTTCTTCTTGACCGCGGTTTTAAGAAAATCGCTCCTCGAGGAAGAATCGGTCCGCTCGAGGCGGTCAAAATAACGGTGGGCTTCCCACTCACACACTTTGCTCGAGGCAAAGTGTTAAAAGTGGTCGGGACCACCCCTCGACAAAAATGGAATTAAATGTCGCGGTTAAAATCATACCATGCGGGTTGCCTCCCGGAAGCGCCGTTGTTTAACGTCGTTAGCTCGACGTATTCCTTGAGCTCGGTATCTTGAGGATCCTCTTGGGGAACCTCGGTAGGCTCATCTTGCTCAACGTCCCATTCTCCGAGCCTTGATCGTGCCCATGGTAGGTCTTAAGTCCGCTCGTTCACCTGAACACTTTCTTGTCGTCCATGTCGCTTATTTCCACAGACTCCGTTCGGATGTTGGCGTGCACAATGTAAGGTCCCACCCGCTTGGTGGTCAGCTTGCCGAGGCATAGCGGAACCTATTTTGATAAGTAGCACCATTTGCCCATTTTCAATTTCTTTTCTTGATTAAAAGATCATGGGATCTTTTGAGCTATCCTTGTATATAGCGGCATTGTCATAGGCTTGAGGCGAATCTCCTCGAGCTCTTGTATGTCAAGCTTGCGCTTCTCTCTGCCTCATCCCGGTCAAAGTTGAGCTTGCGGATTGCCCGATCGCCTTGTGTTCGGCTCGGCAGGCGGTGACACGTCTTGCCAAACACCGTCCCGTAAGGAGACATTCCAAATGGTGTTTTGAAGGCTGTCCCAGATGCCCATAGTGCGTCGTTGAGGTGAGTGCTCCACTCCTTCTTGCTCTCTCCCAAGGCCTTCCTCAAGATCGTCTTCACAATGCGATTTGAGAGCTCGACAGCCATTAGCTTGAGGATGGTATCGGTGGACATCCGTGATGCACCCCATACTTCTTGAGTAAACGCGATGGTGGTATTGTAGAAGTGGGTGCCCGATCACCGATTATGGCTCTTGGCACACCGAACCTGCTAAAGATATTTGACTTGAGAAAAATGGCTACGGTCCTTGCGTCCGCCTTGGCTGTGGCCTTGGCTTCTACCCACTTTGACACGTAGTCCACTGCTAGGAGTATGTATTGATTCCCTTTTGAGTTCGGCAAGGGGCCCATGAAATCTATGCCCCATAAATCGAATATTTCCCGGCAAGATAGGTACCAAAGGCATCTCATTCCTCCTTGAGACATTGCCCTCGCGTTGGCACTTATCACATTCTCGGCACTTCTCGTAGCTATCCTTAAAGATAGTGGGCCAGTAGAACCCACAATCAAGGATCTTCCTTGTCGTTCTCTTGTGCCCAAAATGTCCGCCGCACTCCTTCTCATGGCAGTGCTCAAGGATGCTTGTTTGCTCACCTTCCGGAACGCATCTCCTCAAGATCAAGTCTGAGCATTGCTTTCACAAGTATGGGTCATCCCATATGTATTGTCGACTCTCCTTCTTGAGTTTGTTCCTTTGGTGCGTTGGCATCCCCACGGGTAACACTCGGTCACTATGTAGTTCACCAAGTCGGTACCACGGCTCCTGGTGTAAATCTCGAGTAGCTCCTCGTGCGGAAATGTTGCTCGGATTGGATCTCCTTCATCTTTTCTCAAAATTCTTCTCAAGTGGTCGCCACTGATTTTGAGATCCTCTTGTCTTTGATCTCAACGTCGAACTCACGGAGGAGGAGTATCCACCGTGATCGATCTTGGTTGTGTCCTTCTGCCATGAGATATTTCAAGGCGGTGTGGTCGGTGTAAACCACCGTCTTGCTCCCAAAGGGTAGGGGCGAAATTTCTCAAAGACAAACACCACGGTAAGCTCCTTCTCGTGGTCGTGTAATTGATCTGCGACCGGTGAGGGTCTTGATGCATAGTAGATAACGCGTTCCTTGCCAATTTTCTGTCGAGCACCGCGCAACAGCATATCCACTTTGCGTCGCACATCAGCTCAAAGGCATGCCCGTTCGGGTGGCCTTATGATGGCGCCCGTGACAAGTGCTCCTTCATATCGGAAGGCTTCTTTACATGCGTCGTCGAACTCCCATGGTACATCGTTACGGAGGAGGCGGTTCATTGGGTGTGCTATCTTGGCGAAGTCCTTGACAAACCGCCGATAGAATCCGGTGGCGAAGGAATCCCAGCAATGCTTTATGTTGGTGGGGTAAGGAAGCTTAGCTATGATCTCCACCTTGGCCTTGTCTACCTCAATGCCGCTTCTCGGAGATAACATGCCCAAGGACAATTCCTCCCCGACCATGAAGTGGCATTTCTCATAATTGACCAAGATCCTTCTCAGCGCACCTCTGCAGAACTAACTCAAGATGCTCTATACATTGGTTAAGCGTCTTGCCATACGATAAAATCATCCATGAACACCTCAATGCATTGCTCAAGCAAATCGTAAAATATACTCATCATGCATCGTTGAAATGTCCGGGGCATTGCATAAACCAAATGGCATCTGACGATATGCAAATGTGCCAAACGGCAAGTGAATGTAGTCTTATCTTTATCTTCTAATGCCACACAAATTTGCATATAACCGGAGTAGCCGTCGAGGAAGCGAAATACATATTCGGCGAGTCTCTCAAGCATCTGGTCGATGAGCGGCGAAGTGGTCCTTCCCGATCACCTTGTTGAGCTTTACAATCAATGCAAACCCTCCAGCTGTGCAGTCTCATCATGACCGATTCCTTACCTTCGTTCTCGACCACCGTGCGCGGTTTCTTTGGCACAACGTGGATCGGTGACCCACCGGCTGTCAGGGGCAGGGGTAAATGAGGCCCACTCGAGGGTTTGAGTATCTCCACCTTGACAACTTCCTTCATCACGGGTTGAGCTTCCTCCGGGGTCTCGGCCGATGCGGCGTCGTCTTCGAGCAAGATGTAGTGTTGGCAAGCAGTGGGGACTGATGCCCTCGAGGTCGGCCAAGGTCGATCGATGGCCTCTTTGTACTTGCTCAAGGCGGCCCTCGTCTCTTCTTCTTCTTTGATCGTCAGCCGGAGCTTATGATTCTTGGTAACGTCTCGTTGGCTCGAGGTAGATATACTTCGTGCTTGGTGGCGCTTGGTACGTAGCAGGGGATTTCTTGAGGAAGGTTGCATCGTCTCCTTATCATGCACTAGCGGTGATTGATAGCTTGGTTGATTGTCCCGCTTTGGTCGCCTTCTACATCAAGCACTTGATTGCCTCGACCTCCTCGCCATGTCGAGATACTCTAAATCTTGATGTGTCCTTGGATGACTCTTTCGTACCGTCCTTGACCACCACGTTGGCGAGTATCTCTCAACATCCTTCTCGGTGAGGCCGACAAAGTCCACCATCTCGGTGTCGATCGAAAATTGCTCGGCTTTGTAGATGTCGAAGGTGGCCGTCTCAAACAAATTTGCATGTGAGCTTCCTCGTATCACAATCGATCAGCGTCAGGGCCATCTTGAGAAGCGGCACGCCTAGCGACATGAGTAACTTCTTGGTCGAATCTTGCCCATATTTAGAGCGTGAAATCGGTGGGAAAATAAGGTCCCGCACCTTGACGAGCACGTCTCAACGATCCCGGGATAGACACTGACTTGTCGCGGTTGAATCTCAACGCAAGATGGTCGGAGTGGTCCGAGTTTCAACTCTTGATAGATAGATAGGGACATCACATTGATTGATGCCACGAGATCGAGCATAGCTTGGTCTATTCTTGTTGTCCCGATCACACAAGGTATATAGAACATCTCGGGATCGGTACACTTGATTGGGAGGTCTCGCTTGAGCACGGCTGAGACGTTCTCTCCCATTTGAAACTTGACATCGTCCGTGTACTTGACTCTCTTGGTACACAGCTCTTTGAGGAACTTGGCGCACCTCGGCATCGAGGTCAAAGCAGTGATCAAAGGTATGTTGATCTCTACCTTCTTAAAGATCTTGATCATTTCATTCATCTCTTTGGCTTCTTTGTTCCTTGCCAACCTTCCTAGAAAGGGAGGTCTGATCTTGATCTCTGTCTTATCTACTACCTTGGCGAGGAGGCCTTCACCTCGGGTTCGAGTTCCTTGACCAAGTCCTCGACTTCCTTGGTTATGCCTTCGCATCGATCGACTCACCGCCCTCCCTCGCTTGGCAAGTTCTTGTCGCTCCTCAAGTTGATTGCGTTGGCGTGCGCATTGGGTTGGATTTGCACTTGAGCGGGGTGTCCTTGCTTTGGTTGAGCTTTGATATCTCTTGCGTCGAGGTGTTCAAGCGAGTCGTCTGATTGTAGGACTCTCTTGTCTGCTTTTGAACTTGTCGAGTCTTGCATTATCCTTCCTTGGGTAGCTCCTTGATTGTGCACTATCTCGGCTAAAGATGGCCGAGCTTGAGGTGGATTCTGCCTAGGTGGTGCTTGATAGTGTGTGCCTCCGTACCTCAAGTTTTCATGATTTTTCCATGGTGGGTTGTATGGGTCGAAGTGGGGCTTCTGACCTTGAGCGTTTCCTCCATCACCGTTGTTGACATGCCCAAAGGCATTCACTTCTTCTTCTTCGGCCACTTGTAGACACTCGTCAGTGTTGTGGGTGGTGGCAAAGCAAAGTCGACACTTTGACATTCTTCTTGGCCATAGGGGTCTCATCGGGTCCATCATTTGTTTCATCATGGCCTTGTATCTTTCATGTCGGATCCGTCCGAGTGGTAGCTTCTTGGTGGGCATCGTCTTGACCACTGCGTTGGCATCATCTCGAGACTCCTCGACTAAGTCTGCGGTAATTTGAATGCCTCGTTGGGTTGCTTGTTGAGTATGGAACCTCCGCACGCAGCACTCACGAGCTGCCTCGACTCGCCTCAAGCCATTCACATAATATTGGATCGGATCTTGATCGAGATTTGGTGATTGGGACACTTTGCCAGATGGACTTAAAGCGACACCAATAGTCGTACACGCCGCCATTCCCGTCCGGAGGGAACTCGTCCTTTTCTCACGCTTTGTATCCTTGAGGTGGGATAGTATCTCTCGAGGAACTTCACAGTTGAAGCCTACCCAGTAGTGACACTACCGTAGGCAAAGTGTCTGACCACTCTCGAGCAAGTCATGGAGAGTGAATGGAAAGGATATGAGTCGGTGTACTCTTTCTTGACTTCATCCATACACCTTATTGTGCTACACACCATTTGAAGTCTTGGAGATGGCGATGGGGTCCTCTCTCAGCATATCGGCTGAAGCAGCAAGATCTGCATAAAAGAGTGCCTCGGCTCCCGGTTGTCCTCGATCTCGGGCAGGTGATGCCCAGGGGAGGATCATTGTTGTTCGAACATCATCTCCCAAGCGTCTGCTCCCCTGGAGGTGGTGGGTTTGTGGATTCTCTCCTCCATGTTGTCTTGCCTTGCGTGCCTCTCTCAAGGCAGGCGTTTCTCCTCGGCTTGCCTCTTCTTCTCGAATGGTTCTCTCAATCTACGGGTCAACAGGGCTCTCCGTCCTCGCTGCAAGGTTAGGTCGGAGCATGCAAACAAACAAAAATAAAAAGTCGCGCCTCCCGACACGGCGCTGATCGGCAACCGCTCGGTTTGCAGTCGTTAGAGGTCCGAGACTCGTCGAGATACATTTATAATCTCCTCCAACTTGAACATATAGTTCCGTACATGGCAAGTTAAGGGTTCGAACCAAGAGAGCTGGTTGTGTTGTTACTCGAGTTGTCACGGTTTGAGTAGGAGGTTGCCCGGAGGCGCGGTGTCAATCGGTGACGGTCTCGATGAGAGATGTCTTGAGAGATAAATCTTAAGCGAAGTAAAACCGAAATGTAAACACACGAATAAAGATTAAATAACAAGTAGTTGGGCCTGGGTTCCACACGTTGAGATCTTGGTCGAGGCGTCGGTCGTAGGTTCAACATTTTCACCATGAGTGTATGTCGTGGTTAAAGGTACGAGGGGTAGATGCCCTTTTAGGTTGTCACGTACACGGGCCCCACCCCGGCTTGCCCGTAGATTTTAGGACTAAATCTGAGGCCCCTGCGCTTGCCCGCCAGACGGTCTCCAAGATAGGTTCGTCGCCCAACGACTTTACTCACTAGAACTACCCACTAGCCACAGCCGATCGAGGGAGGCTCGCAGACTCTTTGCCCAAGGCCGATGGCTACAATCACCCACTCGGCCGTACTTCCGGGACAAAGAGACACTCGATGTCTTACTCCGGCTATTGCTTGTAGCTACCCCTTCAAGGCTACCGGCCGAGTTAACGCTCGAGGAAAGGAATAACATGTGTATCGAGGCCTAGAGCTTGAACACCCACTCGAGGTTCTAAGGACATTTAGACCTCCGACTTGTATGACCTTGACTTAATGTGCTTCGCCCAAAGCCCAACCAAACCGACTACTCACGCATCATCGACATAAACATAAAAGCGATAAACAAGAACATAAACGAAACCATACTTGAATAGAAAATCAAGCGTAAACCAAAGCATTCTCTCGCAAGCGGTTGCTCAAGAGGTAACCAAATACATAATAATAAATTGTTTGCCGTAGGACTTGTTTCTTCCTCACCAATCGCTCATGAAATGCAAGAGAAATAAAGAAGTTGAGAGAGAAACGGATGATGCCCTCTCCAATGTTGTGTCGTCAATTATGCACTCTGAAATCTGGAGTTAGAATTGTTGTGGGAGCCTAAGTAAAACTCCTCTTTGTCTTAGTCAGCACATGTATCTCGAGATGGCAGGTGGTGAGGCGACAAGTCGGCCGCCTCTGGACACCCGACAAGGCTCTTCTGGCTTCAGTCTGGCAGGTTTGTCTCATTCCAGGCGTTGTAGGTTGACTTTCCCTTTTCGGCAAAAGTCAAGCAGGCGGCAGAGAGGACCTTGCCCAGAATCTTTCCTTTCGCGTGCAAGTCTGCCAGAGTCCTCGTCTGCGTCCCCAGCTGCATCCTGACTTGCTCCTCTGTCCCCTGCATCACTCCTCGTCCTTTTTCTCTCTATTCCTCGTCTTGATTACCTTTTTGGCTTCACGTCAGCTCGTTGATTAGGCTCAGCTCCCATACGGTACAGTGTCTTGGCAAGATGTCAGATGTCTTGCCAAGGTAGTCCTCGGGATTTTTACCTCTCTCATGGGAGGTGACCTGATCTTGCCCAAGACCCGGCTCAACCTGCAATACCCCCAAACGTGTCCTCCCAGACACAAACGCACGCAAAGAGCACACACAAAATGCACTCTTTCTAGGGTAAGGACTACCCTAAAAAGAGCACGAAAAATGGGCTCGTCAAATACTATCCCACATTGGTTTTGTATCCAATTTGGCTTAGTATCTTGTATTATATATAGGTGTTTTATGCAGTGATCAATATATAACTACTACTTTTCTCATACATGTCTCTATACCTTTCTCCTACATATCTTTAAATTTTATTATTCTACAGAAGGAATTCCAAACTTAATGTTATTAGTCTGCGTTTTTACATTTTATAGAGATTACAGTTGGTTTAACTTACTAACTACATAACAAACAAATCTAAATACTTAACAAACTAAAACCTTCTAACTAACATTTTCCATGTAGGCTTTCATGCATGCATGTGCATTTATCTAATACAACCCCTACTTAATCACAACTATCATTTCTCAATTGGAAATTTGCTGAGTAAGTGATCAATGCGAACAACAGTGAAAGGTTTGGTGAAGATGTCAGCTAGTTGATCGGCTGTGGGAATATGACGAACATCCAGCTCTTTTTTCTGAACTTTATCCCTCACGAAGTGTGTATCAATTTCAATATGTTTGGTACGGGCATGATGAACGGGATTGGAAGCTATGGCCGCATCACTTTTGTTGTCGCACCAGATGATCGGTTTAAGAGCAATATTAAGACCTATTTTGTGGAGTAGAGATTGTATCCAAACAACTTCAACGGCAGTGTCGGCCAACGCATCGATACTCGGATTCAGTAGAACTTCTAGGTACCACATTTTGTTTCTTGGAACTCAGGTTTGAGCCAAGAAAAACACAAAATCCACCTGTGGATTATCGATCATCAATCGATTTGGACCGGTCAGCATCAGAAAAGGCTTTTAGGTGAAGATATGGAGACAAATGAAAAGTAAGATTGAAATGAATTGTGACTTTAAGATAACGTAGCAACCAACGACAGGCTTTCCACTGAAGATCAGTGGGACTATGCAAGAATTGACTAAGTTTATTAACTATGAATGAAATATCCGGCCTAGTGAGAGTAAGGTACTGCAGAGCACCAATGGTGCTTGAAATAGAGTGGGATTGTGAAAGAGTGAACTGTCATTCGAGTGAAGTTTGGTGCCCAAATCATAAGGAGTTGGTTAAGATTTACTATCTAAAAGATTTGTTTTGACGAGTAACTCCCTAATATATTTGGTTTGATTTAGAAAATATGAGTGAGAGCGTGATCGGGTAACTTGGATACCTAAGAAGTAATTGACGGTTCCTAAGGTTTTGAGAGCAAAAACAATGGAAAGAGTTTGAATAAGCTGTGAAACAAGAGTATAATATTCCCCTGTGATAAGGATATCATCTACATACACGAGAACTAAGAGAAGTTTGTCAGCTTTTCGCATATGGAAGAAGGACTGATCTGAGGTAGAATATTTAAAACCATAGTTTAGTGGCTGAGTTTTGAGATGCCTGCTTGAGACCATAGAGAGATTTGTGCAGTTTACACACATGATTCGGAAACTTGGAATCAATAAAACCTTCGGGTTGTTCCATGAACACAGGATTATCAAGATCTCCATTGAGGAATGCGTTGTTAACATCAATGTGTTGGATATCCCATTTGAGGGTAGCGGCAAGAGAGAACAGGAGATGCACAGACATCGGTTTCACCACGGACTGAATGTGTAAGTCAATACCCGCTCGTTGTTGAAATCCTTTAGCTACAAGACGAGGTTTTAACCGATCAAGAGATCCATCAGCATTAGTCTTGACATCTGAACACCCATTTGCATTGAATGAGATTCATATCATCAGTATATGGAACGAGCTCCCACGTTGATTTGGAGATGATAGCACGAAATTCTTTTTCCATAGCCTTTTGCCAATCAGGTTGAACAAGTGCTTCAGAAGCTGTAGCAGGCTCAATAACAGTAATAGTGGTAAATCCAGGTGTGATATGTTGAGCTATAAACACTTTAGGTTTGAAGATGTCATTTTGGGCTCGGGTGCGCATACGATGGTGAGGTTCAGGTAGAGATTGAGGAGTAGAAGATGAGGAAGATGATGATATGATCGATGGATATGATGTTGGATTTGTATACTGAAAGCGGTTTGGTTGAGCTTGTATACAATGTTTCTGTTACCACTATTACAATCTCCTATCTGAATTGAATACTTGATTGCATATATTTGTGTCCCTTATCTCATATATAAGTTAGATCATACGAGGTGTAGAAGATCACGAAAGTCCGTATGATTGGTCGAAACAATGAGATATAAAAGTTTCACGATTGAGACAACTTGGGGACGAGTTGTCGGTATAGGCTGCGGTATAGATAAGAGTGACTTGGCCGGGTTGCTTGTCATCTTTGATGCGTCTCGGGCGTATTGAAGGATCACGGTGAGATGTGTTCTTCTTTCGGCCGTCGTGAAGAACCAAGATCTCGGTGACTTACGATGATCTAAACCTCGATAAGGTATTAGGTGAGTATGAGTTCTTGACCATCACTTTGACTTGTTATGGGTGAGGTTATATGTTCTAACCAAGATTCTCCGCATTTTGGGTGGTGGCGGTCTTGTATGTCACGCTAGTTATCATGTCAGTCACCGTATCCGTTTAGGATGATGGCGTCCCCTTAAGGAGCTCAAAGGTTTATTGTACTAAACCTGCGCAGGTTGAGTTAGCTCAAGTACAATAATAAGGTTGAGTGGTACTACTTAAGAAATGAAGTTATTAATTATTTTAAGCGATCGAATGCTATAAATAATTAATGGACGTTCGATATCTTAAATACGAGGATTCGAATGTCCGAGTGCAAGCCCGACTCAACCCGGTAATAAAGGGTAAGTCGGCATTTATTCTCTAGTGGCATGAATAAATGTTTATAAATTAATTTATGTTCACCGAACATAAGATAATTAATTTATTTGAGGCCCATCTTTATTCCTTGCATTTGATCCTGGCTGCCCATCCGAGCCCGTAACCTTCGAGGAAAATCGGCGCCCTTTGTATCTCTCTATGGCAAGATTTTATTCTCTTTATCCCACAAGGATATTATTATATTTATGGTATATGCATAGATCCTTTCCATATATGATTATGGTAATAATCCCGGGAGTATGGTAATAATCTCGTGAGTATGGTAATTTCCATAAAGTATTATGGTAATTTCCATATGGGATTATGGTAATTTCCATATAGGATTATGGTAATTTCCATATGGGATTAAGGTAGTGCATTATAAATATAAGGTATGAGATAAAGTCTAGGTTAATGCTCACACTTTAACCTAAGATTTTCGTCCCCCTCTTGAGAGAAAAGAGTGTGATTCTCGAAAATAGTGTAGAGAGCAAAGGGTGATTTTCCGAAGCATTCTCCATAGATCGTCCTCACTCGACGTTGGAGATTGGGCAATCGGGATCAGTTCGGAAGATCAGCACAGTCTCGACCCGTCCGATCCGATCGATCCGTTCATCCCGATCCACCTCGGCGGATCCAAAGGTAAACACGAGAAAACCCTACGTGTTGCAATTAATTATGTAGACGCATGCTAGGAATATAATCAATGTATGGTGAATTAAACATCGAAGATTGATCCTCGGGCGAGGCTAAACATATGTTTTCCTACATTGGTATCGAGCACGGATCGAATCTTGGCTCTGTTGGATTAATTCACGTTTGATTATTACGTGCGTTTAATTAATTGTGAATCTGTCGTTCATCGTGGCTCGTTTTTGTTTTTGTTGGTTTTGTTTTCACCACGAAAATCCGTGGTTAGATTAGATTTATTTTCGTAAATTTTATCGTAAATGAAGAACGAAGACGAAAGCACGAAAAACGAGACGATGGGGAAAAACAGGTCTCGCGGTGTCTCCTGGACGGTTTCGCGACCGAGCCTCGCGGTCGCGAGGGCTATCGCGAGGGGCGCGGGCGACGGGGCGTGCGTTCGCGCACGAGATCCCTGGCGCCACGCGAGCGAGCGAGTGGTCGCGAGATTCGCCTGCAACGCAGCGGCGAGCTAGCGGCGACGGGCACGCGTTCACGCACGAAACCCGGCGCTTGGCGAGCGGACTTCGCGATCGCGTGTTTCGGCGGCGGCGACATCTCTCGGCGATGTTCGGCGCCGGCGGAAGCGCGCGCGTGTGCTCGTCGGTCGCGATCGCCTTAGCGACAGCGAGGAAGCCCGCGAGAGAACGCTGGCGGGGCGCTGCGAGGTGGGGCGGCGGCGGGCTTTGCTAGTCTTGTGCGCGGCCCAGACAGATTGGGCCGACCGGCCGGACCCATTTTTCCAGCCAACCCAGATTTTTCGGTCCGTGCCCGTACACGCGAGGCCCATTGTTGAATCCGGTCCGTGCGGGTGCACGCGAGGCCGTTCAAGTTTAATTACATCGCTTTGCAAATCTATGTAATAGATTAGACAGAATGTGCGAGGTTTCACGATTGGGCGCGATGAGCGTTTTATTTTATTTTATCGTTCATATGCATGTCGTGGATGTTTAAATTATGCAGTAGCATGCTATGTATGTTTATATTACGTTGACAAACCTTTAAGTGTTTTACGTAATTGGATGCGCATAGTAAGCATGCTAGGTTTATCGCGTTTGTCAAGCATATTTTAGAATTCTGCGAGCATGTTTTACATGTTGAGTTCTATAGAAAAGCATGCTAGGATTACGTGATCTGCATGGACAAACCTTTTGAATAAAAAGACTAAGCTAGTAACCCGACATATTAATTTTTTAAATTAAAATGTCAAGACCTCCACTTTTTGATCTCTAAACAAAGTGAGGCGCTTGTGAGTGGCGTCCACCCGTGGCTTGCTTGCTTGTTTATCATAAGTTTGTTAGATGAGATTTCTAAATAAAACTTTTAATCTATTGAGAAGTGGGAGTTTCATGTGTAGCGTCCACACGCTGGCTTGCATGTGCGATTTTCATAAGTTCTCTAGAGATAGATATAAAATGAGATAACAAAAGAATTTGAATTGGGCGGTATGGTCAGAGTGAGTATGCCATTCTAAGAATTCATTTCACGTGTTAAAATTGTGGTCATTGCTTGACATCACCTCAAGTACAACTTCCCGCCAAAGTCCCTTCTTGCGATAGTGATGTGGTCAGAAAGGTCCAATCGTTAATTTCATTTGTCATAAGGATAAGTTGACATGGATTGAAATTAAGCGACTAAAAGGTATATTTTAGTGCAGTCGGGGTTCGTGTGTAGCGTCCACACGCGTGGCTTGCATGTGGGATTCCTTGGGCGATTGGAGGTTTCAATTAATATTGTTTTATCAAAGGTTAAAATATTATTGTTACTAATTATATACGATCGTATGTTTATGTGTTTTTTTATTATCGTTTCGATATGTCTCTTACACCGATTATCAATATGCTGCACAAAATCCCTTATCCGGTCTAATTTTATCGAGTGGAAGCGAAACATTGAGAATGTTCTTCTGCAGAAGATAATTTATTTGTACTCACTACACCGTCCCAAGCCTCTGGCGATTTATCTGCGATGAGGGCGCAAGGAGCACGAGAAATGGGACAAATCAAGCGGAATGGCAAAGTGCCTTCTTTTGGTCACCATGCGCGAGTCCTGCAGCTCGGCATCAAGAGATGGAAGATGCGACCACGATATGGCTAAATCTTATGAAATCGTATGAGGAGTCGGACGAGTAATCGTCATAATTTGACAAAATCAATAATGTCAAGTTCAATGAAGGAAAGTGATTCGGTGCATGACCATGTAGAGCAAATGATCAATATCTTGGAGAGCTCGAGTTGGTTGGAGGATATATTGATGGCGTAGTCGAATCGATATGATCCTCAACACTTTGCCCAAGTCGTTTGATGACTTAGTTATAGAACAGTCCTTTATGATAAGAGTTATACTCTAGATTCATTGCAAGAGGATCTAGTAACGGAAGAGCGTAAAATGGGTAAAGGTGCAGCCTTTGCACGCACCTCAAAGAAAACCAACGCTTTATCGAAGATGAAAAGGAAAGTGAAATTCAAGGATGCTAAGGCTAAAGAAAGAGTGGGAGTAATACAAAAGGCTCTACCGGTGGTTTGAAAAAGCGAAAGGAGAAGGGCAAGTGCTTCAGTGCGGTGAGGCCCAGGCATTGGAAGGCTAAGTGCCCCAAGCTCGAGGCTCAAGTACGCCATTTGCTTTAATAATGTAAACATGTTTAGCGACTTGTTCTACCCATTCTTGGGAAGTAGACACGGATGCGATCGATCATGTTTGTTACACCTTGCGGGTTCTGCGGACAAGGAGCTAGCTAATGGCGAGATAACGATCTCCATGAGGCAACGCGGCGAAAGTCGAGGCGGTTGCGATTGGAGATGTTTCTTTATGTTTTGGGACAACAGTTTTAGTTTTGAAAGACGTTTTATATGTGTCGGATTTTCTGGAACCTTGTTTCGTTTGAAATTATTTACTCATGGATATTCTCGTTATTTTTGATAGTGGCGTTTCTATCATAAGAAATGACGAAGTTATCTGTGTTGGCACGTTATATAATTAAGCTTTATACTATTTACGCCAAACATATAACCTATAACTATGTTGCATCTTCATCAAACCCTAAAGAAAGTTTTCTTAGTAAGATGACACCACTTTTCTCCGGCATCTTAGATTAGGTCACATCAATCTAAATAGGATCCAAAGCGGCTAAGAATGGGCGTTGGGTAACCTAACAGATTACTCCATTCGATCTGCGAATCTGTAAGAAGGTAAGATGTCGACCGGACCCTTCAAAGCGAAGGGTTATAGAGCCAAAGAAATGTTGGAGTTAGTCCATTCGACTGTGTGGACCGATGTCCACACAAGCTCGTGGAGAATACGAGTACTTTGTCACTTTCATTGGCGATTACTCAAGTGCGGATACGTATACCGCTTCACCGCAAGTCAGAATGCTTTGAAAATTCAAAGAGTTTAAGGCGGAAGTGGAGACGAAGCTAGGTAAAAGTATCAAGTCATTGCGGTCTGATCGCGGTGGCGAATACCTCGATGTGAGTTTATGGACAATCTAGTGAGCGTGGGATTACCTCCCGGTAGATTTCACCGGCACACCACAAAAAATGGTGTGTCGGGCGAAGAAATATGACTCTTTTAGAAATGGTTAGATCAATGATGAGCTATGCAACATTGCCTATTTCGTTACGGGGGTATGCCTTAGAGCAGCGGCATACTTGCTAAATCTAGTACCGTCCAGTCGGTCGAAAAGACCCTTCGAGTTGTGGTTTGGTATGCAGCTAGTTTAAGCCACATAAGGATATGGGCGATCTAGCACATGTCTTTGAACAAGAAGGTTGACAAGTTGGAGGCTAGATCGGACGCAAATTCATGCTTATTGGCTATCCTAGAGGAATGAAAGGTGGTTTATTCTATAGTCTAAGGATCGGAAGGTCATTATTAGCACTAATGCCCGATTCTTAGAAGAGGATTATATGAAAATCATAAGTCCAAAGTTGAAATCATTCTTCAAGAATTAGAAGATGATCATATTCCACCACCGATTAGGCGAAAGGTGCGAGATGTCGAGTCTAGTGGGAGGATCGACACGGATACTTCAAGAAATTGAAGTGGGTCGAGTTCCACTAGAATACCGACCGTCTGAGTGGTACCTACCCGAGCAAGTTGTGCAAAATAGAGAACCACAAGTTTACGCACCCACCGTTGCCATTGTGCATGTAGAACCTCGTCGTAGTGGGAGGGTTGTTCGTCAACCCGAGCGATTTATGTTCGTGGGTGAATCTTGGTTTAGTCGAGTGAAGCGAGCAGCAATAATCGACCCATGGACATACAAGGAGGCGATCTGAGATATTGATGCAAGATCATGGCACACCGCTATGGACTTAGAAATGGAGTCCATGCGGCTATGGATGTATATGAAAGACACCTCTACCGGATGGCGAGGAAGCCGTAGGTAGTAAGTGGATATCTGAGAGGAAGAGATTCGATGGAGAGGTTTGACTTTCAAAGCCGGGCATGGCGAAAGGGTACACTTTCAGTTGAGGGCATCGATTTCGATGAAACCTTTTCACTGTAGCAATGCTCAAGTCCATCGTAATTCTTCTAGCCATAGCAGCCCACTGAACTAGAGGTTTGGCAAATGGATGTTAAAACCGCTTTTCTAAGCGGTTACCTTGAGGAAGGTAGAGACATCTATATGCGACAACTGAAGGTTATGTGGTAAAGGGTGAAGAGCATCTAGTATGGAAGCTTAAGAAGTCCATTTATGGACTTAAGCGAACCTCCGATCATGGAACTTACGCTTTGACGAGGTAGTAAAGTCCTATGGATTTACCCAGTTGCCTAGCGAGAGTTGTGTGTATCGGTTAGATGTCAACGGTGATGTGGTATTTCTTGCACTTTATGTAGATGACATTCTTCTAGTTGGCAACAACGTGAAGCTGTTATCAGACGTAAAGAGTTGGTTATCCGATCGGTTTCAAATGAAAGACTTAGGAGATGCGGTACATTCTTGGGATCAAGGTTTACCGAGATCGCAAGAAGAAAATGTTGAGCTTATCTCAGGCGTCTTACATTGATACTGTGATTACTCGTTTTAGTATGCAGACCGCCAAGAAAGGATTGCTACCTTTCAGACATGGCGTTCCTTTATCTAAAACGATCACCTATGACCGCAAAGGAGATAGAAAATGAGATAAGTTCCTTACGCCCGCCGTAGGAAGTCTCATGTCTGCAATGCTATGCACGAGGCCGATATCTCGCTATGCGGTAGGCATAGTAGCTGATATCGATCTAACCTGGACAAGCTCATTGGATCGCGGTAAGCATATACTCAAGTATCGAAAAGGACTCGAGATTATATGCTAGTTTACCATGCGAGATAGTCTAATGCCTTTGGGTTATCTGAGACTCGGATTTCAAGTCGACCGTGATGAGAAAAAGTCGACCTCGGGCTATGTGTTTACCTTGGGAGGTGGGCCGTATCTGGCGGAGTGCAAAGCGGCGATGCATTGCGGACTCTACCATGGAAGCCGAATATGTAGCCGCTTCGGAGGCTTCTAGGGAGGCTGTATGGTTCAAGAACTATCTCATGGATCTAGATGTGGTACTGGTTTGCCCAAGAGTATCATAGTTCTTGTGATAACTCAGTGCGATGGCAAACTCGAAGGAACCACGGACCCACAAGCGACCAAACACATAGAGAGAAAGTACCATGTCATACGAAATCGTTAGACGAGGTGACGTCTTGATTGAAAAGATTGATCTGACGGAAAATCTAACGGATCCATTCACGAAGAGCCTGCCGCAAAAGTCTACGATGGACACGTTAGAGGACTTGGATTAACTTGATGGCACCCACTTAGAAAGGAAACTTTTGTGTAAGTGGGAGAAACAAAGTGATGGTTGTTTGTAATAGCTAGTAGAGACACATTGTATACTAAAGTTTGCTTTAGTATAAGTGGGAGATTGTTGGTTTGTATCTTGAAAGCGCTTTGGTTGAGCTTGTATACAATGTTTCTGTTACCACTATTACAATCTCCTATCCGAATTGAATACTTGATTGCATATATCATGTCCCTTATCTCATATATAAGTTAGATCATACGGTGTGTAGAAGATCACGAAGTCGTATGATTGGTCGAGTTTAATGAGATATAAAAGTTTCACACCGAGACAACTTAAGGACGAGTTGTCGGTTTAGGCTGCGATATAGATGAAGTGACTTGACTTAGTTGCTTGTCTGTCTTTGGTATGCGTCTCGGCGTATTGAAGGATCACGAGTGAGATGTGTTCTTCTTTCGACCGTCGTGAAGAACCAAGATCTCGGTGACTTACGATGATCTAAACCTCGATAAGGTATTAGGTGAGTATGAGTTCTTGACCATCACTTTGACTTGTTATGGGTGAGGGTTATATGTTCTAACCAAGATTCTCCGCATTTTGGGTGGTGGCGGTCTTGTATGTCACGCTAGTTATCTCAGTCAGTCACCGTATCCGTTTAGGATGATGGCGTCCTCTTAAGGAGCTCAAAGGTTTATTGTACTAAACCTGCGGGTTGAGTTAGCTCAAGTACAATAATAAGGTTGAGTGGTACTACTTAAGAAATGAAGTTATTAATTATTTTAAGCGATCGAATGCTATAAATAATTAATGGACGTTCGATATCTTAAATACGGGATTCGTAATATGCGAGTGCAAGCCCGACTCAACTTCGGTAATAAATGGGTAAGTCAGCATTTATTCTCTAGTGGCATGAATAAATGTTTATAAATTAATTTATGTTCTGGGCTGAACATAAGATAATTAATTTATTTGAGGCCCATCTTTATTCCTTGCATTTGATCCCTGGGCTGGCCCATCCAGGCCCGTAGCACTGAGGAAAATCGGCGCCCCCTTTGTAGCTCTCTATGGCAAGATTTTATTCTCTTTATCCCACAAGGTTATTATTATATTTATGGTATATGCATAGATCCTTTCCATATATGATTATGGTAATAATCCTGGGAGTATGGTAATAATCCTGTGAGTATGGTAATTTCCATAAAGTATTATGGTAATTTCCATATGGGATTATGGTAATTTCCATATAGGATTATGGTAATTTCCATATGGGATTAAGGTAGTGCATTATAAATATAAGGTATGAGATAAAGTCTAGGTTAATGCTCACACTTTAACCTAAGATTTTCGTCCCCCTCTTGAGAGAAAAGAGTGTGATTCTCGAAAATAGTGTAGAGAGCAAAGGGTGATTTTCGAAGCATTCTCCATAGATCGTCCTCACCGGCGTTGGAGATTGGGCAACCGGATACGAGTTCGAAAGGTCAAAGCACGAGTCTCGACCGTCCGATCCGATCGATCCGTTCATCCCATCCACCTCGACGGATCCAAAGGTAAACACGAGAAAACCCCTACGTGTTGCAATTAATTATATAGGCGCATGCTAGGAATATAATCAATGTATGGTGAATTAAACATCCAAGATTGATCCTCGGGCGAGGCTAAACATATGTTTTCCCTACAGATGTATCTTACAAATTGCACCCGCCCGACATAGCTTGCGCGTGAACAAATTGAGTCGTTACACGAGCAATCCAAGCAAGGAGCATTGGAAGGCTTTAGTGAGAGTTTTGAGGTACTTAAGTATACTCAAAATCATGGGCTGCATTTTACGAGATATCCCCGGTACTTGAAGGGCACTGTGATGCCAGTGGATATCGACACGAAAGATTCACTTTCTACAGTGGAGTGCGTGTTCACGATTGGAAGTCTTGTTCTTGAGATCCACGAAACAGACATGTATAGCCCGATCCACCATGGAATCGAATTCATAGCTTTGGATAAAGTTGGTGAGGAAGCCGAGTGGCTCCGTAATTTTTTGGAAGATATTCCATGTTGGTCTAAACCTATGCCACCGGTGATGATTCACTGTGATAGCCAAGCGGCTATTGGAAGGACGAAAAGTGGTTTGTATAATGGTAAGTCTCGACATATACATCGGCGACATAATACCGTGAGGCATTTGATCTCAAGTGGGGTTATATCAATTGACTATGTCAGTCGATAGATAATCGGCGGATCCGTTAACCAAAGGGTTGAATCGGGATCAAATGATCAAGTTCTTAGAGGAATGGGATTAAAATCCACATCTTAAGAACAATCACGGTGGTAACCCAACCATGATGATTGGAGATCCCAAGAACTTGGTTGATGGGAGAACTAAGCTATAGGAGTTCGTGTGTAAACACTCAGTTAGTCTGTTCCTAGAAAGCACACGAGTGTTAGAAAACTTGTCTAGTGGTGAGGTTGAGTAGTTGACTCTTAATGATTCATAAGATACCTCGAGGAGGTTGAGTATGAAAAGATACTCGGTAAAGAATCACCTATGTAAGTGCGGTGGGGCGCTTCAAACAAAACACTTATGAATCCAAAGTGGATGTCCATGGCCAAATGGAATCAAGCGTGAGAACGGATGAGGTTGAGATGTTAAAGTGTTAATACCATTGTCTCGATTGCGTTGTGGGGAATAGTTCAAGCATCGTGTCCACTAATCCGCCTGTACTCGATGGTACTAACTATGGAAGGTTGAAGGCCATAAACCACCTATCCAAATATTTTAACATTTCTTGAGGATCGAGTGTATGCGCATACATGCATATGGCTATTTCCACTCATGTGGGGATTGTTGAAATCAAAGGTTATATATATATTTATTATATATGTGGTCAAGTTTCCGGAAGCTACTTTGACCAAGTTTTTGAGTGACGTAACATTTAATTTTATGAAATTAAGCGGCATAGGATCGATCTACGTTTGAGTAGATGATCGTAGTATATTCACATTCTCAAATCCGATTTCGGTGAGTGAGAAATAATGGATCAAAGTTGATCACTTAAACATGAAGTTATGTGCTTAAGGGGATAAGCATGGATTAATTAATCCTTATCCCACATTGATTAATGTACATACATTAATTGTCATATAAGTGGTTCATTGAACACTTAGTATAATTGTGCACAAGTGATGGGATGAAAAAAGCCCACACGCGCCGCCGGGCCCGCCCAGTCCAGCCCGCCCGGTTCGAGTTCGGTTCGGCCCGCCGGCCCGACCCGATTCGGTTCCGTGGATCGTGATTTTTGGGCTTGTTTCGTGGGCTGGTTTCGTGGCCCATTGCCGCATATTTTGGATCAATGTTTGATCGAGCCCAAAGATGGAGTTGGTCCGAAGCCCAACTCGTGTGGCCCAATCCGTTGGGCTGCTTGTACTTGAAGAGACGTCCGGATACGTCGAATGAACACGACGCACGCGTTGTCGGATTCATCGTGAATCGCTTCGTAACGTTCGGACATGATGACTCTGCGGAAGCGTGGGGCGTTGTCTCCAAACCGCCGTAACCCTCTGCACTCAATGGGGGCGTAACCGTAACACCTTACATCAATGCGGTGTTGACTCAAAGATGCTCCCCATGAGGGGCGGCGCCTATAAATAGGACATGTCTCCCGGCATTAGTCACCCACTGCCTAAAGCATTCCAAGATTCTCTCAAAGCACTCATGCATACATAGCTCGTGTCCAAGCTCGCCCCGCCTCCGTCCGATTCGCGGGAGCTCGTTGGTCTGTGTGCTGCCACCACGAGATTGCCGTTTACCTTTGGAGATGATACGCGGAACCGAGAGCACTACCGGGCGTATCTCGTCTTCGGAAAGAGGCCTCCTCGACTCGGCATTAGCTTACGGTTTTTGTTTCATTTAGTTTCAATCTTGTTTAAAGTTTATTGTTAGTTTTGATCTCCTTCTTCTACATTTGCTTTCGAGTTGTAACACGCCCGCAAGTTGTCTTTGTTTGTACACATTTTCTAACAGTTTCTTCTAATGATAGGAAAAAATATTGAAATCTTTTGATAGACTAAGACCTACCAAATATGCTTAATGCTGTTTAACATTTTTGCCCTTAAACCAATAGCTCACATTGCCTTCTTTGATGACTTTATAGGTTCCAGGATATGAACAAGGCAACTTTGTTGGCCCCACCATTTTAGCTGATGTTACTGCTGATATGGAATGTTATAAGGTATTAATCTTTGCCATCTTCTCTCTGATCTGGAAAGATTTTCCAAAAGCTTTTGCACGAATACATATTAATCCCACACTTTGGCCTCCAGGAGGAGATCTTCGGCCCTGTCCTTGTTTGCATGCAGGTATATCAACAATTAACGGCTCTGATTCTATTCCATTATGCGACTTCTTGTGCTGATTGAGACTATCGTCTTCCCGCCTATCAGGCTGACAGTTTGGATGAGGCTATAAACATAGTCAACAGGGATAAAGATGTTATCACTGTTTCTGCAGATATGGGAATGGTGCGGCTATTTTCACATCATCCCGTATAGCTGCAAGAAAGTTTCAAACTGAGATAGAGGCAGGCCATGTACCAAAGTGGTGCCATTTGAATTAACAAGTTTTAAGCTGGATGGGAGAAAAGCATATGGATCCTAGCTGAATCCTCTTTTGTCTCTTTAAAGTTTGTAAGATTGGTCTGTGATGTAAGTTTTTGTATTTCAGGTGGGGGATTAATGTTCCTATTCCCGTCCCCTTGCCCTTCTTCTCATTTACCGGCTCCAAGGCTTCGTTTGCTGGGGACCTCAATTTCTATGGTAAAATAAAAGCCTGCCTTCTCTAAACACATATTGTGTCTATCGCTTTATTTATGGAGTGGAATGGAATGTATTTCAGGTAAGGCTGGAGTTCAGTTTTACACAGAGATAAAGACAGTGACTCAACAATGGAAGGATTTACCTGGTGGAGTTTCTCTTGCTATGCCCACTTCCCAAAAATCTTGATTTGAGTAAAATACTTTCCTTATTTCAAACTGTTGTGACAGTATGTAAACCTCTAATACAATATTATATTTCTTTGGTGTTATATGGAAAATGAATAAACTTAGCACCAAAAAAACATGTTCAAATGAAGGAAGCATCTAATAAAGAACCTCTTTAACCATGAAATGTAACAAGGAACCAATATTCCTAAAATTCGTAGGAATATATTTAACATCTTTTCAACTTCAAATGTGGTTACACATGACGTTTGGACATGCATCGTGAATCTGATAATACATTAATTTGTGTTGTGTATACTAGCTGGATCGTATGAGCATCGCATTTACCATGATAGTTTTATAATTGAATACATAATATGATATTATGTAATTATTCTTAAGTTTTAAAAAATTATGAGGAATATAATAGTAATATATCTATCATATTATACTACTCTTTTGAATTTAGATATATAATAGGAATACAATAGACAACTCGAATTTTGTAAATAATACTCTTTTATATTAATATAAATTTTATACTGTCTGAATGCCTTTATTTTTATTAGCCTTTTTTTTCTATAACCAAAATCGATCCGTTTGAGATTTATTTTATTGAATAATATTGTAGACAAGAAAAAGTATATTGCAAACAGAGAATTGATACCAGTTGGGACCCATGGTGTTTTCTTGAAAAGAGAGGCAGAATATGAATGAAACGAAAAATTGCATGCTTTGATTCAAAACCTTTCATTCCACAAAAACAATCTTCGAAATCGATCCAATCATCCCCTTCACCGCATTATCACCTTCATTCAAATATTGCAATCCACAGCCGATCTGTCATCACCATTGCATTCAATAATGCATATACAATTTTTTTTGCTTTTTGAAAATAGATCCCTTAAGAGCATTCACTGACCCTGACCTGCTAAAGCCTACATTCAATGTTTCTCCATTTCTTCAATTTTGGAGGCGTGTCGTTTCCCTTTGATGTGAGAGGCCAAATCAAAATCGCTAATCAGCTTCGCATCACATATAATGCACCAGTGTTTGAACACCCCATTAATCTCTAATACAACCAGCTTCCCCTTCCATCTTTTTAGTGATTCAAAATTGGACTTGTGTTTACCTCCCAGAAGGTGAGCATTCAAATTTTTCTCACTCGTGGCTTTCACCTTACATAAACCACAGCTCCATTCCTTCTTGGGGGGAGGAGTTTCTGCGCGACTTGCTTCTGGTGGCGTCTTAGTCCCTTTAACCTCAGCATTGGCACCTGTATTTTTAGGGAGAGGGGTCTCAGGGCGTCTATCTTCTGCAGTTCCTTTTGGTGTCATTATCTCTTTATCCTCAGCAGCTGGATATAATCCCTTCAGATCCCAAGCAGCAGAAACTGACTGCACTTGCTGCACCTGCCATTGTAGATAGAAACAACAATATAACCTTGCTCAACAGTTTTTCTTTGGCCTTTGAACAAGCATAAATACTGAAAGGAACAGTGATTAGTGAGATTGGCAAAGAGTGAGATTGTAAATGAAGTTAAATTGGTACACAAAGATGAAGAACTTGATAGAAGCCTGTGACAGCTATGAAGTGCCTAAAGGGAAAATAAGGGATTGCAGCTCAGTTTCTTATATTTAAGATCCCAGTAATTTCTTTTCATAAATATACCAATAATAAAAGCAGCATTAAAATCAAAATAGGTTGCTGATTGAGTTTCACAAGCTACCGAAGGTAAGGGTCCTGTATCTTTTGCTTCAAGCAAGCTTGCATCCAGGGTTGTCTCAAGCCTGGACTTGTGTTTGCTCCCTTGAAGATGATCATTCAATATTGACTCCCATAGATCACAGGTCCATTCTTGCTGAGCTTTCTTGAGCAGAGGGGTTTCTGGGCATTTCTTTTCTGCAATTTCTTTTGGTGGAATTATGTCTTTATCCTCGGCAGCTACATGTTTACCGTTCAGATCCCAAGCAGCAGAAACTGACTGTGCTTGCTGGACCTGCCAATGCAGATAGAAATGACAATATATCATTGCTCAACAGTTTACCCTTGGACTTTGAACAAATGCAACAACTGAAAGGAAAAGTGATTAGTTAGACCAGCAAAGGTTGAAAGGTGGTCAAGGAAGTTAAACTGGTCCTTAAAGATGAAGAACTTGCATGTTGCTGCTATGAAGCGCATAAAGGCAAAATAAGGGAATGCTGCTCAGTTTCTCATATTTAAGATACCAGTAGTTTCTTAAATCGTTATAAATATACCAGTAATAAAAGCAATAATTCTAAAATCAATAATACTTGAGCAAAAAAAAAAAAGAAATATCAAAATCAAATTGGCTGATAGGGATTCAAAAGTTACCAAAGGTGAGGGTCCTGTATCTTTTGCATCATGCAAGCTTTCTTTCAGGGTCGTCTCTAACTTGGCCTTGTGTTTGCTCCCCTGAAGATGACTATTTAACATTATCTCACTTTTGGTTGTCAACTTGCATAGGTCACAGGTCCATTGTTGCTGAGCTTTCTTGAGGAGAGGGGTCTCTGGGAGTCTGTCTTCTGCAGTTCCTTTTGGTGGCATTATCTCTGTATCGTCAGCAGCTGGATATGTTCCCTTCAGATCCCAAGCAGCAGAAACCGACTGCACTTGCTGCACCTGCCATTGCAGATAGTAACGACAATATAACCTTGCTCAACAGTTTTACTTTGGCCTTTAAATAAGCATAAATACTTGGCAAAGAGTGAGATTTTAAATGAAGTTAAATTGGCCCACAAAGATGAAGAACTTGACAGAAGCCTGTGACAGCTATGAAGTGCCTAAAGGGAAAATAAGGGATTGCAGCTCAGTTTCTTATATTTAAGATCCCAGTAATTTCTTTTCATAAATATACCAGCAATAAAAGCAGCATTAAAATCAAAATAAGTTGCTGATTGAGTTTCACAAGCTACCGAAGGTGAAGGTCCTGTATCTTTTGCTTCAAGCAAGCTTGCTTCCAGGGTTGTCTCAAGCCTGGACTTGTGTTTGCTCCCTTGAAGATGATCATTCAATGTTGATTCACTCTCGGTAGTAAACTTGCACAGATCACAGGTCCATTCTTGCTGATCTTTCTTGCGGAGAGGGGTTTCTGGGCATTTCTTTTCTGCAATTTCTTTTGGTGGAATTATGTCTTTATCCTCAGCAGCTACATGTTTACCGTTCAGATCCCAAGCAGCAGAAACTGACTGTGCTTGCTGGACCTGCCATTGCAGATATAAATGGCAATATATCATTGCTCAACAGTTTACCCTTGGACTTTGAACAAATGCAACAACTAAAAGGAAAAGTGATTAGTTAGACCAGCAAGGGTTGAAAGGTGGTCAAGGAAGTTAAACTGGTCCTTAAAGATGAAGAACTTGCATGTTGCTGCTATGAAGCGCATAAAGGCAAATTAAGGGACTGCTGCTCAGTTTCTCGTATTTAAGATCCCAGTAGTTTCTTAAATCTTTATAAATATACCAGTAATAAAAGCAATAATTCTAAAATCAATAATACTTGAGCAAAAAAAAAAAAAGAAATATCAGAATCAAATTGGCTGATTAGGATTCAAAAGTTACCAAAGGTGAGGGTCCTATATCTTTTGCATCATGCAAGCTTTCTTTCAGGATCGTCTCAAGCTTGGCCTTGTGTTTGCTCCCCTGAAGATGACTATTTAACGTTATCTCACTTGTGGTTGTCACCTTGCATAGGTCACAGGTCCATTGTTGCTGAGCTTTCTTGAGGAGAGGGGTCTCTGGGCGTCTGTCTTCTGCAGTTCCTTTTGGTGGCATTATCTCTGTATCGTCAGCAGCTGGATATGTTCCCTTAAGATGCCAAGCAGCAGAAACCGACTGCACTTGCTGCACCTGCCATTGCAGATAGAAACGACAATATAACCTTGCTTAACAGTTTTTCTTTGGCCTTTGAACAAGCATAAATACTGAAAGGAACAGTTATTAGTGAGATTGGCAAAGAGTGAGATTGTAAATGAAGTTAAATTGGTCCACAAAGATGAAGAACTTGACAGAAGCCTATGACAGCTATAAACTGCCGAAAGGGAAAATAAGGGATTGCAGCTCAGTTTCTTATATTTAAGATCCCAGTAATTTCTTTTCATAAATATACCAGTAATAAAAGCAGCATTAAAATCAAAATAGGTTGCTAATTGAGTTTCACAAGCTACCGAAGGTGAAGGTCCTGTATCTTTTGCTTCAAGCAAGCTTGCTTCCAGGGTTGTCTCAAGCCTGGACTTGTGTTTGCTCCCTTGAAGATGATCATTCAATGTTGATTCACTCTCGGTAGTAAACTTGCATAGATCACAGGTCAATTCTTGCTGAGCTTTCTTGAGGAGAGGTGTTTCTGGGCATTTCTTTTCTGCAATTTCTTTTGGTGTAATTATCTCTTTATCCTCAGCAGCTACATGTTTACTGTTCAGATCCAAAGCAGCAGAAACTGACTGTGCTTGCTGGACCTGCCATTGCAGATAGAAATGACAATATATCATTGCTCAACAGTTTACCCTTGGACTTTGAACAAATGCAACAACTGAAAGGAAAAGTGATTAGTTAGACCAGCAAGGGTTGAAAGGTGGTCAAGGAAGTTAAACTGGTCCTTAAAGATGAAGAACTTGCATGTTGCTGCTATGAAGCGCATAAAGGCAAAATAAGGGACTGCTGCTCAGTTTCTCATATATAAGATCCCAGTAGTTTCTTAAATCTTTATAAATATACCAGTAATAAAAACAATAATTCTAAAATCAATAATACTTGAGCAAAAAAAAAGAAATATCAAAATCAAATTGGCTTATTGAGATTCAAAAGTTACCAAAGGTGAGGGTCCTATATCTTTTGCATCATGCAAGCTTTCTTTCAGGGTCGTCTCAAGCTTGGCCTTGTGTTTGCTCCCCTGAAGATGTCTATTTAACGTTATCTCACTTGTGGCTGTCACCTTGCCTAGGTCACAGGTCCATTGTTGTTGAGCTTTCTTGAAGAGAGGGGTCTCTGGGCATCTGTCTTCTGCAGTTCCTTTTGGTGGCATTATCTCTTTATCGTCAGCAGCTGGATATGTTCCCTTCAGATCCCAAGCAGTAGAAACTGACCATACGTGCTGCACCTGACATTGCGGAGAGATTAAAAAATTACCTTGCTCACTAGCTTTGCATTGGACTTCGAACAAATGTAACAATTGAAGGAACAGTGATTAGTGAGATTGGCAATGGATGAGAGATTGTGAAGGAAGTTAAACTGGTCCGCAAAGATGAACTTGACAGAAGCATGTGACAGCTTTGAAGTGCTTAAAGAAAAAATAAAGGATTGCAGCTCAGCTTTCCATGTTTAAGATCCCAGTAGTTTCTTTCCACAAATACAATAGTAATAAAAGCAGCAACTTCAAAATCAATACTTAAGCAAAATTAAATGCAAATAGATTGCTGATTGAGATTCAAAAGCTACCGAGGGTGGAGGTCCAGTATCTTTTGCATCAAGTAAACTTGCTTTCAGGTTGGCCTCAACCTTGGACTTGTGTTCACTCCCTTGAAGATGATCATTCAACACTGACTCACTCACGGTAGTGACCTTGCATAGATCACAGGTCCATTCTTTCTGAGCTTTGAGGAGCAGGGTCTCTGGACATATCTTATCTGCAATTTCTTTTGATGGAATTATCTCTTTATCCTCAGCAGCTGCATGTTTAGTGTTCAGATCCCAAGCAGCAGAAACTGACGGTGCTTGTTGGACCTGCCATTGCAGATAGGAATGATAAAATATCATTGCTCAGCAGTTTACCATTGGTCCTTGAACAAACGTAACAACTGAAAAGGTAAAGTGGTTAGTGAGGTTGCCAAAGGGTGAAAGGTGGTGAAGGAAATTAAACTGGTCCCTAAAGATGAAGATTTGAGCGAAGCCTTTGACTGCTATGAGTGCATAAAGGGAAAATGAGGGATTGCTGCTCAGTTTCTCATATTTAAGATCCAAGAGTTTCTTAAACTTTCACAAATATACAAGTAATAAAAGCAACAATTTAAAAATCAATACTTGAGCAAAACAACAAATCAAATAATTGGTTGATAGAGTTTCACAAGTTACCAAAGGTGAGGGTCGTGTATCTTTTGAATCAAGCAAACTTGCTTTAGGGGACTCAAGCTTGGACTTGTGCTTGCTCCCTTGAAGATGAGCATTCAACATTGACTTACTTGCAGTAGTAACCTTACATAAATCACAGGTCAATTCTTGCTCAGCTTTCTTGAAGAGAGGGGTCTCTGGGCATCTCTTTTCTGCAGTTTCTTTTGCTGACATTCTCTCTTTAAATCCAGCAGCTGCATATGCTCCCTTCGGTTCCCAAGCAGCAGAAGCTGACTGTGTGTGTTGCACCTGCCGTTGCAAATAGAAATGACAAAATAACCTTGCTCACATTTTTCTGTAGGACTTGATCAAACATAACAACTGAGAAGAACAGTGATAGTGTTGAGAGGTGAGGAAGGAAGTTAAATTGATCCGTAAAGATGAAGAACTTGACAGAAGCTTGTAACAAAATAAGGGACAGCTGCCTAGTTTCTCAAATTCAAGATTCCAGTATTTTTTTGCATGATATACCAGTAACAAAAGCAGCAATTTCAAAATCAAGATTTAAGAAAAACAAAATAAAAATAATTGGCAGATTAAGTTCCAAAAGTTACTGAAGGTGAGGGTCCTGTATCTTCTGCACCAAGCAAGCTTGCTTTCAGGAACTCAACCTCGGACTTGTGCTTGCTGCCTTGAAGATGAGCATTCAACGTTGACTCACCCGCGATAGTGACCTTACACAAATCACAGGTCCATTCTTGCTGAGAATTTTTGAGGGGGGAAGTCTCAGGGTGTCTATTTTCAAATCTTGCTTCTGGTGGTGTCATCTGTTCAACATTAGAAACGGCATATGTTACATTCAGAATCCGAGCAGAAGAAAATGAGTGTTCATATCAAACCAGCAGTTGCAGATCAAAGTTATAGCATTCTTGCTCCACAACAGTATCATAACTTCATAAGCCTTCAATAGAACGTAACCAACCAAAGGATCATTCATTAATGAGATCGATAAGAAAGGGAGAGATGATAAAGATGAAGATCTGTAAAGCTGTATGTGACTACTACTACTAAAGAAAGATGAACAATGAGCTGCTTCTCAACTCACTTATTGATGATGACTGTTGTTTTCATAAATATCTAGTAACAGAAGTATCCTTGGCTAAGTGAGTTTCATAATCCAATTAATCTATCAACTTAGTTTTACTAACCTTTCTAGCGAATCACAAAAAAATGCTTTAAAAAGAGAGCAAGACAATCAAGAACCCTTCCTTATTGGCTTAGTTCCTGCACTCTTCTCTGTGGCTTGTGAAATTTCAGTATCATGTCGAGCAGCATTAAGTCCATTCAGCTAAAAGAGAGAGCATATAAATCTAGGGTAACAAGGATGGAAGTCAAGGTATGCATGCATAATTTTCTTCCTCTGGCTCTATAGTGTGGTATCTTTCTGAAAATCCATGCATTTTTAGCTTTCATGCTGTTTCCAAATTCAACGGAAAGAGGTGTTAATTTCAGCAAGAAATTAAGAAAATTGTGCACTCTTCACCACGAGAGTAAAAGAAAGACAACAAGTGAAACTTTAATTGTTGGCTAGTTAAAACTAACAAGAAAGAAAACAACCTCCTGTTTCCCTATCGCTGTATTCAATTTCCATTTTATTTTTTCTTCTGACACTCTTTGAAGAAACTTGAAGCTCCATGCTTCATCCTCGAAAGTATTATGACCAACAAACTTCACTAAGAACTGTTCAAAAATGTGTCATAAATCTAAAAAATGTGTCATAAAGCTACAAACCTCCAATGCAATAAGCTTTTCGAGAGCTTCTGATCCATTTTCTTTGATGTATTTCTCTACTAAATCCAAAAACGTGTCTCTTTTACAAAGTCTCTCCCCCTTTAGCATGCCGAACCTGTCAATAACCAAACATACAAGGCCTTGGTAGGCAAGGCATGAACCCTCGAACTGAGGCATCACTAAGCAGAAGCTAACTACAAGTCTTACACCAGACCAGAAAGGCATCCTGTCAAAAACAAATGAAGGAATGTATAAATCCATACATGAAACAGAGCTTGTAGTATCGCCTTATTAGGATTATGAACACATGCAAAGCTCTTTGATACCCTATATGCATGCTTGTTGTTGAACATATATATCAAACAAATGGCATCAGAGGGAATCAAACAAACAAGAATCCCAGTCCCTTTATCTCAAAAAATGCTCACTACCCAAGTATATACAGACAAATACAGAAGCATTACAGTTACAGTTACAGTTACACAGGTCAGATAATCAATAATAAGTTTTAGCCAGAAGCATCGAAGATCGGATTTCTTCCTTGAAAATGCATGCTTAGCTTTCGAGGTTACATACTTATCATAACATTCTCCATAGAAAAGAATAGGGAATCATTAATAGAAGCAACTGTAGGGGGGATTCTTACCACTCAATGATTTTCACAAAAACAAACTCAAAGAGAGAAAACAATGAGAAAAGGGTCCAATATATGACCAACTTCCTCATGTGTTTTCTAGAACCAGTCTCAACTGCCCTAATTGAAGCAAACCTGCGAAAAATTGCATCATTATAAGCTCTAATACTTAATCATCTAATTATCCCAATTCGATCAAGATTTGTGAAAATTGAACATGAACACTTTACTCTGCTACATTAACCCACGCAGAGGGAATGACAGAACTTACAGGGGATAGACCAGAGAAATTAGAGGCCTGCATCAAATGATCAAACACAGAAAGAGGAAAAGGAGAGAGAGAGATTAGTTTAAGCGTATTTTCTGCAGAAATACATGCATGTATGTACGTATATGGGGCAAAACCCGAGATGAAACGAGAAAATTCACATCGATCAACTTAAAGAACTCAATTAAACTTGCGCGGGCAGAAATATGCATGTTTATCCTAAATCATTGCTAAAGAAAGTAAAGAATAAAAAATAATCAAGGATGTATATGCGGAGTAAGGAAACGCACCAGCCAAGAAGATCGATGCCGAGAAGAGCAAATTTGACGAGTCCCATTTTGGATTGTGATATTATTATTATCTCTCTCTAATCCTCAAATTTATTCCTCTCTGATGAAGGTTTAACGCTGGAGCTCACTTTGTACGTGGAAAAGTGGAAGACTTTATGAAAGTCTGTTCATATTCTTATGTTTTGATTTTATTTTAATTTTAAATTTTCTCTCTCTCTCTCTTTTTTACAGCTGCTATATATGAATTGATCCCTCGGAGTATATTTTGCAACCAATTAAATGATAAGCATTACCAAAGTCGCACTGAAAATCAGTAGGTTGCGATAAGTTCGATTTCAATTGATATAGTCGACTAATTAATGCAAAATTTGTCGAATTTTGGATAGGTTCAATTTTTGACAAGATGAATACGATTTTAATCAAATTACTCTCACACTAAACTCCTCAGTTTTTTCGTTTTGGGAGAGGATCAATTAATTACAAACAAGTCCAAATTGAAATTTCGTATCACTTGTACGAAATAGTTTCAATTGGATGTCTTGTTTGCTTTATATAATTAACTTGCAAGGTCTAGATCCTTGCCTGCTAAGAAACATTCCAAGTAGGGATGAGCAAAAAATACGAAAATCGAATATCCGATCCGAATTAAATCGATTTAATTTCGATTCGGATTTTCGGATCGGATCGGATTAATTTTTTCAAAATTTGGATTTTGGGATCGATTGGATTTTTAAATCAGAAAAATCCAAAATCCAATTATATATAATTTATATATAAAAATAATATTTTATTTAGATATTTTAAATTTAATATAAATATATATAAAATTAACAAAAATTGGTTTGGATTTTCGGTTTTCATAATTTGGATTTTCGATTGAATTTTTATAAAAAATCGGATTTTCGGATTTGATTTTGGATCGGTTGTTCTCTCTCAAAATTCGGATTTTCGGATCGGTTCGGATTAGACAAAAATCTGAACCGAAATCCGAATGTCCACCCCTAATCCCAAGTTGAAATTCAAATTCCATATGTAGAGAGATCTAAGTCTAAATGGAGCAAAATTTTGAATAGTCATTATGGATAACAAAAATGTGATTTTAGGTATTGCATGTTTCCGGGCAAAATTAATTTCGTCGAGTCATCGGTGAATAATAATCAATCGCATAATGAATTTATATATATACATTATTTTTTATTTTAGTTCATGGAAATCACTACCATGTAATATCTACAAACTACATAAAACGGATAAATAAATCACACTTTTAGTAGGATTTATTATAAAAGATCCACTCAATCATTAGACCATAACAAGGTTTGATTGAGCTATTTCTAACTACAAACAAGCTAAGTAAACCATAAATTAACCAAACAAAATATGGAATACACATGAAGAAGAATTCTTCAACGTGGACGCAAGGAAACCTAGTCGGCGAAGAATGTACAATGCAAGTTGGGGAGAATTGGGTTGGGGAGCTGAAACATGTGCTTAAGCAAGAAGGAAAAAAAGGAGATGACTCAAGAAAAGATACTTTATCTAAGCTTTGATTGACAACTTCATTATCATGAGTAACTTTACATTTACTTGATCCCACAGATGCAACGATAATTCCGCGTCTCATAGTATTTCACCTTTAATTTCATTATTTTAATAATATTGATCATAAAATAAAAATTTATTGCTGTATAATGAACAATGATTAACATTTACTACAAAAATTGTTTTAAAAAATATATGGAATAGTCAACCCAAATACTCGTTTCTTATCTAAAAACACAAATAAAATATGAAAAAATAATTATAAATACAAACATGAATTATTAAACCCTAATTAATCATCTTAAAATTATACTAAAACATAAGAAAATTAAAATTGAACAAAAAAATTGAAAGCTACATTTCATTTTCTCTAAAGGGTAAATGTTGGGTGAGTATTGAAAACTTAGTGGGTTTATGCATTATTCAAATTATACCATGCATATAATGTATAACATGATTTCATATACATGTCGAAGAGGGTGTTTGGCAAAATTTATTTTAAAGAGCTAATAAATATCAATAGTTTATAAGATGTTTGAAAAGTTTATAAAATGTAATGTTTTAAAAACTTGTAAGATATCAAAATGTTTCGATAATTGAACTTATAAGCTAGAGAGAGAATTTTGGGCTTGAAGTAGAAAATCATAGAGAAAGAAAATTGAAGAGATGTGAAGTTTGAAGAATATATATTGAAAATAACAAATTATAGTAAAATTATTTTTATAAATTGATTGTTGCTTATAAGATTATGAAAAAATAAATTGGGATTGAGGAACTTATTTTTTTTTAGGTTTATAAATTATTTAAAAAAGTTTATAAAGTCAGCTAGACATCCTATAAAGTACAATTTTTTCTTTTACCAGAACTTATGTCTTAAGCACGTTTGAAAAAGTTTATGGGTAAAATTACCCATAACAAAGCCCAATAACCACCACACCTATAAAACTACATTTCCCTGTCACTCATAAGGATGGTAATGGATCGGATTTTGTTAGGCCAGATTCGAAATTTTTTGTTTGGATTCGAATCCGCTCCATATCCATTAGGTCCAAAAAAATTAGATTCAGACTTAAATCCATAAGATCCGTATGATCCAGGGTCTAGATCCAACTCCACATATTTTCTCTTCTAAAATAAATTATAAATCAACTATAATTCACTGTAACACCATAATAATAATCTAAATATACAATAACACTATAATAATTATTTAGAATTTCTACAATCATCACTATACAAAAAAAATGTTAGTTACAAATTTACTTTTATTTTTATGATATCAAATAATATTACAATAGGAATAGAAGCAGGGCCGCCCCTGAGTGTAGGCCACCCTGGGCGATCGCCCAAGGTTCCACCATCTCAGGTGCCCAAATTATTTTAAAAATTAATTTTATTTATAGATATATAGATTTATTTGGATTCAAAATATTATATTATTTAAATATTTTATTTTATTTTAAAGTCCAAAGTATTAAATCTTTATATATTTTACTTACAGATATATGTTTTCATTTGGTCCCAAAATATATTAGAAAATATTGATGTTGATGTGATTATTAATGGTTTTACATCTGTAAATATTCGAATAAATTATTTTTTATGATATCATATCGTAGATAAGAGTTGAGATATAGAAATATAAGGATGATAAGTAAGTTGTATATGTTTTTGACAATTTTTTATTATCTATTTCTATTTGTAGATCACTTGAATTTTATGTAAATTTACAAATTTGATTTATTTTATAAGTATAATATAAGGGATCCTTTTGGACAGTCTAATGGTTAAGTGAGTTCATGTGGTCAAATGTCACGAGTTCAAATCTCACTATCGTCTCTATAGGTTCAAGCCAGTCACACCCATTAATTTTTCAAGTATGGTTTAGTCGTCATGTGTCGTTTGCAAGCTATTGTAAAGAAACATAAATTTACCTAGTACGTTCAGAAGATAATGACTCAGAGTTTTATATGAATTTTAAAAAATGAGGGCATATATTTCTTATTTTGCCTATGGCCTATAAAATATCAGGAAAGGGGTTGAATAGAAGTAGCACACATATCTTAGCAAATATATCACTCATATCTAATTCATATACAATATTTTTCAATTCAAAATATAATTTTCTATTATTATTGACCTACCATCCAATTTCATAACCTAGTTTATCCAATTTCGACTAAAAAGAAAAATAATATAATATACTTATAAATAAAAATAAAAATAAAAATTATATATATATTGATCCGTGGGCCGAATCTGGATTTTAGAAATCAAGATTCAGATCCAAATTCAGATTTTAAAGGAATGGTCCGGATCCGGTCAAGATCCGCTGGATCCTATTTTTTGAAGATCCAGATCCTGAAAAATAAATCTGGGTCTACGGATCTAGATCGGATCCGCGATCCACTGCCATCTATAGTCACTCATACCTCAACTACTCAAACTCAGTTTTAACTATTTAAAGTATTAGTGAATTTTCTATTCTTTTCCTTTTTATCTTCTTAAATTCTGCTTCATGAAATTACCTGTGTTACCTAAACAGCATTATAGACCCAAAAGGGAGAAGGAAAAAAAAAAGCTACATCGTGATATGTACTTGTAAGGGCAAATAGGATTACGCGTATATATTTCAAAAGATGTTATATTTTTCTCTCATTAATAAATTTCATTTTATATGGATTTGTAACACCCGTATTTTCACCTTTAGTAATAAGCGATATGAGAAAAATCCGATAAGAATTTGAAGGTCCTTATCTCGAAGGAAACTTTCACAAGTGAAAGTTTATTTATTCTCTAAATAAAGAAAGCACTCGATGCTAAGTTCTCAAAATGGAGTTTCCAATTTATCGGAAAAGAAATTATTTATAAAATCAAGAATGATGTAGAACTCCATTTCATATAGTCAAGCACACCATATTATATGTCAAGGTATAACATTTTATGTGTAGGTCACATATGCATGCAATAAGGAATAATTATGTACTAGTATGTGTATGTGTTCAACATATATTTATGAGTGGATGCATTAAATAATTTTGGGATGATCATTAAAACTTTTCCATATGATAGCTCTCGTTGAGACGAATCCGTAGACACCAAGATCACCCCGATCGAAGTTCATTTGTGCCCTCTACGAAATTTTCTTCGTTTTGAATAAAAAACGCGCGTCATTTCCACATCTATAAATACTTCACCTCCTTGTAATTCTACTCATTTCCATTCATTCCAAAAATAGTAGAGAGAGAGAATCTGCTCCTCCACCTTCTGCCGAGCCGCCATCGGACCCGGAACCATCGTCTTGTGCCGTCGGAAAAATTTTCGGTGATGAAATTTTACCAAAATTACACACCGACTCCTTTCGACGCGTAGATTCCATTTCGAATCCGTTTTTCCAAAAGATGGCGGAAACCAGCCATGCGAGCTAAAGCAGAAAACGTAACGCTTGTTGTAGCCATCTTGTCGTCACCTCCATAACTTCCTTTTAAAGCTCCGATCGGACGATTCAAAAGGTAAAATGCTCTCCTTTTCATGAAGATTTCATATCTAGTTTCAATTTTAAAATCCAGTAAGATTTGAGCCTCCAATTTTGTTCTCAAAGTATGAGACCTAGTTTTGTATTAGATTTGAAATATGCAAAATTGATCCCCTTAACGAACCTTTTTCAAAAATTGTTTGAGGGTTTTTGCTCCTGATATCAAAAGGGTTAAAATGGATTTTTTTGAGGTCATTTGGTTGAGAAATGTGGCTTGTGGATAGGGATGGCAGTGGATCTAGGACCCGGTCCAGATCCGTAGATCCGCATCCATTTTTTAGGATCTGGATCTTCAAAAAATAGGATCCGATGGATCTGGACCGAATCCGGACCATTCTTTTAAAATCTGGATCTGGATCTGGATCTCGATTTCTGAAATCCAGATCTGGTCCATAGATCCATATAATATATATATATATGTATATATAATTTTTATTTATATTTATAAGTGTATTATATTATTTTTCTTTATAGTGAAGTTTTGGATAAACTAGGTTCTGAAATTGGATAGTATGTTAATAATATTAGAAATTTATACCTTGTAATTGAGAAAACTTTGTATATGAGTGATCTATTTGCTAAGATATGTGTGCTACTTCTTCTATTAATATTGCAATATTATTTATTGTCATAAAAACAATAGTAAATTTGTAACTAACATCTTCTTATATAGTGATGATTGTAGAATTTTGAAATAATTATTATAGAGTTATATGTATTTAGATTATTATTATTATTATGGTGTTCTTGTGAATTATATTTGATTTATGATTTATTTTAGAAGAGAAACATATGGATCCGGTTCAGACAGGGACCTATGGATCTTATGGATGCAGGTGCGGATCTAATTTTTTGGTCCCAATGGATCCGGACGGATCCGGATCCAAGCAAAATTACGGATCTGGATCGGACCTAGCGGATCTGTTCGGATCGGTCCATTGTCATCCCTACTTGTGGATGAGTTTGAATTTTGTTTGTCTATTTGTTCAAGCTATGAATTTTCTGCACACTTACCTCTGTTTGCATGCGAGATTTGAGCATGTTGTGATGAGTTTTAGCCTCTGTCTCCTCCTGAAAAAGTGTTTATTGGCATGTCTATTATATATCTGTGATTTGTGGCTAGAAAAACATGTCGAGGAAATAGATATATGAGTTTGAAGCATACTGTTACAAGTTGTGTTTTACCTTGCGCTGTCACGTTTTTAAGCCTTGTGTTTTTATGGTTACCATGACGTTTTGGTCTTGAAACCACAACCATTTGTTTCATTTACATGTGTACTTAAAATCTGGAGCATTTGAGCCCTAGCCAAGCTCGTTTGATATGTCGTTAAGCTCGCGAAAATACCCTACGCGAAACATCCATATCTCGACCAGCCTACTTTGAGTCTCTATATCTCACAGCCCATTGTGTCTTTTTGAATGAAACTTGTGGGATATTTTATCTAAGGTTACAAGGATTTCAAAATGAGGTTTTTTTCGTAATTTGGTTTTCCGAGTCAAAAGTTATGGTCATTTAAAAACCCCTTGTCGACCAGCCAATTCTGGAAACAGTCTGAAAAATTTACTATGGATTCTGCCTCAAGTAGCCATATTTGAGTCCTTGTATATTCTAAACCACAACTTCTTTCAAGTTGATTCCTTCTATGAACTTGTATTAGGTATGACAAGGTTTCCAGAATAGTCCCTTGGGCGTCTTTGTGAGTTTTGAGTCAAAATATACGAAGCCCCGAAGTGGGCGTGCTACCCATCAAATTCTGAAAAAAATTCTAAGTCCAGAAACTGTTTCAAGTAGCCAAATTTGTGGCTCGATAACTCCAGAACTGTAACTCTTTTCAACTCAATTCCTTCTGTGAACTTGTTGTACATGTGTAGAGGTTTTCATAATGTATCCTTACTCTTCCATACGCCCTTTGAGCCAAAAGTTATAAGAATCCAAAGAGAAGGCTTTGGCCTATAAATTCTGAAAAATTCTGAAAATTGGCGAAGTATGAGAAATTTACATTTGAGCATTTATGTGACCTTTACTTATGTGATATTATTTGATTGCATATATGCATATCATATCACGATAGGAGGCTATGTCGTCATTTTTAATAATCAACAAAACATGGTTTTGTGCATTTCATGATTTTATTAAAAGATAAAATGACGATGTGTCCTTTTTCTTGAAAAGATTAGACAGTTTTACAAGTGTGATATGATACATTTATAAAATGAGCTTTAAGACCCGATGAAAATTTCAACTTCATATTTTTAAAAACCCGAGAATAGATGGACCTAGATGAAGTAGTTTTATTCACGGTGGGACCGTTATCTTTGTCGATGATACTTAAGGCCTAGACTTGTCTTGTAGGGCACGTCAGGCAGAGAGATAAATTACTCAGATAACCCCGCACAGTCAAGAGGAAGAACGTGTGGGTTATATTTTATAAGGTATCTTGGGTTAGTAAGCCCAAAGCTTTTAAGTTAAAGATGTGAATGCATGTAAAATGTTTTGTTGTGTGTTTACCTTATGGGGGTCAGTAATACTGACGCCACCAGAGCTTCGGCTAAGAAACCAGAAATGATCGGGCCTTGTTTCCTTCGAGGATAAGGTTTTGTGTACACCAGAAGTCTGTTGATGGGTGTGGCTCGGCCGGGTCCCCCTTCCACGGCAAAGTTAAGGACTTTGGGGAGAAATTCCTTGGGTCAAGGTAAGGTAACACCAACACAGAAAATTTGCACGTGCCAGGAGCTTCGGCTCAAGAAAAGAAAAAAATGTTTTTACATAATTGTGAAGTGGATTTCAGTTTTAAAACCTTTGTAATTATGGGATATACATGCATGTCACCAGATTTCGTTTCTCGCAACAAGTTTTATAAAATGGGCAAGTTAACTCATGAGTGCATTAGTACTCGACCCAAAATCTATTTCAAATGTTTTGCGGGATGAGCGATTGGTGGGAGGAGGCGAGGCGACAGTTTCCTGTGGTTGTGGTCTACCTTAGCGCGGGTCCTTATGTCGTTTATGTTTTTGTATAATGCTCCCATGTGGAAATGTATTGATCGGGACATATAGCTCACAACTAAGACCTAATCATTTGTGGATATGTCACCTATACGGTGAAATTGAATTCGCACTTGTTATATATTTAACTTCCGCAGGAACCAGAGTCCTCATACTCCGTGTCCGTTTAAGTAATTTGATTCGGGTATTCCCTTAGAGTGTTGATCAAAGTTCTCTTATGTCCCGTGAAGATTTCATTAATTAATTATTTATTTTATTTCACTTGATTGAGTTGAGCAGCCACCATGTCGTAACGCCTTGGGTCTTGGACCCGAAACCCAGGCTGTTACAGGATTGGATGTCACTCAACGTATAAAGATCATCATGTATGCATAAACATTCATTGATAATAATGAAATCATAACAGAAAAACTGAAGCAAGCACGATGTTCACAATAATTACTCTTTGATTTAAGTTTTTATGAGGAGCATTGTGGAAAAGGGGAAAAAGAAGATGATATGTCATCTTTATAAGAGTCAATAATGAATTAATTCAGGCTTTTGTAACTAGGGTTTTAATACTAGCTAGAAAGATATATTCTATAAACCTAAATTGATAAATCTTTAGTTTCTAATTTGTAGTATTGCACGGGATGTATCTCTGTAATCTCTCAATAACAACACATTATTATACATAATCATATATAATAAACAATAAATTATAAAAGTGAATGTGGGACGTGGAAGCTAAGCTCAATAATAAAACACAATGAATGTATATATGCTACCAGAATACAAGAAGTTAGGTGAATTTATCCAACAATCATCAGAAGTATATATATAAATATATACAATTTCTGATTCTATTTTATCTACTTTGTCAAACTTTTAGGAAGGCTTTAAGAGTAGATCTACTTTTCTGATTCTATTTTATCTAGTTTTTGCCCAATGATTTTAGTATTTTACTAAAAGATATCCCCAATACCAAAGAAGAATTACTTGTCAAATGTGAAGAGTTCTTTCATTGTGGAGATTCAGCAATCTGTACGGATTATTCTAATAGCACGTTTTACACAGAGCTTGTTGAACATGCTTGTGGAATGGCAAATTTGCATACAGGGGACTTCTTTTCAAATATATCAAATGGTGTTGATACTTTAGCATCCTTGGGCCCCTTGGTGTTTGTGCTGGGATATGCTCTTTCAATTTTCCTGCAATGATTCCATTATTGGTTTGTTTCTAATTCTCTCTGCTTGTTTCTTTCTGAAGCTACAATTTGGTTCTTATGCGTAGGAACCATTGGAAATCTCATTGCTTCTCATATCAAATACCAGTGACTTTCTGGGATTGTAAGCTGTAGCTTGTTATGACGGGAATTCCTTCAATAAAATGTCAAAACCTGTTTCCAACATAGAAGATAGATGGCTTTCCTGTTAATTATAAATATTATTGCTACTGTAAATCCATCTAAACCAATGCATTTCATCTAAAAAGGTCCATCTTAGAAATTGAAAAGGATGTTACAAACAGTCACTTAACCAGCTTAAAAGGATCAAACCTTCTACATTCATATTAAAACCTTCTGAGAAAGTACCAGGTATATTTTAAGGTTCTACATTTAAGAATATTTGGTTTTAGTGATATGATCATTAGTCATTCTTATTGTTTAATATCTTTCACCAGGATGTTCCACACTTCTGTGTGATGATATACCTTTTACTAATAATTCCGTTTTCCGTTACTTTTTGATCCTCATCATGGATTGCATGTTCTTTTTCTGCTTTGTACACCACCCTTATAAAGTTAATGGCCTTTTTCTGACCTCAGGAGCTTGTGTGCATCTTGCCGAGTTAGCAATGGAGGCTGGTTTCTCCAACGGTGTCCTAAATGTTATACATGGCAGTTGCACCAACGTGAGCACTGTTTGTCTTTGTAATTTTGCTCTTTAATATCCTTTTTTCATCTTCTTTTAAGGATGATTTGGTTTTATGGATTCTTCCTTAACCATTGCATACTGTTTATCGTGGTGATTCTGGCTCTCCATCAGAAAATATGATTTCGACAATGTGTTCGACAAAACTTTAATTATTCTATTGGGTTTTCAGACAAATATTTGCATTTAATTATGTTTTTGAGATTTTGTAGGACATTATTAATGCCATATGCGATGATGATGAAATCAAGGCTGTGTCGTATGTTGGCTCAGACGCAGTGAGTTCAGTTTTGGCATATTCATTTTGTTTGTAACTGGAACTCTGTGTGTGGAACCTATATTATATTTCATTCACAACAAGTTGATTTAGTGGCTCTGGCAACATCTTTCAGCTCAGATATTCTGGTGCATGCATAACTTTTTCACAATCAGATGATGCTAAAAAAATGTGGCTTATCTCATTCATAGTATAACCGTAGTTTTTTGACCTTGAACATTGCTTTTAACCTGCTTTGGTTGATGCTAGAAACAAATTATGTTGATAAAAAAAAGAGTAGGTGAAGAGAGCATCAGCAGTTATAGCATCTAGAAGCACATCAAAAAAAGGTTAATAAAACCCTAGTTACATTGAGTTACCCAGTTCTGTCTGTTCGTAATTCGTAGTAAAGGGTTTGTTGGAAAATGTGTACAAACAGTACAGAACTTGCCGGACGTGTTACAACTTAACAGAAATGTAGAAGTAGGAGATCAAACAACAATTGAACTAAACAGAATTGAAATACAATTGAAACTAAACCGTATACTAATGCCGAGTCGAGGAGGCCTCTTTCCGCAAGACGAGATACGCCCCGATAGTGCTCTCGGTTCTGGCGTATCGTCCCCAAAGATAAAACGGCAACATCTCGTGGGTGGCAACATCGCAGACCAACGAGCTCCGACGAACTGGATGGAGGCAAGGACATAGCTTGGACTCAAACTATGTATGCAGGGAGTGCTCTTAGAGAATGCTGGAATGCTTTAGACAGTAGGTGGCTTATGCTAGGAAGACATGTCCTATTTATAGGCGTCGTCCCCCTCATGGGGAGCATGCTGGAGTCAACACCCGCATTGATGTCGGGTGTTACGAAGTTATGTTCCCCATTGAGTGCACAGGGGGTTACGCGACTATTTCTGGAGACAAAGTGGGAGTTACACCCACGTTTCCCGCAGAGCCATCATGTCGGGACATTACCGACAGTTACGACGAATCTGGACAACGCATGCGTCCAGGTTCATTGGACGTATCCGGACGTCTCTTCAAGTGCACAGCAGGCCCAACGGATTGGGCCACACGAGTTGGGCCTCGGACCAACTCCATCTTTGGGCTCGATCAAACATTGATCCAAAATATACGGACAATGGGCCACGGAACCAGGCCCAAAGAACAGCCCAAAGACCAATTGCCAAGATCCAAGGACCACGGAACCGGGCGGGCAGCGCGACGGCACGGCACGGGCGGCGGGCGTCGGGCACGGGTGCGGGCGGGTGGCGGCGCGTGGGCTTTCCAAACCGTCACTTATTCACATAATTATACTAAATGTTCAATGAACCACTTATATAGACAATTAATAAAGGTACATTAATCAATGTGGGATAAGGATTATTTAATCCATGCTTATGCCCTTAAGCACATAACTCCATGTTTAAGTTACCAACTTTGATCCACTATTTCTCACTCACCGGAAATCGGATTTGAGAATGTGAATATACCATGATCATCTACTCGAAACGTAGATCAATCCTATGCCGTTTAATTTCAAAAAATTAAACATTACGTCACTCAAAATCTTGGTCAAAGTAGCTTCCTGGAAACTCGACCACATATAATATATATATATATACACGATTTTCAACAATCCCCCACATGAGTGGAAATAGCCATATGCATGTATGCAGACACAGCTCAGTCCTCAAGAGATGTTAAAATATTTGGACAGGTGGTTTATGGCCTTGAACCTTCCATAATTAGTACCATGGAGTACACAGGCGGATTAGTGGACACGATGCCTTGAACTATTCCCCCACAACATGCACTGAGACAATGGTATTAACACTTTAACGCCTCAACCTCATCCGTTCTCACGTTTGATTCCATTTTGGCCATGGACATCCACTTTGGATTCATAAGTGTTTTGTTTGAAGCGGCCCTACTTCGCACTTACATAGGTGATTCTTTACCGAGTATCTTTCCCTACTCAACCTCCTCGAGGTATCTTAGGAATCATTAAGAGTCAACGACTCAACCTCACCACTAGGCAAGTTGCGAAAAAATTGTGCAAAGCAGCAATTGCGAGAAACACCCTAATAGACGTAATCATCGTCACAGGTGAATAGGTATCGAAGAAATCGTACCCCTCTCTTTGTTTAAACCCTTTGACAACCAAACGGGCCTTATACTTTTCAATTGATCCATCTTCCTTGTACTTTCTTTTAAGGATCCACTTGCATCCTAAGGGCTTACAACCTTCTGGCAAATCAACCAGCACCCAAGTGTGGTGTTCCGACCAAATTGTTCTTTTCAGTCGCTCGCAATAGTACGAGGTCCTTATAGAGCGGTAAGGTCGACCCAAGTCGAATCTCTCGGGAAGGCTTAACAGGCTACGGTTCTATGTCAAACACGAAAAGAAAAAGAAATACTAACGTCCTAAAATAAGGGTGCATCACGGAGCAGACGAAAGCACGAAATAAAATAAAGCAGGTAAAACGGATGCACTTGGACAACAATAGGAATTGGTAGATACACGGAATTGGAGATGATGTTCTAGGGTTCAAATCTATCTTCACAATTAATGAATCAAAGATCGGCACACAATGCATAAAACACCCACGTCTCTCACCAAACGGTCAACACTAACTAATCTTTCGATTACGTCAACGTTAGACTCGAACTTAATGACAGGGGATCTCTCAATCAAACCGTCATCAACTACGAAGGATATTTGATACAAAGCACACGATAGCAAAAACTCAATCCACATATATTAATTATTCAACAACAAATCAATCTCTCGATCACGTTCGTTGTCAAACTTATATTTAACAATAAATCTGCTCTCGCATGATTTCATAATCAAACATAAGCACATAATCAACCTACACTATTCTCTCGAACACCATGTATGAAGATCATGAAATAGACAATTTATACGGATAAGAAAATCACAAATCATCAACCCAACAATCACGATTCAAGATAATAACAACCTAACATGTATTATTCTACAAATCAATAATTTATCTCATGGTAGAAATTATTCCAATCCCAATTACATAGACATAATGAAAACGAGAAAAACTTACAAACCATTCATAGATAAATTCGTCTTCCAAATATCCGAAATCGCACAATCCAATTGTTAATCCAAGATGCAAGAATTAAATGGAAAAAAAATGGAAAAGAAAAGAGAATGCATGCGTGCGTGAGAATGTGAGGAATCTGGAATGTGCTGCGTCCGCGGATGAGTTCTCCTTTCTATTCAACCCTCGAAAAGCTCATTAAAACGCTGAAATTGGGCCTCACAAATAAAGCACAGCGTCGGACGGGGCAAAGCGCCGGACGCGAGCGCTCTCTGGAAAGGTCAGAGAGAGCATCGCAGCGCCGGACGGAGTGGAGCGTCGGACCTGGCGACTTCGGAATAAATCGAGAGAAACCCGGTCGGGACGTTGGTAGAGAGCCGGATGCACGGGATGAGACGTCGGACGAGGCTGCAGCGCCGGACGCGGCTTGGCGGGAGGCAAGGCGAGACGTTACGTGGCGCGAGGTGGGCGCTGGGGATGGAGCGCTGGCTGCATGAATCGCGGCCGTGGCCGCATTGTGGAGACGCATGAGGTGCAGTCGTGGCCGCGTTGTGAAGAATGGGCGCTGGAGTTGGCGCTGGCGATGCAGCGTACGCCGGGAGGGACGTTGGATGGAAGAACGTGCGCTGGGAGCAGAGCGGGTGCTAGGGAGAGCGCCGGGTGGAGGTGCAACACGCGCTGGAGGGCTGAAGGGGCGCGAACGCGCGCTGGTGCGTGGAGAGCGCGCGCTGGGGAGATCCAACGCCGGACGCGCTCGCGCACTCGCGTGCGCGACTTCGCAGTTTCGCTCCGTTCTCTCTCGTTCGAACTCCGAATTACGATCCGTTTGCGCCTATGAACTCCTATCGAGATACTCTTAAATATAGGATAGATCTTGAAAGATTAATTTCATCCTATTTAATGTCATTTTTCTACAAAACATCAAAACAAACCAAGTAAGTCCGAATCGATAAATACTAATCAAACCAACGGCATAAATATGACAAACCATGGGAAACGACATGCATAAACATATGAAAAATATGCACAAAATCATACTAAACATGTGGTTTTGCATAATGGAATCAATCTCACTTTGAACAGCCTCTCGCCAGAGCATTCCGGCTGGTCGAGCATAGGCTACTTTGATCGATGTTGGTTCTTCGTCCAACATGAACGCAATATAGTCAGGACCAAAATCCTTTGGCGTTCTGACTCTACGGCCACGTCTTGGTTCTGACCCCTCTGGATCAGACCTCGATCACTTATGCGATATCGGTTCTTTCTCCAAAGGTTTAGAACTCGAAGCTTCACCATCAGCTCTATTGCTAGAATTGGCTTCACTTTTATCCTTGTCTTCTGAGGATAAACACTTTCAAAGAATATGGCATTCCTTGACTCAATCGTCGTCCCCACAGGTCATATCCGCACTACCTCTAACTTTGTGGATTAGAAAATGATAAGCGCCGCTGCTCAGGTGCATACCTAATAAAGATACAATCATCATTTTTTAGGTCCAATTGTAACTTGTTTAGAAGAGGCACCTCAACCTTCGCCAAACACCCCACACTTTGAGATATTTGTCGATGGCTTTCTTCATTTCCACAACTCGTGAGGAGTGACATCCTTACTCTTGGTGGAATCTTATTCAATATGTAGTTGGTCATCAAAGCGACCCCCACAAGTTCTCGGCGACCACTGAACTAATCAACAAAGCATTCATCATCTCCTTAAGTGTTCGATTTTTACGTTCAACAACGCCATTAGATTGAGGTGAATAAGGAGCTGTCGTTTGATGTATTATACCATTTTCGTTGCATAATGCCTCAAACGGAGCTACATATTCTCCCCATCTATCACTTGACGATCTTAATTCGACAACTTAGTTGATTCTCGGCTTGTTCTTGAAGTTTTTAAAAGCTTCATAGCCTCGTCTTTACTTCTTAGAAGGTAAAGATAACAACATCTTGTCTGATCATCAATAAGCGTGATGAAGTACTTTTACCACCTCTAGTTTGTACAAACTTTAAATCACACACATCGGTGTGAATAAGTTCTAGAGGCTTAGTGCTCCGTTCTACCGAATGAAACGGTAACTTAGTCATTTGGCTTCCACACAAACGTCACATTTCGTTTGTGTATTAACTCATTTAACTTTAGTAAATCAAAATTTACTAATCTTTTTATTGCATTTAGATTAACATGTCCTAATCTACAATGTCATAAATCAGAGCACACAGTCAAGTAAGAGGAAGTAGATGCATTTTCATTCATCATAATTTTTGGTACATGATAACTCTTATGTGGTCCTTCTGATGATAATAGCCTTGAGTGTTGTGGTTTCTGCTCGTATGTTGCTGTTGTTTTTGTATGTTTATGTTATGTTTTCGTATGTGTGCGTGTAGGATTGAGTCATGTGGATTTAAGGGGTTTCATGTACATTTTAAGCTTTATTTAATCATTCTATGGCATGTAGCAGGAATAGCGGCAGAAAAGACGATGTTGAGGTCTGCTGAGGCGAAGCTAAGATCCAGGTTGAACGCGTAAACGAGGCCAAACTCTTAAGCGAGCTTGAGTTCGAAAGGGCGAGGAAGAACAATAGAAGGAACAATGCTGGAGTAATGCGGGAGCAAGGTCGAGCTTGAAAGGCGAAGTCAAAGCTCAAAGGAAAAGTGAAAACTATGCGGGAGCGAAGTGTCGAAGCCGAGCTCCAGAAGAGAGAACTGACCAAAGTCGAGCTCGCAAATGAAGCCAAGCTCGTAACCGAAGTCGAGCTCGAGACTGAAGAGCTCGCAAGCGTGAATGAGCTCTTGTACAAGGAACGAAGAAGACGAACTCCAAAAGAGCATATGATCCTGGAATTAAGTCGAGCTTGTAAACGAAACCGAACTCCAAGAAAGGAAGAGAGAACAGACGAGGATGAGTTCTCAATTGAAGCCGAGCTCGTAAGCGAAGTCACGAGATCGAGCTCGTAAGAGGTTGAGCTCGGGAGCGAGGTCGAGTTCATAAGAGAAGACGAGTTCGTGCTTGTGCAAATGAAGTAGAAGAGCTCGTACTAGTGGACGAGGCCGTGCTTATGGAAGGCTAACGACGAAGCATGGAAGGTTTTGGTTGAAGACGAAGAGGAGATCCGCAGGACCACAACCACGTGGCAGCTAGCCATGGCAACAGAAAGGAGGCGGGCGTTCTGTCCTCTGTCAGAGCCAACGGAAAAAGGGAAAGAATCAGAGGATGAAGGGGTGGCAGGTGCATAGTCTGCACCCCTAAAAAAAAGCGCCAGAGGTTGTTATTAAAAAAGGAGGACGACAATCAGAAAAAAGGGGGGAGTTTGAGGGAGAGGAAAAACACAGAATCATCGGCAGAGAGGAAAATCGATGAGTGATCTCTTGGAGATGAAGTCATCGGAAGAGACGACGATCCAAGGGCGAGCACGCGATTCTGGCGACTAGTTCTAATTTCGTTTCTCGAATTCTTCTTAGTTTGTTATGTCATTTGTTTGTTTAAGTACTGTTGAACAGCTCGCTATGAGCTAAACCTGTATGGCTTGATTTCTTGATGAAACCCTTGCTCGTGTGACGAATTCATCTATACGCATATCTTGTTAAAATTGTTATTGCTCTTTTGGGATTATTTTATCTTACTTGTGCTTGATCACCATTAGTGAGATCTTAGTTCTATAATTCTTTGGGAAGTTCTTATAGAGTGGAGCATAAAGAGTGGCGAAGAACATGATTTTAATATTATGTGTGTGAATAGCATAGGAATATGTGTTTACCTTGCGTGGCAAATATGAATGGATCAACAAAGATATTCTAAGAGCAGTTCGATATAGGAATATATTGAGTGGCTCTATAGAATATAATCTTAGATTTGGAAAAATACTAAGAATCGAAGAAGTTCATGTCATAGCAATGATGCAACGACAATGCTGGAGCATTATTAGTATAGAGCATGGGTGGAATCGAGAGATCAAGTCAGTTTCTCTTCCTTGATATCAGTGTTTTCCTCGTTATTTGTGTTTGGTGTTTACCTCGGTTGCCGAAGTCTTCTTAATTTAAGTTCGTAGTTGTGTTTTTATTTTAAAGAGCTACCGCCTGTTTAAGTTTCCTTTTATTGTTTTTCTTCTAAACAAAGTTGTTGTCGACGTGATTTAAAAGTGCGATCTCTGTGGATTCGATCTCGGAATACTTCCGTGTATTACTTGTTGATTACGTGCACTTGCGTACTTGATAGTGTATTTACACAACAAAATCATTTCAACAACAAGTTTTTGGCGCCGTTGCCGGGGATCGCCAATTATAAATTACGTTGATATTGTAATTTTGTGTTTATTTTTATATTAGTGGCTAGCTCTGGTATTCTCTTTTGCGTGAAACAGGGCTCTTGGATTGTGGTATATGCGCAAGGAAAAAGCACAAGTATTATACCCGTTAGATCCAGAGATTGAACGCACCTTTCGTAGAGGAAGGCGACAACAAAACGTCCGTAGAACGTAAGCCAAAATGGCCGCACCAGGAGGTGATGCAAATAATGGAGAAAATGCCATAGTTATTGCGGATGACCGGGAGAAGGGTATACGTGATTACGCTAACCCCAGATTTAATGAGCTAAATCCGGGAATTACAAGACCCGAGGTGCAAGCAAATCAGTTCGAGCTGAAGCCGGTCATGTTCCAAATGCTCCAAACAGTGGGGTAGTTCAGTGGTCAAGCCACAGAGGATCCACACCTTCATCTTCGGTCTTTCTTGAAGGTCAGTGATTCGTTCAAGTTACCAGTGGTTTCGGCCGAAGCACTGAAACTTCGGTTGTTTCCCTTTCCACTACGAGATCGTGCAAAAGCCTGGCTAAATAGTCTTCCATCAGACTCTATCACTTCGTGGAACGAGCTAGGGGAAAATTTTTTGATGAAGTATTTTCCACCTACAAAGAATGCAAGATTCCGGAATGACATCATGTCGTTTCAACAGAACGATGATGAGTCAGTGTGCGAGGCATGGGAACGTTATAAGAAAATGCTACGGAAATGCCCTCACCACGGCATCCCGCACTGCATTCAACTTGAGACTTTCTATAATGGGTTAAACGCGTCCACACGTTTGGTGCTCGATGCCTCCGCAAATGGAGCTATTCTCTCTAAATCCTACAATGAGGCATATGAGATCTTGGAAAGGATTGCAAATAACAATTGCCAATGGTCCAATTCTCGTGCTCCAATGGGGAAGAAATTTGTTGCCGGTGTGTTGGAGGTTGATGCTTTAACTGCATTAACTGCTCAAGTGGCGTCCATGAGCAACATGTTGAAAAGCTTGCAAGTAGCCAATCCAGTTGTCCAACCGACAAGTGTTCCCGTGGTTGCACCCACAATGCAAGTGAACGAGGTATCATGTGTGTATTGTGGGGAAGGGCATACTTTTGATAGTTGCCCATCAAACCCAGCTTCGGTGTGTTACATGGGAAATCAGAATGGCCAGAGGAATAATCCTTATTCACAAACGTACAATCCGGGATGGCGTCAACATCCTAACTTCTCGTGGGGAGGCCAAGGGTCCGGAACAAATGGTGGTGGAAATTTTGAGAAAAATAAGTACCAGCAAAATTTTCAACCGAAACAGCAACAGGCCGCTCCACGGCCTAAATCTATTGAAACTTTGATGAAGGAGTATATGGCGAGACAGATGCGATGTCTGAGGGCAATCCACTTCGCTAAGGAATTTGGAGGTCGGATCGGACAATTGGCCAACGAGATGAGGAGTCGACCACTTGGTAATCTGCCAGTGACACGGAAAACCCACGAAAAGATAAAAACATGTCGAGGTCGTCACTGCGAGAAGTGGAAGCGGATGCAAGCGAGTTCTTTGAATCGAAGAGAAGGCGGAGTCGTCGAACACTAAAAGCAAGGTGGCGGTGGAAGCACCAAGCAATCCCTTAATCTTGAGAAGCTGCTGTAGTGGATCCATTGCTTTGAAACAACCGGACGAGGTGGTTTATTGTCCACCACCACCTTTTCCCGAAAGCTGAAAAGAAACAACAAGATACTCGGTTTGGAGATTTACGGATGTCTTAAAACAAGCGCACATTAATATTCCTTTGGTTGAAAGCTTTGGAGCAGATGCGAACTATGTGAAGTTCTTGAAAGACATCGACCAAGAAGAGACGTTTGGGTGAGTTCAAAGCGTGGCGGCGATCGGAGCGGTAGTACCATGTTAAAAAGCAAAATTCCACCTAAGTTGAAAGATCTAGGGAGCTTTACAATTCCGTGCTCAATTGGAGGACGCGACGTCGGTTGTGCTCTATGTGATTTGGGAGCAAGTATAAACTTGATGCCGCTCTCAATATTCAGGAAGCTAGGGATAGGAGAAGCTAGACCTACAACAGTGACCTTGCAGTTGGCAGATAGATCGATGGCTCATCCTGAAGGAAAAATTGAATATGTGCTAGTAAAGGTGGATACATTCATCTTTCCCACAGATTTCATCATCTTGGATTATGAAGCAGATCACGAGGTGCCTATTATTTTGGGACGTCCTTTCCTTGCAACTGGAAGGACTTTGATTGATGTCCAAAAAGGCGAACTCACAATGAGGGTAAATGATCAGAAGGTTACTTTCAATGTATTCAATGCTATGAAGTACCCTGACGAAGTGGAGGAATGCTCGGTGATTCAAGTTCTAGAGCAGGTCGTCGCGGATACAATGTTGGAGCACTCGTCTCAGTTCGAAGACAGTGACAACGAATATGCCGACCTCATGGAGTTAGAGCAAGGTAGGGGATTTCCTAAGCATCCCTCCAACGAGAAGTGTCTTGTTCCACCTCATACAAGCCGCGTTCCAGAGTCACTGGGACTGGCAGATCGTACCGGCCAGGTGTTGCGAAAATACAAGAGAGCTATTGGATGGTCAATTGCCGATATCAAAGGGAGCAGCCCTTCTCTATGTATGCATAAGATATTGTTGGAAGATTGCCACAGCACTTCCATAGAGCACCAGCGTCGTCTTAATCCAGCAATGAAGGAAGTGTTGAAGAAAGAAGTTATTAAATGGCTGGATGCTAGAATCATTTATCCGATCTCGGATAGTTCTTGGGTAAGCCCGGTGCAGTGCGTTCCTAAGAAAGGAGGGATTACAGTGATCTCTAATGATAAACAAGAATTGATTCTGAATCGGGTGATAACTAGATGACGTGTTTGTGTGGACTACAGAAAACTGAACACGGCTACCAGGAAAGACCATTTTCCTCTGCCATTCATGGATCAGATGCTTGACAAACTCGTCGGTAAGGAGTTCTTCTGTTTTCTAGATGGGTATTCTGGTTATCATCACATTGCTATTGCACCTGAGGATCAACACAAAACCACCTTCACCTGTCCCTATGGCACTTTTGCTTTTAGAAGAATGCCTTTCGGACTCTGTAATGCCCCTGCGACGTTCCAGCGTTGCATGATGGCCATATTTTCGGATATGGTGGAGAAGTCAGTGGAAATCTTCATGGATGATTTCTCCGTATTTGGAGATACTTTTGGGATATGCCTGAGTAATTTGGGGAAGGTGCTGGAGCGTTGTGAGGCGACGCACTTGGTTTTAAATTGGGAAAAATGCCACTTCATGGTGCAAGAGGGCATATTGCTAGGCCATCACATATCCAAGAAAGGAATAGAAGTGGATAGAGCATTGATCGAAGTGATAGACAAACTTCTACCTCCCACTACTGTAAAAGGTGTGCGTAGTTTCTTGGGACATGCAGGGTTCTATAGACGGTTTATAAAGGATTTTTCAAAAATTGCTAAGCCACTATGTGCCTTGCTGGAGCAGAATCGCCACTTTGAGTTTACTCCTGAATGTTTGAAGGCATTTGAGGTGTTGAAGCGAGCTCTAGTGACAGCCCGGTGATTATTGGTCGAGGCGGGCATTGTCTTTCAGTGATGTGTGTGTGAGTGACTTATTTGTGGGGGCCGTACTGGGTCAACGTAAAGAGAAGGTATTCCACTCCATCTATTATGCGAGCAAGACATTGGTGGAAGCTCAAATCAATTACACCACAACGGAGAAGGAGCTGCTTGCTGTAGTATCGCATGTGAAAAGTTCAGAGCCTACCTCGTAGGATCGAGAGTGATTGTGTATATAGATCACGCAGCCATCAGGTATCTTGTCACCAAGAAGGATGCCAAGCCACGGTTAATCCGGTGGATCTTGCTCTTGCAAGAATTTGATCACGGAGATTAGAGGCGAGGAAGGGCGAGAATCAGTGGGCGATCATTTATCCCGATTGCCGACAGCTAAGGATGAAGAAACTCATGTCCAAATTCAGGATGCATTTCCTGATGAACAATTGATGAGCATGCACACTGTAGCACACCTTGGTATGCGGACTTTGTCAACTTTTTGGTCAGTGAAGTATTGCCTCCCGACTTCTCCTCACATCAGAGGAAAAGGTTTTTTTCCGAGGTCAGACATTACTTTTGGGATGAACCATTCTTGTATAAGCACTGTGCTGACAGGTTGATGAGGCGTTGCGTTCCGCATGAACAAATGGAATCAATTTTAGAAGAATGTCATGCCACCCCATATGGTGGTCATTTTGCAGGAAAAAGAACGGCGGCTAAGGTACTTCAATCAGGTTATTTTTGGCCGACCTTGTTTAAAGATGCCCATGTTTTTGTGCACAAATGTGATCGATGTCAAAGAGTTGGAAATATATCCTCTCGGAATGAGATGCCAATGAACTTTATCTTGGAAATTTAACTCTTTGATGTGTGGGGACTCGATTTTATGGGTCATTTTCCACCCTCATTTGAAAACCTCTACATCCTTGTAGCGGTCGATTACGTATCTAAATGGGTGAAGGCTATGGCAAGTTCCACTAATGACGCGAAGGTTGTAATCAAGTTCTTGCAAAAGAACATATTCACACGATTCGGCACTCCTCGGGCGATCATTAGTGATGAAGGAACACATTTTGTCAACAAGGTCGTGAGTACTGTCCTAGCCAAGTATAACGTTCTCCACAAGATTGCTACGGCATATCATCCGCAAACGAATGGCCAAGCGGAACTTTCCAATAGAGAAATAAAAGGTATACTGGAGAAGGTGGTGAACCCGGTCGAAAGGATGGTCCATGCGCTTGGATGAGGCGGTGTGGGCCTCTGAGCGACTTTCAAAACACCCTTAGGGATGTCGCCTTACGGTTGGTCTATGGGAAAGCTTGTCATCTCCCACCGGAACTTGAGCATCGAGACTATTGGGCGATAAAAAACGAATTTTGAGCATAAAGGCTTTGCTTGGAGAGGCTCGTTTGTTGCAATTAAGTGAAATGGATGAATTCGGTGGTTTGCTTATGAGAATGCTAAATTGTACAAAGAGAAAGCGAAGAGATGGCATGATAACAACATCTTGCGCCGTGAGTTATTACCGGGTCAGCAGGTGTTACTGTTCAATTCGAGGCTGAGGCTATTTCCTGGTAAGCTGAAATCACGATGGTATGATCCTTTCACTATTCTTCGGGTAGCGCCACATGGTGCTATAACTTTACAAGAAGGGACGCCAGGCCGTGAATTCATGGTTAATGGACACTTCATTAAAAGTCGTATTTTGCCTACCACCCATGATACCACTGTTTCTGAAGAGCGGATGTTGCTGCTCCTGTGCATTTTTACCGGGAGGAATGTCAATGTGGGCGCTCAAATTTGGCGCGAAGTGGATGAGTGCCGTAAAAGAAGAAAGGTCGGTTGTTCTTTCCCTCTTTGATTACGCAACTGTGCATACAGGCCAGGGTTTCTTTCGGGGATGATGAAGATCGCCTCGCTGAGAAAGCTTTTATCGATATCAAGACCTTGACTCATTGTCATGGTCCGACTGAAGACCCACATTTGCACGCCGTGCAGACTGGTCCATCTCCTCCAATGCCGACCCCCTCTGAGCCAACTGTTCTAGATATGCAGAAGTTCCTCTGTATGAAGATCAAAGTCCTCATGCTTCGATCTGCTGCGTTTGAGGACGATCTTAAGCATTATTGGGTGTATTGTCGTAAGCGGGATCGCGTATTGGAGAGTAGTCTGAGATCGTTATCTACGGTATAAATGTCGGCCTTCCCTGAATTTCCACACCGGGTATTCCAGGCTCGGCCTTTACCTTCGGATTATGATTCTAATACCGGGGCAGAGAAGGAGAACGAAGCGGGGCCGAACCGTGCTCAGTTTGCGACAGATGTTGTGTTGGATTTGTATACTGAAAGCAGTTTTGGTTGAGCTTGTATACAATATTTCCTGTTACCACTATTACAATGTCTTATCTGAATTGATTACTTGATTGCATATATCGTGTCCCTTATCTCATATATAAGTTAGATCATACGATGTGTGAAGATCACGAGTGCGTATGATTGGTCGAAACAATGAGATATAAAAGTTTCATGGTGAGACAACTTGAGGACGAGTTGTCGGTATGGGTCATGATATAGATAAGAAGTGACTTGACTTGGTTGCTTGTCTATCTGGATGCGTCTCGGCGTATTGATGGATCACGGTGAGATGAGTTCTTCTATCGGCCGTCGTGAAGAACCAAGATCTCGGTGACTTATGATGATCTAAACCTCGATAAGGTATTAGGTGAGTATGAGTTCTTGACCATCACTTTGACTTGTTATGGGTGAGGTTATATGTTCTAACCCAATATTCTCCGCATCTTGGGTGGTGGCGGTGCTTGTATGTCATGCTAGTTATCTCATGTCAGTCACAGTATCCGTTTAGGATGATGGCGTCCCATAAGGAGCTCAAAGGTTTATTGTACTAAACCCCGCAGGTTGAGTTAGCTCAGTACAATAATAAGGTTGAGTGGTACTACTTAGGAATTAAAGATATTAATTATTTTAAGCGGTCGAATGCTCTAAATAATTAATGGACGTCGATATCTTAAATCTGAGGATTCGTAATGTCTAAGTGCAAGCCCGACTCGACTTGGTAATAAAGGGGTAAGTCGACATTTATTCTCTAGTGGCATGAATGAATGTTTATAAATTAATTTATGTTCGGGTTTGAACATAAGATAATTAATTTATTTGAGGCCCATCTTTATTCCTTGCATTTGATCCCTGGGCTGGCCCATCCAGGCCCGAAGCTTAGGAAGAAAATCGGTCCATATGTCTCTCTATTGCAAGGATTTGATTCTCTTTATCCTATAAGGATATTATTATATTTATGGTATATGCATAGATCATTTCCTTATGGGATTATGGTAGTGCATTATAAATATAAAGAAAGAGATCAAATCAAGGTTAATCCTCATAATTAACATCATTATTTTCGTGCATCACTGTTTTTCTTAGTGAGGATTCTCGAAAATAATATAGAGTGATTGGGTGATTTTCCGAAGCATTCTCCATAGATTATCCTCACTCAATATTGGATATTGGGCAACCGGGATCTGATCCGGAAGGTTGAAGCACGAGTCTCGATTCATTCCACCTCGACAGATTCAAAGGTAAACACGAGAAAACCCCTACGTGTTGCAATTAATTATATAGGTGCATGCTAGGTATATAATCAATGTATGGTGAATTAAACATCCAAGATAGATCCTCGGGAGAGGCTAAACCGAGTTTTCCTACAATTGGTTTGAGCACAGGATCGATATCTTGGCTCTGTTGGATTAATTCACATTTGATTATTACGTCTTAATATATTAATTGTTGGATCCGCTAGTTCATCGTGGCTTGGTTTTGTTTTTGTCGGATTTTGTTTTTCACCACAAGAAAATCCGTGGTTAGATTAGATTTGTTTTTCGGTAAATCTTATCTGTAAAAGAAGAACAAAGATGAAAGCACGAAGAAGCGAGGCGATGGGAAAATCAGATCGCCGCGGCGTGCGGCGGCGGCACGCATGGCGTGCTCGGTGCTCAGCGGACACGCCGCGGAACTGGGCGACCGCGGGCGCGCCAGCGGCTACTAGGCGTCGGCGCGCATTGCTGGCGACGGGCGCGCGCATTTGTTGCGCGAGATCCGGCGCCATGAGCGGGCTTCGCGGTCGCTAGGTCGACCGCGAGGCGCGCTGCGCCGGCGAGGCGAGGCGGCGAGGTCTTGCGTTTGTCACGTGAGATCCCGGTGCCTCGTGGCGGGATCGCGGTCGCGAGGTCGACCGCGAGGCAACGCGCCGGCGCGCGCGTGCTTTCGACGGGTCGTGGTCGCCCGCGACCGCGAGGTAACCCGCGAGAACGCAGCGGCGCCGGTGGGGCGCACGCATGGGTTGTGCCCTAGCGCGCGCGGCCCAGCCCATTTTGGGCCGACTCGGCCCAGACCCGGCCCAGACCCGTTTTTCCAGCCCGAACCTGATTTTCTGGCCCGAATCCGGTCCGTGCCCGTGCACGCGAGGCCCGTTTTCGAAGATTATGAAGATCTGTACTTTGCAATTCTATGTAATAGATTAGGCAGGAATGTGCAGGTTCCATGAGTGGGCCACGATGAACGTTTTATTTTATTTTTATCGTTCATTGTATATCGTGGATGTTTAAATTATGCAGAAGAATGATATGTATGTTTAAATTACGTAGACAAACATTATATGTGTTTTCGTGATTGGATGCGCATAGTAACATGCTAGGTTTATCGCGTTTTCAAGCATATTTTAGAATTCTGCGAGCATGTTTTACATGTTGAGTTCTATAGAAAAGCATGCTAGGATTACGTGATCTGCATAGACAAACCTTTTGAACAAAAAGACTAAGCAAGCAACCCGACAAATTAATTTTTAAAATTAAAATGTCAAGACCTCCACTTTTTGATCTCTAAACAAAGTGAGGCGCATTGTGAGTGGCGTCCACACGCGAGGCTTGCTTGCCTTGTTTATCAAAAGTTTGTTAGATGAGATTTCTAAATAAAACATTTTAAATCTATTGAGAAGTGGGAGTTTCATGTGTAACGTCCACACGCGTGGCTTGCATGTGCGATTTTCATAAGTTCTCTAGAGATAGATATAAAATGAGATAACAAAAGAATTTGAATTGGGCGGTATGGTCAGAGTGGTATGCTAATTCTAAAATTCATTTCTATGTTTAAAATTGTGGTCATTGCTTAGGCATCACCTCAGTACAACTTCCCACGAAGTCCTTACATTGATAGTGATGTGGTCTAGTAAGGTCCAATCGTTAATTTCATTTATCATAAGGATAAGTTGACATGGATTGAAATTAAGCGACTAAAGGTATATTTTAGTGCAGTGGGGGTTCGTGTAAACGTCCACACGCGTGGCTTGCATGTGGGATTCCTTGGGCGATTGGAGGTTTCAATCAATATTATTTTATCAAAATGTTACAATATTGTTGTTACGAATTATGTGCGATCGTATGCTTATGTGTTTACATTATCGTTTGAGATATGTCTCCTACACCGATTATCAATATGCTCGCACAAAATCCCTTATCCGGTCCAAATTTTATCGAGTGGAAACAAAACATTGAGAATGTTCTCACTTCTGAAGAAAATTTATATATACTCACTACACCTCGTCCCAAACCTCTAGGCGATTTATCTCATCGATAAGGGCGCGAGGAGCACGAAATGGGACAAATCAAATAGAATGGCGAAGTGCCTTCTTTTGGTCACCATGTGCAAGTCCTTGCAACTCTAGTATCAAGAGATAGATGATGCAACCACTATATTGCTAAATCTCAGGAAATCATATGAGGAGTCGGACAGAATCGCTTGTCATAATTTGACAAAATTAATTATGTCAAGTTCTATGAAGGAAAGCGATTCAGTGCATGACCATGTAGAGCAAATGATCAATCTCTTTGGGGAGCTCGAATTGGTTGGAGGATATATTGATGACGTGGTCAGAATCGATATGATCCTCAATACTTTGCCCGAGTCTTTTGATGACTTCCGTTATGGAGTAGTCCTTTATGATAAGAGTTATACTCTAGATTCATTGCAAGAGGACTTAGTAGCGGAAGAAAGCAAAATGGTAAAGGTGCACAGTCTTCAGCATGCATCTCGAGGAAGACCACCGCTTTATCGAAGATGAAAAGGAAAGTGGAATTCTAGAGATGCTAAGGCTAAAGAAAAGAGTAGGAGTAATGTAAAGGGCTCTACCGGGTTTGAAAAAGCAAAGGAGAAGGCAAGTGCTTCAAGTGCGGTGAGGCTGGGCATTGGAGGCTAAGTGCCCCAAGCTCGAGGCTCAGTGCGCCATTTGCTTTAATGTGAAACATGTTTAGCGACTTGTTCTACCCATTCTTGGGTAGTAGACACGGTGAGGCCGATCATGTTTGTTACACCTGCGGGTTCTGCGGACAAGGGAGGCGAGTAATGGCGAGATAACGATCTCCATGGACAGCGCGAAAGTCGAGGTCGTTCGATCGGAGATGTTACTTTATGTTTGAGAGAACAGTTTTAGTTTTAAAAGCGTATTATATGTGCGGAGTTTCGACGGAACCTTATTCTGTTTGAAACTATTTTCTCATGGATATTACATTATTTTTATAGTGGTGTTTCTATCATAAGAAATGGCGAAGTTATCTGTGGTGGCACTTTACATAATTAAGCTTTATACTATTTCGCGAAACATAATACCTATAACTATGTTGCATCTTCATCAAACCTTAAAAGAGAAAGTTTTCTTATGAAGATGACACCACTTTTCTCTGGCATCTTAGATTAGGTCACATCAATCTAAATAGGATCCAAAGGCGGCTAAGAATGGGCGTTGGGTAATCTCACAATTACTCCATTGAGCTATGATGGCATATACTCAAGTACACGAAAGGACTAGAGATTATAGGCGGTTTACCATGCGGATAGTCTAATGCCTTTGGGTTATCTGACTCGGTTTCAAGTGACCGTGATGAGAAAAAGTCTACCTCGGGATATTTGTTTACCTTGGGAAGTGGGCCGTATCTGGCGGTGCAAAGCGGCGATGCATTGCGGACTCCACCATGGAAGCTGAATATGTAGCCGCCGGAGGCGCTAAGGAGGCTGTATGGTTCGAGAACTACCTTATGGATCTGGGTGTGGTACCTAGTTTGCCCAAGAGTATCATAGTTTCTTGTGATAACTTTCGAGTGCGATGGCAAACTCGAAGGAACCACGGACCCACAAGGCGACTAAACACATAGAGAAAAGTACCATGTCATACGAAATCGTTAGATGAGGGACGTCTGATTGCAAAGATTGATCGACGGATAACCTAGCGGATCCATTCACGAAAAGCTCGCAAAAAAGTCTACGAATTGCACATTCGAGGACTTGGATTGCATGAATAGCACCCACTTAGAAAGGAAACTTTTGTATAAGTGGGAGAAACAAAGTGATGGTTGTTTGTAATAGCTAGTAGAGACACATTGTATACTAAAGTTTGTTTTAGTATAAGTGGGAGATTGTTGGTTGTATCTTGAAAGCGGTTTTGGTTGAGCTTGTATACAATGTTTCTGTTACCACTATTACAATCTCTATCTAAATTGATTACTTGATTGCATATATCGTGTCCCTTATCTCATATATAAGTTAGATCATCTTGTGTGTAGAAGATCACGAAGTCCATATGATTGGTCAAGTTTAATGAGATATAAAAGTTTCACTGTGAGACAACTTGAGGACGAGTTGTCGGTATAGGCCGCGGTATAGATAAGTGACTTGACTTGGTTGCTTGTCTATCTTTGATGCGTCTCGGCGTATTGATGGATCCGATGAGATGAGTTCTTCTATCGACCGTCGTGAAGAACCAAGATCTCGGTGACTTCGATGATCTAAACCTCGATAAGGTATTAGGTGAGTATGAGTTCTTGACCATCACTTTGACTTGTTATGGGTGAGGGTTATATGTTCTAACCCATATTCTCGCATCTTGGATGGTGGCGGTGCTTGTATGTCATGCTAGCTATCTCAGTGTCAGTCACCGTATCCGTTTAGGATGATGGCGTCCTTAAGGAGCTCAAAGGTTTATTGTACTAAGCAGTGCGGGTTGAGTTAGCTCAAGTACAATGATAAGGTTGAGTGGTATTACTTAAGGAATTAAAGATATTAATTATTTTAAGCGATCGAGAATGCTCTAAATAATTAATGGACGTGCGATATCTTAAATACGGGATTCGTAATGTCTAAGTGCAAGCCCGACTCAACTTGGTAATAAAGGGTAAGTCGGCATTTATTCTCTAGTGGCATGAATGAATGTTTATAAATTAATTTATGTTAAATTTGAACATAAGATAATTAATTTATTTGAGGCCCATCTTTATTCCTTGCATTTGATCCTGGGTGGCCCGTCCAGCTGAAGCTTAGGAAGAAAATTGGTCTCTATGTCTCTATGGCAAGGATTTGATTCTCTTTATCCTATAAGGATATTATTATATTTATGGTATATGCATAGATCATTTCCTTATGGGATTATGGTAGTGCATTATAAATATAAGGTAAGAGATCAAATCAAGGTTAATCCTCATAATTAACATCATTATTTTCGTGCATCACTATTTTTCTTAGTGAGGATTCTCGAAAATAATATAGAGTGATTGGGTGATTTTTCGAAGCATTCTCCATAGATTATCCTCACTCGATATTGGAGATTGGGCAACCGGGATACAGTCCAGAAGGTCAAAGCACGAGTCTCGATCCATTCCGCCTCGACAGATTCAAAGGTAAACACGAGAAAACCCCCACGTGTTGCAATTAATTATATAGGTGCATGCTAGGTATATAATCAATGTATGGTGAATTAAACATCCAAGATAGATCCTCGGGAGAGGGCTAAACCGAGTTTTCCCTACATGCTGGCCCTAGTTAGGCTCAGCCACCTGAGTCCGACCCAACTGCTCCCACGAGGCCCGGGCACCAATTGCTCCATCTGCCGAAGTGCCGACCGATGTTGCTTCCCCTGGATCGGCTGCCACTAAGGTTCTCTCTGAAGGTGATGCTCAGGAAGAATGCCAGGTAGAAGTTGACTGCGATGCCGCTCCAGTAACCACTTCGCTCATACCCCATGAGGCCGAGTTGGCTGTGTCTCCTGCAGCCGAAGAAGATTCCCCTGCTACCGTTCCATCTACCCATGCTTCTCCTACTCCTTCGGGTCCTCCCGAGGTGTAGGCCAGGGGCGTTTTCTCTGACTCAATCTTTTGTTTGTGTGATGTTGTGTATGTGTGTTTCGTGTTTTATTTTTGTTTTTGTTTTGCTTGTCTTGTTCTTGTTTGTTGTGTGAGAGTATGTTATTCTGTTTTCGATGACTGCTGAGGTTGATGCTTGATTGGCGATGGATAGCTTTATGATGTTAGTCTGTTTTTGTTTTACATTGTGATCTTTGGTCCGCCTTGTTGCTTGTCTGGATTTGACCCTTATTTTGTGGGGGTGTGCCTCTCATATTTTGGTAGTATCATATTAGTTCCTATAGGGATTGACCATTGCATTGGTAAACCTTAGTTGGCCTACGATTTTGTATGAGTGTCTGTCTTTCATATTTGGTTGGCACTTCCCCTTAAGACAATATACATAAGTGTATCAATATGGATAGGACGTAGGCCATTTTTGGATCGATTGTGCCTTTCTTAGCCTACCTTTATATCATGATGTCCTTAGGGTCCCCTTTTGAGCTTATAGCCTTTTCTTTCTTGCAGCCACTAAATAATCTCCTTTATACTCCACATATAATATTTTATCTCTTCTTACCCTTCACCTTGGGCATGTTCACTTGTGGCTCAGCTTTTCTCGTTTCTATAACAATTGCCGTGTTTTATCTCCACATTGAATCCCCCATTTTTGTTATAAATTCCAACATTTGGGACAATGTTGTGTTCTAAGTTTGGGGGTGGCGAGGTAAAGTAACCTCGAGAGTTGAGGGTGGAGTTGTTGCAAAAATGTGGGTTAATTTTGGGTTATTATACAATATATATATATATATATATATATATATATATGGAAACAAGGAAGAAAAAGGGTCTCTGTAGGAAAGAAGAAAGAATTTTAAGGCAAGTTGAAAACAAGAATGAGTACAGGTGCCCAGGTGCTTTGAGCTACATTATCCCAAACAATCCTACTGTCACCCAAGCCTAACATTATAAGCTTCTAAAGACCTACTGATCTAATATTGATGACACTCGTGTTAGTGGAGAATGGGTTGACTGAACTGAATTTGTGGAGACATTTGTACACTTGACAATCAAAATATGGTCATATTAAGGAGAACTAAGTTATGGGAAGATTCATGTAGTTGCTAATGTGTTTTATATCTATTGATATTTGTAGCGCGACATCCTTGCAATATGAGGTGATTGACCAGACTTGCAACGAGAAGGACTGAATGATTTATTCTCTTTGAAAAATCACGACTGAAAGTAATATCCTTAGTTGATTAAGCTATCATCTCATCTGTCATCAGAGCGTCATGAACATCGATTCTCGGTTTTGTGTGTGTTTTTATGTTGTTGTGTGGCAGAGCATCACTCGAGGACGAGTAATGAACTAAGTTTGGGGGTGTGATAACTCTTATAAAAGAGTTATTATGTGGTCCTTTTGATGATAATAGCCTTGAGTGTTGTGGTTTCTGCTCGTATGTTGCTGTTGTTTTTGTATGTTTATGTTATGTTTTTGTATGTGTGCGTGTAGGATTGAGTCATGTGGATTTAAGGGGTTTTATGTACATTTTAAGCTTTATTTAATCATTCTATGGCATGTAGCAAGAATAGCGGCAGAAAAGACGATGTTGAGGTCTGTTGAGGCGAAGCTAAGCTCCAGGTTGAACGCGTAAACGAGGCCAAACTCTTGAGTGAGCTTGAGTTCGAAAGGCGGGGAAGAACAACGAAGCAACAATCTTTGGAGTAATGCGGGGAGCAAGGTCGAGCTTGAAAGGCGTCAAAGCTCAAAGGAAAAGTGAAAACTATCGGGGGCGAAGTGTCGACCGAGCTCCAGAAGAGAGAACTGACCAAAGTCGAGCTCGCAAATGAAGCCAAGCTCGTAACCGAAGTCGAGCTCGAGACTGAAGAGCTCGCAAGCGTGAATGAGCTCTTGTACAGGGAACGAAGAAGACGAACTCCAAAAGAGCATATGATCCTGGAATTAAGTCGAGCTTGCAAGCGAAACCGAACTCCAGGAAAGGAAGAGAGAACAGACGAGGATGAGTTCGCAACTGAAGCCGAGCTCGTAAGTGAAGTAAAGCGAAGTCACGAGATCGAGCTCGTAAGAGGTTGAGCTCGGGAGCGAGGTCGAGTTCATAAGAGAAGACGAGTTCGTGCTTGTGCAAATGAAATAGAAGAGCTCGTACTAGTGGACGAGGCCGTGCTTATGGAAGGCTAACGACGAAGCGTGGAAGGTTTTGGTTGAAGACGAAGAGGAGATCCGCAGGACCACAACCACGTGGCAGCTGGCCATGGCAACAGAAATGAGGCGCGTTACGTCTCTGTCGAGCCAACGGAAAAAGGGAAAGAATCGGAGGATGAAAGGTTGGCGGTGCACGATCGCACCCACTAAAAAGCGCCAAAGGTTGTTATTAAAAAAGGAGGATGACAATCAGAAAAAAGGGGGGAGTTTGAGGGAGAGGAAAAACACAGAATCATCGGCAGAGAGGAAAATTGAGGAGTGATCTCTTGGAGATGAAGTCATCGAAAGAGCTGACGATCCAAGTGAGCACGCGATTCGAGCGACCGGTTCTAATTTCGTTTCTCGAATTCTTCTTAGTTTGTTATGGCATTTGTTTGTTTAAATCTTGTTGAACATTCGCTATGAGCTAAACACGTATAAGCTTGATTTCTTGATGAAACCCATGCTCGTGTGTGAATTCATCTCTCGCATATCTTGTTAAAATTGCTATTGCTCTTTTGGGATTATTTTATCTTACTTGTGCTTGATCACCATTAGTGAGATCTTAGTTCTATAATTCTTTGGAAAGTTCTTATAGAGTGGAGCATTAAAGAGTGGCCTTAAGAACATGATTTTAATATTATGTGTGAATAGCATAGGAATATGTGTTTACCTTGCGTGGCAAATATGAATGGATCAACAAAGATATTCTAGGCGATTCGATATAGGAATATATTGAGTGGCTCTATAGAATATAATCTTAGATTTGTAAAATACTAAGAATCGAAGAAGTTCATGTCATAGCGATGATGCAACGACAATGCTGGAGCATTATTAGTATAGAGCATGGGTGGAATCGAGAGATCAAGTCAGTTTCTCTTCCTTGATATCAGTGTTTTCCTCGTTATTTGTGTTTGGTGTTTACCTCGGTTGTGAAGTCTTCTTAATTTAAGTTCGTAGTTGTGTTTTTATTTTAAAGAGCTACACTTTGTTTAAGTTTCCTTTTATTGTTTTCTTCTAAACAAAGTTGTTGTCGGCGTGATTTAAAGTGCGATCTCTGTGGATTCGATCTCGGAATACTTACGCAAATTACTTGTTGATTACGTGCACTTGCGTACTTGATAGTGTATTTATACAACAAAATCATTTCAACAACAGTACACGGCGCACAGCCATTACATTTAGTTTGAAAAGACTCTCGGTGAGATAACCCCTACCAAGGAACTTTCCAAACTTTGTTAAGACAAACTTGTCAGGCTCAAAACTAGTCTAAAACCCTTATTAACTAGAATAGAGGCCCGACACTGAAGTTCTTGCGAATATGCGGGACATGCGAAAGACATCCTTCAACGTGATCTCAATGCGGGACGACATCTTGAGCACCACATCACCAACTCCGGCAACCTCGGACGAAGCTTGGTTCCCCATGTTGAGCTTCCTCCCTCAACGAGACTTGTGGGTGGAGAAGCGTATCTTTCGGTAGCGGCGATGCGCGATTCTTGCGATGTCGACGAACCATCCACCATGATTCTCGGCGTGGTTGACTTCTTCGGTCACCACGGTGGCCAATCATCCTTGTCCCATTTGTGAAGTCCTTCTCGACAGCGTTGGCAACTTAGCCTTCTTCTTCTTAGGGCGTGGCGGTCCTTCATCGTGTGGCCATGCTTGCCACAATTATGATCTCCGTCGAACTTACGGGCAATCACCTTCCTTTGCCTTTGTCATTGGCATTGGGATGAACACGTTTGTTGGAGGGACCGCCTCTCTCCAACAGGTTGGTGTAGGGAAAACTATGTTTAGCCCTCTCCCGAGGATCTATCTTGAATGTTTAATTCACCATACATTGATTATATACCTAGCATGCACCTATATAATTAATTGCGACACGTAGGGGTTTTTCTCGTGTTTACCTTTGAATCTGTCGGTGAAATGGATCGAGACTGTGTGCTTTGACCTTCCTGATCAGTATCCGGTTACCCAATCTCCAACGTCGAGTGAGGACGATCTATGGAGAATGCTACAAAAATCACCCTAATCCATCTTGGCACAATTTTCGAAAACCCTCACAAACCCTAGTGATGGACGAAAATTCTAGGTTAATAATTTTTGGATTAACCTTGATTTGATCTCTTACCTTATATTTATAATGCACTACCATAATCCCATAAGGAAAAGATCTATGCATATACCATAAATATAATAATATCCTTATAGGATAAAGAGAATCAAATCCTTACCATAGAGAAAAATAGGCGCTATTTTCCTTCCAAGCTACGAACTGGATGGGCGATCCGAGATCAAATTCAAGGAATAAAGATGGGCCTAAAATAAATAAATTATCTTATGTTCACCCAGAACATAAATTAATTTATAAACATTTATTCATGTCACTAGAGAATAAATCTTGACTTACCCCTTTATTACAGAAGTTGAGTCGGGCTTGCACTTAGACATTCTGAATCCGTATTTAAGATATCGCACGTCCATTAATTATTTAGAGCATTCTCCTTTGCTTAAAATAATTAATATCTTTAATTCTTTAAGTAGTACCACTCAACCTTATTATTGTATTTGAGCTAACTCGACTGCGGGGTTTAGTACAATAAACCTTTGAGCTCCTTAAGGGCGTCATCATCCTAAACGGATACGGTGACTCGATATAGATAACTAGCATGATATCAAACCTTGCCACCACCCAAGATGCGGAGAATATTGGGTTAGAACATTAACCCTCACCCATAACAAGTCAAAGTGATGGTCGAACTTCATACTCACCTAATACCTTATCGAGGTTTAGATCATCGTAAGTCACCGAGATCTTGGTTCTTCACGAAGGTCGATAGAAGAACACATCTCACCGTGATCCTTCATACGTCGAGGCGTACCAGGCATAGACAAACAACCAAGTCAAGTCACTTCTTATCTATATCGCACTTTATACCGACAACTCGTCCTCAAGTTGTCTCGGTGTGAAACTTTTATATCTCATTAAGCGACCAATCATACGGACTTACGTGATCTTCTACACTTTGTATGATCTAACTTATATATGAGATAAGGGACACGGATATATGCAATCAAGTATTGATTCGGATAGGAGATTGTAATAGTGGTAACGAGAAACATTGTATACAAGCTCAACCAAGCGCTTTGGTATACAAATCCAACAATCTCCTACTTATATTAAAGCAAACTTTTAGTATACAATGTGTCTCTCTACTAGCTATTACAAACAAAACCATCACTTTGTTTCTCCCACATACAAAGTTTCCTTTCTAAGTGGGTGCCATCATCATAATCCAGTCCTCTAACGTGCCCGACGTAGACTTTTTGCGACAGGCTTTTCGTGAATGGATCCGCTAGGTTATCCGTCGTATCAATCTTTGCAATCGACACTTCCCTCGTCTAACGATTTCTCGTATGACATGGTACTTTCTCTCTATGTGTTTGGTGGCCTTGTGGGTCCGTGGTTCCTTCGAGTTTGCCATCGCACTGAGTTATCACGATAAACTATGATACTCTTGGGCAAACCAGTACCACATCTAGATCCATGAGTAGTTCTTGAACCATCTGACCTCCTTAGCGACCTCAAGGCGGCTACATATTAGGCTTCCATGGTAGAGTCCATAAGCATCGTTGCTTTGCACTCCACTTGAGATCTGACTCCACTCCCAAGGTAAACACATACCGAGGTAGACTTTTTCTCATCACGGTCGGCTTGGAAATCAGTCTCAGATAACCCAAGGCATTAGACTATCTGCATGGTAACCGGCCTATAATCTCTAGTCCTTTTCGGTGCTTGAGTATATGCTTTACCATGATCGATGGAGTAACTGTGAGATTACCCAACGCTCCATTCTTAGCGGTCTTTGGATCTATTTAGATTGATGTGACCTAATCTAAGATGCGAGAGAAAAGTGGTGTCATCTTGCGAAAACTTTCTCTTTTAAGGTTTGATGAAGATGCAACATAGTTATAGGTATTATGTTTGGCAGAAATAGTATAAAGCGAATTATATAAAGTGCCACCACAGATAACTTCGTCATTTCTTATGATAGAAACACCACTATAAAAAATAACAGAATATCCATGAGAAAATAGTTTCGAAACAGAAATAAGGTTCCGTCGAAACTCCGGCACATATAATACGTCTTTTAAAACTAAAACTGTTCTCTCAAAACATAAAGTAACATCTCCGACTGCAACGACCTCGACTTTCGCCGCGTTGTCCATGGAGATCGTTATCTCGCCATTACTCGACTCCTTGTCGCGGGAACCCCGCAAGGTGTAACAAACATGATCGGTCACACGTGTCTACTACCCAAGAATGGGTAGAACAAGTCGCTAAACATGTTTCCGTTACTAAAGCAAGCGGCGTACCTTGAGCATTAAGCATAGGGCACATGGCCTGATGCCCGTCTTGCCGCACTTGAAGCACCCGCCTCTCTCGTTTGGCTTCTTCAGCCTCCGATTGGCGAACATGTTCTTGCTCCCATTACTCCCACTATTTCCCTTGCCTCTACCACATTTGGTGCCCTTTTCTTTTCCATTTTGCAACGGAAAATTTGGGCCTAGATGTGCTAGCAAGAGCATGTGCTCCTTACCCATAACTCCTTCCGCGCCACGAGATCATTAAACAGCCGACTAAGTGTATACTCGTCTTGCTCATGATCGCATTCACGCATGAGTTCTCAAAAGACTTGGGCGGTGTGTTGAGGATGATATCGACCTTGGCCGCCGTCAATACCTCATCACAACCGATCAAGACTATCCATGAGATGAGTCGTGTGGGAGACATGTTCATGGATCGAACTTCCTTCTTCCATCTTACGCCAAGATTTCTCTCATTGTGTTGAAGCGGATCGTCCGATCCATTGCCCAAACTTACTCTCGAAACTTGACCATATATTGGTCGCGTCTACCATCGTGATCTTTGCATTGCAAGCCTTTGGACATAGTAGTCATCATATAGCACTTTGCCATATTGTTTGACTTATTCCAAAGTCCGCCGACTCTCCTACTCGTTCGTCGATCGTCGATGAGGCATCGGGTTTAGGAGTAGTGAGAACAAACATGTGTTCTTCGAATGATAAGAACATATTCCATGTTTCGTTTCCACTCGATGAAATTTGAATTTGGATAAGGGATTTTGTGCGAGCATATTGATAATCGGTGTAAGAGACATATACGAAGCGATAATGTAAACACATAAGCATACGATCGCACATAATTACGTAACAACAATATTGTAACCTTTTGATAAAACAATATTGATTGAAACCTCCAATCGCCCAGGAATCCCACATGCAAGCCACGCGTGTGGGCGTTTACATGAACCCCTCGACCGGACTAAAATATACCTTTTAGTCGTTTAATTTCAATCCATGTCAACTTATCCTTATGACAAATGAAATTAACGATTGGACCTTACTGACCACATCACTATCGCGAGAAGGACTTAGTGGGAAGTTGTACTTGAGGTGATGCTAGCAATGACCACAATTTTAACAAAGAAAATGAATTCTTAGAATTGGCATACTCACTCGGACCATACCGCTTCAATTCAAATTCTTTTGTTATCTCATTTTATAACTATCTCTAGAGAACTTATGAAAATCGCACATGCAAGCCACGCGTGTGGACGTTTACATGAAACTCACACTTCTCAATAGATTTAAAATGTTTTGTTTAGAAATCTCATCTAACAAACTTATGATAAGCAGTGTAAGCAAGCCACGCGTGTGGATGTTTACTCACGGTCGTCTCGCTTTGTTTAGAGATCAAAAGTGGAGGTCTTGACATTCTAATTTGAAAATTAATTTGTCGGGTTGCTTGCTTAGTCTTTTTGTTCAAAAGGTTTGTCCATGCGAGATCACGTAATCCTAGCATGCTTTTCTATAGAACTCAACATGTAAAACATGCTCATGAGAATTCTAAAATATGCTTGAAAACGCGATAAACCTAGCATGCTTACTATGCGCGTCAATCACGAAAACATATAATATGTTTTCTCGTAATTTAAACATACATAGCATGCTTCGCATAATTTAAACATCCACGACATGCAATGAGCGATAAAAATAAAATAAAACGTTCATCGTGGCCCACTTGGAACTGCACATTCACCTAATCTATTACATAGAATTGCAAAGCAGATCTTCATAATGTTAGAAAATGGGCCTCGCGTGCAGGCACGGACCGGATTCAATCAAACGGATTCGGTCGGAAAAATAGGTTCGGTGAAAACGGGTGCAGGCGGGTGCGGGCGATTCGGCCCAAAAGTGTTGGGCGGCGGCTGAACGCACGACCCGTCATGCGCCCGACCGCGTCGCGCGCTGCGTGCCTCGCGGGCTCCCTCGCGATCGCGGGCGACCGCGACCCGTCGGCTGCACGCGTGTGCAAGCGCGCTCGCCTTGGCGCCTTCGGCGCCGTTGCCTCGCGATCGCCTCGCGATCGCGAGCCCGCGGCGGCACCGGGTTTCTCACGCGAACGCGCGCCTGTCGCCCGCTAGCTCGCTCGGCGCGTTGCCTCGCGGTCGCCCTCGCGACCATGAGCTCGCTCGTGGCGCTGGTTTCTCGCATGCGGCGCACGCCCGTCGCCCTCGCTCGCGTTCGCTACGAACTCGCCTAGCGGCCGAGCTCATGAACGCGAACACGCTCGTGAGGCAGACCACAGCGCGCGCGCGTCTGCGTCGCGGCGGCACGCTTTGCGCTTGCGTGCCGTCGCCCGCGCCGTGCGACCCGTTTCCTTCGTCTCGATCGGCGCTGTTCTTCACTCTTCTTTACGGATAAGATTTACGGAAAAATAAATCTAATCTAACCACGGATTTTCTCGTGGTGAAAAACAAAATCCGACAAAATTAAGCGAGCCACAATGAGCAGCGGATCTAACAATTAATATATTGCGCGTAATAATCAAGCGTGAATTAATCCAGCAGAGCCAAGATAATGATCCCGGGCTCGATACCAGTGTAGGGAAAACTAGGTTTAGCCTCTCCCGGATCTATCTTGGATGTTTAATTCACCATACATTGATTATATACCTAGCATGCACCTATATAATTAATTGCGACACGTAGGGGTTTTTCTCGTGTTTACCTTTGAATCTGTCGAGGCGAAATGGATCGAGACTCGTGCTTTGACCTTCTGGACTGTATCCCGGTTACCCAATCTCCAACGTCGAGTGAGGACGATCTATGGAGAATGCTACAAAAATCACCCTAATCTCTCTTGGCACAATTTTCGAAAACCCTCACAAACCCTAGTGGTGGACGAAAATTCTAGGTTAATAATTTTTTGGATTAACCTTGATTTGATCTCTTACCTTATATTTATAATGCACTATCATAATCCCATAAGGAAAAGATCTATGCATATACCATAAATATAATAATATCCTTATAGGATAAAGAGAATCAAATCCTTACCATAGAGAAAATAGGCGCTATTTTCCTTCCAAGCTCTTGGCTTGGATGGGCCGACCAGGATCAAATGCAAGGAATAAAGATGGGCCTCAAATAAATTAATTATCTTATGTTCACCCGAACATAAATTAATTTATAAACATTCATTCATGCCACTAGAGAATAAATCTTGACTTACCCTTTATTACCAAGTTGAGTCGGGCTTGCACTTAGACATTACGAATCCCGTATTTAAGATATCGCACGTCCATTAATTATTTAGAGCATTACGATCGCTTAAAATAATTAATATCTTTAATTCCTTAAGTAATACCACTCAACCTTATCATTGTACTTGAGCTAACTCAACACGCGGTTTAGTACAATAAACCTTTGAGCTCAGAAGGGGCGTCATCATCCTAAACGAATCGGTGACTCGTCTGAGATAACTAGCATGACATACAAGCCTTGCCACCACCCAAGATCACGGAGAATATTGGGTTAGAACATATAACCCTCACCCATAACAAGTCAAAGTGATGGTCGACAACTCATACTCACCTAATACCTTATCGAGGTTTAGATCATCGTAAGTCACCGAGATCTTGGTTCTTCACGGCGGTCGGATAGAAGAACACATCTCACTGTGATCCTTCAATACGTCGAGGCGTACCGGCATAGACAAGCAACCAAGTCAAGTCACTTCTTATCTATACATGACTATCTGACAACTCGTCCTCAAGTTGTCTCGGTGTGAAACTTTTATATCTCATTAAACGACCAATCATACGGACTTACGTGATCTTCTACACAATCGTATGATCTAACTTATATATGAGATAAGGGGACACGGATATATGCAATCAAGTATTCAATTCGGATAGAAGATTGTAATAGTGGTAACGAAAACATTGTATACAAGCTCAACCAAAGCGCTTTCATATCAAATCCAACGGTTGGCTCTAACATCGATCAAGCCTTTCGCTTTTAATTCTTGCTTCTTCACGTCAGACTCGATGTGCAATTTGACGATCAAGTCTTCAAGTGTCATATCTTTTCGCTTGTGCTTAAGGTAGACCTTGAAGTCTCTCCACCCCGGGGGTAGCTTCTCAATTACTGTAGCGACGACAAAGCCGTCTGAAACAGTATGCCCTTCGGCTTGAACCTCGTGTACAATGAGTTGAATCTCTTGCACTTAATCTATGATCGGTCGGGAATCGACCATCTTGTAGTCCAAATATTTGGCTACAATGAACTTCTTAGTACCTGCATCATCACTACGGTACTTCTTTTCTAACGCATCCCACATACATTTGGATGTCATTACAACAGCATAAACAATATACAAACTATCTTCTAAACTACAAAGTATAAAGTTTTTACAAAGATAGTCGTCAGTGCGCCAATTATCATATGCTGCTCGGACGTGAAAGTGCGTTACTTCAGCCCCCGGTATGGCGGGCTCATCTTCCACCAAGAAGTTGGCGAAGCCCAACCGTGAGGTAGAACAACATCTTTGTTGCCATCTCTTGAGCCGGATCCTCCAAACTTGGCGGCTTCTCGGCGGGCGGCATCATCCTTCTTTGTATGAGCAGTGGCGAGATCGATCAAAACCGGATCCACCAGCACCACTTGAAGTGTCTTTGAAACATGGAACTTCGTATGAGAACCACGGTGTTAGATCTGTGGATCCAGCGATCGACCCAGCGAAAAGTGCGATCGTCGAGCCATGGAACCACTAAAAGTGGAACCAAACGTTGAACCACTAAAAGTGGAACCAACGATCGACCCAAAGGGTCCAATGGTTGACCCCTAAGGCATCAAATCAAACATGGCGTAGCCATTGTGCGAGATTAGCGGCGGCGAGCGCGCGGATGGCGGGCGGCGGCGGCAGTCGGTGGCGAGAACAGTCGACATCTCGAGCAAAGGTTTAAGTTTCGAAAGTTTTAAGTTAATTATAAGTCTGAACTCCTTGTGGCAAGTTTATCTCGTCTTGCGATTGTTGGAAAATGTGTACAAACAGTACAGAACTTGTCAGGCGTGTTACAACTTAACAGAAATGTAGAAGTAGGAGATCAAACAACAATTGAACTAAACAGAATTGAAATACAATTGAAACTAAACCGTATACTAATACCGAGTCGAGGAGGCATCTTTCCGCAAGACGAGATATGCCCCGGTAGTGCTCTCGGTTCTGGCGTATCGTCCCAAAGATAAAACGGCATCGTCTCGTGGGTGGCAGCACCGCAGACAACGAGCTCCGGCGAACTGGATAGAGGCAAGGACATAGCTTGGACTCAAACTATGTATGCAGGGAGTGCTCTTAGAGAATGCTGGAATGCTTTAGACAGTAGGTGGCTTATGCTGGGGAGACATGTCCTACTTATAGGCATCGTCCCCCTCATGGGGAGCGTCTTTGAGTCAACACCGCATTGATGTCGGGTGTTACGAGTTATGTCCCCATTGAGTGCAGGGGTTCTGTGGCGGTTTCGGAGACAATGTGGGAGTTCGCCCACGTTTCCCGAAACCATCATGTCGGGACGTTACAAGCGATTCTGACGAATCTGGACAACGCGTGCGTCGGTTCGTTGGACATATCCGGACGTCTCTTCAAGTGCACAAGGGCCCGATGGATTGGGCCACACGAGTTAGACTCCGGACCAACTCTATCTTTAAACTCGATCAAACATTGATCCAAAATATACGGACAATGGGCCACGGAACCGGGCCCACGAGCAGCCCAAAAACAGCCAAAGACCACCCAAAGACCAAGATCCAAGATCCACGGACCGCGGAATCGGGCCGAACCAGAATCGGGCCGGGCCGGGCACGGGCGTCGGGCGTCGGTGCGTGGGCGGCGGGCGGGCGGGCTGCGGCGGCAGCGCGTGGGCTTTCGACCCGTCACTTGTGCACATAATTATACTAAGTGTTCAATGAACCACTTATATAGACAATTAATGAAGGTACATTAATCAATGTGGGATAAGGATTAATTAATCCATGCTTATGCCCTAGCACATAACTCCATGTTTAAGTGATCAACTTTGATCCACTATTTCTCACTCACCGAAATCGGTTTGAGAATGTGATACACCACGATCATCTATTCGAACGTAGATCGATCCTATGCCGTTTAATTTCACAAAATTAAACATTCGTCCTCAAAATCTTGGTCAAAGTAGCTTCGGAAACTTGACCATATAATATATATATATATATATAGGGGATGGATCACGTGAGAATACAAATATTGGTGAGAAATGAGAATGCGACAATTAACGTATAAAGTTGTTGCACTAAATGTATAAATTTGTTGCACCAAATTCGTGCAACAACTTTATATTAAATCTACACTTTATATGTTAAATTTGATGCAACAAATTTATACATTTAGTGCAACAACTTTATCGTTAAATCTTTGCGTTCTCATTTCTCACCAATATTTGCATTCTCACGTGATCCACCCCTATATATATATATATACACCATTTCCAATAGGGTTAAAATTAAAACAACTAATATAAATAGAAAAAATAAACTTTCATCTTGTTGGAGTCTCAACTTTGCAGATCCTGTATCCTAGTGGAAAGTGGAGAAAAATAATCATACATCACGCCTGCATCATTTGAGAACCCTCCTTTGTTCTGGTGTCCCTCAATCTCCAACAGAGTCACAAGCAACAGCATTCCTTGCTTTTCTCCAACAAGCCCATGAGAATTTTTTTTAAGTCATTAAAACCCTTGGCAATTTTATCTCTGTGATGGATGTCTGGCAAGTGGCAACAGAGAAGGATTTTTCCCCTGTCTGTGGGACTTGCCAATGACTTCTCATGTTTAACACATCAGAATTGTTCATTCCATTAGGAATCTGTATTCAGGTTAAAGGCCTAGAGTTTAGAAGGTAGAACCCACTCATAGAATAATAATACGCATACACACACAGCATGCATATCCTCCTTTCTTGAAAAAAATAAAAATGAAAATCATTATCTTCATGGAATTTTCTACTAAAGATACATAAAACAATCACAAATCTGAAAAATAGTGTTAAACTGCAGTGATTAGTCCTATATGGTTCTTATAGGGTACACTATAAATAATTGCTTTTGCAGTTATACTGAGTTGCATCGACTGGAGATGGATAATGGATAGCATGTTCTATTTACTTTTAAACCAAGAAAGTTACTTGCTAAGTGCCAGAATGATGAGATATTCTTTCAAGTTCCATCTGGATATAAACTACAATGCATTAAAGATATTATCCCTGTTTCTGCAGATATGGGAATGGTGCGGCTATTTTCACATCATCCGGTATAGCTGCAAGAAAGTTTCTAACTGAGATAGAGGCAGGCCAGGTACCAAAGTGGTGCCATTTGAATTAACAAGTTTTAAGCTGGATGGGAGAAAAGCATATGGATCCTAGCTGAATCCTCTTTTGTCTCTTTAAAGTTTGTAAGATTGGTCTGTGATGTAAGTTTTTGTATTTCAGGTGGGGATAAATGTTCCTATTCCCGTCCCCTTGCCCTTCTTCTCATTTACCGGCTCCAAGGCTTCGTTTGCTGGGGATCTCAATATCTATGGTAAAATAAAAGCCTGCCTTCTCTCAACACATATTGTGTGTATTGCTTTATTTATGGGGTGGAATGGAATGTATTTCAGGTAAGGCTGGAGTTCAGTTTTACACACAGACAAAGACAGTGACTCAACAATGGAAGAATTTAGCTGGTGGAGTTTCTCTTGCTATGCCCACTTCCCAAAATCTTGATTTGAGTAAAATACTTGCCTTATTTCAAACTGTTGACAGTATGTAGACCTCTAATACAATATTATATTTCTTTGGTGTTATATGGAAAAAGAATAAACTTAGCACCAAAAAAACATGTTCAGATGAAGGAAGCATCTAATAAGGAACCTCTTTAACCATGAAATGTAATTATTCTTAAGTTTTAAAAAAATATGAGGAATATATTAGTAATATATCTATCATATTATACAACTCTTTTGAATTTAGATATATAATAGGAATACAATAGACAACTCGAATTTTGTAAAAAAGAATCTTTTTATGTTAATATAAATATTATACTGTCTGAATGCCTTTATTTTTTATTAGTTATTTTTTTATAACCAAAATCGATCCGTTTGAGATTTATTTTATTGAATAATATTGTAGACAAGAAAAAGTATGTTGCAAACAGAGAAAATTGGGACCAGTTGGGACCCATGGTGTTTTCTTGAAAAAGAGAGGCAGAATATGAATGAAGCGAAAAATTGCATGCTTTGATTCAAAACCTTTCAGTCCACAAAAAACAATCTTCGAAATCGATATAATCATCCCCTTCAGCGCATTATCACCTTCATTCAAATATTGCAATCCACAGCCGATCTGTCATCACCATTGCATTCAATAATTCATATACAATTTTTTTTCTTTTTGAAAATAGTTCCCTTAAGACCATTCACTGACCCTGACCTGCTAAAGCCTACATTCCATGTTTCTCCATTTCTTCGATTTTGGAGGCGTGTCGTTTCCCTTTGATGTGAGAGGCCAAATCGACATCGCTAAGCAGCTTCGCATCACATATAATGCACCAGTGTTTGCACACCCCATTAATCTCTAATACAACCAGCTTTCCCTTCCATGTTTTTAGTGATTGAAAATTGGACTTGTGTTTACCTCCCAGAAGGTGAGCATTCAAATTTTTCTCACTCGTGGCTTTCACCTTACATAAACCACAGCTCCATTCTTTCTTGGGGGGAGGAGTTTCTGCACGACTTGCTTCTGGTGGCGTCTTAGTCTCTTTAACCTCAGCATTGGCACCTGTTTTTTGGGGGAGAGGGGTCTCTGGGCGTCTCTTTTCTGCAGTTTCTTTTGCTGACGTTCTCTCTTTAAATCCAGCAGCTGCATATGCTCCCTTCGGTTCCCAAGCAGCAGAAACTGACTGTGCGTGTTGCACCTGCCGTTGCAAATAGAAATGACAAAATAACCTTGTTCACAGTTTTCTATAGGACTTGATCAAACATAACAACTGAGAGGAACAGTGATAGTGTTGAGAGGTGAGGAAGGAAGTTAAATTGATCCGTAAAGATGAAGAACTTGACAGAAGCTTGTAACAAAATAAGGGACAGCTGCTTAGTTTCTCAAATTCAAGATTCCAGTATTTTTTTTGCATGATATACCAGTAACAAAAACAGCAATTTCAAAATTAATATTTAAGCAAAACAAAATAAAAATAAAAATAATTGGCAGATTAAGTTTCAAAAGTTACTGAAGGTGAGGGTCCTGTATCTTTTGCACCAAGCAAGCTTGCTTTCAGGAACTCAACCTCGGACTTGTGCATGCTGCCTTGAAGATGAGCATTCAACGTTGACTCACCCACGATAGTGACCTTACACAAATCACAGGTCCATAAATGCTGAGAATTCTTGAGGCGGGAAGTCACAGGGCGTCTATTTTCCAATCTTGCTTCAGGTGGTGTCATCTGTTCAACATTAGAAACGGCATATGTTACATTCAGAATCCGAGCAGAAGAAATTGACTGTTCATATCAAACCAGCAGTTGCAGATCAAAGTTATAGCATTCTTGCTCCTCAACAGTATCGTAACTTCATAAGCCTTCAATAGAACGTAACCAACCAAAGGATCATTCAGTAATGAGATCGATAAGAAAGGGAGAGATGATAAAGATGAGGAACTGTAAAGCTGTATGTGACTACTACTACTAAAGAAAGATGAACAATGGGCTGCTTCTCAACTCACTTATGATGATGATTGTTGTTTTCATAAATATCTAGTAATAGAAGTATCCTTGGCTAAGTGAGTTTCATAATCCAATCAATCTATCAACTTAGTTTTACTAATCTTTCTAGCGAATCACAAAAAAATGCTTTAAAAAGAGAGCAAGACAATCAAGAACCCTTCCTTATTGGATCTTAGTTCCTGCACTCTTCTCTGTGGCTTGTGACATTTCAGTATCATGTCGAGCAGCATTAGGTCCATTCAGCTACAAGAGAGAGCATATAAATCTAGGGTAACAAGGATGAAAGTCAACGTATGCATGCATAATTTTCTTCCTCTGGCTCTGTAGTGTGGTATCTTTCTGAAAATCCATGCATTTTTAGCTTTCATGCTGTTTCCAAATTCAACGGAAAGAGGTGTTAATTTCAGCAAGAAATTAAGAAAATTGAGCACTCTTCACCACGAGAGTAAAAGAAAGACAACAAGTGAAACTTCAATTGCTGGCTAGTTAAAACTAACAAGAAATAAAACAACCTCCTGTTTCCCTATCGCTGTATTCAATTTTCATTTTATTTTTTCTTCTGACACTCTCTGAAGAAACTTGAAGCTCCATACTTCATCCTCGAAAGTATTATGACCAACAAACTTCACTAAGAACTGTTTTAAAATGTGTCATAAATCTACAAAATGTGTCATAAAGATACAAACCTCCAATGCAATAAGCTTTTCGAGAGCTTCTGATCCATTTTCTTTGATGTATTTCTCTACTACATCCAAAAAAGTGTCTCTGTTACAAAGTCTCTCCCCCTTTAGCATGCCGAACCTGTCAATAACCAAACACACAAGGCCTTGGTAGGCAAGGCATGAACCCTCGAACTGAGGCATCACTAAGCAGAAGCTAACTACGAGTCTTACACCAGACCAGAAAGGCATCCTGTCAATAACAAATGAAGGAATGTATAAATCCATACATGAAACGGAGCTTGTACTATCGCCTTATTAGGATCATGAACAAATGCAAAGCTCTTTGATACCCTATATGCGTGCTTGTTGTTGAACATATATATCAAACAAATGGCATCGGAGGGAATCAAACAAACAAGAATCCCACTCCCTTTATCTCAAAAAATGCTCACTACCCAAGGATATACAGACATACAGAAGCATTACAGTTACACAGGTCAGATAATCAATAATAAGTTTTAGCCAGAAGCATCGAAGATCGGACTTCTTCCTTGAAAATGCATGCTTAGCTTTCGAGGTTACATACTTATCATAACATTCTCCATAGAAAAGAATAGGGAATCATCAATTGAAGCAACTATAGGGGGGATTCTTACCACTCAATGATTTTCACAAAAGCAAACTCAAAGAGAGAAAACAATGAGAAAAGGATCCAATATATGACCAACTTCCTCATGTGAGTTCTAGAACCAGTCTCAACTGCCCTAATTGAAGCAAACCTGCGAAAAATTGCATCATTATAAGCTCTAATACTTAATCATCTAATTATCCCAATTCGATCAAGATTTGTGAAAATTGAACATGAACACTTTACTCTTCTACATTAACCCACGCAGAGAGAATGACAGAACTTACAGGGGATAGACCAGAGAAATTAGAGGCCTGCATCAAATGTTCAGACACACATACACACACAGAGAGAGATTAGTTTAAGCGTATTATCTGCAGAAATACATGCATGTATGTACGTATATGGGGGCAAAACCCGAGATTGAAACGAGAAAAATTCACGTCGATCAACTTAAAGAACTCAATTAAACTTGCGCGGGCAGAAATATGCATGTATATCCTAAATCATTGCTAAAGAAAGTAAAGAATCAATATACAAGAAGGGGGGTTATTGAAAAACAATCAAGGATGAATATGCGGAGTAAGGAAACGCACCAGCCAAGAAGATCGATGCCGAGAAGAGCAAATTTGAGGAGTCCCATTTTGGATTGTGAGATTATCTCTCTCTAATCCTGAAATTTATTCCTCGCTGATGAAGGTTTAACGCTGGAGCTCACTTGGTACGTGGAAAAGTGGAAGACTTTATGAAAGTCTGTTCATATTCTTATGTTCTGATTTTATATTAATTTAAATTTTCTCTCTTTTTTTTCTTTTTTCTTTTAATTTACAGCCGCTATAAGAGTTGAGCCCTCAGAGTAAATTTTGCAACCAATTAAATGATAAGCATTACCAAAGTCGCACTGAAAATCAATAGGTTGCGATAAGTTCGATTTCAATTGATATAGTACATACATGCATGTATTTCTGCATGTATGTATGTACTATAGAGATGTATTTCTGCATCCTTGTCTGCTAAGAAACATCCCAAGTTGAAATTCAACTCTCATATGTAGAAAGATGTAAGTCTAAATGGAGCAAAATTTTGATTAGTCATTATGGATAACCAAATTGTGATTTTAGCTATTGCATGTTTCCGTATAGCGGATAAAATTAATTTCGTCGAGTCATTGATAAATAATGATCAATCGCATAATGAATTTATATATATTATTTTTATTTTAGTTCATGGAAATCACTGTCATGTAATATCGACAAACTACATAAAACGAATAAATAAATCACAGTTTTAGTAGGATTCATTATAAAAAGATTCACGCAATCATTAGACCATAACAAGGTTTGATTGAGCTTTTGTAAATACAAAGAAGCTAAATGAACCATAAAGTTAACCAAACAAAATATCGAATACACATGAAGAAGAATTGAGACTAGCAATCTATATTCGGTGGACGCAAGGAAACCTAGTCGGCGAAGAAAGTATAATTCAAGTTGGGGAGAATTGGTTTAAGCAAGAAAGAAAAAAAGGAGATGACTCAAGAAAAGATACTTTATCTAAGCTTTGATTGACAACTTCATTTACATTTACTTGACCCCACAGATGCGACGATAATTCTGTGTCTCATAGTGTTTCACCTTTAATTTCATTATTTTAATAATATTGATCATAAAATAAAAATTTATTACTGTATAATGAACAATGATTAACATTTATTAAAAAAATTGGAATTAAAAAAAATATGGAATAGACAACCCAAATACTCACTTCTTAACTAAATACACAAATAAAATATGAAAAAATAATTATAAATACAAACATGAATTATTAAACCCTAATTATTCATCTTAAAATTATACTAAAACATAAGAAAATTAAAATTGAACAAAAAAATTGAAAGTTATATTTCATTTTCTCTAAAGGGTAAATGTTGGGTGAATATTGAAAACTTAGTGGGTTTATGCATTATTCAAATTATACCATGCATACAATGTACAACATGATTTCATATACCTGTCGAAGAGGTGTTTGGCTAATTTTTTTTTAAAGAGCTAATAAGTTCCAATAGTTAATAAGATGTTTGAAATTTTATAAGATGTAATGTTTCGAGAATTTGTAAGATATCAACATATTTTAATAATTGAACTGATCGATCTTAATTTCGTTAGGGAAATAAATGCGAGAAGAACACAAGGGATTTACGTGGTTCGATCTTTGAATTAGATCTACGTCCACGGAGCAAGAAAGAGTATTCGTGTATTGAATGTGTAAGAAGCGATTACAAAGAGTGTGCATGATCTACTTCGTCTAATCTAGCCTCTATTTATACACAATTATTTAGACCTATATCTTAAATCCGAGGTCTTCTCTAAATAGGATTCGAGATCTTGGATAGGATCTTAATCCTATCCTTCTCGAATTATGATTCTTTAGATATGGCGAGACTGCGTTCCCACCTGGTTTTAGGGGTCTTCTTGGGCGAACTTGTCCGGCCGAGCTTGACGTCGATTTACTTGTATTGGGCACGATGCTTGGGCTGCGGTTGGGCCATATCTATCACAACCCCAAAAAAAGACGAGGCGAGTCGTGTTGGTTTGGGGTTGTTTATCTTAGGCGGGCGCGAACGATCGACTTGGTATGTGTCGATGTTTCAAGTCGTATACGCGTTTGCGAGGCATCTGCCGAGGTTGTCTTGTACCGTTACTATCTCTTGCCGAGGCGTTAAGTCGAGGTTTTGTTTGGCTTCACCGACGGGCGTTAAGCGAGTCTCTGGTGACTTCACCTAGCGGGCGTTAAGCCGAGGTCTTCTCACTGCTTCACCGACGAGGCGTTTATCTGGAGTCTGCATGCGCTTCGCTTTGACGGGCGTTAAGCCGAGGTCTGTATCGCTTCACCGGAGGCGTTAAGCGAGGTCCTCGATGACTTCACCGACGGGCGTTAAGCGAGGTCCTCTCGCCCGACTTCACGGCGGGCGTTAAGCGGGGCGAACACGGATTTTTCGCGTCGTTGAGTGCGGGACACGGGATCGCATTTAATGCGCATTTAATCGACAGCGGTTGGATTCGATAAAGCGCATAATAGGGAATATCTTCCTTGATCGCCATTTCTCGTATCACTTTTGCTATTTCAAAATTTCGGACTTTCAAACTTACGAAAAAAGCGTGTAACCGTCGCCATTGTTGTCTCGGAGTTCATCACCATCATCTTGATAAACCAAAAGTAAGTTATGGCTTCTTCTTCTAGTAAATCTTGAGCCGTATTGTGTACGTGCGTGCGTCGGATTAGCGGCGGTTTTATATTCCCTTTCGGGATTATGGTAAAGTGTCTTCTTTTCTTCTATCTTAACAATCTCGATGTAAAGGAGATTGTTTCCAATCTATATTTCTTACGATATTGTTTATGTTGCCCCGTCAGGAGAATAGGGCTTGTGCCCCTCCGGAAGGGTTTGTCACCGTGTCGAAGGCGGCCTCGGGCTGGTCTTCGTGTTCCTTATCCTCGTGTATATGTCGAACTTCAGCGGATGTTCGGCATATCACTATAACTTTCGCCAAATTCTTTCCGGCATCTGGTGGGCTGGGTGTCTATGCCCATCGGCATAATTTTCCTTTCACTTTGGGGCTTGTTCTCGGTTTTGCAAGCGAATGGTGGTTCGGGTGGTATTATTTATCACCCCGTCGCAAATCAGCGAAGATAAATCGAAGATCTCGAGCTGGCGAAGAAGTTTTCTTACATCGGTTCGAGGATCACTGAGTTTATATGGCGATCGGAAAGATCGCTGATGTGATGGTTGGCGAGATTGACGGTGGCTGGAGGAGGCCTTTGGACAAAGTAGGTCTCGTGGATGAGGCCTTTCTGAGGCCGAGCTTGCGACTCTGGGTTTAGCCATTATGATCCACCTTATAGGGTGGAGTCGGTGAAGGTGAGGCCCTCCTTCTCTCATCTTTTTTGCATGATTGTCGGTGTGTATGCGACTTCTTGTATTTTTTGTAGTGAACTTGATCGGGGATAAGAAGAAGAAGAGGAAGGAGTCGGCGGCGGTGTCGAGCTCCCTCCTCGATTTTGAAGGATGTCGAGGATATGCACAGGCGGCGAGGAGGCTTGAAGTCCCACAGTCGCAGCCTCTTAAGCGTTTTAAGAGGTTAAGCGTGCTATCCACGAGGCCATGATTCTTGCCGACCGAAATATGTCATCGTTGGCACTCGGTGAGCTCCCTATCTTTCAGGTAGCGTACTTATTCTTATGCCTTGTGAAGTAGTATAAAATTTATTCTTGACTGATGGAATTACGTATGGGGTTGAGGTCGTGTCGGCCGAGTGGCCAAGATGTCTAGGGATGGCCCGGATGTCCGGTCTCATGCGGACTTCTTGAAAAGTCTTTTAGCTTGATTTGTGAGGTGGCCGGTATGCTCGGGAAGTGGAGGAGGAAGACTTTCCTCGTCGAAGAGATTAGCGAGGCCGAGGCAAAGCTCGGGACCTCGTCAAGCAGGCGGCGGATCTGGCGGCTGTCGAGTGTGGCGGCGGTCGGGCGGGCGGCGGCGATGGGCTGCAAGGGCTGGGGCGGCGGAAGCATGGCGGGCCGAGCCTTAATGAAGCGGTAGAGGAGGCTCGCCGTCGGGAGGCCGAGTGGCGAGCTCGCGGGGAGATGCTTGGGCATTGCGCAGAGGCTATTCATGCAGGGGCTTCTCGGGATGGTCGGTGAGGCGACCGAGGTCCTCAATAAGCGCACCGTCTCGGATGCAATCGAAGAAGTCGCGAGGACTACCCGAGTGGATAAATCAAGTATGGGTATGAGGAGATAGAGGATGATGTCTGAGGCGGGCCTATTTCGATGTCCTTGTCCGCGGCACGAAGGAGCTGCCCGTCTTGCGAGCGACCTCGTCCTCGGTTCTGGCGACCGCGAGTCTGCTCGCGCTTTGTCCGTGGACCGAGATCCCCGACCGACGCTTTAATGGCTGATCGTGCAAAGGGGTGGGAGGCGGCATTGGGACTTCAAGGCGACGAGGCTCGGGAGTTCGAGAGGCGGCCGAGCGAGCAGAGTTAGGCGGAAGGGCGAGGCTTTCCGAGCCGGGGCTGCCGAGTGGACAGGCCGAAGCTTGGAGGTCGATTGATCCCCTTCTTTTTTTTTTTTTTTTTGAATGTAAATGTACATTGGTTTCTGCTAAGGGCATATTAATAAAATCACAAGTTTATGTGAAGAAACTTATCTTTTTATTCAGTTGTAGCCTGAAATGCTTGATGCTTCTCCTTGGTTGAACCAAATCGAAGACTTGTCGCGGGCTCTGGAATTGAAAGAGGTGAACTCCTCCATATAAAGGACAATTTGGGCCATGTCTGGCGGTCGATATTAAGCATAGAGTGCCCAGAGAGGCGTGACGAGCTCGAGGCTCGTCTTTGCAGTGGAGGAGTCGTTCGAGGTCGCCATGAGGAAGGCTAAATTAATAGGCGAGGAGCATGCCAAGTGCGAGGAGGTCATTCATCGAAATGGTGGGATGACTATCTCGGAAGTTGAAGCCAGGTTGTCGAGACATTGCCCGTTGTGCGAGTGCCGGCGTGAATATGGTCGGACCTCACGGCGATTCACGAATCAGTTATTTGAATTAAAAAGGCTCGGAGGCATATCAAGACTGTCGTTACTCGACAACCACAGCTCAAGAAGCGCTTGACCGGATGCAGAGGCCTCTTCTTGCCGGGCTTCTATGCCTGCCGGACTACAATAAATGCTCAATTTTGCGATCCGTGGATAGCTCAAGAGAGGCGCTATGGCCCAAAACGCGTGGATCCGCAGGGCCAGGCCGGGCGTCATCGGCGGCGAGGTCGATCTTGCGAGCTCTATCGTCGAGTGGCCGAGGTCGGTGGCGAGCTCATAGTGTAGATCGAGAACGAGGTGAGGTAGGATTAGTATAGATGAGTTGTTGAATCCGATTTTTCTAGGGATTGGCTCGGTTTTCGGTCTCCTCATACGTAATATGTAACTGCATAACTTATTTTTGAAATAAGAAAGATTTATTTGCTTCAGTATTGACTTTATATTGAACAAAAGTAATATATGAAGGAGTTAGTCCTGTAGAGTTCCGTCTTGAATAAGCGAAGGAATCCGTTCTCGTAGAAAGGTAGCTCGTCCTTGTCTGAGTTCCGTCTTGAATTAACGATTTTTACCGAGGTCATCGGGAGGGTGGTCCCTTATTTCGTCTACATAGAGTACCGTTTTGAAATAAGCGAAGGTAATCGATCTCGTATGTAGAAATGGTTCTGTTTTTGCCGAGGTCATCGGGAGGGTGGTCCCTTATTTCGTCTACATAGAGTATCGTCTCAAAATAAGCGAAGGTGTCGATCTCGTATGTAGGAATGGTTCTGTTTTTTGCGAGGTCATCGGGAGGGTGGTCCCTTATTTCGTCTACATAGAAGTCAGTCTTTGAAATAAGCGAAGGCAATCGATCTCGTATGTAGGAATGGTTCCTATTTTTGCCGAGGTCATCGGGAGGGTGGTCCCTTCAGCGCATTTAAATTCATCTTCGTATGAAACGAAGGTGTCGACCTCCGTCGAGGGAATTTGTCCTCCGTGAGGGTATAGAATAATGGTGAAGATTGATTATGCATTAGTGACAAATAAAACATGCAAAAAAAAATAAAATTTTGTTGATAAAAGGCGACGTAACAAAGTAAGACTCGGACTCGATTAAGCAGGACTCGAAAACACGACCGAACAAGAATCGACCTTTGACACTTATGCATAATATCGCTTCGGATGAATGATGTGCCATCGTTGGGTAATTGCTCACGGACGATTAGGCGAGCTTATAGCCCTTTGCCGGGACTTGATCGACCCGTAAGGTCCTTCCCACGGCTTCCGACTTGCCGAGCTGCTGCGGCTTCTTGACTTCATTATTTCGAGTACGAGGTCGCCCACTGGAATTGTCGGGTTTAACACGGCGGTTGTAATACCGAGCTACTTGTTGCTTGCATCGAGCTTCCTTGATGTGGCGAGGTCTCTTTTTCTTCGAGTAGATCTAGATCACTCGTAGATTTTCCCATTTGCTTGACGAGAGAAGTCAATGGTGCGGGACTCGATACTCCAATTTCTACGGGATCACGCTTGGTTCCATACACCAAACCGTAGGCGTTTCTCCGTTCGAGGTCTAGGTGTTGTTCGGTATGACCATAAGACATGTGGTAAATTTTCCACCCAAAGTCCCTTAGCTCTGCCGAGACGAGTCTTGATCCCTTCACGATGGTCTGTTGGTGACTTGGTCCGACCATTTGCTTGAGGATGGGCCACGAGGTGAATTTTGTTGGATCGAAGCTCTTAACACCATTCTCTCGAATGTCTTATCGATGGTGTGTTCCGTTGTCGAAAAGGAGGATATGAGGATGCCGAGCGACACACTATGTTCTTCAGCACGAAGTTGAGGCGTTCTTGCTTGTGATTTTGCCAAGGGCTCGACTTCCACCCACTTCGTGAAGTAGTCAATCGCAACAATTAGGAATTGGGCTGTCACGGTGCTTTACAAAGGGGCCTACAATGTCGATCCCCATTGCATAAGCGGCGAGGGCTCTGTATGGAGGTGAGGTCGGTCTGCGGTAGCCTCGATGCGTTCCCATGGAGTTGACACTTGGACACTTTTTCACAAGGTCAATTGAGTCTGGAACATCATTGGCGATAGTATCCCCATCTCACGACTTTTTTGACAAGGCTCGGGTCCGATGTGACTTAGCATGATCCTTCGTACTTCTCGCGAGCGTAATCAGCTCGGTTTGGACCCAAGCACCTTAAGAGAGGCTGGAGATATGACTTTCATATAGGACCCCTGCTCAATTGTATATCGCATAGATTTGTTCGGGATCCTCCTAACTTCCGACTTATCATGGGCGATTCGCCTTCTCCGTACTCTCGAATGGGAGTCGTCCAATTGGGTTCTTCATCCGAGACTACATTGACCTCGGCTCCGTCATCGGTATCATCTATATACTTCGCTTTGGACTTCTTCTCTTGGCGGGCTCGTTGTGAGGCCAATTTATAAGATGTCACTTCGGCTGTTTTGCTCCTGGGATGCGAACTATCTGAAAGTATGAGAAAATCCGTTGCAGGCTTTTGCTTTTCAAGGTATTTCTTCATCTGTTGCTTTTTGCTTGTATTTCCCAACATTTGGCTTACTACGACACGAGAATCCTTGTGAACTTGCGGCTCGTATTTGGAGATTTTGAGCTAGGCGAAGTCCTGCGATCAAGGCTTCATACTCTACTTCGTTGTTCGTATTTTTGAATGTGAACCGAAGTGAGTAGGTGATCTCTTGGCCGTCCGGGCCTAGGAGTAAGATTCCTGCTCCGCTACCCGTTTTCCCCGAAGCCCCGTCAACGTAGAGTTGCCAGCACTCCTTTGGTATTTCATCCATTGGTTCGGCTTCGGCATCGTCTGATATGGACTCAGTGGGCTTCGGTTTCTCGATGAAGTTAGCCTCGGTAAGGAAATCCGCTAGGGCTTGACCTTTGATGGCCTGGCGGGGGCAGAAGGATATATCGTGCTCGCCCAGTTCGATTGCCCATTTCGCGATTCTCCCTGAGGCTTCGGGCTTCGTCAATACTTGCAAAGTGGGTAGTCGATGAGGACTTGTATGGGTGTGCATGGAAGTATGGGCGTAGTCTCCTCATGGCGTTACCAATGCTAAAGCAAGCTTCTCAAGGTGATACCTCGTTTAAGACCTTTTAATGCTCGGCTAATGAAATACACGGGGTCGGCGTCCTTCCTCTCGTACAAGACTGCACTTATGGATTCGTCAGAGGCGGCGAGGTAGAGAAAAGGACCTCTCCTCTTCGGAGACGGATAGAGTGGGGAGTTTGGCGAGTAGCTCTTGAGATCTTCAAAGGCGGACTTGTGTACATCATCCCATGAGAATTTCGGGGCCTTTTGAGTATCTTGAAGAAGGGTAGGCCGCTTATCCGCGACTTTTGAAAGAAAGCGACTCGATCGGCTATGCGACTGTCACTGTATATATCGTGGATGGTCTTTGGCATGTTCATTTCAAAATGGTTTGGACCTTGGGCGGATTGGCTTTTAGCCCTTCTTGTGAAACCCAACACCCTAAGAACTTTCGGGACGGATGCAAACGTGCATACGGGGTTCGACTTGAGTTGATTTTTGAAGAAGGCGAGGGCGATCCGGTCGGCAATACATGTGGCTTCCTCCTTGCTTTTGGCACGATGTCGTCTCGTATCTCCATTCGACCTATGGGTGAAATATTTTGTCCACCATCCTTTGATAGGTAGCCCTGCATTCTTGAGGCCGAATGGCATCTTTTTATCTGCAAAGACTCAAAGTCGTAATGAAGGCTTTGTCTTGCTTGGCGTCTTCGTCGTCCATCGGGACTTGGTGATACCCTGTATAAGTCAAGCGAAGACTTCGTATCCGACCGGTAGCGTCGACCTTTTGTCAATGTTGGGAAGGGATAGCAATCCTTTGGGCAATGTTTGTTGAGGTCGGTGTAGTCGATACACATTCACCATCCTCCTCCTTTCTTCACCATCACGGGTTGGCTATCCGGTCGGATATTTGACCTCGAGCAAGATCGGGCTTTTAACAATTGGTTCACCTCGTCATGAATGACTTGGTTCCGTTCGGTGCAAAAATTCTTTGCTTCATCGAGCTGGTTTTATGTTGGTCGATGTTGAACCGGTGAGTGATGATACTTGGTGAGACTCCGGTCGTATGTCGAGGGAGACCAAGCAAACACATCTCGAATTCCGTAGGAGTTGGATGATCGATTCTTTATTTCGGTGCCTTGGTGAGACCAACTTTGGCGACCTTTAAGGGCTCGTCTTAGTACAATCGACCTCTTCCGCTTTGGTTGTCCGGGAGTGGCGATGTCTTCTTGACTCAACTCCTCGGGTTCCTTTAATTGCTATGCTGTGGGTCTTGGACCGAGGTCCCCGCACCTCGTAAAACAACCTGCATACATTCATTGGCTTGCTTTTGATCACCTCGGATCACGGCCGTTCCCTTGTGGTGGGTATCTTCATTGTCGAGTGATGCGTTGAGCATACCGCCCTTACAGCGTTCAGCCAATCTAGCCTGAGTATGGCGTTATATGGCGAGTGGGCCTTCACTAAGAATGCACCACCTTGGTGGAGCTGGTTGGTGACTTCCCCACCGTGACGGGTAGCTCATTATCCCTTCCGACACGTCTCTTCTTGGGCGAAGCTTGAATTGGCGGCGGCGCTTGTGGCGCGCTTCTTCTATCCCTAGCTTGTCAAAACATTCCTTGAAAAGGATGCTTACCGACGCGCCGCTATCAATGTACACGCGCTTCACCAACTTATTCGCGACCACTGCATGGATCACCAGCGCATCCTGGTGGGGTACTATTGCGGGTACGGGGTCGTCCTCGGAGAAGGTGATCGCCTCGTCCCTTCTGAACCTCTTGTTGTTAGGCTCGCCGGTTTTAGGACTTCGGGCTTCGGCCTTCAGGGAGGACTTCGTGACTCCACGGGGGAGCCCCGTAATAGTGGAGATCACCCCGTCATATTGGGACTCGTCGTCTCCTTCCTCATCGGTGTCGCTTGCTTTTTGTGGGCGCAATTTCCCTCTTCGCTTTGCTTTCTCTCTCTTCTCGGTCGGCTTGGCGACCCTTTCCTTAATACTTCTTGGGGGTCCATCACGAACCAACATCTCTATCTCTCCCATGAGTTCTTTGCACTCTTCGATGTCGTGCCCATAGTCTCCATGGAATGAGCAATACTTATCCCTGGTTCGGCGCCTCTTTCCTCCTGTCATCGGTCGAGGCTTCTCGAACAGGTTCATATGGAGTGCGTAGATTTCTGCCCTCGGCTTCGTCAGCGGGGTGTATTGAGGTCGCTCCGGGTGTCGCGCGGACCGAGCACGGACCTTATAGGGCGATGTAATCTTTCAGCGCTTGCGGCCTTGGTTCGATCTCCTTCCTTCATCTCTTCTTCCTTTTCCGAGGGCTCGCCTTATGCGCTTGGCGCTTTTTCTTATCGGCCTCGTCCGCTTTGGCGAACCGGTTGGCTATCGCCACGACTCCGTCGCGATCACGGGTTCGTGCCAGCGATCTCTCGGTATAAGGCCCCGGCAAGATCTTTGTTTTGGAAGGCCGAGATGACTAACAGTCGTTCACGTCTTGACCTTCAAACACTCCTTGTTAAACCTCGTCGTGAAGTCACCGATGGACTCGTTACGGCTTTGCCTTATGGTGAGGAGGTGTCTGAAGCGGCGTTTTGACTCATATACGGAAGAACCTTGATGGAAGGCGCCATGAGGTCGCGATAGGGCCGATGCTTCCCTTGCGGCGTCGAACCACCGTGGCGTTGTCGACAGTAACTCGGGAAGAGTTTGCACATATGAACTGTCTTTGAGGCGTTGGTTGATCATGTTGTATTGAACTGCGAGAGAAAGTTATGTGGGTCCCTCGATCCGTCGTAAGGCGATGCTCGGTACCGTATTTATCCGGGAGCGAAGTGTTAGTATCTGTTTGAGAACAGGGTGACTATTTTCCGTACCCATCAAGCCGTCCTCCGAGATTGGGACGGAGTTCGACGATCGAACTCGTTTTGGTGACTCGGACCGACCTCACGGCGGCCATGATGCCTTTTCAGCTGCTTTCGTTCCTTGGAGGCGGGCGGAGTTCGCTGATCGAACTCGTTACGGCGATCGGGGCGGCTTCGTGGCGGTCACGGCGTCTCTCCCGTCGCTCGTTCGCGCGGCGGTCGGTTTGGGCCCGACCTCTCGTTGTGATGCCTCGTACCTAGATGAGGCTTGACGTTCTGTCTTCGGGGCGTGGCCGACCACGTGCTTGAGTCGAGGAGAAAGCTCTCGCTATTTTTCTCGAGAAACCCTGGCGGCGTCGTCGAGGTTTACTGCGAGCGGAGGTTTCCTGGATTGTTCTCGCGATTTCCTTCGCTATGGTATCCCTCCTCCCTGCGAGCGAGTGTCCGTCGGTTTCTTCTCTGATCGGGCTCTTCCCGAGCCGAGCTCGGCGTTCCTCTCGCCGTCGGCGTTGTTGTTGCGGCGGCGATCACGGATGCATGACTTACGGTGTACACAGTCATGATTATTTCCTATAAGCGGTGGTTGATCGAAGCACAAAATTTCGTTTCCACAGGCGCCGCGGTGATCGATCTTAATTTCGTTAGGAAATAAATGCGAGAAGAACCTGAGGATTTACGTGGTTCGATCTTTGAATTAGATCTCGTCCACGGAGCGAGAGTATTCGTGTATTGAATGTGTAAGAAGCGATTACAAAGAGTGTGAATGATCTATTTAGTCTAATCTAGCCTCTGTTTATACACAATTATTTAGACCTATATCTTAAATCAAGGTCTTCTAAATAGGATTCGAGATCTTGGATAGGATCTTAATCCTATCCTTCTCGAATTAGGATTCTTTAGATATGGCCGAGACTTCTGCGTTCCCACTGGTTTTAGGGTCTTCTTGGGCGAACTTGTCGAGCCGAGCTTGACGTCGAGTTTACTTGTATTGGGCGTGATCTTTGGGCCGACAGTTGGGCCATATCCTATCATGAACTTATAAGTTAGATAGAGAATTGTGGACTTGAAACAAAAATAATAAAGAAAGAAAATTGAAGAGATGTGAAGTTGGAAGAATATATATTGAAAATAACAAATTATAATAAGATTATTTTTGTAAATTGATTATTACTTATAAGATTATGAAAAAATAAGTTGGAATTGAGGAACTAATTTTTTAGGGAGCTTATAAGTTATTGTAAATTTTCACAACTTAGAAGTTGTTTATAAACTTATTTTGTCAAATATTTTTTAAGATTTATTTTCAAAAGCTTATAAGTTGTTTTAAGAAGTTTATAAGATAAGTCATACATCCCATAAAGTACAATTTTTTCTTCTACGAGAACTTATGTCTTATGCACGTTTGACTTGTTTTTGCAATGATATAAAACTAATCGACTTCCGTGAGCTCTTCACCTATCAAACAAATAATTATAATTCATCTAAAATAAATACAATATTTTTTTTTGAATAAAAAGTAAATACAGTATCAATAAAGAAAATCCCAGCCGAAAACATTCTTAAACCCAAAAAAGCACAGCCCAATTACCAAAACATTATCCATAAGAAAGCCCAATAACTACCACACGGTCCACACCTATAAAACTTCATTTCCCCATCACCCATACCTCAACTCCTCAAACTCAGTTTTTTTTTTTCAGTTTTAAGTTTTAACTATTAAAAGTATTAGTGAATTTTCTATTATTTTTCCTTTTTGTCTTCTTAAATTCTGCTTCATGAAATTACCTGTGTGACCTTAACAGCATTATAGACCCAAAAGGGAGAAAAAACAGAAAAAAATAAATAAATAAAAGGTACATCGTGATATGTACTTGTTCCAAATCGTGATATGTACTTGTAAGGGAAAATAAGGTTACGCGAATATATTTCAAAAGATGTTATATTTTTCTCTCATTAATAAATTTCATTTTATTAATGAGAGAAACATTACATAATGCACATATAAATGATTTATATATATATATATATATTACTTATGAACATTACAAGTTAGGTGAATTATGCAACGATCATCAGAACTTGTATATATAATATACAATTATGAAAAACATTACATAATGCAGATATATATATATATATATATATATATATATATATATATATACTCTAAACTATTTTTGAGAATAATAATAATATTTATATATGACTTACTATTTTATTTTTACATAATCTTTAGCAATAATTGTCAAGTTTGGGGTAATTGCTGCATCTAACACAGCAACACTTCCAGAATCTTCGTTTGTTAAATTAATAAATGTTGTCGCCAAATTACCCACATTAAAAACGTGTTGAGATGTGACACAATAGTAACAAATTATTGCAATGGATAATATTAATTATGGATGCATTGTAGGAAGCTTAATAATATGATGATCTTGTGCTGCAGGCAAATAAGATGCCTGTAGATCAATAATTGCAGTCATTAGATTGCCATGATCCCAAAATAATGCATTAGGTCATTTGAGTAGCAGATAAGACGTGCTAGAACTATTAAATTCTAATCGAATATTAATGAATTCTAAATGAAATTAGTATAGTTAATTGTGATGGATGCACAGTACATCTAAGCATTTGATTTGAAATCAATTTTGCTTCCACCTTAGCTGATTTTTAATTTAAAAAATAATCACCTGAAAATCTGATGGACATTTAAGAGCAACAATTCACGTAGCAGATTGTGTGTGTGTTGGGTAGAGTGGTTAATCTTAGCCAGTAAAGGTATCGGGTTCGAGTCACCGCGACGTATGTGACCTTTAAAATTTATGTATTAATTGACCAAAAAAAATAAAAAATAAAAATTCACGTAGCAGATCTGAAACATCCATTATGCAGTTCATTATAGGCTACAATTGAAATGCTAAATTCAAAATAATCAACTATATATAAATCGGATGGACATTTGAGATCAACAATCACGTGGGAGATTCATAATATCGATTATGCTAAACTGGCAGTAAATTATATTTGTAGACAAGAAATATATGTAGACATTATATTTGCAGGATTTTACTACGATTTAATAAATTCAACAGAAAATGAATCTAATGCAATTACGATACCTAAAGATGAAAATAAACTTTTATGAGTGTATAGGATTGATATATATAGTTGAATATACTAGGGTTATTGGCGTATAAATATATTAATTTTGGATCAATTTTAATTTTTTCCACGAATTTTAAAAATTATCACAAAATACATAAACTTAATGATTTTAGTGTTTTTACCACGATTTCAAATTCAGATCAAATTAGATTGGACATAAAACATCGTCGTTCCATCAAAACAATCAGATTTTTTATTCCTATGATTCATCGCGTCAACCTAGGGTTGTTAATTCGTGTCCGTCGGGTTGTTATCGTGTCGACACAATAACGACATGACACGATAAGGTCAAACACGAACATGATCTGTTAAGGACCTGTCTGACACGAACACGACGCGAAATATAATGACATGAGCACGACACGAACACGAATATAACATGATTTTTTTCATGCTGACAAGACACGAAACGATAAATTCAATTCAAAATTAGAAAATAAATTAATAAAAGAAATAAAAATATATAAAATATAATTAAATTAATATTATATATATATATATATATCGAATTATATAAAAACGACACGATCTGATACGAACACGAATTCAGCACGAAAATTATCGTATTATACGAACACGACATGGATACGACACGAAATTATCGTATCCTTATCGTGTTGACACGATAAGGATACAAACACGATGAGGTTGAACACTAACCCATTAATTTCGTGCGTATTCGTTAATTATCGCGTTCGTTTTCTTATATATACAAAAATCAAGTCTTCTCATTTATTTCATCGTCTGGTTATAGTTGGGATCAAAATAATCGATATCATCTCTCTACGATGTCGTTTGTATTACTGATCGTTTTGTCTATTATAAATTTTGGAGATGTCAAATCGGATTTAATTTGGCTTAAATTTGAAATCGTGGTAAAATCACTAAAATCATTAAGTTTATGTATTTTGTGATAATTTTTAAAGTTTGTGAGAAAAATCAAAATTAATCTAAAGTTGGTGTATTTACAGGTTAATAACCCAATATGATATACCTTAATCACATAAATAATTTTTTAAACTAATCCAACTTATAACTTGAAGGGCACGCACGTGTAAGAAACACTACTGTCATGACAGATATACATCTAATTAAATCATGCACAGCTGCATCAAAAATTTACAGACTTCACATACTGACAGAAAAATATATATATTTATATTATATAAATGCATTCAAAGTCAGAATAAAAGAATAGCTTAAATATTTAAGACCACTAACAATTGGCCGTCTTCTATTAAATACATAAAATTAGGGGTTCAAATCTTAATCTGGTCCATATTAGTCATGAAAAGTAATTGCATCTGAGATTGAATAATTAAAGAAGATTGAATTAGAGGCGTCTGATTCAGACAAGGGTGGCAGAATGCATCAGCTAAGATTCGCACGTCATCCACCGGATAAATTATCACGTGACAGTTTCCACGTACACCCCTGATGACACACAACTGAATTTTTCTATATTTTTGTGTTAAATATGCTTTTCTCTTTTTCCTTTCGAAAGTATATTATTTAAGTCATAGTTGGTCACGCTATCTATTTACAGCTCATTTTATGTTCCAAACCGAAAACACACAATTCTTGCCGCATCGTAACACAATACATAAAATGAGATAACATGGAACTAGACCTTTTAAAATTAATTAAAATATATTTTCTACTACTTTTTGTAGAAATGAGTCACTCACCTTCTCAAAATACTTTGATAAGGGTAGAATTATCCAAATTTATACACAGAAGATAAAACCATTATCAAGTTGATGCGAGACAATAAATATGAATTTTAACACATTCCTTCATGTATGGACCGGAATAATCATTGGACTTCTACACTTGAACCAAACAAGTCCACATACCTTGATCAAAAAATCATTTTGCAATTCTAACACAATCTTTAAAACATTGTAATAATGTCATACCTTTTAATTTATTGAAAAATTAATACCCTGACTTTTTTGTCAACAAAAAGCTAATGTGACACATTTCACTAGAGTCATCGTCGCCAAATACGGTTGCACGATTTCTATATTTTCGATTGGATTGATATTATACTTAATATGTCAATTTCTCGATAACCAAAAAAAGTTATTAGTGTTAATTTTGTAAAATTGAAACATAGTGATATTATTGCAATATTCCAAAAATCATATTATAATTATAAAATGAGTGAAAGTTTGTGAATTAATTAACAACTTAACCTTATTTGTTATTAGGTTGTGGTATATATTGTCGAGCGATTGTGGGCTACCCAATAACACATTATGCTTTTATTTGTTATTAGAATTGTGTGATCCGTGTGTGTGTGTTGGCCTAGTGGTAGAGTGGTTAATGCCCGAGGTCAAAAGTCTCGGGTTTGAGTCCACCATGATGCAGCCCTTAAAATTTCTGTATTAAATTACAAAAAAAAAAGAAAAAAGAATGTGTGATCCATCCGATACCATATATGGCAATTCTTTCCAAATATCAAGGGTATTTATGACTTCAAATAATAAAAGCGGCTATTAAATTTATTTTTTGTATATGACTAGAGAAGCATTTCTTCTGTTTAAAAGTAGCTAATTTAATTGTTCCCATACTCAAGTGATGTATATGATGGTCCCTCACTGGTACATATTGGTGTACGAGAGAAATACTAGTTAGATAGTTGGATTGATAATTGATGTGTTTGCAGAATGTGGTGGTTATTGATTTCTCTTTCTGAAAACTTAAACTAGCATAAAATATTGTAGTCGAATATGGGCTTAGTCAGTTTTCAATTAATCTCTTCAGTACCAAACTGATATTGATAGAGTGTTTCAAAATTATATAGTGTTGTTGTTTACTGGTGATGTCAGTTCAATAATATGTAATGTAAATTCAATATTAAAAGTAAACAACAATTGGTTTTTACGTGGTTCGAAAAGATCAGCTCATACATTCAAGGACCGATTGCTCAGTCAATCTACTAATTGAGATTTGCTCTTATTTACGGGTATAAGATATAAACATAGATACATACTTAACCTTTATGTATCCCACCGAACTGAGCGTTCCCCATAAGCTTACTGGTGATAGAAAATCTATGACTGCTTACGGGTGCAATCGACATATCCTCTTGCTTACAGGTACGAGATAACTAAGCTTTCAATAACTAACACTTCGTTGCCTACTTGCAAAACTTCTTCTTAAACTGTGAGGGTTTTTAGTAGAGGAGTTTTCAACTAAAAGATGAGTTGTCACAGATGACAAACTCAAGAATTCTAAGCTTGGGATATATAAAGTAGTATCCTAGACTTAAGGAAGTGTATGCTGAAACATTGAGTTGATAGATATATTTGAGCTCAAATATTTTCTAGATAACTCTGTAGACTTCCTTCTTCAAAATCGTTGTGTGATAGATTTTTGGACTTTGAGCTTTGAATGCTTGAGAATATTATAATGCAAAGCGTTTTGGTAATCTTCAATGTTAGATTCTACGTGTATTTATAGAGAGATGATGAATAGTATCATTGGATGGAGCACCGGTCATATTCATTCTATTTGTCCTTTGAATTCTTCTCATTTGAATCTTCGTATGTCGTTGTCATGGTCTGCATCATCATACACTGTAGCTCTGCAACTTTGAACAGTGGTTCTGGCATGTCAGAATCTTCTGCAGATACGCTACGACATATGGTGAGTCAAACACTCAAGCTTGAATATCTCCGTGTTTTCCAGTTGGGTTGACTCCCGTCTTTTATTAGTTTGAGAACCTGAATCAATATGACGCTTCAGCTTTGACGTAGATATAGCCAACTTTGACTTTTCATCGGTCAACTTTGACAACTTGTCACTGACTTTGACTATTGATCAATAACTTTGATTTCTGATAGCCAGCTTTGACTTATATCAACTTGGGTTGTCAACTGTTGGTATGATACTTAGTCATATCTATGACTTCTTTGCTTTCAAGAGCGTCGAGTCTCCAGTCTCCGATCTTGATTCAGTCTTTCAATATCAGTCTTCAGTCTTCGACTTCACTATTTAGTAGCTTTGTTCATCAGCTTTGTTGTACTTTCGTCTTTAGACTTCAGTTGGCCTAACTTTAATCTTCAGCTTTTAGTACACGATCTTCAGCAGTGTTCTCTCAGTTGCGATGGTACTGATACTCCTATCAGTATAACTGGTTTCAGTACTGTTCGAACTTTATCAGTTTTAGACATGTCCAAACTGGAAGTTCTTCTATTGGAACCTGTAAAAAAAAGTTAACTCCCTAACATGTGAGCAACAACAGCAGGGCAATAATCAGTAGATTTTGGAATCTAATCAAAACACACAACTAAGATATAATTTTTCCAACAATATAATTAGGGATGTAGTCACCTTTGGCCAATGGCCGGACACCCTCAATTTTTCGTTATTTTGGCAACTATGTTATGTTTTCCCCCATTAATATCGGAATAAATGAATCTTCCTTTTGCAAAAATCTCGTCTCGCTAAACATGAACAAAGAGATATATATATATATATATATAGAGAGAGAGAGAGAGAGTTAGGTTCAAATGAGAACCACTTTTGTTATGAAAATTGATGAATCCGTTGAGAAAGTTACTGAATTAAAAAATTCAAAAATTTTAACCCGGGTTCAAATCCCATGAGGGGCGAAAATTATAGTTTTTTGGAATCAGTAACTTTCTCAACGGATTCATCGATTTTCACAACGAATTCATCATTTTTTGGTTCTCACGATAAAAATGGTTCTCACGGTAAAAATGATAAAAAAATCATCGTTTTTTTTTTTTTGGAATTCAGTAACTTTCTCAACTGATTCATCAACTTTCATAACAAATTCATTTGTTTCTTAGTTTTTAGGATAAAAATGCTTCTCATTTGAACCTATACTATATATATATATATATATATGATATGGTTAATTTATACATTATTTGTAATCTCTAAACTATGAATTGTTGAATTTGTATAAATTTACTGTGAAAGTTGAGGAATTAAAAAAAATAGAATTTTCATCTTTCATAGGATTCGAACCAAGGTCTATGGGCTCATTTAGCAAGGTGATGAATCTATTGTGAATCTTAATGATCTAATTACTGAAAATGATTTCTAGTTTATATCGGTATATATAATGTCGATACATACCCAAAATATCTCAGTAGTAAAACCGTGCGAGATGTATGTCACAAACGAAAGCGATACATAAAAATTTAATTAAACCAATCGTAACAAGCAATTATATTCATTGAACCCCCAAACATTTTATGGGACTACTATCTACCCATCGTTTTATGTAGTTTCTACAATGGAATTTCAGTAATCCTTTTTAGATATATCACTATTTAATCATGTTATACATTACCTTGTGGATTTCGATAAAGTTATGAGGGGAAAAAACAATAAATTGGCAACTCGGTTTTAAAAATTTACTATATATCCTTATTTATAGATGATTAATTAATAGATCTATTCCCTAAAAAGTTAGTAGATTAGGCTGTAGCTCGTAGAATGATATATGAATACGACTATGATTTTGAAATGTTTTGAGTCTAGAAATATTTTATATTTACAAATGGAGTAATCTGCATAATTGATTAATTTGATTGGATTTTCGACCTATTGGGCTAGAAGCTAAAACAAGAGACTTTGGGCAATTGCAAACAAAGGGCAGTTAAGTAATTTAGTAAACCAAGGGCAAATATGTAATTTCATAAAAAGAACAAATATGAAAATATTTGTTCAATCTGTACGTCCCCGGTCGGTCCCCTAAAGCTATCATAAGTAACTCCTATCAAATGAGTTTCGACATCAAACCCATTTGCATATTCCCCAAACGGCAAAACCTTCGTCCTGCTCCGCCCCGTCCCACTCCCTTTCTCTCTCTACAAACACGCGCATATAATCAAATTTCAGAGAGAGAGAGAGAGAGGGAGGCCAGAAATTCGCCGTCCTCCTATGCGCCGATGACTCCGACTACGTGAAGAAAATGTACGGCGGGTACTACGGCGTGTTCGTGGGAATGCTCAAGGAGGAAGGCGAGAGCTGGGACGTTTTCCGGGTAGCGAAGGGCGATTTCCCGGCGGACGATCAGATCGGAGATTACGACGGCTTCGTCATCACCGGAAGCTGCAATGACGCCCACGGCAACGACCTCTGGATCTGCAAGCTCCTGATTCTGCTCAACAAGTTGGACGCCATGAAGAAGAAGGTCCTCGGTATTTGCTTCGGTCATCAGGTACTTTTTCGCTTTATCTATTTTTCCTTTTTTTGCAATTAATTTGTTGAGTGTGAATCGTGTTGATTTTGTTTGTTTCGATCGAGCCATTTCATTTGCGCTGCTCTGGTTCCGTGTTTGCATTCATCTACTGTGTTTTATATAACCGCTGAGAGTTAGGAGTATAAAACAAGAGGAAATATATACCATATAAATTTATCGTAAAAGTGTTTGAATAGTGTCTTGAAAGTGTCTGAATTCCAAAAAAAAAAAAAATTGGGATTCGAACTGAATTCATTAATTAAAGTGATCTTCAAGAATCAAACTTAAAAATATTCATATTTTATATTTTAAGATTGGTATTACTATAAAAAAGTAAATCCAAATGGACAATTTTCTTTTTATTCGGTTTTATGTCTGGCGAGTTTGGTGTGGCAGTTGTCTTTACCCGGTTTTCCAGCGTCACACGTTCCTTTTTGTATGTGTAAACTTACAGTTATTAATGCGTGGTTTTCCATCGCCCACCCCCTTTGCCCTGTTCAGTTTTAGTTTAGACCTATTTTATTTTTATTGTGAGTATGTGTTTCTTTTTGTTTTTCTTTTCTTTTTCAGTTGGCGTTTTCAAAATTTTCTCATTCTTTCACATATGTACTTTTAAGTTATTTTGTTCTATAGTAGAACCTCTATTAAGGAATATTTTGGGACTACGAAAAATATACGATGAAATGAGAGGTTATTCCTAAATAGAGTTGTAAGAAAAAAAATTTCTTCTTCTAATTTTAATATACATGAACAATACATAAATATTATAATTACTAAATACATGTATTGTATAATGTATTATATGCAAATACATGTACAATATTTAATTTATTTGACTTAGAATATGTAGAGTTAATCTCTTAAAGTAGATGCATGTAAGTACATGTAACTTTTGTTGGAATCATTATTATGTGTTCTTATAAATATTACACAATATACATATTTTAATATCATGTCAAATATTGTTTCATATAATGGCACCAAGAAGATGGTCATATGGACGATTTATTGAAGACCATGAGTTAAAAGATATAATTATGACAAAAAAAGATGAAGTCGTTATCATGAAGAATCTTAGAAATATTTTAAATCTGCATAAATTTATTATAATGATATATATATATATATATATATTATTTATTGTGATTTATTCCTAATGGAGGTGTATTTTTTTAGACCTTAAAAAATATGAATAGTGACAAATATGGAGTTAATATAAGTTCCCAAATTGGGACCATGAATTTTATGACAAAATAGGAGGTTATTCCTAAATAGAGTATTCCTTTAGAGAGGTTCTACTGTATATACTTATCCTAAAACTTGAGCCTATGTATCTTAATTATGTTAAAATTGTTATTTAACTTCACTTTAAATTAAATTAGGTACTAGGCATCTCAAAAGCAAGAGCTTAACTTTTTTTTTTCAATAAATAAATAAAATGGGAGTACTTTTCTACCGGTGCTCAATTAAGAAAAAGTACAAAGATTCACCTTTACAAATGAAATATAGGAACTAAGTTTATAATAGACATAAAATCATATATAAAAACCTTACTCAATATTTTTTCCGAGTATAATGGGTGACTTTTTGTATGTTGAGCGGAGGGGATTAGGTTAGTGGTATAATGAATGGGACACGAAGCTATAAAATAAAATAATTAAGATTAAGCTGAGACGTCAAAATCAGAAAGAAATTGTTTAAACATAAATAGAGGGGTGGGGGACAGAGATGACCTGGTCCGTCGGTGAAAGCAAGCTAACCCTGCCTCGCTCGAGCTAGATATCATGCTGAGAATGACACGTGTGCACTAATGTGTTAACAAATTCAATCAGCATTTTTCTTAGTGACAACAGGAAATTCACCATTAGGTATTAAGAATATGGTCTATGATAAATTTTGTTGTGCAATATCTACAACCATATGCAATGTCTATAATTAAATAGAAGAGTTAGACTATACACTAAGCGTCATGCGAGATCAGGTTGACCTAGAAGATATTATTAAAATTTGAATTCAAGTTCATCCACTCTATTCTTATGCTTGTACATAGTTCGAATAACATCTCTCTCTTCTTTATTCTTTATTAGTTTTTTCGCAATTTGAAATATTAAAAACAGTTGAGGTTTTTAAATTAGGAAATGCTTAGGACATTCATGATCAAAGAAGTTTTATAGAATGTGCAAGTGTAAGCATATTATACCCACTTCTTACATAATATTATTTTATTAATATTATCGTTAGGGGTATGTCTATCAGTTTGTAATTACTATCTCATGAGATGTATTTAATGAATTTAGAGAGCTCAATCTAGTTATAATAGAATAATAAACTACTTTGAGTTATGTATATTGGGGTGGGGGCCACAGTATATAGTAGGCTAATAACAACCACCAAGAAAGCTGTCGATCAAACTTTCTTTATATTAAGGAAATTGTTTCTTAAGCCCAATATATTGTCTGTTAAATTTAAAAATGATCAAGTAGCAAAGTTTCGTGGGGCCTATAATACGTGTATCTAATGCATTAACAAGTTCCAAATTGTGAATGTAGAAGGATCGGTCAAAATTGAGAAAAGTCATTTCCATTTACGGCTAGAATTAGCCCATGGGATTCTGAACATATGTTTTTGAAAAAGCCGTTACTGACTTCATATTATTTAAGGTTGTGACTTGTGAGTTATGGCATTTTATGTGAAAGCAATGGCCACAAGGAAACAAGGAATAGCTGACTAGACACCCTTTGTTTTCCACAACTAATATGCATGAAAAGAAAAGAAAAATGATCCAAGCATAAGGGTAACTACAATAAGCTCAACTTTTCAATTTTTAGATGGATTTCATAATGCTACATCATACTTTTAAAATCTACCAATTTTTATTTTACTTTTCTTAATAAACATAATTTCCAAATTTTAGTTAGATCCCACTAAAATACACACCATTTTAAGCACCAAACACTTTTTCTGCCGAAATTTTGAAAAAAAGGGTTTGAGTCTCTCTCTCCATTATTCATGTTGGCCACATGGGAGTGGGGGTGCTCGCTGCTATTATATAAGAGCATTATATAATCATCATTTAATTTTTGGAGGAAAGCATTTCAACTTTATGATAAATATCAAAGATACTTAACATTTGAATAATTTTTAACGTGAGAACTAAGAATCACGAAATTTCGCTATGAACAAAATGAATTCATTATAAAAGTTGATGAATCCGATGAGAAAGTTACTGAATCCAAAAATCCAACATTTTTCACACAGGTTCGAAACCCATGAGGGATGAGAATTCTAATTTTTTGGATTCAATAACTTTCCCGACGGATTCATTAACTTTCACAACGAATCATCATTTTTTGATTCTCACGTTCTCACGATAAAAATGGTTCTCACATTAACCTTCACCTATATATATGAGAGAATCAAAAAATGATGAATTCGCTGTGAAATTTGATGAATTTAACTAGAAAGTTAATGAGTCCAAAAAAATAGAATTTTAGCCTTATGGTATTCGAACCTAGGTGAAAATTTTGAATGTTGTGGATTTTAGTAACTCAACTTTACATCAAATTCATTTAGTTCTCACGTTCATATTTTAAATTGATTCTTATTTAAACATCTCTCTCTCTCTATATATATATATATCAACACAATCGAGTTTATTCATATTAACACACGAAGTCAAAATAGTAGGTAAATCAATGTCCACATATACCGCAGCTTTGCTGAACAGAAGAGTATTTTCTTTTATTATGTTTTAAGAGTGAATCGAAAGAGAAGAATGTAGCGGAAAATTATACAAATATGGTATTTATCCTAAACATGAAAACTCAGCTGTATTATCTTGCCTGTACAAGTGGACGGTTGCATTTAATATCTGCGTTCTCTTTGTTGTGGTCCAAGTTCAAGCAGTACAGCTGGATTTATTTGGGGCCACGCCACCTGCCTTGTTTTTACAGTATGATAATACTCATCGACAAAGCAACCAAGATAACTAAATAAATGTTTATGTTGCTATAAGAAAATTATATATAAATGTTTATGAGATCAAATTATGTTGTTTGGACTTTTGCTTAGGCACCCTAGTTATTTATTTTGCTAATATGCATAATGCGTCTCTAGGATATATCACACAGCCACGCAGGCACATAGCAAATATCCATAGTAGATATTTGTTATTGATATTTTGAATCTACTAGTATGTCATGATTATTCCAGTTCTTAATCTTATCTTGATAAAGACATGATTTTTAAGCGTGTAACTTACATATACCACAAAAACAGAAGGTCCAATTTGGACTTTTGGCTGGACAATTTCTTCCCCCTTTTAATACTGACTACATATATTGTTAATATTGCTACACTAACATGGAAAGGGCATTAATTTGCATTTGCTTTGATAAACTGTTCTCTAAGACATCTGTAGCTCGTTAAAATTCATACTCACGTTGGGATTTTCGTCTATTGCTTACATGGTGGTGTGTATCAGTGTATGTGTGTGTGAATTAACAAGATTCTTTGGAAAGTATGAACAAATAGAAGAAACAACGACGTAGTTAACATTTAGGAAATGAACGATATTGAGTATATTAGGTAGCTCTAAACTCTTTCCAGACAAATTCGTGGATGAGAACAATTTGTCCAGTTAGTTAAGGCCATTAGGTCCACGTCAGTTGCTGCACTACTTCATGTTTCCATGTTGGGATAAACCTATGACCACCAACTAGTGCTCTGCAGGAAATTGATTTTTTTGGACTATTTATCACTCACAAGTTAGATAATTACCCAACTAGTGCTCTGACAGGAAATTGATTTTTTTGGACTATTTATCACTCACAAGTTAGATAATTAACACTTACTAAGAACTAGTGCTCTGACAGGAAATTGATGTTGTTTGGACTATATTCAGAAATATCAGTAACAGAGTCGATTGTGATGTCTTTTCAGTAGCTTTTGCTAAAGCTAAAACATTGAAATTCATGATACGATCATGAGAAAACGAGTAGGTGGAGTGTGTTGTTGATCTGCCACATCTTCTTTTTGGGATTAGATGTAGTGCTCCTTGATTTTTATTATTTCATATAATGGAGCTGTGATCTTGTTTCTTCACTAATCGTTGACTTCACGGCATGCCCATTGTTTTTCCAAACGCAAATGATGTCCAAAGTCATGTCATTTTGTCGGTTATATATATGAGTCATCTCCTTTCACACAATGAATGTTACGTCACTCGAAACAGAAGATAATGTCTGAAAAGGAAGTAATTTGTTCATAAATGGCAATATTAGTTGTATATGGTTGTTGTAGTGGGCTGACAAGGATGTCCAATTCCACAAACCATGCAAATCCTTTTGTTGTTCTTTAGCAGCTGTTTAAAGTGATGGGGTGTGTGTGTGTGTAGCACCGAGAATAGTTAAGGAAACAGAATCCTAATTAAATGTGGAGGGGTTTGACACATAGTTTTGTAAGTGAAAAGGGTGTTTTGATGTGTAATTAGATACTGGGGCGAGCTCTTGGAGGAAAGATTGGAAGAGCTGGAGGCGGATGGGACATTGGAATAACTCAAGTTCAACTTTATCCATCAAAGATATTCACTTCTCTCAATATACCTACTTCACTCTCCATCATTGAATGCCATAGGGATGAGGTTTGATTCTTGATTTCTTCAACTTGATTTCTGAATCCTCATATTGATGTGTTGGTTCTAACTGAAATGAGTTAGGTGTGGGCGCTTCCGCCGGAGGCAGAGGTGCTAGCATGGTCGGAGAGGACCGGAGTTGAGATGTTTAGGTGTGGAGATCACATTATGGGCATCCAAGGCCATCCCGAATACACAAAAGACATCCTGTTGCACCTAATTGACCGCCTCTCCGACCGCCAACTCATTGAGGTACTAATCAATATTTGCTTTGGATGATAGGTTAGATTGATAATAGGATATTTGAATGGTTATGTGATTAAACATTTTCTTCACTCCATAAAAATATATTGCAAATCAGCCTATATTAAATTTTCTATTTATCGACCAAAGTAAATACTCTGTTACTATAAAAAAAGCATCGTGAGTTCTAAACGGTGTTCGTGTATGTTCTTATCATGATAGGAGTCCCTTGCCGAAGAGGGTAAGACGAGGTTGGAGACGTCCGAGCCAGACAGGGACGCGTGGTGGAAACTGTGCACGAGCTTTCTGAAAGGGAGATTGTGATGGAAGAGCTTCAATACAAATTACAAGGATGTAAATATAGATAAAGTTGTTTGGCTGTCTCTAGAGAAATGTCAACACCGTTGAATTAATGTAATCAAACATGATGAGTCTTGACTCTTGATTATAATGCATTGAAGTTGGACGTTGTCAATTTTTACTAATGTAGTTGTTTTAAGTTTCATGACCAATATTTGACTCTTTCTTCTCATTCTTTGCAACTTCACTTACATGTGTAAGTGTGTTTGACCACAAAATGTTTAGGCAAGAAACCGATGGATAATCCAAGGGCCACTTTCAAATATGGGGACAACAATTAGGTTCTCTCTGTTTAATTACTAAATATTTGTTTTTGTTATCCGCGATATACAGCTGCCAGCCTGCCACCTTCTTCGCGTGTTAATTGAATTCAACGTTTTATTGCCATAGGCATAGTAATATATATTATCTGCCACCGCAAGATTTAGAGATGTGCTAAAAAAAATTAGTAACAACTGTTGGACAAGTTTGTAGCAATCCCCAATTATTTCAAACTATGCAATTAGAGTCGTTTTCTGAATTTTTTTATGCTTGAACTAAACAAATGACACTTATTGGAAAACTAATGCCATTCTATCATTTAAAAAAATTAAAAATTTGCCCAGCATCGCCCTAAATCTGTAACTGGTTTCAGATTAAAATACTGTTTTTTGTCTTTTTTGGCATCATATCCTATTTTCAATCATTTTAAAAATTGTTCATATAGAAAATGTGACTACAGACTACTCAACCAATCTTGTAAATAGCATTTATTCGCAAATACTAAGGATGCCAAAGAAATTAACAGCAAACACTCAATTGAAAAAGATTGTCGCAGATATGACTTGAGTCTATATTTAAAAATTGAAGTGAACTTTACATTTTAAGTCATTGTATCTTCTTCATAATACTACCTTCTTGACTTAGATAACCACAAAATCAAAGAAAAAGTAAACGAGTGTCATCAATCATTTAGAAGTGGATATGAACTATTTTAAACATCCGCAGTTTATTAAAGCAAGTGTCTCTCATTCTATTTCGAATCTTGTAACTGTGAATGGTAATTGTTGTTAGGGCGAAATTCTTGCATACATGCATTATCTCCAATTTTTTATGTTTTATTTTTGTCTAAATGCAAAAGATACCATATGGGATATGGTTACAAAAATTAAAATGAAATAAAGACCATGTAGGTGTAGCAACTACTTACCATGCATCTTTGCGTATACATTACATTTTTTAGTTGCGTGAAGAAAATGATAGGGATTGATATCTAAACCTTTATCTTAGATAGAGAAGGTCTCACTGCTCAGATATTCACAAAGAACATTAATTTTGTTATATATATATATATATATATATATATATATATATATATATATATAGGGTTTGGTTATTGTGAGAAAGTTCCAATGTTTAAAATAGAATAAGACATCTTTCATATTTGTGTAGACAATCGATTAATATATTATGAATGTTAGTTTAGCATATTCATCCATTCGTTAATGAATCCAAAACATATTAGTTTACATATTTCATTAAACGTAGACATGAAAATTCTAGTTTTTTAATCGACTTAACACGAAATACAAAATGTAGCACACCAAAAATTAAATCTCAACCATTGGTCCAAATGAATCAAAGGCATGATTCATTCCTATTTCCTACCAAATTATCCATTCCTACCGATCCATCTCCTATATATATATATATATATTGATGCTTATTTTATGTTGATATTTTTTTATAGATTATATTACTATTCTTTATGACAATCGCGGATCATATAAAAATTAATAATCAATATTGATTTTAATTATCATAGGAAGATTTTTTTTTAAATCCTTCTCCTTATCATGATATTGATGAGGAAAAATACACCATTTTAGTCTAATAAATAAACTTTATGATAATTTGTAGCCTAATACATTAATCAAGCTAATGAATTGAATTTAATGATAATTTTAGCTCGTAAGTGATTTTCGACGTTGAAAAAAAGCAGTTCAATTAACACCGGTTTGCGGTAAAATTTTAATTTTTTGGTTTCGGTTAACATGTAGCCTTTTCTATTTTAATAATTATTTTAATTTTTATAAATCTATAAAAATAATTACTAATATTAATTAAATTTAAACCCTATTACTCTAATGTAAATCATTTCCAAATTATCATTGCACATGATGTTTGTTTTCATATGTTATTTTATTGGATGGATTTTTATGGACATTAAAATTTGATGTCAATTGTGCTCCCAATGCCAAATATCACTTATATGTTAAATTTGTCATAAAGTTCAATTATGTAGACTTAATTGATGAATTATTGATTTATTAAACTAAAACTATAGCATGATTGATTTATTAGGTTAAAATTATATGTTATCCCGGTAGATAAATTGAGAAGTAAAGGCATGGGACAAGAGCAGACCTAGTCTCCGGAACACACTTAAATATAAGATATAATGAATGTGAAAACTGCGGAATCGGTAGCGGCGATGAAAATGTTCCATTAATAGCTTGCTCGACACTTTGTTCTTGTAAATAACGGCATGAATATCAACTACCAGTAGAAAAGCGTCGAATTAATAGTTGGCAAATATGTTAGATTAGACTCTAAAAATAATAAAGATCAATGTAGTTTTTGTTCAAATCCAATCAACAGGCAGGACTAATTAATTTCCAATTATGTAAACTACAAGTTCGAGTAAATCATGCCAATCTCTGACATAAATATATATATGATTAAAAATTGCTGTTAATTAATATTATAAATTTAATGATTTTGACTATGTTCACCTACTTAACAAAATGTTGTAACTATCATAAGTATACTATGAAAAAATTCACTTGAGTTACTTTGAATTTTATAATATGGCACCATATGTTTAGTTTGTATCCATAAGCTGTAGAGAAGCCAAAGCAGAAGCAAGTGAATGCAGATGAAAAATCCATTTTGAGCAAGTATAGCATCATGTACCAAAACACCTATTTATTTTCACATGTCCTTAAAACACATGAAACGGCGACAGTCCTTACATCACCAGCTTCATACATCTAATTTTAGGAACATTTCTAGATCAATTTCCATGTATTTAGGAAGCCATCATAGAGCCCGAGTTTCTGCGGCAAGCAACCAACATATCCATGTAGAACTGGCACTTGCTGATGTCACTTCCAGAGCTATTTAGGCACTGCACATAAACCAGCCCAAAAGTTTCCTCTCAAATTCAGTAGCAAAATATTAGATGTGCAATATTCAGGATTAGCATAATCGTGTTACAAGATATGATGACATTGTACCACTTCTCTACTCTTTTAAGATCAACGCCTTGCACTATGACAACAAATTCCAGAATTGTTCCGTTAATACACACTTAGCAGAAGAGAACTAATAAGTGGATAAATTTCTTTTAAGATTCACATACTAATGGACCTAAAAATGTTATGCGTTTCACGAAAAGAAACAATTGTGAGAACTGAGAAGAAACTTATGCTTACATCCTGGAAAGCCTTGGTTTGCACATTGCAAGCATCAGATCCCCCCATGAAGGGTGCAGAAGGTGTAGGAGCAACAGCTTCAGATACAACTGCTTCATGTTGAATTGTTCGTGGACCCATAACAGCATCTACTGCCCTGTGTGCAACAGCACTTCCAGTACCAAAAGCCGCACCTGAAGAAGAAACGAGGGCAAATCTGAGAGCAGAAAAAGACAGATGCATTTGAAATCTCTTCCCGAAGGTATGATAATGAAATATCATATATTACAAGTTCGAAGTGTCCGTATACCTTGAACTATGGTTGAACCAATGGCTCCAAGCATAGATCCACCAGAGCCACTTTGAACAGGAGCTGGAGGAGGAGCTTGATGAACTGTTTAAAAGATAGTATAGAAGATAAGCTGGGATATTATGTTCACACTAGATGCTGAAGTACACATTGTACTTAATCAGCAGAAAGAGAATAGGAAGAGTCCAGAATCAGAAATTGAAAAAAGAACTGGATTCTCCCCATAGACATATATTTAATATATGCATAATTAGGCACCTGGCTGGGGTGGGTTACGTGCTGGAGCTGCACGAGGAGCTGGGCGGGCAGATCTTCCTATCAATTCATCAATCCATATCAGCATCAAATCAGATATAAGTTATAACTATAAGTAGCCAGACAACATTAGACGGCACCAATCTAACTGTATACCATTGAACCTTGTAGATATATACCACATGATAGATGGCAGCACTCAATAAAAATAGCAATGGGGGTATTATTAAGTACAAAAAGCTCAGCAATGGTTGGCAGCATGATCAGACGATTCAGATCTATGCCTTTACATAGCTGAGAGCATAGGCTGAGCTAGTGGGGGTTTTGTTTTTTTGTTATCGTCACATTTTCAATATTTTGAGCGACGATCCAAAAGCCATCCCCAAATTAATTTATCAAAATCTCAAACTCAGAAATTCATAAATCTAGCCCCCATAAATAATTCTAGCTCCGCCCTTGTCCGAGAGGATATTAACCAAAAACACGAGAATGACATGAAAGATCAATCTCTCGAATGAAACTTCAAGCACTAACAACATTCCAGGTCGACAGGGTTAGATCTGCAGGGTCTACAAGCAAAAATGAAAAATACATATATCTAAAGCAGTTATAAACAATTAAATTCAGCAACACAAGGTTGAACATTCATCTTATTAAGGCAAATAAGTCCTATGCAAACCAGAAGCCCCTTGCAACCAAGCTCAAATAAAAGTTTAACAAAAACACATAAACAAGTCATGTACTATCAAATTCACCATAATTATACCCTACTAATCACATTCTCCCTAGTAAATAGACCAAAGATGGGTTTGCAACATATTGCCACCGGTGACTTATACTATAATAGAAAAAATGTGCACCGTTTCCTGGGAGAAAGAGCATAACTAATGCCAACAACAGCTAGCCAGTATAATAATCATAATCGCACAAAGATATGTTTTTTATAAATAAGTAGATATGTTTAGGGAAAAAATATAAAGTTGATGTTTCCAAAAAAAAGAAAATGAACATTTTCAATGGACGAACCAAAATGGAATTAAATACACGAATTTAATGGACAGGTGGAGTATATAATTATTATACCACATAAACTCATATACATCCATTTGTATGGTACGGACGGATAAAAGTAGTATTTATTCTTAACAAAAATATCATTTATATTGAAAAAAGTATCATTTATTTTTTACACTATAATTTGAAAGCATCATTTATATTGAAGAAAAATATCAATTGTAATAAAAAAGTATCATTGATTGTCCGTATAGAAGACCACATCTCATTATATTAATTATGCATACATTTGAAATATATATATGCGCTTTTTTCTTTTTATAAGAAACACATATATATTAGTTGACTATGGTAAATTCAGTATATATATATTTTTTGGGTCAATTAAATACATAAATTTAAAGGTTGTGTCACGGTAGACTCGAACCCGACATCTTTAACATCGGATATTAACCACTCTACCACTAAACTAATACATGCACACATTATTTTTTATAAGCTTTTATGTTTCATTAATCTCATAAGAAATTTGGTGGGCAAATTGGAACGAAACCCTAATATTTTTTATTTTTCAATACGGGAAATTTATAGTTACTAAGCAATAGATAAATCGGATTTTCTGTTGGAGGGCAAATTGGAACGAAATCCTAGTAATTTTTTTATTTTGGAATACGGAAACCTACAGTAACTATAATTCGGTGTGCACTGGGTAAACTATACATTCTTATTAGATGGCAAATTGGAACGAAATCCTTGTATTTTTTTTCTTAATACGGAAAACCTACAGTCGTTATCCTTCGGTATGCATTTGGTAAATCCTACATTCTTGTGTAATAGCATGCAAACTACACATGATGAGTAAACCACACTTGAGATACTAAATTCATACATATAGAGGTGATCGTATAATTCAAACATGTGATCTTTTGATCATATGGACCTACTTTACCATTAAATCATTCCAATTGGACGAAACCCCGGCATTTTGATCTTTACAAAGAAGAGGATACCGTTAAACTTTAGCACTCATGGTACTATTATTATTGAATTTAATACTATACAGTATAAATAAAGCTTGTTTGGTTGGCAAGGACATTGTTTGAGAAAATAATCTAATTCTTTGTTCTATATATTGTTTGAATTTTATGGAACAAAAAAAGTATTAAAAACCACTAATACAAATGAAATAGTGCAATTTCCTTAGATTCTGATTATCTAGCTCAAACAGTGTATTCTGACTACTTTATACGTGCTAACTTAGTACTATAGTAGTGGGGGTACTAATGTATGACTTTTGACAAATTTATTATTAAAAAAGAGTTTCATGCCTAATTACATACTAGTGTTACACCATTGCATACAAAGAAACGAAACAAAAATTGTGGTAATGGCATTTATCCCTTTTATATTATATGACATTATTATAAATAAGATGAATCATCAAAAACTGAAAAATATCAATACTTTTGGGTTATCCTAATAAATTGATCAATGAGAATATATATATATATATATATATATATATATATATATATATATGGGTAAGTTATGGTGAGAAGGACATCTTTCATATTTGTGTAGCACAATCAGAATTACTATGTTGCACATCTTAGTTTAGCATACATTTCATCAATTCACAGCACATATGCTAAATCTATTAATTTAACACATCTTTCATTGCAGTGTAGCACAAAAAAAGTTCTAATGCTGCACAGTAATCCGTGTAGCACACAAAACATAAAACTATAGCACAACCGAAATTAAATCTCAACTATTGATCCAGCAAATCAAAGACCCAGATTCATTTTCTACCAAATTATCGTTTCCTACCTGAACCAATATATATATATATAGGGGATGGTTACTGTGAAAATTGAAATAAATGTAGGAAATAAGAATAGATATGTAAGTCTAGTATATCTTTTATATTTGTGTAGCACAATCAGAATTATTATGTTACACATGTTAGTTTAACACATATTTCATCTCTTCGTAGTACATATGCTAAATATATTAGTTTAACACATCTTTCATTGCAGCGTAACACAACTAAAATTAAATCTCAACCATTGATCCAGCGAATCAAATGCACAAATTCATTATCATTTTCTACCAAATTATCCATTCCTACCTTATCCATCTCCTATATATATATTTTTATTTTTATTTTCAGGAATCTCAATATATAACGCTATGTTTCCGAAAATTTAATGCGTAATTCTTTTTTTTTGTAGGATACGTAATGCGTAAATTCTGAAGTGTTGATAAATTAATACTCGCGAATTACTAACGGATAATAGTCCCATACAGGCATTGTTTATATAATAAATTGCAACAAGGATGCTCGGTACCAAACGGATGTTATAAGAAGTTCATATACGTAAGATTAATTATAGGACATCTTGATCTCTGCAATTCCATATTTTATTTTCTGCAAGGCATTATCGTTCTCATCGGTTGACCATATTCCTATAATATACGCGATATTTCCTTAATACATGATACACAGTAACACCGTAAACTCATTCACATAAATGACAAAAACCTGATAATTATACGATAAAATTTCTTTAGCCCTAATGCACTTAGATAATCAGGTTTCACTTATCAAAAAGTACTTCTACTCTAGACCGACTGCTCTATAAATCTTTCAGACTAAAGTTTGAAGAGAGCATTTTCATAAAGTACCAGGAGCTTGGCAAATATTTCAAAAGTAGAGCATACAAAGCTAAAATATCACAATGAAGAACAAGAGCACCCATCTTCATCAACATGTTTAAAAGTTCTCTTTATTTCCCAATGATCACCATGAGAAATGGTAATAACAGATTGATAAGAGGCCAAGGTATGTAGACCACCACTTTAAATGGTGTAACAACATTCAATGATAGGAATCCTTATAGACATTCCCATAAAAATAGTTTCAAATGAGTGGATGCTGCAGTAAGTGCAGGGCACCGCATTTAGGAGCTCATCATAGAACCTGAGTTTCTACGGCATTCAGCCAGCATGTCCATGTAGAACTGGCACTTGGTGATGTCACTTCCATAGCTGTTTAGGCACTGCAGAAAAATTGGCACAAGAGCTCTTCAAATTTAGAAGCAGGGTAGACAAGGCATTCTATAAAAAGGCAATGATAGAGTCCCAGGGCAAGAGGGTCAGTAAGACATGATAAAATGACGATAAGTTCAAGTGTTGCCCATAAGATTACAATTATCTGATCGAGCACCCTACTGAGAAAATAAAGGAATAATGATCGAGCACCCTATGCTAAGAAATTCCTTAAGAATTGACGTATTTACAACCTAAAGAGGAATGATGATTAGTTTTCAACTGAACATTGGAAGAGATTTGCATAAGAACAAATGACAAAGACATGTACTTACATCCTGGAATGCCTTAGAGTGCACACCACAGGCTTCAGCTCCACCCATGCTGGGTATCGGAGCTGACGCAGCTTCAGATGCAACTGTTTCGTGTTGGATTGTCCGTGGACCCACAACCGCATCAACAGCCCTATGTGCCACTGCACTTCCAGTAGCAAATGCCATCCCTACAGAAACATGAGGGAAATCAGCGAGACTATAGCTAATATGCATCCAATACATATTGCGTCGCATACAATTATATAAATTTAATAGTTCATATTCCATACAGAATCCCCATACCTTGAGCTATGGTTGAACCAATGCTTCCGAGCATGGATCCACCAGAGCCACCTTGGACTGGAGCTGGAGGAGGAGCACTGTTCACTAAACAAAGGCATAGAAGAAAGCATTAGCTAGGAAATACATGTAAGCCTATCGGGGCATGATTTGAGAACAAGCAAAAGAGGAAGGCAATGAAAAGTTTTAAAAAATGAGAATAAAGAGGCACTTGTTAAGAGAGATTTATAAACCCAGTTATAATTACAATGTTGTAGAATATATATGGAGTCTATGGTACCTTTTTGAGGAGGTGGGCTACGTGCAGCTGGATGCGGGGCTGAGCGGGAAGACCTTCCTGTAAATTCAGTCCAGCAAGTGATGAGACAATTATCATAAGAAGTATACAGGCAGAACTAGATTGTAGAGTAGTCTTGCTGGAAAAACGTAATAAGCATAAAAGGGGTTGAACAACAGCAATCCACCTTGAACGAATGAATTAATCATTTAGGGTTAATCTATCCTCAAATAAAGGGTATGACCAACCTATTTAACAAGAGAACACCCAAAGAAGGAACTGATACTATCAAATTCACATGTTTATCCTACTAAATCTCATCTACCCTAAGATTTAAGCTTGCAACAAACTGGACATCCATGTAAGAAAAAATTCGCAACATTCCCTGGCAAAAAAAAGCTCAATAAATCGCAGACCTAAATGCACGGTACTGGAATCAATAAGAAAGCAGCGAATCTAGATTCCATCAAATCCAGCACGACAAAATCAATATAGACCGGACAAATTATCGTCGAACAATATGAAAATAACGCCCAGAAAAGTGAGAAACTTACCACCGGAGCTACGGCGAGCCATTTTGCTTCTGTTTTCTTGGAATCGGTTGGATGAAAAGCCTAGGACGGACAGAATCGACAGAAAATACGAGGTTGTGTTTTGGAATTGGAGCTCCAACCTTCCAACAAATTACAACTTAAATTGGGGGCGTTTTCGGTAAAGAAATCCTCTGTATCCAGGTCTATGTAGACCTGATACGTGTCAACTGTGAGACGCATAGAGCTATGTTGAGGAATATTTTATATCATAAACTAGTGTAAAATCCGTCGAGTTTTGACGGGAAATCATTTTCGTTATAAATTATAAATTTTAAAAATAATTTTATATTTTTTTCCCGATGTGATAGCATTTCAACAACTCATCGGAAGAAGTTTTTAAAATAAAATAAAATTATAATAAAAAATAAGTTAAGGTGGATTTTCTTCGATTTTTTCCACTTATATATTTTAATGGTTAATCTATATGCTCGTACTACAAAACAAATATGACTAAAAAAAATTATTACTCGTTCTCATTTTAATAATAAATAGTATAAATAATAAAAATTTAGAAAATAAAAAAATTCCTCTTGCACATATTGATTAATTTTTAGACTTGTTTAGAATTTAGACACTCATATATTTCCTAAATCGAATTAAAAAGTGGTTTTACTATTAGTTTTCATCTCAAACTCGTATATTAATACCCATTAATTAGTTTAGCATATAAATATAATTTTATTTATGTTTTCAATTCATGAAGTCTCGTGAAAAAAATTGTGCATAATTCCAAATAAAAATGAATGAGAAGTAATTATGCACAATTCCAAATATATAAATACAAACAGATGCTTTTTTTTAAATCATTAGTAATTATGAACAATCAATCTATATATATATATATATATATAAATAACATATTTAATATTAACATAAATCAATCAATCAATATATTAAATGAATAAGATGTCAAATAAAGAAACTTGTGGAATTTTAGAAAAATAAGAATGAAAAATCATGAAAATACCGTATAGGATTCAAGATGAATTTGGATATATATATATATATATATATATATATATATATATGCTCGTACTCCCAGCAAACCTAATTAAAAAGTAATTTTACTACTCGTTTTTATTTTAAACTCATATAGTTTTATAAGGCGTTACAATAATTGATTATTTGTCTCAAAAAAACTTGAATATTAATTAAAATAGTATAAATAACAAAAGTTTAGAAAATAAAAAAAAAGTTCCCTTTGACATGTTGATTAATGTTTGATTTGTTTAAAATTTATACTCGTATTTGTCCTAAATTGAATTATAAAGTGATTTTACTATCAGTTTTTATCTCAAACTCGTATATTAATGTCATCTAATTAGTAAAACATATAAATGTCTATTTTAATTTTTCAATTGATAAAGTCTCATGAAAAAATGATGTATGATTCCAAATTTTTTTTAAAAATGAATGAGAAGTAATTATGGAAATTCCATACTCTTTAATTAAGAAAATACTAAGATATATGTAATAAATAAAAATTAGAATATAAGAATTTAGAAAGTACAAAATTAATATCCAAAATAAATAAGAATAACAAATATTGGAGATGCCACATAGACGCACGAATTAAGGTGTTGCCTTTGATATGCAATCGCATTATTTAGAATGTGTATACTCGTACTCGTCTCAAGTTCGATTAAAAAATGATTTTACTACAAGTTCTTGTCTCAAAACAGTATATTAATTTCGCCAATTAACTGAACTCGTTCAATTTTATGAATATAAGTTATTACAGTAATTGATTACTCATCTAAGATGTAAATATTTGTACATATCTCAAATCCAATTAGAAAGTGATTTTGTTACATGTTCCCGTCCCGAACTCATAATACCCACTGATCACTCAAACATGTTAATACAATTTTATTTAGATATTCAATCTATGAAATCTAGTGGAAAAATGATGTTGGCAATTTAAAAAAAATAGTGAAAATAAATATGAAAATTTGATACTCTTAATTAAAGAAATTTTCATAATATTAAAATATATACGATTAGAATATATGAATTAAAAATACAATAAATGAGTATTTAAGTTAAATAAAAATAGAGTTTAAATATTAAGCTTGCAAATAGAATTCAGACTATCGAAATATGATAGTTGGTTTTTTAATAATCTTACGAAGTTTAAATATTAATCTTGCAAGCTTTATCTTAAAAAATAAATATTAAACCTAGAAATATTTTAGTGGAAGTAGAAGAAAAAATAAATAATTTGATAGGACACATTAGATGATAATTAACAATACAACTATTTAAATTAAATTGAAATTAAGATTTCCTTATAAGATTATAAACTAAAAATTAAATAAAAGTAATAGATATATAAATACAAATCTACAAATAGATTAATTTTTTGAAAATCATTAATAATCATGAACAATATATATATATATATATATATGGATGTGTTATAATACAAACTCCCTTAAAACAAGAAATAAGAATTCATCTTGATCATCCATTTGCCATTAATCAATGGTTCAAGATTAAGTTATCACATTCCCTATAATTAAGGGACGGTTATTTTCGTAATATTATGTAATTACCATTATACCCTAATTTGATTTAATCACAACCACACATCTTCGAAAATCAATGGTTCAAATTTGTTCTCATTTCTTATTTTTGAATGTGTTTTTATTTGAACTCAATCATATATATATATATGTGTGTGTGTGTGTGTGTGTATTTATAATAACATATTTAATATTAATATAAATCAATTAATCAATGTATTAAATACTAAGTGTTCAAATAAGGAAACTTGTGGAATTTTAGAAAAATAAGAATGAAAAATTATGAAAATACCACATAGGATTCTAGATGAATATGATGTCTCCAGTATGTAATAGATTTATATATTAATAGATTATTACTCGTTCTCATTTTAAACTCATATAGTTTTATATGTTGTTATAATTATTGGTTATTTTTCTTAATAAAAATTTGGATATTAACTAAGCATTAATAATAAATATTATAAATAATAATTATTTAGAAAATAAAAAAAATTCTTCTTGCACATATTGATTAATTTTTAGTCTTGTTTATAATTTAGATACTCACATATTTCCTAAATCGGATTAAAAGTGATTTTACTTTTGGTTTTCATCTCAAACTCGTATATTAATACCCACTAATTGGTTTAGCATATAAATGTAATTTTATTTAGGTTTTCAATTCCTGAAGTTTCATGAAAAAATTGTGCATAATTCCAAATAAAAAATGAATGAGAAGTAATTATACACAATTACAAATATATAAATAAAAATAGTTTTTTTTTGGAAATCATTAATAATAATGAACAATCAATCAATATATATATATATATATATATATATATATGTGTACGTATTTATAATAACATATTTAATACTAACATAAATCAATTAATCAATGTATTAAATGCTAAGTGGTCAAATAAGGAAACTTGTGAATTTTAGAAAAATAAGAATGAAAATTCATGAAAATACCACATAGGATTCTAGATGAATATGGTGTCTCCAATATGTAATAAATTTATATATTAATAGATGTCCTTCTTTATTTTTTTTTTTAAGATTAATTGCTCTAAAACTATAAATTTTGATACAATTTTGATTTATTACATGAACTTTAAGATTTAAAAGATAATACAAGTTTGTTTTAGTTTTTTAATTTTTCCACGTATTCTAATTCTAGATAAATCAAAGCTGAGCTGGACATTTTGTGTGACATGTAAAAAGATAACTATCAATTCTTAAATTTTTTTAAAAAAACAAAAACAAGAAAAACTCTATCTCATCTATTCCCTTCTCTCTCTCTCTTTCCTGAAATGGACCAACAAACCAATAAATCTGAAAAAACAATAATTGAGCCCCAAATCAAACAAATAAACCAACAACCATCAACAAATTTAGCCGAATTCAAAGAAAAAGACATCAACAAAAAACCCTCAACAAATTCTGTGTGGCGCTACTACTGTAGGCCAGAAGTAGAGAGATACGAGGGAGATATAAGGCGACGGCCTGGGAGCTATGTTTCTGTTGTCGTCGGAGAAGAGACGACATCGAAGGCATGGTTGAGCTGTTTTTACGGCGATAACCTGTCGACAGAATTGAAGAGAGAGATAAATGGAGATAGTCGGATGAAGGAGCCGCGATTGCAAAGTTTGGTAGAGAGATGAGAGAATCTATTGAAGAAGACGACTTGTTGCAGGTCGGCGTTGAGCTTTGATCTTGAATACTCGAGAACTCAAATCTGCAGCGTTTCAAAAATATTCAAATGTTGGATTCTGCACATATATATAGAGAAGAATAAGAATAGTGTCGTTGGAGAGACAACCATTCAAATCATTCTATTTGTCTTGGTTTTCTTCCCGTAGAGAATCCTCGTACGTATCTTGACAAGGTTGCATCATCATATATTGTAACTCTACAACTCTGAAAGATGTGGTATAACAAGTCAGGATCTTCTGCAAATGCGCTACAACACGTGCCGAGTCAAACACTCAAGGCTAAAATCCTTCCGTGTTTCTTCAATTGAGTTGACTCCGTGTTTTGTCAGCTTTGACTTCAGGTTGGACCAGTCGAGACTATATCTCCTTATCATCAGCAGTTTGGACTCCGTGTTTCGTCAGTTTATAACTCTTGAGTCAGTATGATGCTTCAGTCATATGTAGAAACTGATAGTCAGTTTGACTATCGATAAGCAACTTGGACTCATCGATATTAGCTTTGACTCCTGGCAATCAGCTTTAACTTCTGGTACACAACTTTGACTGCTGGTATCCAACTTTGACTTCCGCAAAGACAGTCAGTTGTCGGATATGACACTTAGTCATATCTCGACTCCTACTCGTCCTTCAACGCTGAATCTTCAGGCTTCGATCTTCCGACGTCAGTCTTGGACTTCACTCCAACAGCTCTGATTAGAGGTCTCAAAATAGGCATGTTGGGTCGGCCTATCCGACCCATCCAAGACTCAGTACTATCTGAGTTGGTACCAAGCACACAAAGATCTTGTCGGATCCAAAATTTAAGAGCTCACCAACCTCATTCGGGCCATCAGGCTAAGCCCGCCCGTAAGGTAATAAGACATTTATATGCTTATGCAATATTATATATGATACTTGAAGAAACTTTTTAATACACTTGTATGCGTCTTATTAGGTACTATAATATATCACATAGATTACGTAACAAGACACTTATAAGCATCTTATAAGATTTATACCTAATAAAACATTTATATACCTAATAAGACACTTATATAAGCGTCTTAATATGTATTATATGAACAATCACCGGATGAGTTTGTTAGCCCGAAAACCCTGGGCTTTTTAGTCCTAAAGCCCGATGGGCCCATCAGACTATGTGGCGGACTTTTTAGGCCCGATTTTTTAGAGTCACTATTTTACGAGCCCAATCCAACCCCAATTCCGGGTAACCCGAGCCGTCGCACCTAGTCGGGCCAATTTTGTTGGCTCTAGCTTTGATATTCAACATCGCTTGTACGTTCAGTCTTCAGACATCAGTTGGCATTCCGTCAGTCTTTAGTACGCGATCCTTCAGTTGAGCTGTTTATCGGTGCGCTAATACTAATACTCATATCAGTATGATTGACTCAATACTGTTTGAACTCCTTCAGGTTTGAGTCTGTCCAAGTTGGTAGTTCCGCTGCTGAAACCTATAATATAAACACCTAACTCGCAAACAAGTCAGTAGCATAAGTTACTTCAACAAAACAATCATTAGAGGTTTTAGGATCTAAGCAAAATAGACAGTTAAGATATATTAATTCCTGATACTCAAGAATTTCCCAGTATTTCCAATACTTAGGAAATTTTCCAACACTACACGTCAGCAATATAAGCCTATCCAACTATGCTTCAATTTCTCATAAATTATAACGCATGGGCAAAATTAGAAAGTTTTATGTGTTATCTTAAAATTTTAAAATTAATATGATAAACCAAAATTGTACTAAAATTTGTAAGTTTAGCCTCAATTAATCATTTTTTAAAATTATCATAAACCTCATATTTCTATTATACATTCCATATCAAATTCAATCACATATATACTGAAAGCACCTTTCGAATCTTTAACTATTGAGTTTTATCATTTTAGTAAGTCTTCAAATTTTTATATTTAATATCGTCAAAACTTACGTCACTCAATATCATTCAAATAAATACGGGATCAATCCTAATCAGAAATCTGATATAAATTTTACTTCTTTCAATATTATTCAATACTATAATTTATTATTTCGTATACGACTTTCTTTTTAAGGAAAGGGCTTCCATTAAAAACGTAAATCATTGTGTATCATGTCCAGTATTCAAGGGAAACTGGACTTCAAAACTATCACGCGATCAATAGAATAAGCAAAGTTAGCATGAGCATGTGCCGCACCATTGGCCTACCTCATGTGATAAAACCCTTCAACCCAACCCCTTTTGGCCATAGATATTACATTTACTGTAAAAAATTTAGCCCGGCTCGATGGGTTAGACCGACTTATAGGGTTGGGATGGGCTCCATATATACGAGACCCATAAAAAATCGAGCTTTTTGGCCCTGCTTGATGACCAAATTGGCCTACTAGGTTGTGGACCATAAAAGCTCAATGGATATCGGGTTAGGCATGTCCACCGATGAATCTAGCTATGTGAGTGTGCGAGATTTATATAAAGCAATAAAGAACACTCGGGCTTTTTCGTGGTTCGATCGTTAACGAGATCTCGTCCACTAGGAATGATTCCTCAATACTTTTACTAGCGCTCTTGATACAGTATTGGTTACTGACACTTTGTATTGATGGGTTGCTAACCCTTCTAACATCGGTTTCCTTCTATTTATCTGACGACTTTGCCCACGAAGCGCGACCTCTCCATTGGTCGTGGTGTGACTCTTCCTCTGGCGTGCTCTCCATTGGCGGGCCGGACCGTTAAGTCTTCGTGCGCCACGTGGAGGGTGGCGCGACCTTGGTTACAGGGGCGTCTCCATTGGCGGCGGCGGTTCGAGGCTGGGGCTTGAGGCAATGATTAAGGCGACTTGGGCTCGACCGTGGGCTGCTTATCAATGTTAGCCCGGCTCGCTTGGGCTGTTAGTGGGCCCATTCGGTTGGGCTATATCCCATCATAGCCACGAATAGCCGAGGGACGGCGAGGCCGAGGTGGAGTGAAGGCAGTAACCGCCGAGGTGAGGCTTGGTGAAGTTGTTTCTTGGATGTGAGGTCTTACGGTGCCGATCCGAGTGGGTTGTTTATTGTCGCGCTCGAGAAAGATGTGGCACCGATGGAAGTGAAGTCCGACTGGATAGCGCCTCTGCGTTGGTTATGCCGTGCGATGCAGTAGTGGTATTACTCTGTGGTGGCTCCGGTGTTCGACACAGCGACCGCCTTTTCGAGGATGCCGTGGTGTGTCTCGGGCATGCGAGACTCTGAAACTGGTTGGCGAGTCCGATCTGTTGGCCGAGGTCCGATCTGGTTGGCGAGTCCGATCCGGTTGGCGAGTCCGATCTGGTTGGGCGAGGTCCGATCCGGTGTCGGCGGTAGCGGAGGTTCGATGTGGATTTCCTTGACATTTGTGGGGAGGGCGGGGTGCGACGGCGCCGCCGTCTAGAGGGCGCGGGGTCCGTATGATGATTGCTAGATCGGTGGCGGCCCGTCTATCTGGCGTCGTCGACGCGCCGGGTAGTTAGGCGCTCGAGCAGGCGTGCGGCGTGTATGTATCGTCAATCACGTGTGAGCGCGTGTTGAATTTGAACCGCAATTTGCGGCGCCTAGTCTTATAAATAGGCGCAAAAGAGGCAATCGCTCACTTTCTTCTTCTTGACGCTTAACAATTACGAGAGAATTTGTGAGAGATTTTAAGCCCGATTTTATTTGAAGTAGCCGTTTACTACCTAAAAGTAAGTATGTTTTCTTCTTCTTCTCGCCTGAAAGTTCTCTTTCGCGTCGGGTTAGGCGTGAGTTGTCGGTGTAAGAGACTATATGTGTTACAACGGTTTGGGTAGGTCTGTGAGGTGAGTTCTAGTATCCCGCCGTATCCTCTGTATGGGATGGTGCGAAGGTGGGCGCGAGGTCGGTTGGCGTTGGAGGAACTTTTGAGGTTGTGAGAGTCTGGGATTAGGGAGGCGTGGTGGTGTCTGCGCACCCGGCCGATAAGGCGATAGCCCTCGGGAGGTTTATTCTTGTCTATGTAGGCGGTTTGAGGCAGTCTTAGGTACCCTCATCCCCATTTATCTTAGCCTTCAAGTATTTCCGGATCCCATCATCCATTGACTCAGAACTCTATTAGGTCGTTGGTGGGTGGGGCTCTCTTGTTATGGCGTTGCGAGAGTTGACCTTCGAGGTATTGATCTTTTTAGCGTGAAGACCATAGGAGGGTGTACTATCATCACCCCGGCTGAAATTAAGGTAGCCGTCCTCCAGGTGTCCCATTGGCGAATAGGTATTTCTTCTGCGGTGAGGGCGGTAGGGTATGAGTGGGGTATCGACGCGGTTGGTGGACCCGAAAATCAAGCCTTGGGCCGTATGGAGAATCGTTGAGCAACGTTGGTGAGTCTTATCCATAAGTTACAGGGGACGATCCGAAGAAGGCAGGTGAGTGTTTCAGTGCAGGCGTCGGGACCGAATGCAGACGGGGTGAGGCATCCCTTTTCTTAGTCCTTATTCGTTTTATTTTCTGTGCTAATGTATTCTTTCTCTTTTGACGCAGTGAGGTTGAGGATGAGGTGGGCTCGCCATCACGGGCGAGGCCGCCGAAAAAAAGCAGAGGCGGCTGGACTGGTAGGGGCCGAAGAAGGTGGGCAGCATGGGCGGTGATGAGTGGGCTGGCCGGGTCGGCCGGCCGAGTCATGACCTCGGGGCCGCCTTGAGCACGAGTGCCGCCCCAAGCTTAGTCGCATCCTCCACGAGTCGTAGGCTTTTTTTTTTTTTTTTTAGATTTGTTTGCTTGATCGGTGGTGACTTGTGCATCTCCTTTTTCGGTGGGAGCTCTATGATGGGGCCTGCAGTATTCTTCAGGGAGAGCTGCAGTCGCCGCAGACTTGCAGAGCTCGGCCCGTGAGCTGCAGGATCTTGCAGCATGAGGCCAGTGAGGCCATGGCCGTGGCCGGCTGGCGAAGCCGAGGCCGCCTTGCTGCCGGGCCGGAGGGTGGCTGAAGCCGCTCTGAAGAAGCACTTGGGCGGAGGCCGCCTTGGAGGTCGAGGCTGAAGGAGGAGCTGGCAGGCGAAGAAGGAACTCGTGGCGAGGAGGTCTGGTGGCCGACCGACCGAGGACCGTTGTTGAGGGCCTTGCCACCGCTCATCGAGTCGGAGAAACTCTCGGGGTTTATTGCCGATCTCGCCGCGTCTTTGAAGAAGGTGGTGTCGGATCACACAGGGAAGGTGGCGGCCGCCATGCCTGATTTGACAAGGTCGAGCATGGGTGGACCGAGGTCGACCAGAGAGATGGACAAAGCTTACGCGGGTGATCTACGGGTGACTCCTTCCAGTCTTGGAGCTCGGCATCCACCCTACCCCATCGATCGCGAGGTCGTCGCCCGGTGTAGGGTGGACGAGGATCATGAGCCAGGAGCTCCTTGCCGAGTCCCGGTGAGGCGAGGAGGAGGAGGAGGCCAGGCTCGTCGGCTCAGTCGACCACCAGCGACCGCAGGCGAGGCAGCGGCGGAGGCGGCAGGGGGCGGGGGGCGAGTCCGGAGAGGCCGAGGTTAGTGGGCGATTGTAATAGGTTGAATCGCGGGGTCGATGGGACCTGAGCCACTTGTAATAAATTCTTCGTGTCTGATAAAGAATGTTTATCACTTTCGAGACTTGTTTGTCTTTTTATTTATAGCATTCGCATCTCGATACTTGGGACTCGACCATGAATTCTTGGCAGTGAAAGGGGTCCGGGTGCCTGGCGAGAAGGACGAGGAGGTGCAATTTGGAGGAGTCGGTCTGCGGTGACCCAAGTTTTGGCGCCATGGATCGACTCGGTGTCTTCTTCGAATCGAAGAAGTTGACCGAGGTGATCGGAGGTGGCCGCCTCGGCCGAGAACAGGCGTGAAGTTGAAGGTCGCGGGCGAGTCGAGGCGGACATATCTGCCCGGCGCTATCCACGGACGTTTGATGCGGTCGAGCAGCTTGAATTGCCGCGGAGAAGCTCGCTTGGTTGTCGGAGGATCATGCAGTGTCGAGAGGCAGTCCGCTTGTGGGTGGGACTACCATATCCGGCCGACGACCGAGTCGAGCTTCTTTGGCGGAGGGCATGGTCTTGAGGATGAGGAAGGGCCCAGCGACAAAGTTCAAAGCTGCGTCGACTCGAGTGGTGAAGTTTATGGAGATATGCGACATCGTCCGAGCGTCGCATGCCGGCGGTGGCGAGGCAGCGGGCGGGCTCTGCCGACCCGATCATAGAAGAACCCGCGGAGGAGGCGGCTACTCGATCATGCGAAGTCTTTGAGGTTGATGGGGCGGCGGGGCGGATCATCGAGGATCCTCACGGGAGGGGACGGCGGCCGAGGACCTCGGTCGGAGGAGGCGGCGGGTGAGGGGCGGTCGCACACACGGCCGGTGTCCGGTCGGGGTCGGGGGTGTGACCTCGGGTCGTCCCCTCCCTAATGCCCGTGCTGCGCCTTCGCCACTTGGAGTGTCCCAGAGGCGGGTGAAGATGACTCTGGAGTCGGCTACTTACGTTCGGGCTGCCTCGAGCCCGCGCCGAGTGCTTCGGGAGGCGAGTAGTGGCGATTCGGCCTTATCGATTGGGTCGAAGGCACGAGTTCGTTCGAGCATACATCGTCGGCTGGAGATTTTATGAAGAATTGCGACCAAGGGGTCTGGCGGGCCGGAAGCGAATGAGGCTATGTATAGTATAGGACCTTGTGTGTAGATATAAATGTATTTAGACTGGTTTGAAGTGTATATTTTCCCTTGAGAGGTACAAACATAGCTTAGGACTTCGTTTGGTCGTAAATGTATTTATATTGTATACACAAGTGCGTATTTTCCCAAATAAAGGGGTATAAGCGAGCTCAAGCTTGGGTTGTCTTGTATATGGCTTGGTACTTTGTTTGTAGTCGTTAATGCATTGAGACTTCGTCTCGAGTGCATATCTTCCCAAATAAAGGGGTATGAGTTGGCGAGATCGGTGCGGATGTCGGCGTGCGTGTGAGGCGATCCAACTTAATGGGTAATCTGTATGCTTTGCATGTATGAGCGTCAACTTAATGGGTGTCATGCTTGGCGTGTGAGCGTCCAACTTAATGGGTGTCAGTGCGCTTACCCTACTTGGTGGGATTTTCATCTTCGTGAGGCGTCCCTGTGAAGGTTTAGATGTGGTATATCCGAATGGATGTTCACATAGATGTAAGGCGTAACGGTGAAATACTCATTAGAAAACAAGCGTTTTATTAAACAAGTAATGACGCCGCACATCGATCGAAACAATAGGAGGGCTAACATGTCACGATCTAAAATCAAAGCTATGTAAAATACCTCCTTAGATGAGTTATGTGCGGGTTAGGGAATAAGTGCCGGACGGTGGACGAGCTTATAGGCCCTGCTGCCGAGGTCCTCGAACGCGGTGGGGTCCTTCCCATGTCGGATCAAGCTTGTTAAGATGCTCGGCTCGGCTTGCTTCATTATTCCGTAGGGCGAGTCGCCTATTCGGTGTGGAGGCCTTTACTCTCTTGTTGTAGTAGCGTGCGACACGGCTCTTGTGCTTGGCCGTTTATGAAGCGAGCTCATGGCTCTCCTCGAGGCGTCGAGGTTGGCCAGCAGTCTTCCTCGTTCGGCCTGGTCGAGTGGAGAGTGCGAGGGCTTGGCGCGCCGATCTCGGCCGATATGGCGGCCTCGGTGCCGTGACCCGGTGAAGGGTTTCCGTCGGCGTCCGTGGTGTGGTCTGTGGGACGAGAGGACTTGAGGAGATTTTCACCCGATCGCTTTAGCTCGGTCCGGCCTTTTCTTCAATCCTTGCGATCGTGCGGTTCGTCACCGGTCGACCATTCGCTTGCGGGTGTGCGGCCGAGGTGAAGCGTTGATCGATCTGAAGCTCTTGCGCCATTCCTTGAAGTTTTGTCGTGAGCGGGTGCCGTTGTCGAGACCGGGATATGCGGGATCGCCGGCGGACTATATTTTTCACACAAGGCTTGAATCATACGCTTTCGTGAGGCTCGAAAGTGGCTCGGCCTCGACCCGTTTGTGAAGTAGTCTATGGCTACGACTAAATATCGAGTGACACGGTGCTCGGTCGAATGGGCCAGCGATGTCGATCCCCTGCATGAAAGGCCACGGACTGCGGTACGCTCAAGTCGATGCGGCGACTTTTGTTGTGGGTGGATCCGGCACTGGGCACTTCTTGACGAGCTCGGCGAATCTTGCGGTGGGCGGTGGTATCCCGACCTCGCGTCTTCTTGAAAGTGCTCGCGACCCGATGTGGCTTCCAAGACCACTCGGTGAATTCGTTGAGCACATAGTCGGCTTCTTCCGCGAGGCATCTCGGGAGGGTTGAAGGTAAGACTTAGGTGAGGCGCCCTCGTGCATGAGATACTTGGGATTTTGCCATCATCTTTTGGCTTGAGCCGTCTGAAGGTAGTGCACCGTGTTCGGGTAGGCCTTGGAGACATCAGTCGGCTCTATCTCGGTGATGATGCCGACGTGGGACTCCGCTATGCTTCGGAGCGGACCTCCTCCTTTGGTGGACTTGTTGTGCGACGCCGCTAGCTTCTGAGGGGCGTCGGCCATTATTTTCCCTCGGGGATTCGGTGGATCTTGAAGTACTGAGCGAGGTCAACATCTCCTTTGCCTTCTCGAGATATTGTTTCATTCGGTCCTCCTCAGCCTCGTGTTGCCTAACACAGTTCGCGACGACACTGGAATCGCGAAGATTTGGATCTCGTCCACCCTTAGCTCCTTAGCGATGCGGGTCCGGAGATTAGGGCCTCATACTCCACCTCGTTGTTGGTGGTCGGAAGGTAAACCGGGTCGTGGGTGACTTCACCTTATCTGGGCGAGGAGAAGAATGCAGCTCATTGCCCGTTTTGCGAGGCTCGGGTCCACGTACATCGCCAAACAACCATCGGTGGGTGAGGTCCGGTTTCTCCGTGCGGTGGGGTGACCAAGGTGGAGGCGTTGGAGGAGCTAATCTTAGCGGTCGACCGGGCTCGATGGCTTGGCTTCTACCGGAAATCGTGAGCTTGCCCTTTATGGCGGTGCGGGGGAGTCACGAGATATCGTGCTCGCCAAGCTCGAGGCCCACAGCTATTCGTCCGGATGACTCGGGTTTGACAAGACTTGCCTCGGGGTGGGTCGGTCGGTGCACAGATGGAGTGAGCTTTGAAAGTAGGGTCGGAGCCGTCGCTTAGCATTCACCGATGCGATCTTCCTTTCAGGCGGCATACCTTGTCTCGGTCCTTTGAGTGCTCGGTGATGAAGTAGATAGGAAGCTGCCGTCCGACCTCGTCACTTTGATGCCGACTGATTGCCTCGTCAGAAACGCAAGCTAAGGAGAGGTTCGCCTCTTTTGGGGCGGTCGAGGTGGACAGTCGTGAGTCTCCTTGGTGTGTGAGGCGGTGGTGCTCTTCCGCCATGCAGTCAGGGCCCTCCTCAAGATTTTAAAGAGGGGCTGCTCGGCGGCCGGAGAGGAACTTTCTTGAGGCGGCGGGCACCGTGGTTTGTGGATCTCATGAATGATTTTTGGCACTTGCATATCGAACACCGTCTTTACCTTGGTGGGGTTCGCTTGAAGCCTTCTTGAAAACCCAACACCCAAAATTTCCCGTTTTACCATGAGCGTGCATTTTGGGGTTAAGTTTGAGGTTGGCCGACACGAGTCGGAGGATGGTCTAGGGTCGTCGGTAGCGACTCTCCGTTTCGACTTTGACTACTATGTCGTCGGCGTGAACCTCGACGATCTCCCGATGTGGTCTTTGAATGTTGCATCCACCATCCTCCAGTAAGTGGCCCGGCGTTCTTGAGGCGAAGGGCATCTTCGATCTGTGACGCAAAGTCGGTGATGAATGCGGTCTTTGGTGCATCCTCCGGCTCATCGAGTTGGTGGTACCCTCAGATAGATCGGGAAGCTGAACATTTCGTGGCCCACCAAGGCCTCCACGCTTGTCAATATCGGGGAGGGTAGCAATCTTTTAGGCGGTGCTTGTTGAGGTCGGTATAATCGGCGCACACGCGCCACCCTCCGCCGACTTCGGACCACGGTGGATTAGCCATCCGGTCGGATATTTGACCTCGAACAAGATCTTGGCCTTGAGTTGAGTCACCTATAGTCCCTAATGACACTTGCGCTCGCCGAATATCCTTTTCTTGCCGGATGGCTTGGTGGCCGGGTCGATGTTGGTGGTGAGTTATGAGCTCGGGTGACACCGGTCATATCGGCGGGGACCAAGCAAACACGTCCTATATTCTCTCGAAGTCGTATGACGTCTTGCCGGATGTCCGCTGGGCCACAGGTGCCGACACGGATGACCTCGAGGATCGTCGTCGTATAGTTGGAGGTCGCCGGTCGGTCGTCCGGGGTGTCGGCCTCAGGGGCTCGGTAATTGCTATGCAGGGCGAGGCCGCATCTTGAGTTGAGAGCCGTGGCATTCTTTTCTGACGTTTGGTCCCTTGGATCTTGAGCACTCCAGCGGGTGGGAATCTTAATGATGGTGGTAGGCCAAGCAGACGGCCTTAGTGGCGTCTGACGATCTCGAGGATAATGTTATGCGGAGGGAGCCGGACTGGGAAGAACCGGATGGCCACGGTGACCAGACACAGGAGCCCGCCTACGGTGACCGGAAGGGTAATGACCACTCGGTGGGCTACTTCTTGAGTGAAGCTCCGTGGGCGGGAGGCGCGGAAGCACTGAATGCCTCCGACCTCAAGCTTATCGAGCGACTACGGAAGATGATCTTGACGGAGGCCCCAATGTCGATATAGACCCGGTGGGCGTTTTGTTGCCACCATGCACTTTGTATGGTGATGGCGTCTGGTGCGGCATGATCTTGGGCACGGGGTCCTCCTTGGAAGCGTTATGTTCTCACCATCCGGAGTCGCTTGTTCTTGGCTCTTGAGGGGCCGGCCTCGGGCATCGTTCTTGAGGGCGACCTCGTCGTCCGGGCGATCGATAACAACATAGACTGCTCCATGGCGTTGGGACCTTCGTCCCGTCGTCTTGGGTTGGAGTGCTTGTTGGGGTCGGCCCTTGGTTATTTCCACCTCCGTTCGCTTACCGCGCTTCGCATCTTGGACCGGCTCGTCAGGGGTATTTCTTGAGGGCCCTCGCTTAACGAGCTCGTCGATCTGTGAGCCGGTTTTACGCAATCCTCGGTATCGTGACCATACCCTTGGTGATAGTCACAATACTGGTCATGGACCTCTTGGATCCCTTTCATAGGCGGGTTTGAGGAAGAGCTCGGCGTGGAGCTCGAATATTTCCGCCCTTGATTTGGCGGGGAGGCGCTGCCGGCGAGGGTTGGGCGGTCGAGCTGAACTCCGGCCTCTCTTGATTCGGTCGAAGGCGCCCTGCGTCTGCGCCTCGACTTGATCGTCCAGGCTTTTTTCTTCGGACTTACGCTCGTCCCAGTTTCCCGCTTCTTCGATCCGACTCGTCTCCCTTGACAAAGTTGTCCACGGGTTCCAAAGCTTACTCGCCGTCTTTGGTTTCTCCAGGTGATTTCTTTATTCGTGGGAGTCGGATCCGTTGAAACAGCGTTGATGATGTAGATATCGTTCTTTGTCGTCGATTTTGAGCGACTCTTTGATGAACCTCGAGGCGAAGTTTGACATCGTCTCGTCCATATGGCGGTTGTGAGTAGGTCGGAGGAAGGGCTGGGGCGGCATCTTACGATAAGCGCCATGAGCGATCCATGAGGTCACGGAAGCGATGTATCTTTGTTACGGCGGGCGAGGTGAACCAGCGCCGTGCGTTGGAGATCAACACCTCGGGAAGATTTTACATGTGAAAATCTTCCATTCCTTGATCGCCATGTTGGTGGTGTGGCGAAAAGGAAGTCGGAGGGGTCTCAGGGGCCATCGTGGCCGCTATATTGGGTGCCGATACCACGGGGCGGGCGTGTCTAGGATCTCCACGGAGAAAGGAGATGATTCTCCGTCTGGTCGAACCGGGAGATCGTTGCCATCCACTACGGAGGGTGGGGATCGATGGCGGCGCCATCGTCCTCCAGGGGAGTTCGACTCCTTTCTTCCTTCTGTTTAGCTCGACTCTGCAGTCGGCATGGCGAGGTGGAGGCGGGCTGCGCGAATGGCGGGCGGCGTTGGTGGCGGCTCGCCCGCGAGGCAATTCTGCCGAATGAGGTCGGCGGCTCGGCGCGGTGGCGGCTCCGCGTCGGGCGCGATCGCGTTCTCGGCTATCACGCCGGTGGCCGGCTTGTTTCGGACGGGGGCGGCCTCGGGAGGCCGTGGTGTTCAATCAAGGGGCCTAGAGGACCCGCCCTTGGTCCTCTGTTGAGAAGCTTTGGAATTGGCGAATTGGCGTGGAGGAACTCGCTCACGGCTCGGCCGAGGACCTCGTGGGACGAATGAGCTGTTTGCTCGTCCTCGTTGAGGTCGACATCTTCCTACGTTGGGGCGCGGTCTGAGGGTGTATGGAAGAGTTTACCATGTTGCCCTCGGGGTGTGGCGCTCGTGACGTCCGCGATCTCCTTTCGCGACGACGGTGACCACTGGTTGTCCTCGGCCGGTTGTTGCCGGCGATGGGCGGCGGTTGTGCGTGTTCTTGCCATTTAGTTGTAGAGGAAGCGAAGCTTTCTTGTTCGGGGTTCCCGACGGCGCCATGATGAATCTAGCTATGTGATGTGCGAGATTTATATAAGCAATAAAGAACACTCGGGCTTTTACGTGGTTGATGGTTAACGAGATCTCGTCCGGAGAATGATTCCTCAATACTTTTACTAGCGCTCTTCGTGCAGTATTGGTTACAAGCCTTTGTATTGATGAAATTGCTAACCGCTTCAACATCGGTTTTCCTTCTATTTATCTGACTTCGACTTTGCCCGAAAGCGCGACCTCTCCATTGGTCGTGGTGTGACTCTTCCTCTGCGTGCTCTCCATTGGCGGGCAGGGACCGTTAGTCTTCGTGCGCCACGTGGAGGTGGCGCGACCGACCTTGGATTACAGGCGTCTCTCCATTGGCCGGCGGCGGTTCTGGAGGCTAGGGCTTGAGGCGATGATTAAGGCGACTTGGGCTCGGCCGCGTGGGCACCTATCAATGTTAGGCCAGGCTCGCTTGGGCTGTTAGTGGGCCCATTCGGTTGGGCTATATCCCATCGCCACTAATTTGATTTTTTTTAATTACATATTATATTAGAGATATAATATATCAATTTAGTAATAGTTGGAAAAAAGAATAAGACAAACTTAGTTTCTTTTCTTTTATAGAACATATACACATACTGACACACATCTATGGTTTTAGGTGCAGTGTATGTACAAATAAAGTTAAATTTTTTCTTAATCACCTAAATAAACAAAGAAAGAAAAAGCACTAAAAAAATATGGTATAATTCATTTCCATCATGAAAATTTTGAAATAAACGTGATTGTAACCTTGCAATTGAAATAGAAATTGATCGTTTGTAATATTGTTGGAAATTTGAGACTGAAACAATATTTTGACTAGAATCCAAAACCTAACTAAAAATATATGAAAAGATATATCTTTCTGATATTAGCCACTAATGTTGTGACCGTTAGTTAGCTCATTTGTTAAAGAATTTTATTTAGCTTGGACATGGGATTTGTCAGAAGAAGAATTGAAGCTGAACACGTTCAGTTACAAATCAAGTTAGGCAATAACTAGTTAGCTTGTCAGATAAGAAAAGCACCAAGATTGAGTCAACAAAGTCATAAGCAACAGACAACGTGTTTAAAGCTATATCAGGTAAGACATCAGGAAAATAGCTTGATATTGAAATATATATATATATATATATATATATATATTCGTCTTTAGACAAATTGAGTTCAGTAAAATATTCATGAAACCTGATTGTCGGGGGAATTGATGATCATTGTGGTATTAGACAGTCAGTCAGACAAACATCAAAAGACCAGAGAACCTGAATGACTTAGATGCTCGCTTAGTGAATCTATGATCAGTCGCAACCTTGTCGCCGATCACATTACATGAAGATGAAGTTAGAAGAAGTTCGAGAGACTTAGTGTGAGATCAGACGTGCACTCAACTGGAGACAAAAGACGGACTTTGATGAAAAAGAGTCAAATCTACTTATAAGTTGCTTTATACATCTATCTGACTCACATCACGACAAATCACAAGACGAAAAAGTCTAATGGTTGTATTTTTAGAGTTTGAATTTCAAACGGCTTTCTTCTAATGGTTAATTTGAGTTCGGACCTCTATAGTTATGAGACTTTCTCATCTAGAGAAAAAAAAAGGTAATGAGTTCTTTCGAGTTGGTGCTCTTAGACAAAATACACAACTTAAACTCCGTCTTCAACTCTGATGAGACTTTGACATAACTTTGTTCTTTTAAAGCTAATGGTATCACAACTTTGTCTACGGTGAATACTACTAAGGTCCAATGATGGTCCCTTGGAGGACAATATTAGTGTATGAGGAAGACAAATTAAAACTTTTCATTTAACAAGACTGGACTTTCTACTGATGAGTAGATATCGGATAATTGAGATCAATTCAGTACTGGTATCAGTACTGATGACCAGTTCAAATACGAGGAATCTTGTATTGAGCGATATCAGTTAGCAATCCTATTGACTGCTGGGGCAGTTGCTCTCAGTTGGATTATAACTAATGTGCTTGCGAAATGTGATGGTTAAGTTTTGTCTTTACTGAAAACTGATAGAAGATGCTTAGTCAATATTGATTAGTTAGTTTTCAGGTTTTCTCGTCGGTATCAAACAGATACTGATATAGCGTTTTGGAAAGTAATGAATTGAAAGTAAATAATACTTAGTTTTTACGTGGTTTGGAGAGATTATCACCTACGTCAACGGATTTAGGGGTGAGCATTTGGATTTCGGTTTGAATTTTGCCCGATCCAAACCGATTCGAAAATCTGAATTTTGTGAGAGAAAAAATCTGATCCGAACCGAATATCCTAAAATCCAATTTTTTATACAAAAATCCGAACCGAACCGAAAAAATTCAAAATTATGAAAAAACCGAAAATCTGAAACCATTTTTTTTTAATTTTTATATATATTTATATTAAATTTAAACATATTTAAATAAAATATTTATATATATAAATTATACATAATTCGGATTTTTTATTTTTTCCGGATTTAAAAAATCCAATCCGATCCGAAAATCCAAAATTTTGGAAAATTTCAATCCATCCGATCCGAAAATCCGAACCGAATTTTAAATTTCGGTTTAGTTCCGATCGGATATTTGATTTTTAGATTTTTTTGCTCACACCTACATGGATTGATAACACAGTCAATCCACTACTTGAGATTAAGTCTTGTTTACTGGTACATGAGCAAACACAGATACGAAAGTTCATCTTATTAGTATCCCGCTTTACTTGGCGTATCTTCCTACACTTACTGATTCTAGGAAACATCTGACTGCTTACGAGTATAGTTGACCTAGCATCTTACTCACATGTGCAAGATAATCAAGCTTTCAACAACTGACACTTCGTTTCTTACTTGCTCAACTTCTACTTAAACTTGTGGAGTTTGAGTAGAGGGTTTTCTAACTAAAATATGAGTTGTCATATGTCGACAACTCAAGGATTCTAGGCTTAAGATTTTACAAGATTGTAACCTATAAAAGATAAGAGAGTGTATGCTGAAATCATGAGCTGATAATTATATGTAAGCTCTTAGGATTTACTGATGACACTTTGGAACTCTCTTCTTCAAAATCATTGAGTGATTGCTTTTGAGATATAAGCTCTAGGTGCTTGTGAACGTTTGAATGCGCAACATTTCAGTAACCTTCAGATGTTGGATTCTAAGTGTATTTATAGAGCGGATGATGAATAGTGTAATTGAAGGGAACACCAATCACATCCATTCCATTTGTCATTTGAAATATACCGTTTGAATCCCTATACATCGTTTTCTGTATCTGCAACATCGTACGTCAGAGCTATGCAACTATGAAAAGTGATTTTGACTTGTCATGATCATCTACAGATTCGCTCTGACACGTTGAAAGTCAAATACTAAAGGTTTAAATATTTATGTATTTTTTCTTCTGAGTTGATTCCGTGTTTCTTCAGTACATTGACTTCGGGTTCCATCAGTTGGGTCAACTCCGTATTTTATCATCAGACTTGACTCTGTCTTCTATCATTTTGATGACTCTGAATCTTCAGTTTACACTTCACCTTGATATAGTTACCAGCAACTTCGGCTTCTTAGCTGCTGGTATGACACTTAATCATTTTTTAGGCTTTTTGTCTTGATTGAATCTTTAACTAAAGTCTTTAGAGTGCTTGTCTTGATTCTTACATCGATTATAAGCGGCTTGATCTTGAACTCCTTAAGCATGGTACCTATCTTTACTGCTTGTTTTTCTGCTGAAACATGTAAACAAAAAGTTGACTCCCTAACAAGTGAGCAACACTAAGGTTACATTAGCAGTATAATTATCAGTAAAGTTACATGTAACGACCGACTCGCTAATCCCAAAGGATCCTTTGTCGGACCCTGTTGGGGTTTGGATTAAAGAAATGGGAATTTAGTATTTGACTTCTAACCATATCATTGGTAAGGAAACATGAATAATTGCGGAAGCATAAGAGATACGAAGGTCTATTCAGAAAGTCTGACTATACAGTAGTTGATTTTAAAATCACTACTAGAATATTCAAGAGATCAACATTTAACTAGAATTTAAAAGAGTTTGTAGTGGAATAAACATGTGAGATATGCATATGAAGATACATTCTCAAGGTGAACAAAAAATGTTCCATTTTCATTGACAACACTCCTATTGCTCAACACTGCTCCATCGCATCACCAGCTCAATCTGCACATTTAAAAACAAATATGCAGGGATGAGTACAAAAATGCACTCAGTGGACTCATGCCAAAAACATTTTATCATCATTTAATTACACTGCTCATTCATGATAAGACACAAGGTTTTACTTGAAAAGCATGCTTATTAAACATTTTCATCATTTTCATAAATCGTCGCTTGGCCAAGCATTTTCTTTGTATGTATGATCCATATCCTTTCATTCCTCATATAACATCATCCTGAACGCCGTAGAAGGAGGCCTCCCTCTACGTTGCTGTGACCGGCCGTGAATTATACTTACAGCACACAGTCACCCTCATGTGTACACGTTAATCCAGGCTATAAAGCACAGGATCCGAATTCGATTTTTATCATGAATTGGGAGCGACCCAACACCTCATTATCATTCATTTGTCGTGAACCAACACATTGATAGGATACATACATAAAACATAAATATTTTGGGCGGGTAATTTCATAACATCATTTCATCATCATTTCTCAAAAGAGAGCGTCGTAAATAAATACTTTTCATTTTGAAGAAAGCATCATAAATAAAGCATTTTATCATTGAGGATAAGAAAAGAAAAGCCCACCTTAAGAATTGACCTTCTTGACATACATGATAGCGATCCTTTGTCGTTTTCATTTACGTCCACACTGGACCTTGTCAATGTAAGAAATATAATTAAATACATCATTCATTTCTTTCGAGAAGCATCTTAAGATTTAACGAATTCGATATCTTTTAAATCTTAGAGTTTCTGAGTTTCATGATTTTCGTTATCGATACGACTTAGTTAACAATCTATACTTCGTCTATTAGGTTCTTCTCGTCATGACGATAGGCGACACTTCATCGTTGCATTCTTTCCTTCCATCAATGTTTCTCCACGTCGTTTCCTATAATTTATGAATCCTAAATTCATAACTAGTCTTCGTCGTTTGTTAACGCGTATCGACAAATTCCGAGTTTCAATAACTCATCCATAACCAATATTTCTTCGCCGCGTTTCTCACTTCACACGTCCCATATTTTCTATTAAAGAAAACCAATATCGATACTAAGCGCTAATAAAATTTCTCTTACTTCAATTATCTTCTAATAATCATTCTATAAATTTAAGTTACTTAGAAATAATATTTCTTAAGTATCTACTTGACATAATCAACTCATTAATTAAATCTCTAATTTAATTAAGTAAATCTATAATTAAAACTTAATTAAATGGATTAAATAAAAGTCTAATGATATTTGATTAATCAATCAATTTAATTTAATTAATATTAGATATCCACTAGTTAGGATTTAATTCAAATCACACATTACATAAGATCAATCTCATTACATACATAAATCACTTAAAAGAATAATTCTCAAAGTATCCCCAACATAATTAATTAATTATGTTAATAAATTTCTAAAGCAATTATACTTATTTTAAAATTTTAAATTGGTAGTCCAACTAGTAATTATCAATTTAATCTAATGAATTTAAATAACCCAATCTAAATAATTGGAATTTAGATTGTTATTTAATTAATTAAAATTAATCTCAAAGTTTAATTATTAAAATAAACCTCATATTTAATTAATAGAATTTATTTAAATCCTTAATTTAATTTAATTTAATGAATTATAGAAATAAATAATTCAAGTCCGTTATCAATCTAGATTCTTAGTCCCACATTTAAAATAAGTCTAAGCCCATTTTCAATTTAATTCATGAGTCCATCTTTCATTTAATTAAAAGCTCATAGCTTATTCTATTATTTTGGTCCATTTATCATATATTCCAGAGGCTCATCCCTTTTTCTTTTCTAGGCCCAAACAACATTAGGCCCAACAAATTTTCTTTCGGCCCATATCACATAAATTAGAGGCTCATCTATTTACTTATTATTTCGGCCCACTGAATTAAACATAACTAAGCCCAAAATAATAAATTCTCGGCCCAAAGGCATACGACCCAAAAAGATTTAAAACAAGGCTACTCATTCCCTTATTATTATTTAATTTCGGCCCAAAGTATTATTCAAAGGCCCATATAAATCTTTATTTTCGGCCCAAGTGGATAAGGCCCAAACAGAATTAATTAAACCAATTATTTTCGGCCCAAAGAACAAGCCCATAGATTTTTCTCTCACAAGGGTCCAACATCTAAAATTTCCAGCCCACTTAAATTAATTTGAGAGCCCATCTATTTGGCCCAAAGAATAAATAAGTTTCAGCCCAAAACTCTTTAAAAAAAATGAGCCAAGGCCCAATCATTTAATTAAACAAACTCAGCCCATTAACCCTCAAAACCCTAAACCTAACTCATCCCATTTTTCGGCGCCGCTTTCCGGCCAGCCGTCGGCACCGCCGTCGCCGGCCAAAATTCGGCGACCTCGTTTTATTTTATTTTTATTTTTTATTTTCTCCATCTCTCTCTCTCTCGTCCCTCTCTCGCTCACTCACACACACGCGACGCCAGAGACTGCCGCCACCGCCTCCACGTCGCCGGTCGGCGGTGACCGCCACGACATTCTCCTTTATCGGTTCCCAAAATGCACGATGCATGCAATACGCACGATGCACATACACACACATATGACAGCAACACATCAACACACACGCGACGGTGGGCGGCCGTCGCGATGATGGCCGCCAGACTCCGGCGACCGGTCGTCGCGCCACCATCGCCTCTCCCTTCTCTGTACACCCACGCGCACACGCACGCAACAACACTCGCACACGACGCACACATGACAACGACGGAGACACACACACACGCGACGGCGACCGCAGCCGCAGCCACCACCGGCGCCGCCGCTAGCCCCCCCTCCGTCCGTCTCTCTCCTCTCGTCCTACTCACAGCACACACTCACCATGACAACACACAAATATACATATACATACATATATAAGTATAAACACATAAAAATTTAATAGAAGATTTAAAAGTTTTAAACCTTTGTAGATCTCTCTTGTTGATGCTTGGGGGAAGAGTGGGTGAAATTGTGAAATTTGGAGGCTAGGGTTCTTTGGAAGAAGAGAGATCATATAGTGTAGGATTTTTATTGTCCATGGGCTTTCATTTTGGGTCTCGTTAAACCAAAGCCAATTATACGATTTATTCTTACGGGCTTCAAGTTTAATCCTAAAGACTATGAATTAATAATTAAACATTTGCATAAAATTATTAATACAATGATTTATAAATATATATATATATCATATTCGATTATTATATTATATATAATAATTCTCGTAATCACTTTATAATATTTATCGAAGTAAATTCTTTCCGTTGGAATTTAAAATCTTCTTTCTCCAGGGCAAGAATCGACTTAATGAAATTCTAAGTTCGAAATTCCTCGAAAAATTCTATCGAGAAAAACGGGGTATGACATCACATTAGCAGCGAAATTATCAATAAGGTTTTGGGATATAATCAAAATACTAAATTAAGATATAATTTTCCCAACATCCAATCTCCACATATCTAAGCTAATCTTCAATGTAATATATGTATAGCTTAGACGAGTGTTGTCCATCTTTATATTTGTTCTTCTATGTAAATGCACACTTAAGATAGTTGAAAATATAGTTCTAACCATCCCTAAGATGAGGACAAAAGTTAGAATGAAGTCGTGAATGAGCAGCAAGATTAAGCTAACTCAAAACAAAGGTAGCAAGTAGCGCTAAAGTGAATCGGGTGAAAGAAAAATGTGAGAGGCCTTGAACTGATGACACATGGACAAATGATTTCTCTTACGCGAGATCTGAAGTCACTTCCATTGGAAGTATAATTAAAAAATTCATAAAGTTAATTGGAATTGACATGTTCGTAGGTTCGTGGATGTAGAAGGAGTTTATTTGAATCACATTAAGTCTTTGTGTCGTTTATTGCTTTGTTATTTGTTGTGTGATTTTCATATTTGAACACAACTCTGCACAATGAACTTAGACTCTATTGGATCACTCTATTCACTATCTGATATTCACATGCATATGATCTTATGTTATGTGATATTAAAGTATTTCTCATAGTCTTTCGAATGTTCAACCTTTATGTTCCACCATATTCTGTACGTACGCTAAGCTTCAACACTGAACTCACTAACTAATAGAACTTATCCTTCAGCGAAAATAGTTATTGACACAGTCATGCTTTCATAAATGTTGAAGAAAACCAATACTTCCATATACATGATACCACGTTGATGAGATTCATCAAATATAATACAAGATAAATTATAGTGAATTTAAGTTTTCCTCCTTTAAAATTAAAAAATGAAAATAATTCCACCAAGTTTATCACTTATCAGTCCCCAATCCCTATTCTTCTTCTTCACAAAGTTTATGATGAAGATCATAATTGGTGCTTGCTTTAAATTGGGGTGTAGGTGTTGGATTTGTATACTAGAAGCAGTTATGGTTGAGCTTGTATACAATGATTCATGTTACCACTATTACAATCTCTTATCCGAATTGTTTACTTGATTGCATATGTATGTCCATTTATCTCATATATAAGTTAGATCATACAGTGTATAGAAGATCACAGAAGTCGTATGATTGATCAAGCTTAATGAGATATAAAAAGGATCAAAACTGAGACAACTTTATGATGAGTTGTCGGTATAGACTGCGGTATAGATAAAAAGTGACTTGACTTGATTGATTGTCTATACTGGTACGTCTCTGATGTATTGATGGATCACAGTGAGATGCGTTCTTCTATCTGACCGTCGTGAAAAACCTAGATCTCGGTGACTTTACGTTGATCTAAACCTCGATAAAGTATTAGGTGAGTATGAGTTGCTGACCATCACTTTGACTTGTCATGGGTGAGGGTTACATGAGATAACCCAATATTATCTGCATCTTGGGTGGTGGTGGTGCTTGTATATCATGCTAGTTACCTGTATCGAGTCACTGTATCCGTTTAAGATGATGATGTCCCCTTAAGGAGCTCAAAATGTTTATTGTACTAAACCCTGCAGATTGAGTTATCTCAAGTACAATAATAATGTTGAGTGGTACTACTTAAGGAATTAAAGAGATTAATTATTTTAAGCGACAAAACGCTATAAATAATTAATTGACGTGCGAAATCTTAAATATGGGGTTCGTGAAGTCTAAGTGCAAGCCCGACTCAACTTCGGAAATAAAGGGGTAAATCAACATTTATTTTCTAATGGCATGAATAAATATTTATGAATTAATTTATGTTCTGGGCTGAACATAAGGTAATTAATTAATTTGAGGCTCATCTTTATTCCTGGCATTTGATCCCTGGGCTGGCCCATCAAGACCTGAAGCTGTTGAAAATTTCATCCCTCATATAGAGTCCCACTGGGACTCTGTTCTGATTCTCTCTATCTGAAAAGATATTATTATATTTATTAGATATGCAGAGATCCTATCCTGATAGGATTCTATAGTTGCATTATAAATATAAGGTGATAGAAAATCAGAGTAATCATAATGCTAGAGAGATTTTCGAAAATTATAGTGTGATTATTGTGATTTTCGAAATTTCCAAGTGTGAGGAAATAGGCGAATTTTTGCAGTATTATCCATAGATTGCTCTAACTCGGAATTGGAGTTTTGATAAATGGGATACAGTCCAAAAGATCAAAGTATGAGTCTTGATCCAATTCCTTGTCCGAAAAATTCGCAGGTAAACACGAGAAAACGCCTATGTGTTGTAATTAATTATGTAGGTGCATGCTATGTAAATAATCAACGTATGGTAAATTAAACATGCAAGATAGATCATCTAGAGAGGGTTAAAATCAGATTTTCCTATAGTAGGAAGAAAATTTATAGGGTAAGGATGTATATTATATATTTTGAGTTCGAGATTTTAAAAAGATACTTTTTATGTGATTTGATTTGCTAAGAATTGATTGTGCACTATAAATTGCATAGATTACCAAAAATTTAATTATTTTCTATAAAAAAAAAAGCAAAACTTTTTTGGATAAGCTTATCTCTATCACCATATGACTATGCCATTGCTCCTATAATTTCTACTATGATGGATCCCGCTAGGTACGTATTGGTGTATGAGAGAGATATAACAGTTAGGTATTTTTTTATTATTCAAACTGACTGGCTATTGATACAGTAGCTAGTCGGGTAACTATTAGTTCAGTAATGCCAACTGTACTGTTGATCAGTTCGTATAATAGAAGTCTAATACTGAGTGATATCAGTTAACAAACCTACTGACTACAAAGATAGCTGGCCAGTTCGACTGATAATTAATGTGCGTGTGGAATGTGGTGATTACTGTATTTGCCTTACTGAAAACCTTAAACTGATTTGAAACACTTAAACCAAATATTACTTATTTAGTTTTCAGTTATATCTTTTCAGTATCAAATTGATAATGATAGAGGGTTTCAAATATGTTGTGCTGTTGTATGCTGGTGATGACAATTTATTAACATGCAATTTAAATAACGATACTGAAAGTAAATAAAAAAGATGAGTTTTACGTGGTTCGGAGAGATCAGCTCATACGTGCAAGGACTGATTGCTCAGTCAATCCACTAACTTCGGATTGAGTCTTGTTTATGGGTATAAGAGTAAACATAGATATGAGTTTACCTTATAGTGTCTCGCATTACTTGGCCTTTTTTCTATGCTTCCGGGTGCTAGAATGTATTTGACTGCTTACGGGTACAGTCGATCTAACATATAGCTTACAGGTACTAGATAATCAAGTTTTTAGCAACTGATACTTCATTGCTTACTTGCCTAATCTTCTATATAACTTTTGGGGGTTTTGTAGATGGGTTTCCAATTAAGATTCTAAGTTGACATAAGCATCAAACTCATTATGTCCATGCTTAAGATAAACAAGATAGATTTCCTAAACTTAAGGAAGTGAATACTGAAATCTTGAGCTGATAAGTATCGTGGGCTCTTGAGATTTACTGATAGCACTCTTAACTTTCTTCTTCGAAAAATCCGTTGTTTGAATGTTCTTGAGCTTGAGCTTTGAATGTTTTGCGTATTTGATTGTGCAATATTTTGTTAACCTTCAAATGTTAGATTCTACGTATGTTTATAGAGACGATGATGAATAGTGCCATTGGAGGGAGCACCAATCACATCATTCTATTTTGTCAATTGAATTTTTCCCGTTGAGAATCCACATATATCACTGTCAGGTTCTACACCATCGTGTACTGTAGCTCTACAATTCTGAAAAGGTCTTCTAACATGTCAGGAAAATCCGTTGATACGCTACCACAAGGGTTGAATCAAATACTCAAGGCTTAATTTCTTTCGTGTTTCTTCAGTTGAGTTGACTTCGTGTTTTATCAACACGTTGACTTCAGGTTGGGTCAATCAAAACTGTTTCGTCTTTCATCAACAGGTTTGACTCCAATCGTTTGACATCTTGGTAACCTTAGTCGGTTTGATGCTTTCAACCTGAGTCAGTTAGCTTTGACCTTTTATCAGTCAGCTTTGACTTCGCTTCACCATCTTTAACTACTTGTTAGCAGCTTTGACTATGGCTCAACAACTTTGACTTTTAGATGTCAGCTTTGACTCATGATAGTCAGCTTTGACTCCTCAGCATGACAGTCAGCTACTGTTATGACACTTGGTCATATCCTGACTACTTCACCTTTTCAGCGCTGAGTCTCAGTTTCCAATATTCAGTATTCAGTATTCCGATGTTAGTCTTCGGTCTTCGAATTTACTCCAGTAGCTCTATTCATTAGCATCGCTATACTTCTGTCTTCAAACATCAATTGGGCTTCCGTCAATCTTCAGTACACGATCATTCAAATGAACTTTAATTAATTGCGTTGGTACTGATATTCCTATCTATGACTGGATCCAGTACTGCTCGAACTCCTTCAGTCTTTGGCCCGTCCAAGTTGGTAATTCATCTGCTGAAACCTGTAACAAAAACGCTTAACTCCAAAACAAGTCAACACAATTAGTTACAATAGCAAGGTAATTATCAGAGATTTTGGGATCTAACTAAAACACATAGTTAAGTTAGACTTATTCCCAAAAGTTAGGATTTTCCCAACAATCTTCCCATTTTTGACAATGCCAAAACCTTATGCGATTATATTGAAAACAAACCAGAAAGATAAATAATCAGTTTCAACAGACGGACTTGATTCTCCATTGCTTTGATCATCATTCTCTACACTTAGTTCAACATAACAAGATTTAAAGCAAGTACAGAGTATGGACAAAGAGTCATTATCATCAGGATGAATTATGTCAGTTTTATAGAAGATAGAATGCTAAGATTACAAGATACATTGTTTTGAAGCACATCTACAACAATCTTATACAAGTCTATTACAAAGCATCTGACCATTTCATCTTATTCTCTGCCTCATCCTCTCCTCATCAATCAATTGTCCATACATAGCAAAAACCCTCGTGATCGATTTCTGGAATTCCTCTGGCTGTTGCATAGGATCAATCTTCATCAGTTCGACAACTACTAGAGATTCTTGTTTGATCTAGGCTTGGTCCACGAAGTTTCCTCTCATTGAGGGGGCATAATTTTCTTTGGAGAGGCAGTGATAGTGACTTGCTGCTTGACTGCATGATTGACAAACTTGTCAATAAGAGGCATGTATTTATACTACAACAAAAAGTTTCTGAACCCGTTAGTTATGACATCAACCTGGAAGGCTACATCCATCAGTACAATCATTTCGTTTTTAAGTCTGCTGATGGAGCTTTCACGTGCCATTTTCTCCTACTGAAAGTTCTCAGATATAGTATCCACTAAGTCTCTCATGTTTTACTTCATTGATTAGATTTCTCTGTGGATCTGTATAAAATATATATATATATATATATATATATATATATATATATAAGTATGAGGTTGGTTATTGTGGTTATTATATTTTTTTTAGAAACCTGCGAACTATATACAACATGTATAAAGTTGCTGCATAATAATTTCGCTCTAAAATTGGTGTACAAAATACAATTTTAGAGTGAAATCGTTGTGCATCAACTTTATAGCATAGTGCATAGTTCACATATTCGCAAAAGAGATGTAGTTCTCATTTGATCAACTTTCTATTAAATATGAAAGGGATCACCGAACTTTGGTTGTATCTTTTTTCTGGCTATTTCACTTAACTTGACTCATTTCCCTTTTAAGATGTAATTATCTCTTTAAAAAGGTGTGTGACCTACCTATTTTTTTATCACTTTAACCACTTTATACTCTTCTATATATTTTTTTATCCATTTAACCAATTTATATAATTATCCTAAATAACTATATAGAAAAAATGAATCATGTTCGACGAGGCGAGGTAGTACTAGTTATTTAGATAAAACACTATATTGTCCTCATATATATATATATATATATATATTTAATAATAAAAATAGTCAAATTCCTAAATTTTCGTTATTTGGATCATTCACGTTCTGTTTTTTGTTGTTCGTATAATTCATTTTATTGTCCATGTAATCATAGTTCTTGTTCATACTATCTCATTCCAATTCATTGTTATATTCATATAATTCATATTGTCGTGCATGTGATCGTAGTGATTGTGAGTATGAGAACAATTACGAAAATGAATATATAAAATCCCTTAATTTTAAGGCTAAACACTTATCATTAAAATATGAGGATAATAAATTATTTATAATTAATCTTAATCGTTAGATTAAGGATGTGCATCGGTCGGTCGACTGACCGATCGAAATTTTTAAAATCGAAAATCGAACCGAGCAATTTTTGAATCGAACCAACCGATTTATAATTTCGGACCGACCGAAAACCGAACCGAAAAATCGATCGGACCGAAAAACCGACCGAAATAAAATATATATATATATATATATATATATTTTCAAATAAACATATTTTATCCTAATTATTTAATTAAAATATTAATTAATTATTATATAAAATATATAAATATATAAAATAATAGTTTGGTTCGATTCGGTTCCGATCAAACCTAAAGCGTAAAACCAAAATCGAACCGAAATCGATTTTAATTAAAATTTAGAACCGAACCGAAAAACTGACTTCCTTAAAAACCGAACCGAACCGATCGAAACCGATAGATTCGGTCGGTTTTTTCGGTTCGGTTCGATCCATGCACACACCCCTATGTTAGATTATAAAAATAAATAGACCACATTAGTTCTAAAAAAATTAGAAGTTCTTATTTGATCATCTCCCTACATATATGTATGTATATATGAATAAAAAATGCAATTTTTATATTTAAACAAAAAGAACGAGCGCAGTGACCATGGTCCAAAATCCCCCATTGCCTAACGAAGCCGTTTTCGTTTTGCATTGCAGTGTGTGTTACTATTTGTCTGTAGGGATGACAGTGGATCTTGGATCTGATCTAGATTCGTAGATCTAGATTTAATTTTCAAGATTTGGATCTTAAAAAAATAGGATCCAACGGATCTGGATCGGATTCGGATCATTCTTTTAAATCCAAATCTGGATCTTGATTTCTGAGATCCAGATCCGACCCGTGAATCCATATAATATATATGTATACATAATTTTTATTTATAAGTGTATTATATTATTTTTTTAGTCGAAATTGGATAAACTAGGTTATGATAGGTCAATAACATTAGAAAATTATATCGAGTATTTGAAATTTTTTTATATATGAGTTGTCTATTTGTTAAGATATATATGCTACTTCTTCTATTCCTATTACAATATTATTTTTTATTATGAAAGTAAAAGTAAATTTATAACTAACATTTTCTTGTATAGTGATGATTATTGAAATTTTAAATAATTATTATAATTTTATTATGTATTTAGATTATTATTATTATGATGTTACTGTATGAATTATAGTTTATTTAAGAATTATTTTAGAAGAGAAAATATATAAATTCAAGTTTAGATCGTGGATTCTATGGATTTAAATCTGGATCAAATACAAATCTAAACAAAAAATTTCGAATCTAATTTAGACTTGGTGTAAAGCATGAATGGTGTTAGTGTTCCTCACTGTTTCTAAAGGAATATGAATGTAAAGAGGGACCCCAAAAGCCTTTAGCTTCGATCATGCCAAGAAACAAGATGCCGATGCTTTACCACTTAGCCTGCGATTGCGACATCTTGCGAACCGTCAACACGGATATCACGCCGCGTATCCTCCTTTCAAGAACAAGAGAAGATACCATACCTTGCAAAAGAAAGAATAAGATTCGATCCACTGCGACCCCTATTTGTCTATGCGCTACGAGAAGGAGGTGAATCCTCGCGCAAGTTTCTTTCACACGCTCTCTCTCCCTAAAAATTATACTATTTTAGACTCTGCTCTCATTCCCCACCGCCCTACAATCCCCTAGCTAGGGTTTTAACATCCATACCCACTAGAAACCAAAATACAACATACAATTGTACATTGCGTCTATCTCCGACCGATCAATTTGATGGCGGAGGAGAAATCGGCGGCGTCAAATGGCGGCTCAGCTGCAACGCCGTTCGGGTACTCGGTGTTACCCATAGTGAACAAACTGCAGGACATTTTCGCGCAGTTAGGAAGCCAGTCCACGATCGACTTGCCGCAGGTGGCGGTGGTCGGCAGTCAGAGCAGCGGCAAATCGAGTGTGCTGGAGGCGCTCGTAGGGCGTGATTTTCTACCGCGTGGAAGTGACATCTGCACCCGCCGCCCGCTCACACTGCAGCTCCACCAGAGACAGAGGAAGGCCGATGAACTGGAAGAAGAATGGGGGGAGTTCTTGCATTTGCCGGGGAAGAAGTTCTTTGATTTTAGTGGAATCCGGAGGGAGATACAGGTTAGTTCCGCATGTGAAAAATAATTTATTTCGTACACTGCATTTCAATTGAAATTATGATTGGTATGATAGAAACGAATTAGTGTAACCACGTGTATTTGAGTTAACGTTTTTCTCTTTGAACTCATCAATGCATAATGCCTTTTTGCTAAGTTGAATGTGGATTGGGTATTGGACTAGGAACCTCGAACAATTAAGGTTTTGTGGGTTTTTCTTAATGGCCGGAACGAGCCAAGGGCGGTTATCTGATTAATTCAAATAATTATGCATGCGAACATTTACTAGGGACTTTCTACAATTTTTTTAATAAAGGATAAATTGTACCTAGTGCAGTAACATTCTTGTGTGTGTTGTTTAAAAAAACATTCTTGTGCGTTTGTGTTTTTCTAATATCTATTTATTTGGGATGAGTTTGCGTCATGTTGAACCTGGATGAGTAGATCGATGTATTCTAATATTACCTTTTGCTTTCATTGCGGGGTGAGGTTTATGTGCAAAATAACATGAGTGATGTCGGTGTTTGTTATCTATTTTGTATTGATGTGGTCATCTCCAAATAAGGGTGGTTGAAGACTCAAAACATAAAGTGCTGAGCTTAACCACTATGTGGGCTCACTTTAGTGGTAGTTTGGAACCCATCCCTCTGTTTTCAAGTTATGATCTTTGTTTACTAATATTTCTCCGATGTTATGATAGTTTCTCAAACACTTTACATAGTTATAACTTATAAATCAGCGTCTGCAAAAGGACTTCCATCCACCAAGGTTCTATGTAGATCTTATATTTGGTTTTCTGTAAATGTGTCTTGCTTGCACATATTATGTAATTTCCCCGCTTCAAGGATACCACATGCTTATTAAAGTCATTTTTGGTTATGCTATTTTTGAACACAGATGTAACTCTCACAGAATGATATCTAGTGGCTTTGTGTGCCAAAAGAGATCAGTCAGTTCATTTCACTTGTAGCTGTAAAATTCGAATCACTTTATTGTAACTCTTTTGCTTCTAGTTCTCTGTTCTTCTAGAGTTTGTTGAATTGGTTGCCTCTTAACGTTAGATGACCTTGCAATCTGCTTAGGCTGCAACAGAGAGAGAAGCAGGAGGAAACAAAGGTGTCTCGGATAAACCAATAAGCTTAAAGATTTATTCTCCAAATGTTCTTGACATTACTCTTGTGGATCTACCGGGTCTCACGAAAGTTCCTGTTGGTGATCAGCCATCTGACATTGAAACACGTATCAGAAATATGATAACGGCAGTCATTGAACGTGAAAGTTGCCTGATCCTGGCTGTGACGCCAGCAAATGCTGATCTGGCTAACTCGGATGCTCTTCAGATGGCACAGTGTGTTGATCCTGATGGTTAGTTCCACTTAAAGTGGTTTTACTGATCTGAAAAAATTATTTCCTAAACTTTGTTTCTTGCACTTGTAGAATTTGAACTTTTGGATTCTTGAGCTCACATCTGAAAGTCTCTATATTTTCAGGTTACAGGACAATTGGTGTTATTACAAAGGTAAAGATGGCTATAAATTGTTTTGTGTACTTCCAGTTTCTGTTTGCACTTTATCTAACATGGCTTTGTTTGTGCTCATTTTGTTGCTAAAGTTGGATATCATGGATAGAGGTACTGATGCACGCAACTTTTTGCTTGGGAAAGTGGTTCCACTTCGGCTTGGTTATGTAGGTGTTGTAAATCGCAGTCAAGAGGTAATTTTTCAGTTTCATATAGATAAAGTTATGCTCATTGTAGTTCCTTATATTTCATCTACAGCATGGCTGTAGTTGTTTGCTGAAAAATATGTATCACTCTTATGTTTGAACTCTTAGATATTTGGCCTGCTTAAAGCTTTCTTCCCATGCTAGACCTTATTTGTTTTAATCTGATAGAGCTGAAATGTCTTTGATAGATGTTATTTTGATATTTTAGATGCTGATCTACATGCATTTTGCACCCTATTCCATTATAATGTTTTGAGTTATATTCCATGTTCTCTCTCTCTAGTGAGCTAAACTAGAAACAACTGAACACAATTCTAGTATATAGCAAATATTGGCCGATTTAAGGTGTTCTCTGGACTTACTATGTTTGCTTATTGCTTGTTTGGTTTGGTTGTATCCTTCTAAACTATGTTAAATTTCATTTTTGTTTTGTATCCAAGTGGTTTGGACTTTTAAGGTTGAGATATTTTATCTTGAGCTTAAGTAAATGAAGTGTTCCAATTGTATTTTTATTTTATTTTTTTGCTATTCAAGTGTTACAGTTTGATTAATCTTTTAATTTTTAAATTATTATTTGAAATAAATGCATTTTGTATGTGTAGACTGTAGTTTAGATGTAATTTTATACCCCCATCTCATTTTGGATACTGAGTCCAAGAAATAAAAAGTAAAGCAACATGGTGTAGTTGAAAGTAATCTTTCGCTATGTCTTTAGTTATACATGATGTATGTCATGGATGTGAGTTTGTAAGCATTAGATAGAAGGTTTATGTAGAGCAAATTATTTGTTGTAAATCACTAGACAACCTTTTACCTATCCTTAACAATGTGTATACTGTGTTCAACAGGATATTCTACTGAACCGAAGCATCAAAGATGCACACGTTGCAGAAGAGAAGTTCTTTCGCACTCATCCAGTATGCCATTGATTTTTCTCATTACTGATTGGTTTCTTGTCCTTCTCACAAATAATCCATATGGCAAACTTGTTAACCTATATTTTATAGGTGTATAGTGATATTGCTGATCGTTGTGGAGTCCCACAGTTGGCCAAGAAGTTGAACCAGGTAATGCTACTTGAGAATGAGTCCCAACTGGAACATATGCACAAGAAGTTCTTTACTTCTATTAGGATATCTCTAACATGATTCGTTGGCTTCCCTTTGTACCTCTCGTGCATGATACCTCAGTAATCTATTTATCTGCTTTTCTGTACATTATAAATATTTCAAAGTAGTACATATGACAGTGCAAATGGTGTAACTTGATGTCGATTGTTATCATAGGACTGTGGTCAAATTCCATAATACCTCTATAAAACTCTGTAAAAACTATGTTGTAATACTGATATGCTTCACTTCGAAAATGTAGTTGGACCTTTTTGTCACTATTATAAGGGCTTGTTTAGTACATGTGATTAAAGGCGGTGATTGTGATAGAGTGAAGGTGTGAGGAAACGATAAACACTGAGTTAGAGAGAACGTAACTCCCTTAACAAGGGCCACAAAGTTCACACTCTGCACACAACGTAAGCTGCTAACAAATCTCCAGAAAAACATTACCCTAAACTAGCGTAGGAACTCTTATTAAAAGACCTAACCTACAGGCCCATGCATCACATTCCACCACAAATGGTTGTGTAAAATTGGGCATGCGCAACACTGGAGCTGTGGTTAGAGCATGCTTCAAATTTTGAAAAGCCTCAGCTGCCTCAGTTGGCCATTGCCATATCTTCTGACACTCCTTCTTTAATAATGTCGTTAACGGTGCAGCGAGCTTACCATAGTCACAAATAAAGCGACGATAGTAACACGTAAGACCAGAAATCCGCGAACTCCTTTAAGAGACGTGGGGTCGGCCACTTAAGAACGCACTTATCTTGGTACGCTGCAGCTAGACACGATGTGTCCAAGGTATTCGACCTGTGAACTACCGAGCACACATTTTTTGGGGTTAATAATCAAGGAATGCTCAGATAGTAACATGAATACCTTCTGTAAGTGTTGTATGTGCTCAGGCCATGATGTGCTATAAATCAGGATGTCATAAAAAATAGCACAAATTTCCTTAGAAACAGTGAAATATGTCATAAATGAGACATTGGAATGTTGTTGGGCATTCCTGAGACCGAATGGCATGACCAACAATTCATAGTGTCCGAATGAGTCCGAAAAGCCGTCTTCGTCACATCCTTCGGAATAATCCTGATTTGATGATACCCCACTCGCAGTTCTAACTTGTTGAACCAACTCGCCCCATGGAGCTCGTCCAACAACTCCTGGATGACAGTTATAGGGTATTTGTCGGCCACTGTCGCTTTGTTAAGGGCCCTATAATCCACACAAAACCTCCACGAGCCATCTTTTTCGCACTAATAAGACTGGGTTGGAATATGGGCTGCTGCTTGGTTGAATGATGCCGGCAGCTAGCATTTCGGCTACCATCTTTTCCATCTCATCCTTTTGGCATGATTGTAATAGTAAGGTCTAACTGAAAGGCAATGTGCCCTCTTGTAGAACAATGCGGTGGTCATTTCACGGGTGGGGAAGCGTGTGAGGTGTGTAATGGAAGGAAAGAGGACACCACTTGTTCCATTCTCCTTGTTGATCTTCGTGAGAGATGGAAAAGTGGAACATGAAGACAAATCAACATCTTCCACAGCCCAAGCGACCACGCTTCATCCCCTCGCTCCAACGAGCTCGGTCGGTCTTGCATCTGGCTCGACGCGTAAGGGAGGGGTTCCCGTGCAAGCTCTCAGTCCGCCCTGCCACACTAAATTCCATCGTCAATTTAGCCCAATTTGCAGTTATGTCATCTAATTGAGCCAACTAGGATACCCCTAAAATAATATCGATGCTGCGAAGAGGGAAAATATAGCAAGTGATGTGAAATAAATGTCCGCTGATGGTGAACGAAACACAGCTCTGAAGCCTGTGTTTGAACCTTAGTACCGCCGCCCAACACCATCTTGAAATTCTCCGTGGGCGTGACGTGCGGTGGAGGTTTGTGCTAAGCGTTCAACTATAAAACGATGACTTGCTCCATTATCAATCATTGTAGCGATCGGCGCTCACGGACTTGGGTAAATAGCTTCATCGTTTGGGCACCATTGAACCCATTAGGCGAAAGTCGAGAGAGCTGCGATTCTTTGCGATTCGAGTTATGTCTTCCTATCTTCCTCTGCCTCCCTCTTGGTCCCAATCCCTTCTTCCTCTGTCTCGTTGTCCTCCGCTTCCAGGACCACCGCAAGTGACTAAGCAGGGCATTTGTGCAGAGGATTGTATGGCTGACCACAATGAAAACACTTGCCCTTGGCTATATATTCCGCTTGTTGTTCCGGCGTAAGATGGCGGGCATTGCGGTTTCTCCGGAAACCTGATGATCCTGTCGATGAGGCCTGTGACTTCGCTGGGGCTGTGTAGACTGATTGCCCCCCCGGAACTAGCACCGTGAAATGTCGAAGCTAATCTTGTGCCTATTCTTGGAAAGGAGTTAGATTTCTGGACAGGTGCTCACAACCCGTGTGAACGAAAAATTAGCCGAGTAGGCCGAATAGTAGCCTGAACATTCGTCATCTCTGTACTAGGAATGCGGTCCCGGATGGAACGCTGTAACCCACTAAAAAACATCCTAAGTAATGTTTGTCCGAGAGGGAGGCAATTGAGCAACCCTTTCTTCAAATAAGGACAAATAGTCCTCCAGCGATCCAGTTTGTTTGGTGAGATGCATAGCCTCATAAGCATTGATGGCCGAACTATCCTCGAAATGGTCCAACATCTCCCTGGTGAACTGCTTCCTTGTAATCTTGGCGGAACGACGCATTACCCATTGAGCCCAAAACATAGAACATCCTGTCATGGCGATGAGTGCCGATTGAACTCGGTCATTTTCTGGTGTTCGGTGCACCAGAAAATGCTGCTCAGCCTGAGCCAACCACGCTTTCGGTCCGACCCGTCAAACTTAGGGAACTCTATCCTCTCTTCTGGACGGTCGTTCTTCTTCCCCACGTCGCCAGATTCCCGAGTAGAATTTTCTGATTCTGGGGCACGCGATCCCAAGGATTCCAACTTTGATAGGATTGCAGCAAACTGGTGGTCGTGTTTTCCCAGGGCTGCTTCGAGGGAAACTAGCGCATCTTCCACTGTGGCAACTTTAGACTGCAACTCCTCTACCACCTTCTCCATCTTCGTCTCCCCTCTTGTCTTGGGCATGAACAAATCCACGTTCACCGCACCAATTGATAGAGTGAAGGTGTGAGGAAACGATAAACACTAAATTAAAGAGAACGTAACTCCCTTAACAAGGGCCACAAAATTCGCACTCTGCACACAACTAAGTTGCTAACAAATCTCCAGAAAAACATAACCCTAAACTAGCGAAGGAATGCTTAAAAAGACCTAACCTATAGGCCCATGCAAAACCATAAAGCCCACCTACCTAAAACTCGACATAAAGAAATAATAATAATAATGATAAAAATAACAATGATTCAATTCGCTGCTTCCGCTCGACCTCGACCCCTGCGCCTCGAGTACACCTTCAGCCCCCTCGGCACAGTCGTATCAGATTGATACCTATGATAACCTAATATCTTGTTGCCTTAAAAAATCAAAGCCTTTGATAATGCAATTGCACTGAGCCTGTATCTATAACCCCATGTGTGATCTTATATCACCGTCTTAGGTGCAATACATAATGCAAAAGATAATTATCATAGATTATTTGTTATTGGACGATGTACCCCTTGCCCTTCTAGTCATAATACAAAAGGATATTTTAGGAATTGCAATTTAAGGAGGAATTTAATACGTCCGACTAAAGAATAGATTAAGTTTGTATCTATGTTGTGATATTTTAATACATCCAAACAATTATACTATTTGTACCTTATGTGGTAAAAGACATCCTCGTCAAACATGTATCTCATAATGCCTATCAAACAAGCCCTATGTATGTATCAAGGATATTTTCATAACTTGTGATGCATCGTGTAACCTCTGCATTTTCTCAACAGATTTTGGTACAACATATTAAGGATGTCCTTCCGGGTTTGAAATCATGCATTAGTGCCGCCCTGGTCTCTGTGGCAAAGGAGTATGCTGGCTATGGAGAAGTTTCTGAGTCAAAGGTATTTTAAACCCACTTCCTACTGTCCTTGATGTTGTTGTGAGACTTTAATGCTCTTTCTTTTCATAATTCTTAGCACACTGAAGTCTTACAAAATAATTCCTATATTTCTGTAAGTTATATGACTGACCCTTTCTCCTTGCTCGTGGCATCACCAGTAATTGCAAATAGTAGCTGGATTTTGTGATGATTTGTGACTATTTGCTTCTAGTTTAAGTATTATCCGTTATTGAAGTTGGTGATCTGATTGTTTTAGCTGGGTATTTCATACATTTAACAAACTATCTCAATTGCAATTCGTTACCCTTTCACGGTGAACAGGCTGGCAAAGGTGCACTAATACTTAACGTTCTTTCCAAATATTCAGAAGGTAAGCTTCTCCTTTTCTGTATGTATAACATATCTGTGGGACTCAATTATGTATATTATCTCTAGTTGCTCCGAAGCAAATCATATACATCGTTGCACCGAGGCTGTGAAATAATTGAGGCATTAATGATTGTTTGGTATTTTATCCCCTAAGTCACATTTGTATTTGTCCATCACTATTCCTTCCCTGTTTATGTTGTATTTGGCTATCAAGGAAATGAGCTTATTTTTATCCTGTGATTAGAAGTGGACTAGTAAGAAGATGCTAATATTTTTTTTAGTGTCTGCATTAATAGTGCATAAATTTAAATCCAGCCACAAAAACCTTTCTGATTGCTCAATTATGGTGATATGTATTATTACTTAAACGCTCCCAGGGGGAATTTTCTTTTACTACCAGAACATCGTAGCCTTTCTATTGGAAATGGCTGGATGACCAGGGATATCTCATTGCTTGCTTATTGACAGACTTTGTTCTTTCTTCGTCTTCGATTATTGAAATATAATTTGTAATTTTTTATTGGAACAGAATTCTCTTCAATGATAGAAGGGAAGAATGAAGAGATGTCAACATCTGAGTTTTCTGGAGGAGCAAGAATACATTATATATTCCAAAATATTTTTGTGAAGTGTTTGGAGGTTTGTCCTCTCAATCTGAATGCTATGGACATGCCCTACGAAGTCTTGGAAAATTCGGATGTAGTTTATTGAACGTTGAGCTTGTATAAGTGGACTAGTCCTCTCCATTAGGACCATTACTTTGTTTATGTATAAGTGGACTAGTCCTCTCCATTCGGATGCTATTAGGTTTTCGAGGTTTTTTTTTTGAAGAAGAATTTCTGAATAATAAACATGGAGGTGTAAGTTTTGTTGATTCAAATGGAGGGATCAAGATGAATTATGCAAAATATAAGATGCATATTAAAGATGTGGTGTGGTTATTTAGTATTCTTCCATTTGCTCAGTAATATGACATGGCAGTACATTTTAGACCAATATATAGTAGTAAATTGGTCAATGATTAAGTACTACATTGTTCCATGCTCCTATTAACCTTTCTGCATAGAACCACTTTGGATTTTGTCTGCAAGTTATGATTACTATTCTTTGGAGTGGTTCTGTTAATCCTTAACTTCAAGATGATATTAATGCAACCAATTGATTTAAATGAAATTCTTAAGAAGTCATAATCCTTTTTATGTTGTGCAGGATATAGATCCTTGTGAGGATTTAACTGATGGCGATATCTGCACTGCCATTCAAAATGCAAGTGGCACCAGATCTGCACTCTTTGTGCCAGAAGTAGGTCTTTTGCCTATGTCATTCTCTCTTCCTATTCTATCTTGGATATTTTGAGGAAAGCTGAAATCCCATCAATTCTCACTTGTAAAGCCTTCCAACTAATTAGTACTTGCAAAATAATACAAACGTGTAGGTTCCTTTTGAAGTTCTTGTTAGAAGGCAAATGGCACGTTTGTTGGATCCAAGTCTCCAGTGCACCAGATTTATCTATGATGAGCTAATCAAGGTACATACGTGGTACCATAGGTTCAGATACTCGCTGCAGTCATCTTTGTATATCAACATTAACTTGGTTTTTTTCCTGTTAGATGAGCCATCGCTGCATGGTAAATGAGCTCCAACAGTTTCCGATCCTACGAAGATGCATAGATGATGTCATCAGAGATTTTTTGCAAGAAAGTCTTCGGCCAACGGAGGCAATGGTAGAAAGTCATATTGAAACACAGGTAAATTCAGTCAAAGGTGGTTGTGTTTAGATCTTCTGTTCTCTGAAATACAGAAAATTATGAGAGCAAAATAACCTGACAGTAGATCCACTGTAAGTTCCAGAGATTTTTCGAATGAAGTAGCTGAAGATGTAAATGTATTAGTTTTTTGGCCGTGCCATGATATGATAATCTTTTGCATTATGATATTATCTCTATTCTGCCTTTTCCCTGTACTTCCTTTCTCTGGCATGAGAATGAGTGGCGTTTTACTCTGCATCCCAGAGAATGAAGAGTTGGAGTGGTTTTTAGTCTGTTTCTGTATTATGTTGTCTCTGGTTCTGCTAAACCCTTCTAATAAAAGGTATCTTGCCAAAAGCAACATGGTCTCTCACTTCTAATTTTTATAAATTAGGAATGGTTTGACATCGGACACCAGAGGTAGTGTGGGAGCAGGTTGAGTTTAGTGTCGTTTTGTGTGTCTCAAACCATAAAGAGTTTAAGGCATTTTTTTATTTTTATTTTTATTTTCAGAGATAGGAGTTGTATCTTTAGGTGGGAGAGTTTATTTAATTAGATTTTCTGTTTCGTATTCCCTGTCAGGTACCAAGTACAGCTAACTAAGCGGGAAGAATTGATTGAATTAACAGACGCGAATCTTAAAAAATGTTATTGCGCATCAATGTGCTGGTGTTCAGGAACAGTTGAATACTTCATTATCTCCTTTTACTCATTAGGCTCCTACTTCACCTTTTCAGTTAGATTTAGAGGTCGTTCTGTTCGTTTGTGTTTTAATTTGATGAATAATTTACATGTAACATACTGTATCTGCTTTAACTTATTGCTTTGGTAATTTATTGAATAACATTATATTTTGCTGTATGTACTGTGCTGTAGATGGATTTCATAAACACTTCGAATCCAGATTTTATTGGTGGAAGAAAAGCTCTAGAGATTGCATCAGAGCACGTCACATCATCCAGGATTGTAACGCCCGCTGCAAAGCACCAGGTGGGTGCACTTTGCTTCGAATTTTTGACAAAGTATGTGTTCATCGATTATCAAGGGGCTTCATTCTTTGATTTGATTGTAAATTAGGATACAGGAGAATCAGAAAAAGTATCTTTCCTGGAAAGAAATTTCATGTCTCGTGTCATACCTGCTCGACAAGTGAATGGAATTGTTCCAGAGCAAGTAAGTAATCTGTTGGTACCTAGAGCTCCTGATGGACAATGTATTTTGGGTTTTTCTTATTCAAATAAACGACTTTCATATGTTGTTCTTTACATGGAAAAAGGGTGTCCGACCTGCCTCAGATGTCGAAAAAACTGCTCGGTCTGGTAATATTTGTTATTTCTTTTCTCCGCATCTTCTTTCTTTCATTCTCTGATCAGAGAAATGGACTGCTTGTATGGTTAATTGCAAATAAATCACTACTTTGGACCCATTTTGCTATTTAGACGTTACTTTTGAAGCGTTTCAATAATGACTCCAACTTTTGATTTTTAGCAATTTCAATCCTCCCAAATTTTCAGCGAAATTTGTCAGTGAAACAGTGTCCATTTCATCGTTAGGTCGTTTTTTAATGGGTGTAGAACTCAAACACTTTGCTGACAATTTCTTATTAACAGTCTATACCTAATAGGTGATCAAATAAAATCAGAAACAGTTTCCAAATTTTTCTTTTTTAAATTCAGAAGAACGTTTCTGTGCCTTAGCAAATTGTTAGGTGCCTGCTAATCTTTTTCCTTTTTATTTAAGTAAAACTCACTGGTGGCTGTTTGGACCTTAACCTGATTATGATCACTTAAAATGGAAGAACATGATGGAGGGGTAGACCTTCCCTTTATGACACAGTGGGACAAGAAGGATAAAACACTAGATTTAGATAAGTATTTCACTACTAAAGAGAATGTATATATATGAAGAGAGTAACATACTAACATTCCATGATAATAATTGAATACTAAACCGAAAGATATCTAAATCCAAATTTCATTACTAGAACCCAAGTCTTTCTCGTGTATTATCTTGAGTGCACAAATTGGCTGCTTAAGCAGAAAATATGTATTTGTGGACAGTAACTATTCTTTTGTGACATCCTAATGATGGATCTGTGATTGATTAATTAGTAAGCATTACTGGTTCGAGTTGGGGAGTATCTTCGATATTTCGTGGACTTGACAATCATAAATCACCTAAAGAGAGCTCGACCAGCAAACCATTTAATGAACCTGTTCAAAGCATGGAACAGAGAATGTCGATGATCCATTTGAGAGAGGTACATAGTCAAAGTATAATTTCCTGCAAAATTAAATTATTAATATCTATAGTAAAATTTCTAATATGTTTTGCTGGATTAACTTCCTTTTTTATTTTGTGAAAGCCCCCTAGTGTGTTGAGGTCGTCAGAATCTGACTCAGAAGAGAAGGCCATTGAGATTACTGCTATAAAGTTGTTAGTAAAGTCCTATTATGATATTGTACGGAAGAGCATTCAGGATTACATACCAAAAGCTATTATGCATTTTCTGGTAATTGCTTTTAATTTCTGGGGTTTGTTTTCTCTTTTGTTTTAGTTCGTAGCTGTTGGCGAGAGATGATCGAACATAGCTGGCTATACATAGTGGGAGAAAGGCTTACTTCTTTTTGTAGTAGTCGACTCCTATGTTTTGCCAACTTCATTAAATTCTCATGCTTTTATGATATCAATAAGGACGATATCAAGTGGGTATTCTGCATGGAATGTTAGGAACCAACTTTTGTACTTGTGACTTATAGCTTACTTATCTATATTCTTCTAATCCCATGTTTTTCATTTTGGTTTCCTGTCTGATGCAATGTTTAATATGCCATCCTTAATGGAATATGTTTGTTATCCCCCTTTTTTTTGAACTTACAGGTAAACCACACAAAGCGAGAGCTTCACAATGAATTCATTAGAAGATTGTACAAGTATGTTCCATGTCAACAACTTTTTTTATGGTCCTTAATAATGTGATAAATAAACTGTATGTAGATGAGTATAAGTTTGGACCTCTATCACTATGTTGCAAATGAAAGAAAAGACATCTGAATCGACATGGTCTAGAAACTAGGTTGAGCGTCTGGATGTTAATATTAGTCCATTTTGAGGACCATCGATAATCCATTTTAAATTTATTGGGTAAGCTTGATGACTAGTACTCCCTCCATCCATCCATAATTTCACAAATTACTCCCTCCGTTCCGCTCTAAGCGGCTCATTGCTTTTGGGCATGTAGATTAAGGAGGGTTGTGTTTTATGTATTGAGTAGTGTGGCTCATGGAATTTGAGGCACTTTTGTGTGAAAATGATTCCTTTTTGGGTGTGAGCCACTTAGAGTGGGACGTCCCAAAGAGGAATATGAACCACTTAGAGCGGGACGGAGGGAGTATAATTTATGATGCTTGTTTTTCGTAATTTTGTGAGCAGAGACGACTTGCTTGAAGAATTGTTGCAGGAGCCAGATGAGGTTGCCATGCAGAGAAAGCGCACCCATGATACACTTAAGGTCCTCGAGAAAGCTTTCCGGGTTAGTCTATATTTCTGAGTTGATTCATGAAAGTGAAGAATTATTCCTTTAAATTGACATTTACCTCGTTGCAACTTGTATGATGCTTTAGCATGTTCTATTTGAGCGAATTGCATTTTTAGTTGAGCTGAACTGATTATGCAGACAATTGATGAACTGCCACTCGAAGCTGAGATTGTTGAGAGAGGCTGCGCCTCTAGTAATGATCAAACTAGCCTGCCAAGGATCAACGGGCTCCTAAGATCATCGTTGTATGGCAGTGGTTCAACAGAATCACGTAGCCCTTCTTCCAAAAACTCAAAATCACGCAAGTCCGGCGACCCTTAATCACCATTATACTCAGATACTTACTATGGTGGTGGACATAGTTCCGGTGCTGGCCTATATCCAACTGCTGAAATGTAGGTTTTCAGTAATGCTTCAGGACAAAATTTTATCACTGAGGCGCATCCATATTTTCGCAGATCAAGTGCGGTGGACAGGCTGAGGCAGCATTCTTTACTTACATATTAGAGCGGCTAAGTAAGTTGACCATTTTTTTGTCTAAAGCGCGTAGGATATAGTTTGATTCCCTTGATATAGATATGTTGCTTGTGAGAGAGGTAGATAAACAGCAAGAGCTGAACCCGTTTTTGTTTGAATGTTGCAGTTTTTTCATGCTATCTTCTCATAAGTTTCTCATTTCTGTTAACAACTAGCAGCACATTTTTGTACAGCTCAACTGCTTGACTTCTGCTTGTTTGTTTTTAGCATAGATATTTTGTCATTCCAATAATTTTGTGTGCGTGTTTCATCTTTTGGATTTTAATCACTCGATGATTTTGGTTTAACTTTTTCCCTAGTAAATTTGCAGAATCTCTCTCTGTATGTACTTGTGGAAAAATGTGTATAATTTGTAGATGACAAGTTTCCCCATTGTCTGAACAACTACAATATGTAAATGGATGTTTATATACTTCAAATCGGTATTTAAAAATTCTGTATTATGGAAGGATTGTTGTATTCCGTCATTTGTGCTTTTTTGAGCAATGCTAATGACATACTAATAAAGGTAACGAGACAAATTTGACTAGATTTTGAGGCCATTCTGTCAAGATTTTAAGCTTACACTATCTTATATTCTTATGTGTGCTTATCTTGGAAAATAAAATTATTATTCTGAGCTTTGCATTAACCTATTACTCATTTTGGACTAATCTAAAACACATCTGGTTGGACTGTTGGAGCCTAAGTAGTCTACAAAATCCATTTTCTTTTTTTGAGTAAAGTGCATCACACTTGTAACAAACATGTTAAATCTAAAAAGGCTATCTACAAAATTATTTCAATTGATACATATTTTCACACGAGTTGCATTCGTTTTTCACATTTTAAGTAGTAGAAAAAACTTTTGAAGTGGGAATATTCCTTTCATGCAATCAATGCTTCATTTATGCTGGGCTCAAATAGGAAAAAAAAACCATTCGTATCAAAACTGACCCCCTTTCCTACAAAATCATTTGGAATGAATGTGAGGAATGGGGCTCAACAAACTCTCACTGGCCTTAACCTATGGCAACACTTGTGGCACCTTTTGTTGTCGTCTACTCTCTTGCTAATTCATATTTATTAGTACTAAACAACATCATCTCCAACTCAAACGGTTTGAAACTCGAAATGATCCAACCCAACTTGCACCGAATCACCACTTTTCCACACTAATTTCTCATACTAGGAAGAAAGAATGTGAAGAGTAGCATCCCTATCAACTCGTCTTGTTCAGTACCACAAATACCACCATTCCAAGACTTCAACTAAATTGTGGAGATCGGTATAGGGAAAAGAGTACTATCTCGAAATGGACTTCTCATTTGTGACTCAAATCAAAGAAAGCAAAGGGAAATTCTGACACTGCCTTCCTATTGTCAATATGTTCACAAAGGCAAGGCCTAAAGCACATCTAAGATTGGGAGACAGTACACGAGCGATAGAAAGAAGCAAGCTGCACGACGTTGAAGAGACTAACCCAGGAGCTACAGCGGACTTCAGGGCATCAGCATCAACACGAAGAGACTAACCCCGCAGCGGAGTCTTTCAAGGTAGTAGAGGCGGCAGCATAATTGACTCTGGTCCCGCATTGTTCAACCTGCATACCTCAAACGGAGACAAGGATACATCAACTTAAATAGGACTGCTAGTGGCAGTTTGGGCAGGGTTGGGTCTTTGCAATGTACGAGTGAGACCACAACGGTTCGAGAATATGTAATTGTTTCAAGTGTAGAGAGTATTTTTGTCTTGAAATCATGCCTTCTGAGATGAAATCCATCAAACCAATCAGAGGATTCTATATGATACTCGCCAGAGAAAACTCATGACACGAAATTCTTGAAACATATTGCATGCAGAAACAATTCCGATTTAAGTTAAATGAAGATATGGTTGCAAATATTTCCCAATCATCTTCGAACATCTTTATAGTCAACACTTGTATGTGAACCGATGAGAATACTACTGAAATATGGGCTTTTCTCCAAACGAATATTTACATCTCTTGTTCAAAATTCTAAAAAACAATGGAGGTAGGCAGCAGCATCCATTTCTCTCCAGCTCAAAGAACAATCAATGTCTAATTAGGGCAGCGCAGCACATCCCAGATTAGCAGCATTAGCTATGTTTGCACATCCATCTCACCACTATATGTACAATCCCAAGCTGAGAGGTATCTTACAGGTGGCTCGAGCTTTCTTACCACCACCGCCGATATCAATTACATTTGGAATCGCAATAAGCCTGCTTATTTGATGTCATCATGTCAGTACTCGAGGATTAATTGTCGCCACTGGAAGATGTGATCAAGTTGGAAGGGGGTATGCCGGTATCCTCGCCATTTGTTTCCCCGTTGAGCTGTCAAGGAGGAGCGAAAACAGGGCATCAGGAACTCGTAGCCAGCACTACATTTTAAATAATATTGGAGCCACTAACCTTCATAGGATGCTGCTGCATAATAATGGGAACTTTTGTCAGGTCCCTTAAGACTCCCTGCAAAAGAGGAAGCTTCCCCATTCAATATCTAACCATACTACATGTCCTTAAAAATAAATTGAAAAGATGATAATGGTCATTAAAGACTACGAAAACCCCAAATGCCAAACAGGATTCCACATAAAAAAAGAGATGGAAAGATTTTGGGACGACAATGGTCATTAAAGACTACAATGTTTATTAAATACTCTAGAAAAAGGAGATGGAAAGATTTTGGGAGATAATTGGGAGATAATTTACAGGACCACAATGTTTATTAAATACTCCAGAAACCCCAGAGGCGAGGACTACAATGCTTATTAAATACTACAGAAACCCCACAGGCAAAGAATGACATAAATATTTGATCCATCCATCTTTGGGGAGACAAAATGCTGTGAAGGTTTCTTTAGAAAATTACAAAACCTGTAGATTGACAACTAATTGTTTTGTGGAATTATTTGGTCAGTCCCGAGTAATATTGGAGAGATGCAGGCGTTACGAAAGCAAGATGGCTAAAAATTTGCCATATGCATTCATATGAGAAAAGAATCTTTCCCATGACACTTTGCGTGGGTGTGCATGCAGACAGAGCGTCCTGTGACATTCCACATAACTTAATCTAAACAATAACAATCAGAAATCAGAAATGGAAAAACTTGATCAGAAAATGGGAAAACTCAACTACCCTCTAGCCAAAAATGGAAAAGCTACATTTTGAAAATGAGCACACATACATACCTTGTTGGCCCACTTAAGACCACATGCATTACACAAAGTTCTTGGTCCGTCTGGTCCACGTCGCATCATAGGGGTCGATTTTGAACTGATCCCACAATGTCTACATCTGTTGAAATCGAGCAAGAGTGGCATTTTTATAGAAAGTCATACAGGTAACACACTGAAAAAGTAACCTCTTCAACTCAAAGGCAGCTGAATTCAATCAATTAATCATCAGGAACCAAAAAGCTATTAAGATTCACCAGCCAAAAAAATAAAAGACCTTGAAGATATTCAATATAGAGTCACTCACGAGGTTTCCTGCTCTTCCGGGCCAGAATTTCCATTCCAATCTGCAGAAGATGATCCCGGTTCGTCAAGCGCTGATTTTGATGACGTAAACTGACCTTTCTTGCGCTGCATCCTGGTGGATGGCATGTGCATGAGATAAAGATGGCATTTTTTATACATATGTATGAATAAATTTGTTGAGTTGGTCCAAACTACAAAGCATATAAGTAAATCTCTTTCAAGAGCATTTTTACACCAGACATGACAATACAACTATGAAACATATATATAATCTCTTTCAGGCACATTTGCACACCATTTCAGAACCATATCTCCTTTCTGACACAATTCTGAATTTCAGTCCAGAATACAAAGTGTTAAGATAACAAAACAACAGCTCATCTAGACCCTTCATCCTTTTTTGCTAAACCATTATTTACAACCATATAATGCAACAATGTGCTCAAACAAAAGGAGCAGATGAAAAACAGAGCAAGTTTTTCCTTCTCCAATTCAATTTAGAGTAAAAAAGAGAAGCATGTATACATATATCTAATTAGCAAAATCCCCAATCTCATAAGTGACTAGAACTTCTAGGCATATCTACTTGAAGCAGTTAAAGTAAGAAACTGCAATAGGAATAATTTACGGAATATTTCAAAATGGTTTCAGGAGACTATACCAAATATAATCATACGAAATACTCAACCAGAATCATGATCCAACAAAAAGAGTCGAAACTTATTGAACAGTCTCAAACTCATTACAACCTGAGGGCAACTTCTTTGCGAACTGTATAACGGATCTTCTTTTCAAAACATCGTTCTTTCCTCTTCTCTCTAAATCGGTTTAAAGAGGCAGCCCTCTGAGGCTGACTCGACCTTCCAGGATAATCACCCAAGTTCTGTTTAAGTACATGCCAAGAAGCAAAGAAAAGATAACTCAGATACCAAGTTGAGAAATTTGAGTTCTTGAAGATTACACCACCTTGCTCATACCCTGTGGTTCGGAGGTGTCATCCCCGGAGTAGGAATACCAGTGGGCACTTCGTACCCACCCAATAATAACAAAACTGCCTGAACCTGAAACATCAATAGAGAAAAAAAAAACAATTACAATCCTTGCAGAACACATCATAAGGCCTTGTAGGCGTTCCAATACACATGGAAATTCAAGTTCTGAAATTGCAATATAAATCGAGAAGTTCCCCAAATCTCAACCAATAAGAGAACAAGAACTATTCTCCAGGCAAAAATTTTACAGAAAATTGAAGAATTGAGTACCGACCTACACTAAATTACAACCAATAACCATAATTTGATATCCTTCACAACAATCACAATCTATACTAACTTCAAAAGTATACAAGTGCAGCAACACAAAGTTGAAATCCATAGGATTGAAATATTAAGAAATGAAGGCAAACACAAACAATAGTTCACGCGATCGAGGGGTAAGTTGAATTGAAATCGTAAACGCAAAATCCCAAAAATTGAGGCAATTAATTAAAAAAGAAATACCTTTTCAGGAGAAACTGAGTCGAAAACATAAACTTCACCCTGAAAAGAAAGGGTGAGCTGGTCGGCGCCGCCGTCTCCGGAGGCGGAGCCGCCCTGGGGCGGCATATCGGGGGCATAGAGAGCGTGAGAAGCGACGGTGTCGAGGACGGCGAGCGCGTGGGGCGAGTGGGCAGCGTTGGGAGGGTCGTACCTGATCTGAGAGGAAGGGTTGTCGACGTCGTTGTCGTTATCGTCGTCATCCTCATCGAGATGAGGTGTGGGGTGGTCGTTGGTGGTGTCATTCATGGTGGAGGCGTGCGGTGTTCCGTACATGGGAGCTCCAAGATTTGCCTGCCTGAGTCAACTCATGTATTTACGCTTCCCAGCATAAACACAACGTATTTTATTTGTTTATATTTTATATACACATTTTTCTTTTTTAGAATTTATTTAATCAAAGAATGTCGCGAATGAATTAACAGAGTATGATATTTTGTGGGATTTGGCTTTGTGGGCCCCCACTAATTATTCCTGTGTCACAAATTTTGATTACAGTATGTGCTTTTGCGTTTATTCTAATCTGCTAACACTAATTACTAACTGCTATATTTGTTCATTAAAGATTTACATTGCTTTTGATAGTAAGAATTTAATAAATAATAAATAAATATATTAATAGATAATAATAAAAAAGTGAATCATATGTAATCTTTTTATAAATAAATAATAAATTATAGTGGTTGATGTTTCTAAAAATGAAAAATATAATTTTTTTTATGAATTTTCAAAAATAAATTAAAATATAATTTTTTAATGGAATAATAGAATTTGCCATAGAATAGATGGGCCGTTATGGCCCACACAAAATATCAAAAGGAATTTATGGCTAAACAAGTGGCGCTGCCATCGTCCATATTGAATTTGATCCAATGAGGTGGAGGCGGTCGTCGAAACGACTGAAATAATCTTAGGGCCTTTGACTCATATTTTATGTAAAATAAGATCTTAAATAAAATTAATTATAAAACCCATATTCCAATTTCCAAGTGAATTGAAGCTGCTTCCACAAAAGCAACATTAACAAAAAATCATAATCCCACGAATACTTCATACTGCTGTATTAAATATATATTGACAATTCATTTTTTATGAATGGCATAGATTATTAAATGAGAGATGATATTAGAAAATCAAAATAAATATAAACACCTTGTTGAAAATGCGCTTATAAATATTCATATAAGTCATTTTTATTTGTATAGAAACTAATAATATGTTGCATTTTCTAATAGTTATTGATATTATAATCAAATAAGTGATTATATATAATATATTGATAACAAAACTTATATACATGTTATGAATTAATATCTACAAGCTATCCTATTTTATTATAATATGGGAACTTATACTGATTTAGTTTAACATCATTTTTACAGTTTTAGTAATAAATTATTAGTATATTATTCAAGTTCAATAAATTAAATTTGTGTCAATTTTTATCCAAAATTAATTTTTGACGCTAGAAAGCACAATTGAACGTGAAAGTCACATATAGTTGTTAATATGGATGAAACGACATCATTTCGTATTTGATGTGAATACATAGATTCAACATGATAATATAATCTTGTGATTAGCCAAATAAGTCATTAATATATTATTTACACTCAATAAATCTAATTTGTGTCATTTTTAGTCTAAAAGTGATATCTGGCGTCATAAAACACAATTTACGTCGATGGTGACACTTACTATTAACGAGGACGAAATGACATTGTTTCACGTTTGAGGTGAATGCATGAACTTAGCATGGAAACATGATTTTTTAACAATTTTAGTCTAATCAATAAATTATTCGTTCAAGCCCAACAAATTAGATTACCACTTCAGAAAGCAAAGTTGACGATCTGAAACGATTTAGATGCCAACAAAAACAAAAAGACCATTTTCATGTTTGAGGTGAATACACAAATTTAGCATACCAATATTGCATTGTGAGAATTTTAGTCCAACAAAAGAAAACATAAAAAAGAATATTAATGATTTATTGGGGTAAAATTGTTACAAAGCTATATTAAGAAGATAAATCTAAGTATCCACTTCAAACACGAAACATGTTGTTTCGTCCACGTTGGCATATCATGTGTCGTCTACTTATTGTAACACAAATTTTTGTATTTAAATTTTTATAAATACAAAATTATATACAAAATCAATTTGATTTGGATTTGATGAGTTTGAGATGAGTTCGATCTCTATCTATCCTCGATTCTTCTCTTGACTTGAATTTGTTGAACGATCTTGATGTTCTTGAGTTGTTTGGAGGATGTGATTCCTTGATCTCCTTGAACTTGAAGTTTGGACTTGATGATGTTGATCGAAGGACCTTGGCCTTGTTTTCGGATCGGTTTGTCGATTGGGTTGATATGTTGAAGAGCGTTTGAAGATCTTCAAGTTTGAGCGTCGATGCGGAGGGCTTTCACCTTGTTTCGAATTGAGCGCTATCTTTGATTTGATTTGGAGGATGATCTTGGCGAAGAACGTGGTTATTTGCACGAAACGCCGAATGTTGAAGAAGACTTCGAAGCTTCTTGGAGAGACTTTGTAGAGAATTCATCAAATGCTTGAACTTTTCAATTAATTTTTGTGTGTCTTATGAGCCTCCTAAACCCCATATTTATAGTTGTAGGAAAACTTAATTTAGGAAGTTCAGGAATGAGCTTTTAGCTTAAACCCATAGATTTTGGGCCCATGGCATGATCTTCTTGATTTATTTCCTTTTTATGTAGAATTTGACATATGGTAACTTTTGATTATACCATAAATCCACATAATTAGATATCAATTACATATATTTAATTTTGGAATTATACTTAAATAATTCGTAACTTTTAATTGCCTACAAATTGCCCCATCGAGGCTCGTTCATGGACGAGTTGTCTTGAAAATGGACGAGTCTCGAAATTCACTTAGATAGTTTAGACTCTTGTCGAGGAGTTCTTGAATTTGAATTTGTAAATATTTTATACTCATATTTAGGAGTTCTTTGACTTGAATTTGAATTTGTAAATAGTTTATACTCGTATTTAGGAGTTCTTGAACTTGATTTGAATTTGTAAATAGTTTATACTCGTATTTAGGAGTTCTTGAATTTGAGTTTGGAAAGTTTATACTCCTTTCAAGGAGTTCTTGACTTTGATTTTGAATTTGTAAACAGTTTATACTCGTATTTAGGAGTTCTTCGACTTGGATTTGTATTTGTAAACAGTTTATACTCGTATTTAGGAGTTCTTCAATTTGAATTTGACTTGGATTTGAATTTGTAAACAGTTTATACTCGTATTTAGGAGTTCGTCGACTTTGATTTGAATTTGTAAACAGTTTATACTCGTATTTAGGAGTTCTTGAATTTTGAACTTAGAAAGTTTATACTCGTTTCAAGGAGTTCTTGAATTTTGAACTTAGAAAGTTTATACTCGTTTCAAGGAGTTCTTCAATTTAATTTGAACTTGGATTTGGACTTCATGAGTTGGTTTCCAAAATCGGGCCTGTATAGTCATTTAAATCAACAGCATGCCATTTTCTTGATTTAACTATCGGGCATCCACTTCTTCGGTGTCTTGAGATCAAACGGACTCAACTTTTAGTTAAATATACGGGCCAACACCCAACTAAGCCAACGAAGGATTGGGCCCATTTATTCTATTTTGGAGAATAAGTGGACGTCCCAATTTTTAATTGATAGTCCACTTAGTAAGTTTTTTAGCCCATGACGTTTTTGCTTCCCTTTTTAACAAACATTCGACTCTTCTTTTTCTTTTAGCGAGCTAAAAGCAACGTGGAAAGGAGCTAGAAGTTGTGCATTGTCATCGACTGAGGAGAAGCTAGAAGTTGTGCATTGTCATCGACTGAGGAGAAGCTAGAAGTTGTGCCCCGTCGGAGGATGAGAAGTTAGGAGTTGTGAGCCATCGGCAAAGGGAACTGTAGCTTGAAGCTATGCAGCATTCATGAAGAGGGAGCTAGAAGCTGCGTACCATCCACGAATGGAAAGCTAGAAGTTGTGTACCATCCGCAAAGAGAGTTGAAGCATAAGCGTTGGTGAAGATCGATATCACGACCTCAGCGAGTTAGAAGCGGCTACGAAGGATGAGCTAAAAGCTGTGTACCCCGTCAAAAGCCTGGAAGCTGAATTCGTCAAGATGAAGTCATCTTCGAATTGAGTTTGGAGATATTGTGTTGAAACTATCAAGCTGGGACAATCTTCAAAGTAAAACTGGTGATGTGGAGTTGGACTCGATATGGTAGAACCATCTTCAAAGTAGATCGACGACATTGAGCTGGAGTTAACAAGCTGGAGCCATTTCCAAGGTGTAAATCCAGACTCAAAAGTTGAGGTCATCTTAAAATGTGCTGACAATAAAGTAGTGAAGATTCCATCATCTCTAATTGTTGCCCATGATGTTTTGCTTCTTTACAATTTTCATCTTCTTGTCTCTTCCAAAGTGTGTATCATTTTACTTTAATAGTCTGAGCTTGAATTTTGATCACCCAACTTGAAGGAGAAAAACACATATTATGACTGAACTTAGAAGATATCTAAGCTGCCTACGTACCATTTTGAAATGGATCAAGTCAAAACGTAGTTCAAAAGATCAACTTGTGTTTTAGGAGAGCGGGGGAGCCGTACACAGTTTAAACTCTTGCGGGCCAGGAGTGACATGCAGTTTAGGCTCGTGTGTCACGGAGCTGTCTTGTTTTATTTTTTTTGGCATGACGTGCAGTTTAGGCTCGTGCGTCATGGAGCTGTCTTGATATTTTGATTTTCTCTTGGAGTTAACAAGCATTTTAGGCTCGTACGTCATGGAGCATGGTTGCTTCTTTTTTTGTTGATTTTCTTGCTTTCTCAATTTTTTGGCTTTTTGGTTTTCTTCATTTTTGTGCTTTTCTTTTAATATATGTACATATCTACATGCTTTAACTGCTACATTTCAAGGATAGTAGCACTTGACAACTTTGAGTTGTTGCCCCAACTTCCGCATTGTCATTCAGGGTCGACTTGTATGCATTGTTAGAAATGTAGTGAGATGAAGCCGCCCTTCTGATGGTGATTCGAACAGACGTTTTTGGTACAAATCCCAAACCCACTTTGGTATTCTGGACCACATCATCTTTCTTCTTCAAGTGAGATTTCAGCGTAGAGCTTCCTTGAGGATCGTATCCAGCATTGACGAGGAGCTTATATGCCTTTGGACCAAAATGCTTCGTGAGTTCGTTGTCGAAGATTCTCCATGTTCGATAGCATTACTTTGCTTTGGTCGAACAAACCGCGAAGAGGTGGCGAGTTGGTCTTTAGCATCGATCTTGGTCGGAGGCATCGTCGGTCCTCGAATGAGTCCATCTTGGAGAGACATTTTGTTCTTGACAATCGGAATGACTTCAAGTTCTTTGTCATGCTCAATTTCCACTTCTTTTGTTGTCTTTGTCATGTAGAATTTGGCATCGGCAAAATCGACTCAACTTCGTAAAGGCTTTTGATCGCGATCACCGTCCTTCGATGCCGTCTTGATGATACTTGAGGCATTGGTGCAATGTAGAAGGATTACACCATTTCATGCAACCACGGCCGACCGAAAGCATATTGTAGGATGTCTTAGCGTCGATTACATGAAGCAATGCGGTTGAACTCATGTCTTCCATCGACAAGTTCAACCTTATGGCGCGAATGGCCCTTTGTCGCCGTGGTTGAATCCTTGGATCATTAGTCGACTGCTGGATAATTCATCCACTGGAATTTCCAATTGCTTCAACATTCTTAATGGCAAGATATTGACAGCCGATCCTCCATCAATGAGGATCCTATTGACTTTCTGCTCGTGGGTGAAACAACTCACGAACAACGGCCTATTATGAGGCTCTGACCCAAGCTGTAAATCCTCGTTGGAGAACGTGATTGCCAAGACACCTTCATCATCAATTATAGTTGACTTGAATTGATCTCTTACTTGGTCTGTCGTATCATAAAATGCCCCGATTCCTTCCAGTATGTCGTCGGATTCAGGGGTGACAACATTTGTTGCAGCATTTTCTTCTTCAAGTGATATCTTCCCTTCTCGAGCTAGCCGCATGATCTTTTCTTTGAGTATGAAGCAATCATGTATGGGATGCCCGATCAATCGGTGATATTTGCAATATCTAGGATCATCAGTTCGTCCTGCCTCATTTGGTCGTTTCATTTCAGGCAGCTCGACCAGTCCTTCTTTGAGCAGGTCATCGAAGATCCCAGAGACGTCAGAGTCTAAGAAAGGATATTGTTTTTGCTGCATTTCTTTAAATGTCAACCTTCTTTGCCCCATGTCTTGAGGAAAAGTCTGCTTGTCGCTTTTGTTGTCATCATTTCTTAGGAACTTGACAGGAGTTGCTTTTGTCGCCATTGACTCTTCTTTTGGAGCATTGTTAAAGGACTTGGTTTCCTTTCTAAATTCTTGCCTCTCTTTGAACTTCTGAGGTTCTTGGAGTGGAGGCCCTTTGAACCCGCTCGCTGTCATACTTAGCTCCATATCGTGAGCTCTGGTGGCCAACTCCTCGAACGTCTTGGGCTGAATTCCTCGCAAGATGTATTGCAAGCCCCAATGCATTCCTTGGATGCACATTTCGATAGTAGATGATTCAGATAACCGATCCTTGCAATTGAGGCATAGGTTTCTCCACCTGTTGATGTAGTCGATCATGACTCTTCTTTGAGCGACAAGAGCTCGTGAGCTCCACCATCTTGTTGTTCTTACAGTGCTTTGTAGAAGCGATTGAGGAACTCGTGCTCCAACTGCTCCCAACTATCAAATGAGTTTGATTCCAAGTCTGTATACCAGTTGAAGGCATTTCCTTTGAGTGAGCGAACGAATTGCTTGACCAGGTGATCTCCAAATGTTCCAGCGTTGTTGCATGTCTCGATAAAGTGAGCTACATGTTGCCTTGGATTCCTTTGCCATCAAATTCTTTGGAATTTAGGTGGTTGATAACCAAGAGACATTCTCAAGTTGTCGATCCTTTGGGTATCTGCTTAGAGTAAATCAATGATGACTTAGAGCTTCCATCAATTTGTTCTTCATAGTCACCTCGATGAACTCCTTGAGTTGGTGCCTTTGATGAAGCCATCGAAGAGATTTGGAAGTGTTTACAGACGATTCTCTTTCTTCATGAGTTTCTTGCCTTTCGTGGATCTCTTCGTCCTCATCATTCCTTTCACTTCCTTCATCATTTATGTGACTTGACTCGCCTTTTCTCCTTTGAGCTTTGCAATCTTGGCATCTTGCTCTTGGATGTGTATACTCAAAGATTCGACCAACCTTGTAAGATTTACAAGCGTTCTTCCACGGTGGAAGTGTTTGTCATCATCACAGGCGCCTCAGTGTGTAACTTGCGATAGAATTTGCGATAGGGGATGTGAAGCTTCCTTCAGAACCAACACATTCTTCATTCATAGTGGCAATGTGTTGCTCTCTTCCCATGACGATGGCCGACTTGAAGCTTCTTGAAGTTGTTTGGCTTTGCTTGTGATGGCCTTGATGCTCTCTGAAGAAGCTTTTGAAGCGACCTTGGTTGTATGTTGTTGGATGAACATCGTTCAAGATTTTGGTGAAGAGTAGAGATGAGAGGTAGAGATGGTCCCACCCAAGTGTGCAAAATTTGTAACACAAATTTTTGTATTTAAATTTTATAAATACAAATTGTATACAAAATCAATTTGATTTGGATTTGATGAGTTTGAGATGAGTTCGATCTCTATCTATCCTCCGATTCTTCTCTTGACTTGAATTCTTGAGCGATCTTGATGTTCTTGAGTTGTTTGGAGGATGTGATTCCTTGATCTCCTTGAACTTGAAGTTTGGACTTGATGATGTTGATCCGAAGGACCTTGGCCTTGTTTCGGATCGGTTTGTCGGTTGGGTTGATATGTTGAAGAACGTTTGAAGATCTTCAAGTTTGAGCGTCGATGCGGAGGGCTTTCACCTTGTTTCGAATTGAGCGCTATCTTTGATTGATTTGGAGGATGATCTTGGCGAAGAGCGTGGTTATTTGTCGAAGAACGCTGAATGTTGAAGAAGACTTCAAAGCTTCTTGGAGAGACTTTGTAGAGAATTCCTCAAATGCTTGAACTCTTCAATTAATTTTTGTGTGTCTTATGAGCCTCCTAAACCCCATATTTATAGTTGTAGGAAAACTTAATTTAGGAAGTTCAGGAATGGGCTTTTAGCTTAAACCCATAGATTTTGGGTCCATGGCATGATCTTCTTGATTTATTTCATTTTTATGTAGAATTTGACATATGGTAACTTTTGATTATACCATAAATCCACATAATTAGATATCAATTACATATATTTAATTTTGGAATTATACTTGAATAATTCGTAACTTTTAATTGCCTACACTTATCAACTGTGTTTTTTTATGCCGAAAATCACATGCTGAGTCCGAATCCATACAAATCCGATTTATTAGGTTTGAATAATATATTAATGATTTCTTAAGCTAAAATTGTTACAAACCCATTACATGCTAAACTCGTGTTTTTTCTATATTAAAACCAAATCGAATAAGCACTTCAAAACAACCCCATAATACAAGATTTCATGACTAAAAATCATGAGCTTGAATCATGTCAAAACTTGATTCAAACTGTCAGAGTATTTCTGTTGGTTGATAGATTTATTTAAAAAAGTTGTGGGTGTTTGTAATTATTTTTTGAGAGTTGTACATTATGATACTTACATACTAACCTTTTTAGAAGACTTGAACTGCGACCTACTGATTAGGGAAAAAAACAAATCTTGTGGAAAAAATTATATTATTCACACTTATGCATAATTTAAATCATTCAAACTGTCATTGTAGTGCACTAAGTCTGACTTCGTCATCGTGAAATTGGTTGTATTTAAATCATTACCACTCATGACTACTATTTCACTAGCTAAGCTACACCATGGCTACATTTGATACTACTATTTGATAATAGTAAAATTACTATGTTTAAAGTTGAATAATAATAATAATAATAATAATATTATTATTATTATTATTACAAAGCGCATCAAACAAGTGGTCTTGATTGACCTCCAGGCTCCAACAAAATAGATTTTGACAAACTTGAACATTATAGTTTCCTCAACTCATACGTTGCATATGTTAAGTTAGAGTGAACCCACAAATCACAATTTGCCATGGCACATACTGCAGCTGCTGTGTATACAATCATAGACCAGCAAAAAAATAAATACTAATAAGGAAATAATAGTAGGAATCCAACTATAAAACCAGAAGCATTTCTTATTCCAAGCACAAAAATATCTGCGAAGAAAAAAAAAGTTCGATCCCATCTACACACAAATCATGAACGTAGGCGAAGAGGTGGAGCGCCTCAAAGACGAGATCAAGCGTCTTGGCAAACCTCAATCCGACGGCTCGTACACGGTCGTCTTTCCTCGCATTTCTCCATCTCTTTTCAATCTCGATCATGCTTTCAGATCCGCCTCAATTTCCCTACCTGCTTTGATCATACTGCATATTTCGGATGTTTTCTTCGACTGAGATTGTCAAATTTTATTATGGATATTATCTTGTTTTTCTGAATTCTTAGATCCTGGATTTTTGTGCTTGCTCGTGAGATTTATGTGATCGCGGCGCGTTCTAGATTTTGCTTTACAGTAGTAATTGTAATCGGTGCAGAAGATTGATAGGAAAAGCAAAAACCTTCGTTCTAGTTAGTAAAAGCTGAAATTTTTGCTATAAATTTCATTCTAGTGAAATAACTTGACGGCCTACCCATCCATTGTAGATGATGGCTGCATGACTGCATCCATCTCTGCATAGCTCGTTTGGTGGTTTTGCGCGATTTGCGTACCATATTGATCGATGATGAGCATTCGAGCTATTATTTATTGGCTAGCCTTACTAGAGATCAACCAAACATAGATTGGACCTTATACTGATTCGTATTCGGTCATCATATTATGCACTTTCCTCATGATAACAACCACTCGAAGGTCGTTAGCAATTGATAAGTAGATAATGCTGTCTCTTCTACTTGTGGTTCTGCAAGTATAACTACAGATGCTAGTTTTTTTATGTTACTTCACTTTATCTGTGAGTTGGGGTAAGGGGTATAATGTGGATTGAACTTGAAACCTCACTTTTACATAAAGGAGGTCTACCCATGAGATGCTTTTAGCTACGTGTGATGTAGAAACATGTTTCTTCCTCGTTTTCTCATACTGTAAGGATAAATATATATCTCTACCTTACCTTTTGATTTGAGCTAGAGACAAGACAATTAAGTGTGCAAGTGTTGGAGGTCGGATTGCCTGATTATCCTAATGAAGGCAAATACAATTGATGCATTGAACATGATATCAGACCTTTTAGTAGATTCATCCTTCTCCAAATACAAAGAACACATCTTGTGAATTTGTTGAGCGAGAAGCATCTTATCTTACCTGGACATCTTTCTTAATGATGCAGGTTACATTTGGTGTGCTGTTTAATGATGATAGGTGCGCCAACATCTTTGAAGCTCTAGTAGGAACTCTACGCGCAGCAAAGAAGCGAAAAATTGTAACATATGATGGTGAGATGCTGTTGCAGGGAGTCCATGACAACGTCGAGATCAGGCTGAAAGCAGATGCAACAGCAAGTGATGCAGTTGCAAGTAGCTAAAAGAATGTGCTGTATCATCCTTGCAGTTGGACGCCACATCCCTGTTTCGTGAAATCTATGTTGTTTTTACCATGAAGTAAAATGGATGTTACGAACTCCTTGTTTGCAGAAGACTTGCTGCATTATTGTTTGATGTATTTCGAGTTTCTGAATTAAGGTATGCTTCACCATTTTCGCGTTCATGTTCTTTGGTGGCCATATAAGTTTTTCTCCAATTATTGTACCATATGCATGCTCACAGTGAGAAAATGATCAAGCATTTTCATCGAGATCAAGTATGCTAAATCAAATCAGTGAACTATAAAGGAAAGTCGTTTGATATTATATTGGTTCAGATCCAATTCGTGAAAAAAATCCTTCTATCTACTATAAACCCAGAACTACTAGAAGCCTTAAAAGGACGATTAACTAAAGAAAAAAAAAAGAAAGAGAGACAATTAATGTGGTTCGTGTAACTATATCATAGGAATCTAAAATCTTCATTCTATACTAATCAGTCATGCCAACAGGATGCATGTGCACTATGAAGAAACTTAAGGGCATATGACATAGCTAAGCAATCAAGCAATGCTACATGGGCACTAGTTTGGCAGCCCCCCACTTTGAGACAATGCAAACTAGTAAACCAAAAAAGAATCTTCAAGAACCTGTCGTATTCGACGTTATGATCCAGACAGTATGAAAGCTTGGAGAAGGCTTTGGGCCGCTTGCGTTTCATCTGGTGTCCCGGATATAACCACTGTTCTCTGTGTTGTTCCAGGACGAGCTTCTTGCAGTAGGACTGTGGCTCCAGATATCTGATGTCAAATGCACATCGAGAAACAAGAGAAATCATTGAACCAGCTAACCAGAGGACAACTTGAGAACAAGAACAAGGAATGCATACAAAAAGTGAAATGATACTCGAGTAATCTGAAGACCACTTAGGATTAAGAAGTTGTGACCATGAATTGGTATCGTAAAACCACATCATGTTTTTATCCACAAAGACACAAACCTATAGTGTGATCTGTTGTTGTGTCAACTCGTAAGCCAACCCATCTCCTTAAACACACTCAAGTTTTCAAAATTGTTTCTTGCACACACCAAAATTTCAAATTTCTGCACCCTCAGCGGCTCAGCCATTCAAACAATGCTTGACAAAAACAAATACTGTAAAAACTCAGTAAAAAGAACTTATAATTATAACTTAACTTCAGCAGCTAAATTAATTAATAATCACTTTTTTTACCCAGTCAGCCATATCACCCAATGAATTTTGTTTGGTTTCTATAAAAAAATGCGTTGTATTCAACATCTAAGTTGCTGTATAATTTTGAATGTATATCCATTTACCTGTCGCAACCTAGCAAAATCGCTATTGTCCTCCCTGTATATGGAGTCAATTGCAGAATCAGGGACAACAATCTCTACAGTCATAGTATTTGCTGCAATCGCAGTTCTGCTTCCACTGCTTGTACATATATAAGAGGAATGTCAGGATAATATTTCATTAACTATAAATTTGTATTTCTACGAGCGCAAAAGTGAACAGTATGGTTGATGGAACCAACATGACATCAATTTGCCTTTAGAAAGTATTAACTTTACATAAAAAATTCTACTGACGAATATATGCAACCTAAACAGAAAGAAAGTGCACCATCATACAAACAATGAATAAATGTTGTTGATGGGCGGAAACCCAGATCACCAAGACATACTTAAAACCCATTTACCCAGCTGCAAAAAGGGAACAAGGGGAGCAAGAGCAATATGGTAATAATTCAATGTTTTATGATTTGAGAGCACACCTTAGAACGTCCATCTATCTACAATATCAACAACTTATAAATGTTTGAGTGCATGAGCAGCACTACCTTTATGTAAATAATAAAATTTACTTTATACTTGTCTTACTTTTTAGCAATGTATAGTGGAGTAACTGGAGTTCACCTGTTGATTACATGATTCTATTCAATAATCAATACAACCACAAAAGCTTGATATTGTACTTTCTAGCTTCATACAACATGATATCAAGATTTTGCAAGCTGTTACTATCAATATATTTATCTTACACACTTCCACATATTGTTTTAATTTATTTCTTACAAATGGCTATGTGAACTGCATAAAGATACCATCAAAGCAACGACTCTGGAAGATAGGAGGAAAGCTATAATCCGTTACCAGTTACGTTCATCCTGTAGTCGATTTACATATCTATTTTAACGAACCATAATAACGCCCCAGAGAGTTAAGTAATAAGGTTTTGCAGAGTTGTGTGTGGTAACCTGCCAATATCTGCACCACTTTTAACTGAAGCTAAACTTCTGCCAGAAGCCATGATATTTCCCTGGTTTACTCCAGAGAGAGGCTGCAATCAGATTTATTCAGACCAGCTTAAAGTATGAGGACAGAAAATAAGATAGACAAAAGAAGAAAAGGTATCGATGATCAAACCATACCATTGATGTGAACGAACTTGGCATCGACAATCGATCGTTATTACTGGAAATTGCAAGATGATCCATGCTCTGGGTTAAGGGGTTGTGCTCATTGGTTTTGTCCGAGTCAGATAAAGATTGATTTGATCCAAAAGCAGGATGATTTCTTACTACACCATATGAATCATTCTCAGTCCTTGGAGAATTACGATTCCTATATCCAGTCAACATTTTTGTGGAGAACATATTATCTCGCAATCTACGAGTCACTTTATACAGAGCATCTTGTACATTACCAAACTCTCCTGTAATCTAATTGAAGAATAGCGAGCCATCAGCACACATGTGGCAATCTGAGGTAAGAGAATTAATATCAATTTTAAGTCTTTAAGGGCAGAAGTATGAATCAAATTCAAAGGTACTAAAAGGTCGTGACACAAACAGTAATTCATGCCAATCCTTGACTGAATTTTGTATGATAAAATCAACAGCAGTCAACCACTCAAAAAGTATATGCCTTATGTAAATTGGATAATCCAGAACCACCACAACTCTCTCAGGAAATGATGCATATGGTTATCATATAGGAGCCATTACCAGTGTGTCACCAAGATTCTTGGAAGATATAGAGCCACATATTTTTGCTATAAAACTGTAAGAGTTAATGTCAGGTCAGATAGCACATAGAGGTATGGAAAGTGCCAATAAATCAAGCAGGTTCTGCTTAACAACTCATAAAAAATCTCCAAATTGCACAATGAAGGCTTCAACTTTCTAACTTTTCCATCTATATATGCAAGTTTATTTAGCGCCTAGATCTATTACAAACTAAAAAGCTGTCATACCTGTAAAACCTCTTCATTTTCAGAGGCACAAATTGGAACTTGGTCGCCCCCAATGATCCTGAGGCTAGTACTAGTCACCTTTCTCATCTCTGAAATTATTGCACCTCCTTTTCCCAATAGACAACCAACTTGGTTTGATGCCAACAGAACTCGAGCTGATACAGGTGATTCTTTCAGATCTGACCGGAACCCCTTCAAAAGACCAGTCTCTGTAGATCTAGTAAACACAACAATAGTTGCTTTCTGTGCAGGGGAGTAATTAGATTCTACACTCTACGAAACATCACAAAAACGAAAATTATCAACTGATGCATATGAAATCTAAGAATTAAGATACAGTGGAAAACAAACTTTACCTCCATTGCAGTAATTGTTATCAATCTATCATCACAGTCTGCTACATTTGACCCAATACTTATAGAAGCACCAGTTTCATGTTGAATAGCCTTAACAATACATCCTCCCTTGCCAATAATTCCGCCAACTTGTTCGTTGGGGCAGAGTATCTTAAAAACCACTTCTAGCTGTGGTATTGTAGAGTTCGTATAGGAGACCTTCTCAGATACTGATGATGTACCTCCTCCCCAGGCATGATTTATATAGTTTGAAGGTGTAGATTGCAGTATTGGGCTCTGCTGCAGGGGTAGATCAACATTTTGAATTGGCAAGGGCTCTAATTCCAGAGGCCTGGTAGGATACGTTCTTGTTTCCTCGGGTGGGGGAAACTCTTGAAGGCGACTAGTGACAGCAACAAGTGCTTTCTTAACAGCCAGACCGAGACCTTCAATCTGCAAGGACATCCACAAGAACCACCTTTAGCCGCATCAGTTTGTATCTATGATATATAACACCCTCTTTTTCGTTGGGAGTAGATTACTTGGATAGTTGGATATAAATTAATGAGAGATCAAAGTTTCAAACTCATCAAGCCCATGCATTACATCTTTTAAAAGAAATGCTAATAGAAGAAGCTACCATACGAGTAGACTAAAGATAATGCGATTCAGAAAGACATCTTAGAAATGGAACTCAACCTTACCATTTTTGCAGGACCTGAGCATTAATATCCACAATGTTGGTGCCAGTACAATAGAACTGAAAGGCCATTGATAGTTTAACAATATTTTAAACATTTAATATAAATAAATGCATGTTGTGAGCAGTGAGTCCTTAGAGTTGAATCCATTTAGATGTCCATAACAAAGCTATTAACTAAAGAGTTTATCTATAACATATTTGATACGTTTTCCAAAAAAAGATTAATATAATTGCATTTGCATTGTGGCTAGATTTTGAAACTTAAGCCCAACATATATTGGTTTTATGATATACCAAGTCAGATTGCACTCATATATACAGCCAAAATTCATAATATTTTAGATAGAGTTAATCATAAACTATTAATAAGTGAGATCTGCTAGTTCAAATCACACTACACTTATGTCCGAATATTTTGTAAGGCATTCAAAGGCAAGCACAAAAATGTCCCTTTTCAAAAGGTTCTAGCATCTTTTTTTAAGGACTCTTTCCCCTACCAAAGGGACTGCGTAAAGAAAAAGAATCACGACATGATAATGAACCTGTAAGCAAGCTATACACTCATAGACAAGGAGAACACAGGGCATTTACTTTAGGTGATAGGATAGATAGATAAAAATACTAAGGGCTAATCAACCATTTACACTGATGGATTGGTTAATTTTGAACTTGCTTGATCGCCTTATCCTTCAAATACTCAATAATATGTTTGATCTATCTAACCTGTCACACAAGTAACGCCCCCTAAAGTAATACAAATTCATCTGATATTTCCTCCAAGAAATCATCTATTTTCTCCCAAAAATCATCTTTTTCCTCCATAATGTTTTCTTATTTAATCATGCTCAAGTATATTGCTTCTAGCTCTCTACCTTCCAAACATTTATGCACATTCAATAAACTCCAACACCTAAACTATAGAATCATCAAAAGGTAAATGCAGCACAGGGCTCATCCAAAAAGAACAAAGACTTAAAACATCAACGAAGCAACAAAACCCAACCCACATAGTAAAGAAAACAGCAAACTGAGAATCAATACAACCAGCAATGTCCTTCCTCACCTCAACGATTTCATCCATGGACGACGAACTCGAAAAATTATTTTCCACCGCCAAAACCTTAATTTTGCAGCAGGTATCCTTCCTAATCTTCTCCACCACCTTTCCCCCTTTCCCTATAACCGCGCCGCCCTGAAACTTGCTCACCAACAGCCTACACGACACCACCCCACCAATCCCCGCCATCGCGTCGCCCTCCGCCGCCACCTGCACCACCCTCTCAAACACCCTCACTATCCCTTCCTGCGCCGCCGAGACATCGAACCACACCTCATCGTCATCGCCGCCGATTTCAGCACTCCCACTGTTCTCCTCCCCGTAATTCAGCGCCGCGGCGGCGCAGAGTTTGATTCGCTTGATGACAGCCGGCGACGCCACGACGCTGATGACCCGGTTGTCGCCGGACTGGGGCGGATCCTCGACCCGGATTCTGGAGTTGGTAAGCTGCTGGAGTTGCTTGATGATGTAGCCGGATTTACCGATGAGGCCGCCGATGCGGGAGGCGTGGCAGAGGAGCCGGAAGGCGACGTGGCCGGGTGGGATGAAGAGGGGCGGTTGTGGGGGCTTATTAGAGCGTTTGGGGGCGGCGCCGTTGTTGTTGGAATTGGGTTCTTGCATAGTATTAGTGGTGGAAGAATGGAGATAGGGCTCTTTTCACTTTCCACTCAGTATTCCAACGACTTGGGTTTGGGATTTTAGTACATTCTCTCTCTCTACATCTACATACACACACTTAGTATGTATATATCCTCTGTGTTTGTAGGCGCAGATGGTGAAAATCTAGGGGATTTAAGTTGCAGAAGGAAAAGGAAAAGGCTTTCTGTTTTTGCATTTTTACTTCTTCTGTAGCTTATTAATTATCAGTGATTACTGATTATTTATTTTCCATGGTTGTCTCTCACTTAAAGCAGGAAAAGATATGGGGCTGTATCTGATATGGGGCTGTATCTTATTAAGATCCCTACCAATGTTTTTGACTGTATCCTCCAAGCTCGCCCTTGCACTTTGTTATACCCGTTCCTTAAGCCGTGATAGGGCTTCAGATCTCACCTCCTCCACTCTCTGATTGGAGCACCTTTGTTGTTTGCATCATTATTGATTTTATTATTTATTTATAATTACACATTAATCCTATTATTTCTCTCTCTCACCCTATTATATCAATATATAATATTTGTAAAATATATTATTTATTTATTAAATAATTCTACCAATTATTTTTTTGATTAATATTTTATATATATAACATATAAAATGTATTTAATTTTATATAAATTATTTGAATCTTCGATATATTAATCGGAGGAGAATTGTTTTGCAAACTAAACTGCGTCGAGTCGTCCATTATTGATTTAATTGATCTTTTAAACCACCCGTATCCTTCAATTATATTTTGTGACCTATAATTAATAGGATTAGTTGTTTTGCAAACTAAACTGAAGTCGTCCATTATTGATTACTATAAAGGAATTTGTAATTTTGGTACCATTTTATAGTGTTAATAGGATAGCTTTTTTTAAAGTTATAGTATAGCTTAAAGTATTATAAAATAATGTTGTGTTGTTGTCACATTCATTTTTATTGTTTGAAAATGTTGAGTGTTTTTTTTTTGTCAATTTAATACAGAAATTTAAAACATTATGTTATTAAAGCAATGATAGAGAGTAGTCCTAAAGTGAATTCAGTGAAAGTGAAGGTGATAGGTTTTGACCTCATAAACCTGAGACAGACGATCTCCAATAGGTGGGATATGAAGTAATTTCATTTGGAAGTATAATATAAAAAAGAGTGATGTTATTCGACCATAATGTGGCCGGCCATAATCAACTTTATTAAATGAAAAAATCATTTATTTAATTTTTGATCTATTAAAAAATTAGTTTTACATTAAAACCAAGTTATGGATTTACAATTTTTCATCTATCGAATGAAAATTTTAATTTTAAATTTAAATTTAATAATTTAATATTTTTCAAAATAGGTGGGAAAAGGATGTGTGGCCAGCCATAATGTGGCCGCATAACTTTATTGTATTAAAAAAGCCTAAGATTAATTAGGATTCATTTTTTTTTCAATCAGGTATATTCCCCTTTCCCTGTACACCTGTCACCTTGTCTAAAGGACCTAACGATATCTATATACACTAATATAAATATATGATCATCCGTAGTATTAGTCTGTGAAAGTATACTATAGTATACAATTGAACTGTTAAATTATTAAACTGTGACACTATAACATATCAGCCTATAATCACTCCCAATATAATTAGCTTGCAATATACTATAGCAAAATATGTAACAACAATAATTTCATAATATTAAACTATGACAGTTCACCATATAATATAGTAGTAACAATCATAAAGTGAAATCGTGAGACCAAGCTACTAAACGTAATTCATTAATAAATTAATAATAATTCTTAATAGTAAGGTGTGATACGATACTATGGTCTATTTTAAATTGGGCATGTTTAAATCATCAAATATGTGGTCTGTTTTAACAAGTAGTGCATGTTCGCAAAATGGGTGCACTGGTACAATCTCAACCGTCTGATTGAACTATTTGATGAAGGGCTATCTAAATCACCGTTAGTGTGCACATAGTGGAGCACGCTAGATTGCTCCTTTATAATATGAACGCATTTGTTAAGTATTTCTTATATCCACCACATTCAATTTTCCCATGTTTAACTAGTTAGCTTTATACATCAATTATTCATCCAACATCGAATTAGAGTATAAATAAATATTGACTTAGAGGGTGTTTGGCTAAGCTTATTTTATAAAGTTATCAGCTCCAACAACTTCTAAGTTGTTTTAAGAACTTATAAGATATGGTGTATTAAGAGCTTATAAGATGCTAAAGTGTTTAGTTAATAAGGGTAATTATGAAAATAAGAAAATATATCAGGGTTATTTTTTGATTTTGTTGTAACTTATAAGATCATTAAAAAATAAGTTGGGTTTTGGACCTTTTCTTTAATAGAGCTTATAAGCTCTTAGAACTTATTTTGATAACTTATAAGCTCTCTAACAACTTAATTTGTCAAACACAATGATTGAGCTTATAAGCTCTTAAATAACTTATAACTGTTTTAAAAAGCTTATAAGCTCAACCAAACACCTCTTATAATAAGCAACAATATCCAACATTCGATAAAGAGAGCATGGCGGCTGGTCCATTGTCTCAGAAGGCGCCAAATTAGTGAGAAAAATGGTGGATAACTTTATGAAATCTTATATATGCCGTGTCGATATATTTAACTCAAGTTTTTGGAACCACATATTTGTCTCCACATATATATCTGAGTCATGTGATCATCTTTGACCAACTGTTAATGCATGATTGATTACCAGCACTACCCCAACTAATCAACCATATATAGTTGTTAATTACTTGAAGAAGAATTATTGGTGAGAAGAAAGAAACATGGAGGTTTTGAAAAATGAGATTCCAGTGGAGGAGGAATCAGTGTTGATATCAGATGATGCCAAGGCTGGTTTAGTTCTTGTAGACATCATCAATGGCTTCTGCACCGTTGGAGCTGGCAGCCTAGTGAGACAAATTAATTGAAACCCTTTCTCTCATTTCTGTCTGAATTGATGCATGAGGTTTGATGTTGCAGGCTCCAAGGGAAGAGAACAGGCAGATAAGTGAGATGATTGAAGAATCAGCAAATGTAGCCAAAGTGTTCTGTGAGAGAAATTGGCCGGTGCTTGCTTTCCTTGACTCTCACCATCCTGGGAAACTGGAGCACCCTTACCCTCCTCACTGTATCAGCGGCACTGATGAGTCCAACCTCGTTCCTGGTAATTCAGGCCTTCTCCATCTCATCACTTACTCACTTTCTTTATTGTCAAAACGCTTCTTCTTGTAGCTCTGAGATGGATTGAAGAAGAGGAAAACGTGACGATTCGCCCCAAGGATTGCTATGACGGCTTTGTGGGTTCCATTCAGGAGGATGGTTCCAACGTCTTTGTTGACTGGATCAAGAAGAACAAGATCCAACTTGTGAGTCTTATTTTTTTTTAAATAAAATCTTTTTGTTCAAGAACACAAACATAAATATTATTCCCTTGGTCTCACTATAAGTGACTCGTTGCTTTTGGATACGTAGATTAAGAAGAGAGTTGTGTTTTGTATGTAAAGTAGTGTGATTCAAGGAATTCGAGATACTTAGGGTGTTAAAGTGGTTTTTATTTAATAAAATGAACCACTTTTAATAGGACGACTTAAAAAGGAAAACAAATCACTTAGAATAGGAAAGAGGGAGTACATGCTTTTTTCAGAAAAATCTTAGTATTACACAAAATATCCCTCAACTTTTAAGCAAATCTGTCCTTTCTCAGAAATTCGAGACCAGAATAATAAGATGACATGCTAGGTTTATGCATATGAGATGAGGTAGAAATAATATTTTCCACACCAATACAAAATTAGTGGAAACCTCCTTTTTATGAACAATTTCATAGATTTCATATTAGGAAAACAAGAGGTAGAAATAATATTTTTCACTCCAATACAAGATAAACTGGAAACCTTTGAAGAGAGAAAAATGATTATTGCAATTTAAATCCCAACCTTTGAAGATTAATTTAATAATGTATCAATCTTTTGATTTGTAGTAATTTTCTCTATCAATTTTTTGCCCAAGTTTGGAGTTGAAAATTCGACTTTTATCTAATGTCAAAACTCAAAAGCGGCTTTTGAAGCCTATTGTCTAGATTGTCCTCCGGGCTATAGTCAATCATATTGCCGGGTGTCTGAAATTACAACCCTAACCATCCAAAAGCTCTAGCTATGTGGCGCTTGCTCCCGACTCCATTACTCAGTAATCAGACATCCGATGACAAAATTAACTATGGAGGGAGACAACGCACACACTAGATTTCATGATATTGGATGAATGACTAATTCTCAGCTTCAAACACGTACAAAAAATTAAAATAAACAAATTTACTACAAAAAGCTAAGACATTATTAAAACACTTTAAAAATTGAGACTAATTAACATTAAGGCCCAATGTTTGGGATTTAAATTGCACTACATCAATTGAAAGGTCATATCTTTGTGTTTGTTTTTTTGTTAAATAATCCAGAAATTTTAAGAAATTGTATTGACAATGTTGTGAGTTGCGAAAGGAGAGATTGTTATGTGATGAGATGAATTGGTGGCAGTTGGTGGTGGTAGGCATCTGCACAGACATATGCGTGCTGGACTTGGTTTGCTCCACATTATCAGCTAAAACACGCGGCCTTCTCCACCCTCTAAACGACGTCGTTGTCTACTCCAAAGCATGTGCTACTTTCGATTTTCCAGCTTCAGAGGCAGCAAACACCAAAAACCTGCAAGCTCACCCCCAGGTTACCACCCACCAATCATCATCACAATTCACACACTCCATACCTAACTTGCTAATATTGTATATATGCTTTTCCATGGCAGGAGCTCATGCATCATATAGGCCTTTACATGGCCAAGGGCAGAGGCGCCAAGATCGCCAAACAACTTGCCTTTCGTCACTGAACTCCATCACGCTTTCTACTTCGTCTTATGTAATAAAACACATGTACCTTTAGGGCTCGTCTGTTTGTCAATAATGAAGTAATGTTTGATATGTTTGAGTGAAATATCTTGTAAAGTATGAACATTAAGCTTGGTTATATATATATATAATTTCTATGCTATATATTATTATTGGTAAAAGTTATAATATGGTAGTTTAGTCTATTAATTAACTAATACATGGTATAATCTATCTAATTATATAATCCATTACACATTGGAGACACCACATTAATCCTCAATCCTATGTGGCATCTCCACAAAATTTTATTCTTATTTATCAAAATCCTCCAATATGTACTTTCTCAATGTATAAATAAGGTATGTAATCTTACAATTAATGAGTATTAGTTGCTCATAATTTACATTACATGCAATAAGTAAAATTGTGATTAAAGAAATATTGGATTAACTAATATTGCATTTAATACATTACAAATGCCAAAAAGAAATTATTCAAATTAAGTTGGCCTAATTAACTTAATATCTACAATACAATAGTTTTTAAATATTAGATTAGTATACATATATCTTGTACCTATATAGAAACAGTAATATGGATATGACCATATTTGTTTTGCTATGATTCTTTTTATATTTGTCACCAAATAATTCATTTTTATCTCAATTATTATGAGAAAATCTGAAAATTATTAAATATTACATGAATTCTTGTATTTTTATATACTCCATAAAATAGGGTGAATATATAATATTTGGCCTTCTTAAATATTTACTAATTATTAATTGATTTGTATAATTATAAATTTGTTAGTTGCAATTATATATATATATTAGATCTTTTCCCGGATGCATATATTTTCTGATATATTAATACATTGATACTTCTCAATATTCTTATTATATTTCATAAATGTATATTGTCTAATTCTACACCATAGATTTTATTAGTTTATCAATATTTATGAAAATATATGTGTTTATATTAAGTATACATACATGCAGCATAAAAATATATTTAATATGTTGACTATATTTAATATGTTGACCTAACAAAATAAAGTACCTATAAGTAAATTAATATATTTCAATCTATCTTGCATATATATGAAAGAATGAACAATATACTCTATCGAATAGATTATGATTCATAGATTATATATGTGTTAGATCATATTATACCCGAATATCCAAAACAAAAAAATTAGGCAAATAACTTTATTTTTATATTATATATGTCGACAAGAAGTTTTCGACATATATAATCAATTAGTAATGTTAAACTTGTAATATTATTCGAGTTTTATTCATACTAATAATAAATTATTGTAATAACTTATGTTTAATTATTTAGATAAATTATGTTTAACTATTTTCTCTATTTTCTAAATATTTTGGTATTTATTACTAATATTTATTCTACAATGTTCGAGTCTTTATTGAGACAATTAACCAATTATTGTAATAACTTATATTTCAGACGGGTACTTTAAATAAAAAATGTATACTATATATTCATTATTTTGTTACAAGTGCGAGTAATAAAATTACTTTGTAATACGATTTTATAGATAGGTAAGTATATAAATTCCAAATGGGTTACAAACAATAGTCGACAACCTTTGTGGAATTTTTTTCATTTTGAGTCTTTTGTTATTTATTTAAAAATCTATTAATGGTTACTTTGTAATATTTGAATTTTAATTACTTCAATATGTATATGTCAAATAACAATTCCTTCAATTACTTTATATATGTTTAATTTAATTTAATTTAATTATTACTTCAAGATAAAGAAGGCGGAAAATTAGAAGAAACACCTTCATTCACTTATTTTTTTTATTATAATACTATCTGTCAAATAACAGTTCATTCAATTACCAATACTTTAAAATAAAATAATAATTTCTTTTGCAATTTTAATTAGGCATTACAATATGAAATTATTCCCTTCAAAATTCAACAGGTTACACATTAGGAACGAGAATGATTGAATTTTTTTATATCTAAATATATTACCTATTTAATTCGTATAATTATCATATATTATTATATGAGACTACTACGAGAATGAGTTGCAAAATTACCTTTTAATCATATTTAAGATATATATTCATACATACATACTAAACTGATTTCATTGATCGTATATTTTAAAATTTAATATTTGAGTTTAATTTCTAATCTTTCTTATAGTCACTTTTTAATTGGATTCAAATTACATGTATATATATTCTAAACTGTTTAGCTGGTTGAAAATATTTCTAAATTTAAATATATGACCTCCTTAATTCGGGTAATTAGGGGTCTCACTATATGCAACTGATACGCAAACGAGTAGTAAGATTATTTTTTAATCGAACTAGGGACACACACACACACACGTGTATATATATATATATATATATATATATCTTGGCGCGTTCTTAGGAGGTTAACGGAGGTTAGAACCATTTTATTGTGAGCGTGAGAACCAAAAGCGATGAATTCACGGTGAAAGTTGATGAATCATTGGAAAATTATCAATCCAAAAATAGAATTTTCGCCTCATGGGATTCGAACCGGGTGAAAAATTCGAATTTTTAAATTCATTAACTTTCTCAACGGATTCATCAACTTTCATAACTAATTCATTTGGTTCTTAGTTTTAGGATAAGAATGGTTCTTATTTGAACCAAACTCTCTCTCTATATATATATATATATATATGTGTGTGTGTGTGTTTGTGTGTTCTAAACAATTTCATACATTGTATAATTTTAAATTATATTTGGAAATTTTTTAATTTAAATTTGTCTTCATTTACATTTATAGGAATCTGTCATTATTATCTTTTTAAATATATGTGTAATTTAATTCCTGTTAGTTTATTTAGCTAAATAAACTTTTTAATTGGATTCAAAATACATATATATATATATATATATATATATTCTAAACTGTTTAGCTGGTTGAAAATATTTCTAAATTTAAATATATGACGTCGTTAATTAGAGTAATTAGGGGTCTCACTATATGCAACTGATACGCAAACGAGTAGTAAGATTATTTTTTAATCGAACTAGGGACACACACATACACACACACGCACACATATTTAGCTAAAGCCTGTTAGTTTATTTAGCTAAAGAAAGCGGAAAGAAAATTGAAAAAATTCCATCATTGACCTATTTTTTTTATAGTTATTTATCTTTTAATACTTCTTTCAATGAATTATCAAAGTATTATGACTTTGAAATTAAGTATAGACTAATTTTTATTTTTAATTTAAAAATTACAATGTAAAGTGATTCCCGTCGAAATTCGACGGGTTATATACTAGTTATATTTTGTATAGACATCCCACCTAGTAGGTGGTATACAGAATTCCACAAGTCCATAAAATACATAGAGAGAGAGAGAAACAATAATTGATCATTTATTCAATTTTTTGGGGCAATTTGCTCATGAATACCTTGACCTAAATTTCACTTGAATGACAATAACATTTAGATAAATGAGAGAGAGAGAGAGAAAAAAAACTGAAGTTGATAGAAGAATGACAGACAAAATACAACACAAGATTTATTCATGGAAGCTTTGCATATTGCAACTTGCAAGTCCAACAGTTACCACAAACACATTAAATTATGACCAGCATTAACGTAGAGAAAATAAAAATATTCACGAACACAACCAATGTCTAGAAGCTTGAAATCTTTACAACAAAAAAGCACACTCCAAATCCAGCAACCAATTCCCAGTTTCATTCACATCTCCTCAACAGGTTTTCTTATTCAACAATGGATCAGAAACCACTTGGGGTTCGAAATCGGGCTTCACGTAACGGGCAAGCAAATCTGCATAAATCTCATATCTTGCAGTCATGCGAAATCCCCACTTATCCTTGAGTTGCCGGCAGAGGTTGAGATCCATGTCCGATATCAGCAAGCCATCCTTGTGACGGGACAGCGATGGCGTGCAAGAGGAATCAGGCGCTGATACATAGCTGGAACCATAGAAATGTCCAAAATCTGTATGCTGTGGCCTCCCATCTCCTGAGGTGAATGGATTTGGGAAATGCTCTGTCCCAACACGATTGATCGAACATACAAAGTAACTGTTTGCTATGGCTGCATTCCTTGCCTTCAATTTATTTTTAGCAAAATCAATGGTAATGTAAATGCTTTTGTTCAAGTTTTTAGTAGTAGCAACAAAAAGTGGAAGATGAAAGGGTACCTCAATGGGCCACATTGGTTCACTTAGTTCACCAACAGTTGCTGATGGGTTAAAAACAATCTCGGCACCATTTAAGCTGAAAGCTAGCCAGTTCAGAGGGTGATGTCTTCCATAACAAATATTGACAGCAATTTTCCCATAAGCCGTCTCAAACACAGGATGCCTGGTATTCCCTTCCATATAGTATGTGCTTTCATTGAAGTCCCCGACTCTAGGTATATGATTCTGCAATTCTTACATTCAGAGACACTTTCATGTGAAAACAACAAGTAGACCAAATTTCTGATGCAGCATTTTACCTTCCTGTGCTTCCCGATTATGTTGCCATGATTTCCAATTATCACAGCAGTGTTCCAGAGTGTCTCCCCATGGTTCACATCCCTTTCAAGGATAGGGCTCACTATAACCATATTGTACCTCCGGGCAAACTCCTGAAGAAATTTTGTCGATTCTCCATCTATTGGCTCTGCAAACTCACACCATTTCTTCTCTCGAGTGCAGAATGCAAAAGGCATCGTCCATGCCTCCTGCATTGATGGGTCCGCAGTTAGTCTCCTAAAGCCAGAGTTTGTGATTGTTTATGGAGAAATACCTGCAGACATAGTATGTTGACTCCAGAAGCACCTGCAGCTTCAATGATAGGTGTTAATTTCTGAAAGATGCCCCGTTTCTGATCAAGAAACGGTTCTGCAGTTGGAAGAGCTATAGAATTCTGAATCAGACCCACCCTCACACTGCGAGGTTCTCTCAGTGATTCATTATCGGCACGAAAAGAAAATGCCTGCATATTTTTGGGAAGGCGGCAATCTTAATATGCAAGACATATATATAAAGTAACAAAGAACAACCAACTGATGTTACAATTACGGTGAAACGAATGCAAGAACTCATAGTTTCCATCATAATAAACGATCAAAAGAAACTCTTCGATCAAGTAAGGGGCTCGCAACATAACAAACTCTCTAATATTTCATACACATCTATTGACACAAGATTTACAAGGAAACAATTGCATCTTAGCTACTTTTGTTTTTTTGGCATCCAATCAAGTGAAAGACGTTATATTTTCAAGATGACCAATTCAAAGGCCATCAAGTATTCTTGATTAGATGACTAACAATCCATCACTTTAGCAAACAAACTGTGTACTTTGGAATAGTAAGATGATTGTTATGAACACAAATTGAATGAAAAGAGTGAAAAATTACTTCTTAAAGGTTGATCTTCAACACACACACGCACACACGCATACCTGAAGATCAAAATCATGGTTTACAGAAAGAGATTTGGCAGGCTCGGGAAGAGCAACAGAATCAAGCGTTCTTCCACAGTTTAGCCCAATTAGCAATCGGCTAACTTCCTGTCGCAAAAAACAGCATCCAGAAAATTTATGTAAATTCCATTTATCATCATATTCAACTCAAAATCTAATAGAATTATATGCTCACGAAAAGGATTTGCAATTAGAAAAAATAAAGGTGATTATCTGACCTGAAAAAGATGGGGAGGTAGGGAAGATTCGAGGAGACGGTGCAAAGAATCGAACCCGCCGACGGAACCGTCTTTTCCGATTTCAGTTTTGCCGTTTTCTGCAGTGATTTTGTCCTCCATTTTTGCTTCTTCTTTGTTGTGGGATCACAGTGGAGGTGAACGAAACGGAACGGAATCGTGGGTTTGAATAAGGTGAAGAATCCCATTCTTTATTCCAATTACCAAATTCCATCCAATCCAAGGTTTGCGATGGAATTTGCTGTTAACATCACGTGCTGTCGATAACTTAATATTGAGGAGCCGAAAAAGGACAAAAAAAAAAACACTAATTTTACGTCAGAATTATAGACTGATTTTGGACTTTTGCTATCATTTTTCTCTATTAAAATTTGTACTTTGATCTTCGCGAAACGTATTAGTTTTTTTTCTTCTTCTGTGAATTTATGGACGTCATGTTCTTAAACTCATAGGCAAAATTGAAATTGATCAGAAATTCGTATATTTTTACGGCAATTGATCTATTTTGTTTTTATTTCCTACTTCTCGCTAGAGCTCGTTTGCTTGGTAAAAAACTAAAATTAATTGAAAATATGATTAATATGAATAATTTTAGGAAAATGAATTCTAATAAATTCTTTATCCAATGTTTGGAGAATATCAAAAAATTGTTAGGATTTTGAATAATAATAATAATGATAAACCATGGTTCGTATTTTGATTTAAAAAATATATTAAATAAGAATCTTAAGATTATGAAAAAAGAATACCTAAGATTATAATGGGAGTAAGATTTAAGAATGTTGGTATATTGGACTATTGTCCTTATTTTTAGGATTTTTTTACTCTTTTATATTGTAAAAATACAAACAAATGAATAGATTTAAAATTTTAAAATCAAATTATTTTTCTAAGAAGGAATCTCTACCAAACAAACGAGCCTTTGGTGATTTTCACGAAAACATGAACCAAATTACATGATACAGTATAAAAATTCATTTAAACAAAGGATAACACAACATGAAATGAAATCTCAATCATTAATCTAACAAATCAAAGGTTCAGATTCATTCTCATTTATTACAAAATTATCATTTCTTACATGAACCATCTACGGGATGAATTATGGTGAGAAAACTCTTTAATGTAGGAAATAAAAATAGATATGTAAGTCTAACATATTTTTCATATTTGTATAGCATAATCAGAATTATTATGTTGCACATGTTAGTTTAACATATATTTCATCAATTTGTAGCACATATGCTAAATATATTAGTTTAACACATCTTTCATGCGATTATGCACGAGAAGGGTTCTAGTCTTTGTGCAATAATCCATGTACACAAAATCAGAAGACAACATGAATCTAGCAAATAAAAGGTCAAGATTCATTCTCATTTCTATCTCGAACATCTCATATATATATATATATATATATATATATATATATATATATATATGATCTTTATTCGTAATAATGTATAATCAACTTTATTAAATGAAAAAATTATTTATTTAATTTTTGATATATTAAAAAATTAATTTTACATTAAAATCATCTTATGGAATTACAATTTTACACCTATCGAATGAAAATTTTAAATTTAAATTTACTAATTTAATATTTTTCAAAATACATGGAAAAAGGATGTGTGGCCGCATAGCTTTAGTGTTATCCATATATTTTGGATCACTTGCCTGCATTTTTAAAAATGAAATGCCACTTTTGGATTTTAAGTTGATAGGTATAAGCTGAGCTGAGTGAGTCAAATCTAACAGTTCCATCCATGACAAAGCAAGTGTTAGAATAGAATAAAAAATTAATAATTTGAATATATATTTTTTTATAGAAAGTTTGTGTTATTTTAAACAACAGCATTTGTATAAATCATTTTCATATAAACTAGTATAGTTTAAGTTATTAAAATCATATATGCCCTTGTATTTACACAACGCGCCGACGTTCACGAAATCAACATCTATTACTGTACACATGTGAATGCTAGTGTTATGTGTGCTACATTCATATATAAGTGGATAAGACATTAACATCTGCAATAAATTTTATCAATCAATAATCTTTTGATTTGCCACAAAACTCTTGAATTGCAGAGGAAACATAAAAATAGGGAATGCACAACGTGGCTTCCCGAACCAATCAAAGTCGGGTTTATTCCTTTTCGTGTGCAGCAGGTGCAGGAATCTTCCCCTCAAGTCCTAAGCCACGGCGGCAGTTACATTTGTAGAGTTCCCGTTTCCTAATCTCAGCTGAAAATGGAGGCGCAGAGTTCGCGGGAGCCAGACCCGCCCGCCCCCGCCGGCCGGGTCCGTTCGAGGCCCGATCCCTTCTTGATAACCTGCCGATGCTTCAGCGTCATCACTGCTCTCGCCGCCATTCTCTGCATCGCCGTCAACATCCTCTCCGCCGTCCAATCCTTCAAGAACATATCTGATGTATTCTCATGTTCCGCTGCGATTTCAATTTGTTTGAGAATGAGTGGGTTGGGCACCTTTTGAATTCTTTTGATTTAGTGCAGATATTCGATGGGATCTTCCGGTGTTACGCGGTGGTCATTGCTGTGTTTGTGGTGGTCGCCGAGACCGAGTGGGAATTCATCATGAAGTTTTCGAAGGTTCGCCCTATTTCTCCCTCTCGCTATCGCTGCTTTTAGTTCGTTTATTTGGTGTGTATGCATTAACGTATGTTAAAATGACGAAGTTTTCTGCTGCTGAGGGAATTTGAACTTATTTTTCTTCGTCCTAGGGTAATTAATGTTCTCTGTGTAATTAATGTATTTTTCTAGCAATTTCATGTCCGAATACTTTCTAATTAAGACAACTTGGGAACTTAAGATGGTTTTGGAATCTAGTGATTTTTTTTAACATAAACTCGGATGTTTTAGTATGCTCTTTAGCTCAAGCTCCAAATGGAAGAATTTTCCCCTATATGAAGAAGTCATAGAGCAAATCCCCACATCATTACTTGAAAAATGCTTGCTTGTATGCTGTACTGGTTGTGTACAGTACATATGTAGAGAGCTATAGCTAGTGATAAGTGATAAGAGTGTTTAATTGGGAGTCTCAGGTTGTGCTTTGATGAGAACATTATGGCGCAAAATTGAATTTAGTGGGATCTGGTGCTGGTCTGTATGTGATTATGTATGCTATATCAGTCGTTATGCTAGTGGACAATTGGTCAAGCATCTGAGCTTCATATTCTTTTTCTGGTGCATTGGGATGGTTTTGTGTTGTTTCTGCAAATTCGTCACTATCTAAGCTTATGTCAGGGAATGAGTTATTGCTGAAAAGTGTGACGATTTAATAGAGCTCGGGAGTTGATTCAGTTGAATGCTTTACGGGTCTCCCTAACAGTTGCTGATCGGTTGCTTTTTTTAAAGAGTACTTGGCATTCGGAAGGGCTGTATAGCTATACTTCCTATGTAGCCTTCTCAGAAACTGTTTAAATTACTGTCTGCAGTGATCTTTGCAGATAGTGGGAAAATTAAAAATAAAGAAGTCTGCATCATGTATCTGAAGCTGATGGATAATATTCCATTCCAGATATTAAGTTTTCTTTAATATAGACTCTTAAATCATAGTATGCTTTAATACGACGGGAAGGGAAGTTCAGTCAGAGTACCCTTTGTCTCAGAAAGTTAGTATTACGCTTTTCTAGTTTTCTTGATATATTGGGAAAATACTCTACCTGTTATTTGTTGTGTTCAAATCCATATGTTTCTATATCAAGTCTCCAACTTTTCGCAGGTCCTGGAGTATTGGGCAGGCAGGGGAATGCTGCAGATCTTGTATGTCCAACTTTTGCCGCCTGAGCAACTCATTTGATTGAACTCCAACTTAGCTATCCTCGCGTGTAGTTTTAGATTACTCGTACCTAGTTATGTTGGTTCTATTCATCTTCCAGATTTAGATTTCTATTGAATTTCCGAAACCACCTAAAGTTTCCCTGTCTTTTCCTGTTGGGTGACTAAACAAAGCTTTTAACTATGTTATTGGTTATATTCTTACCGCATAGTGACTAGCAAGAATTCTGTAGCATTCATCTGGAGATTACACTGACTAGCCCCAATTCAGTTCTGTTCATACATCCAAGAACTGCTTTTAGGTTGTTGCATTTGTGGCTTGTGCTCATCTTTTTTCTCCAGTGTTGCAGTGATGACCCGAGCATACCCCAAGTATTTAAAGAATCATGAAGAGCTCTTTCTTCTTCAGAGCATTGCTAGCTACCTGCTACTTGCATGTGGTGTGGTTTACATTATATCAGTAAGTTTATGATTACATTGCACTTATTATTTCAGATTTCAGTCACTTCAAGTCAGTAGTAAATATCTCCGGCTTTTGTTTCCCCCTGTGGTTTACACAGTGCTATAATGACGTTTTCTTCTCAACATAGAATGTGGCCTGTTGATTCAGAGTTTTACGATGAATTTTACATACATTAAGCTTGTAACACACAGTCTGAACTTTAAATGCTTCTTTAGGGAATGTTCTGCATTGGCATGGTCAAGCGAGCTCGCCAGAAAAAAGAAATCTCCAGGGAGCAAGCAATAAAGGATCTTGAGGTAATGTCTTTCTGCAGTAGGTTAAAAACACAATAAACCCATTGAGATGTTCGAGTGAGCAGTTAGAAAGAGTATCCTCACTCTCAATAAGGTTTTGGCGGCTGACATTTGAAGTTGAATACTTGTATGCTTAAATATAGCAATAGAATTTGCTTGATATATTAGCTGAGTCCTATTTAGAGTATAATGTAGAAATTGGTTCCTTAACTCTTGCTGGCCGGCCCTTGACCTGTACTATAATGATGTTGCTATTCCTCTTGCAGTTAATACTGAGATCTGAAATAAAAAGGAAGTAGGAATCACCCTTAATCAGATCTAAAATCCTCATTATATTACACCTAGCTTATTGGTTGATTTAAAGTAAAAGAAACTTGAAATCTTATTGTCTACTAGTTTCTGGCTTTTGTTACATTTGTATCATGGTCTTTGTGAGGATAACCAATGTTGCACCAAACTAACAATTCCAGGAGCTTGAACAGCGTCGAGAAGAACTTGAGTCGTTGTTGGTCCCTGGTGAAGCATGACTCAAAGATCAAACGTGGCCGGAGAAACATCGTACTGCTCAACCTGGATTGAGCTACACTCACCCTGTTTTTTGAATTTTTAGTTTAAACTAAAAGAGTGAGGCTTAACAGGATTGTTTTTAGTGATTGAATCCCGTTGTACAGTTGCATCGCTTTGAATTAAGCTATATGCTACCTTATTAGGTTCTCCCATTTTGTTGGAAGAACAAACTTGAGTTGTACTTGTTTGTTTGCTCTTTGTATTGCTTTCTTCAACAATTCTTTTGTCTTTGAGAGGTCTCAAGATATAACAAGGAATGATTGTTTCTTACATGATTTTTGGGAATTATTTCTTTTAAGAGTAAAGGCAGGAATACTTTGGAGTTTGGACTAGGCGTACGTGAGGTTTGTTCGATTACAATTACTCTATTCGTCCATCAAAAGTTTTCATTGTTTTTTTGTGTCACAGGTTTTAATAAATTATAGTGAATGGAGAAGGGATCTCACATCATAAGTGTAAAAAGATATCAAAAATAGAAAAATTTAAGCTTTTGGTGGACGGATCGAAAATGAATTGTTTGACTAAGTTTATTTTAGATAGCTTATAAGATGCTTCAAGAATTTATAAGATATAATGTTTGAAGAGCTTATAAGTTGTCAAGTGTTTGAATAATTAGCTTATAAGCTAGAAAAAGAATCGTGAGTTAGAGAAAAAAATTACATTTAGAGATATTAAATTGACGAAAGGGGAAGTTGATAGTATATATGTAGGAAATAATGAATCATAATAAGGTTATTTTGATAAATTCATTATTATTTATAAGTTTATGAAAAATAAATTGAATTTGAGCAACATATTATTAAAACACATATGCATATATTGTATCATCGATCTATAATAGTGTACAATTGTGCATCATAAGTATTTTGATTGCAATAATAAATAGATGTGCATCATGTGTTTTACAATTGCAATACATGCACATATCTAATTAGAGAGAGTATTTTTGGTGTGGTGGTGTCGAATGTGAGAGATCGAGAGGAAAACCACGCCCCACGGGAGAGAGAAATAAAGAAGAGAGAGAAAATGGCAAAAATAAAGATGCACAAAGCTGTTTGGAGATGGGGGTAAATTCAGTTCCACATCTACCCTCATGCGTACAAAGTCTCTTTCCATTTACGCTGAGGATCTTCATGGTTAGATCTCCACCATCTAAATTTGTGCATATACAATTAATGTTCTTATTTACATATTATAAGGGATATTTACATCATAAGTAGTTCATATATATATATATATATATATATATATATATATATATATATATATATAGAGTGAATCGAATGAGAACTACATCTTTTTGCGACTATGACCATGATAAGGCGTTGAATATGATGCAAAAAAGCGGTATAAATTTATGCATAATCGAAAACTTTCTAAAATTATTTTGTTGTGCAACAATTTTAGAAAGTTTTAGTTATCATAATTTTATATCATTTTGTGTCATCTTCAAAGTCTTATGCATGGTTCTCAAGTTCTCAAAAAATATGAGTTCTCACTGGATCCAACCCCTATATATATATATATATATGTGTGTGTGTGTGTGTGTGTGTGTGTCAATAATTTTAAAGAGTTGGAATATAAAGAAACTCTTCGATAAAAATGTGTCAATATTTCTTCAAGATTAGGGGTGGGTATTCGGTTGTTCGGTCGATTTCGGACGAAAAAATAACCGAATCGAATTAACCGAAATTTTCAAAAAAATAACAGAACCGAACCGAATTTTATTGAAATAACCGAATATATTTCGGTTATTCATTTTTTTCAAATGAATAAATAAATAATATTATATATTGATATTATATATAAAAAGTAGTTTATTTTTAGCAAAAAAAATATTTTTTCAAATTAATATATAATAATATTATATATTGATATTTATATATAAAAATATGTTTTATTCTTATATATATACAAAAGATTTTGCAAAAAAATTGATAGAATTTTATAATAAATAAATAATATATTTTACAAATATTATATATTGATATAATAGGAGAGAGAGAAATAATAGGATTAAGGATATTGATATATTAAATTATAATTCTAAATAAATAAATAGATAAATAATATTATATATATGTATATAATTCGGTTTTCGGTTATTCGGTTAAAAAAATTCCGAACCGACCGAAAACTGAACTATCGAATTTTAAGTCGGTTTTAACCGAATTAACCGAACCAAATTTAATTTTTCGGTTTGATTCGGTTTCCGGGTATTTTGGCTCACCCCTATTCAAGATTATTTGATTCAACCGTCAATTTTCACTCACACTTATATACATGAATATATTGGAATTTCCGTTAACTGAAATCGTTTCGAGAAAAGAAGAATGAATAAAATAGCAATTAGCGATTTTCATCAAATGTTTAAAGTAATGATAGAAAATTTATAATCCAAAAAAATTATCAATCTCAAACAATCCAACAGTCCAAGTGAGTTGGTGTGATAGAAGTAATAAGGATACAAAGGAAAATGAGATAGATGCGAGAAAAGAAATGAAACAAGAAATTATACCCTGTAAAACAAAATGAGAAAAAAATGAGATTGCGCATCCAGGGAATCGAACCCTGGTCAGTACCGTGGGAGGGTACTATGATACCACTACACCAGATGCGGTGTTAATTAACTGAATGAACTTATATTTTATATTGTCTTTCTTTGTCAGAAAATGTATAATTTTGAATCATAAAATAGTGCCTAAAGTATAAATTCATTAAATATAAAATAGTACAACCTTGACTTCATTTTTAAGTACAAATGAAGAGAACTTTTCCAAGACTTCATAATAATATTTCACTCCATTAATTATTTATTGCACATCGACATAGTTGCTTTTGCGGATGTATATTAACTCTTTATATCATGCTCTTTCTATAAAAATGAAATCATTTCAAATTTGACACTTAAGCATGATACAAACCACAAACTAAAAACAAACAAAAATAAAATAATGTTTGAGAATTTGCTAGATAACATATTCAAGACACTTGCAAAGTGACTAATATAGATACATTTAACAACTATGTAAACAGATAGTCACGTCGAAAAGTATTTATTTTCATTAGAAGAAATAATATTATTTCCATCTCATCTCAAATGACTTAGTATTTATTTTTGGTCTATTCCATTCAAATTGATATGTTTCATTTTTAAAAATAATTGTCTTTTTATAAGGTATAAGTCCGATCCTTTTTTATCATTTTAACCACTTTATACTATTTTATTAAATAATTATATCGGAAAAAAACATATCATATAGGATGGAACACATGGAATATAATTTAAACAATCACTCAATAATTAACATTCCACTTTAATTTTTACGTATTCGTTTATTTCTTTCGATTAAATAAATGATAAGCCACCTTAAATTTAGATTATATCTTTAATTCAACTAAATCTTATATATATTATGTAACTTATGCATTTTTTGCATTATTATTATGATTATAGTTCTACATTGGGTCCTAGGCCCACAAGCCCCCTATGCACAATTTAAAGTTTTTGTCCACTTGACCCGCATTAGTGTCCGATTGAGCCCTAAATTTTAAAAGGGAGTTTAGATTTGAGGATTAATGTAGATAACTACAAATAGTATATATTAATTCTTTATTGTTTAGACAGATTAAAATTTTGGAATATCTCAAAGTTTTTTATTATTTTTATTATTTGAGTTCGTTTTGTTTGATTTATATCCCATTGAAAATTTGAAATGATGGGATTGGAAAAGTCTTAGTAATGAAAATACTCAATTATATATTTTATCAATCATAAAAAGTAAATATCTCCTAAAAAAATATTTCCTAACTTTGATGTTCTTGAGTTTGTTAAAACTTCAGATTATTTTCCTAATGTTTTTATTGCATATAGAATATTATTGAATATACTTGTTACCGAACTTGATCATGAAAGACCATCATGTGATATCTCAAACTGAGAATATTATTCTCGAAGTTTTATTTCTTAAACTATGTTTATCCTTGACCACTAACAATCCTTGACCACCCGAACAACCCAACCAACCAACTTTTTAATATTTAATTAATTTATCTCTTCCTTATATATCCAATATTTTTTCCAATCCAATCATATCTATTTTTAGTAATTTATCTCTGACCACCCAACCATAATATTATATATTATCTTATTTTATTTTTTAATCATAATATAACTATTTAAATAAAAATTATTAAAATAAGCTTAAATTATTAGCAAAAATTGTAAAGCTCAAAAAAGTACAGATGAACATACAATAGAAAATATGAAAACAATCAAATGCGAAATTGAAACAATTAAGAACATAAACTACAATACAAAATTGAAAATAAACAACATGTGTATAAAACAAATGATAAAAATTGAAAATTCAGTTACCATAGCCGAATTTTTGCAAGGAAGTTGAACCTTATAGGTATAGAAAATGAGAAAATTTTGGTGTGCATAAATATGATAAATTTGATCTTTATTTATAGAGAATAAAAAAATATGAATTTTTGTATTTTTTATTTTAATATAATATATAAAAGATATCTTAATATATATAAAAAATCTTACGAACTAATGGGATGAAGACAAGTGTCTCCAAATGTCTCCTCTCCATGAGTTGAAAAATATGTGACCATATAGTGTTTTTTCTTAAAAAAAAAGACTTTAATTTGGTTGATCTCCATAAAAAGCTTCCAAATATTTTAGCTTTTTAAAAAAACAATTTGAAACCAACCAACCAGGTTGGTTTTTAGATGCAATAATGCTAGTTTTAAGGTGTCCATTCCTTCAAAATATCAGGACCGACCCTGATTAGATATGGTATGATTTTGAACCGATCCAACGACATAAGATATAACTTTGATTATTGTAGGTCATGTATGGCAATGCCATGCTAAGTTAGGACCTTAGGTATTGGGTTTTTCTTTCGAAAAGCTTACCAAATATGTTTTCGATGATTTCAACCATTATTTCAAATGCTTTACAAATACATGATTTGCATGAGAAATTCTGCTCATAGTCAGTACATGTATATGTGATCGCATGAAAATATATAGCATATTAAGCGCATGAAAATATATGCTGACGTCAAATATATAACTTATTAGTTTGTCATTTTTGTGTTTTTTTTTTTTTACATTTTTGGTAATAATAATTATAATAATTTATTTTAGTTGTTTTTATTACAATTAATTACATTATATTTATTTAATAAAACAAAATAACAATATAAAGTATCGTAGTTGAGTGGTCATTGATAAATGGTTTGGATTGAAAGAAAAATAAGGTATGAAAAGAAAAAAAATTAATTAAATATTAAAAAAATTGGATAGTTAGACTTTTAGATGGTTGTTAATAATGGTAATCTAAGTTTCTCCAAAAATCAAGTTATCTTTTATTCCTCATAAAATTTCCGTAGAGCAACATACGTCTTTTCTTCTAATCCGTGATTCCGTACCAACAGTTACAGAGTTAAGAGGGGTAAAAATATTTTAAAAATTAATAATAATTTTAACAATAACATAATATTGTTTGAATTAATGATATTTATAAAAAACTAAAACATGATTATCATACCTAATGAAACATCCATGACATGTATAACGATACATAAAAAAAAGGAGAATTATCCCTCTCTTTTTACTTTTTTATTTTTAATATTATTTTGTATTTTAATATTTCATAAAGTATTATCGAGATCATCAAATTTATAAAATACATACAAATTAATTCTGCATAAAAGAATGAATGTGAAATACATACAAATCGAAGTTTGCCTCTGGATTCATTCGTTTATTAATCTCTTTAAAATAAATATAAAAAAACAATCAAACTCCTACATTTTTTACATTTAGTAAATTTGATGATTTTCAATAATAAATTTATGAAATATTAAAAGAAATATGTTTTCGTGAACTTGTTAGAGCGGCTCCTTTGTCAATTGAAAAAGTTGGCTTCTTCCAACTTTTTAAGACCCTGAAAATGCTGATTGGATTCTCAACTTTTCTATATAAAAGTTAGCTTTTTGTAGAAAAGTTGTCAACATAATTTCTTTTTATATTTTTTTCTTTTCATTCCAATTGCTATTCTTCTCAAATTAACTGAGCATACTTGGTAGAAATACACATCAATGTAGTGAAATACTCCCTCCGTCCTAACATTGTTGGCTCATTTCTTTTTACACGTAGATTAAGGAGGAGTTATGTTTTGCGTGTAAAGTAGTGAGTGATACGAAATTCGAGTTACTTTTTAGTATAAAATTATTTCATTTTTTGGAACGGGTCAATAATAACGGGATAGCCCAAAAAGGAAAACTAGCCAATAATAATAATAAATATTAGAGAAATTTTTTTATATAGCCATCCAAGTTAAGGAATGTCAAATTATAGCCACCAACATAAAAATGTCAAATTATAGTCAACTTTTGTATTTTTGGACCCATTTGCCCTTAATGAAATTGAGTTGGAGCGTGTTTTCCCCCTCAATCAAAACAAACAATCTGAATTATTTGGAACGTGTTTTCCCCGCTCTCTCTCTCTCTCTCTCTCTCTCTTTCTTTGTGGTGTCGCACCCTCTTTCATCTCGCCGGAATTAAGTTTATCGGCGGCCCGTCATTCTCTATCGTGCTCCGACTCTCTTTGTCTCTCTCTCCGTGGGACCGCTCTCGCCCAAGCATTCCACTCGCATAAGCGTTGAAACTTGTCGATCTAGTTGAAAGGTTTGTGCTTTAATTTACAATAACAAATAATTGATGAATTTGTTAGTCATTATATTATGGGTTATCACTATTGCTATTGATTTTGATGAATTGGATAGAAGAATGCGTATTATTTGTGTTAATTTTGATGATATTGGAAAGAGAGAGGGAGTAGGTGTCAAAATGCGTATTATTTGTTAGAAGAGTAATACAGAGTTATCCCAACAATGTCTGAGTAATAGGCAATGAGTTTTGGTCGATAATGGTCTATTGGTACCATTTGGTGTTAATAGTCCCAATAGGTCCAATTCTTATTTAGTGTTTATTGTGATTTCGGGTGGAGAGTTCTCTTTTTTGTAATCATGCAGTTATGCTTTGAAATCATGCTCTTATTCTGATTATATGAACTGAATTGGGTGGCTTTAGTTGGACCTATTGGTACTATTTGGTGATAATAGTCCCAATAGGGCCAGTAAAAAACAGAGTAATATATCTAATTTCTTTGTTCAGATGGCACCAACTTCAATCATTCTCGCACATGGAGGGGAATGGTCTGAAGATAACTCCTATAAGGGTGGAAGAAGAGAGATTATTCCTATACCGCAGATGGTATAGACTTGAAAATTATTAAGTTAGATTGAATCTGCGTTTGTTGAAGCCGAGGTGGATACATGTATGAAATAGATGCATTGGATAATTCAGAAACAGATGAAAGCATGAGAATAAAGATTACTAATGATTTTGAGTTGGCTTATGTTATGGGACTAGTTGAAAGACCCGTGTTATACATCACTATAACCCGAATAAATGCAGAATTGTCAAGTTTACTATTATATCAGAATATTCTGCCTCAAACACCAATAGCTACGACGACGATTCCAAGGGATTCTAACTTGGATAATTATCATTTCAAGGATGACGATGATCCAAACTTTGATGTTGAGAATCTTGATGTTGATGGTGAAGATGTATCTGAAGAAGATGTTGGTGAAGAAGATGTTGGTGAAGAAGATGGGGGTGACGAAGATGTTGGTGATGAAGGTCATGGGAGCATTCGACACAATGTTTCACCTTTAGAGAGTAGTCATGAGGTAAACCATGATTTTCGACAGTGGATAATTCCCGGCGCATCGTTCCATAGCTCAATTCCTATGGAAGATTTAAGGAGTGCAAGACTTGGTGTTGATGATTGCACAATTGTTGACACACTTGCAAAGGGTGCTATTTTTTCCAATAAGTCCAGTATGATAGCATCTGTTGGTATGTATCATCTTGTTAACCACCTTGAGTTTTATACGCAAAGATCTACTAAGAAAAGATATCATATGGTTTGCAAACACAATAGGGATACCTGTCCTTTCAGCTTACGTGCAACTGCGATGGGCACTGCTTGGATAGTTGATGAATGGGTCACTCACACATGCGAGAAAGATTTGAGATATCATGCAGATCCGAAAGTGTTCTCTAAAGTTTTAGCTGCATACTTTTGTCCCTAATTTGATGATTGGAGGTGTTGTGCTTAGTAGAAGGATATGATGGCACAGTGCATAGGTTACTTGTTCTTGAAAATGCTTTGAATATGGGGACTATTGGTGGTATTTTTCCAAAATAGTACCCTTAGTCCTCAATTATCGATTATTTTGGGAGTTGCGGTTGGGACTATTGGTACTATTCTTCAAACTAGTACCTATAGTCCCAACTTATTCAATAATGTTTTCTCGAAAATGCTTGGAATATGGGGACTATTGGTGTTATTTGAAAATGCTTGGAATATGGGGACTATTGGTGTTATTTGACCTTGGAAAACTAGTACCATTAGTCCTCAATTACCGATTATTTTGGGAGTTGCGGTTGGGACTATTGGTACTATTCTTCAAACTAGTACCTATAGTCCCAACTTATTCAATAATGTTTTCGAAAATGCTTTGAATATGGGGACCGATTGCACAGTACATAGGTTATTTGGTGCAAAATAAAATACCGAACCGCTTTGGTGCTAGGAACCAAGCCCTCACACTCACATATGGTGATTCAAGCAAGTCATTCGGATGCTCCCAAGGTATCTTTATATGTTAGAGCAATCAAACCCGGCTCAGTAGTTGATTTGAAGACCGATGAAGATGGTACGTTTAAATCTTGCTTTATGGCTCTTCGGCATGTATAAGAGGTTTCAAGGCATGTCGTCCGATTGTTGTGGTTGACGGCACACATCTCGAGGAAATCTGATGGTATTATGTTCGTGGCTGCTACAAAGGACGAAATGAACAGATTTTGCCTTTAGCATTTGGGTTTGGTGACAAGGAATGCGATGCTTCATGGACTTGGTTTTAAGACAATGCCGCCGTACTTTTGGATGCCACGATAACTTCATCGTTCGTGTCGACCAACATCTCGATGATCAAGAACGCTTTGGATCTGTCTACCCCAGGTACACCTCATGGACTTTGTGTTTACCATTTACAAGGCAACATCGAGAGTGGGAGACAAGGTGATTGCATTGTTCGACATCTTTGCAAGTGCATATAGATGTCGTGACTTTGAGGGCGCATGAAGAATGGAGGCATTTTCACCGGGCGCATATGCTAAGTTGATGGCAATTGATCCTATTAGATGGGCTCGATCAAAGTGTCCGTGCATCGGTATCGGTTTTAACATCCAATTGTGCCGAGTGCTTGAATGGTCGGCTTCGTTGGGCGAGAAAGTTGCCCGTTTGTACTCTCTTAGAGTGTGTTCGTACTATGATTGGACAGTGGTTTGTTGAGCGCCGTGCAGAGGCCACAAATAGAACTGAAGAGTTAACTGCGTATGGAGAGTCTAGATTGGCTAGAGCAGCTGAGTTGGCCCATACCATGAGCATTGAAGCAATTTCGCCCACCAAGTACAAGGTATCTTCAGGCGCAAAGCATCATGTAGTGGACATTGAGAGTAGGACGTGCACTTGCCTGATATACAATATGGATCTTGTTCCATGTTCTCATGCGACAGCTGCCATACGGTATTATTTCCATTAGTCCCAACTTATTTACGTTTGATTTTTTTATCTTTATTTTTGGTTGCAGTCAAACGAAACAGTCTGCGGTTGCATATGTGAGTGATTATTATACCACTCAGTCTTTGCGTGAAATATATGTCGGAGAGGTGATGCCGATTCCTATTCCAGAAGACTGGGAAATTCCTCCAGATGTTTCTTCGAGGATTGTTGGAACGTCGGCCAATACTAGACAAGCTGGTCGTCCCCGTGAGAACCGGATGAGTTCCGGTGGTTCTGGATCTCGATCATCACGCAACAAATTTTGTGGTCGATGTTTTCAGAGATGACATTACCAGAACACTTGCAATGCCCATATAAATTTATCGCTTGAAGAAGTTTCTAGTAGCAGACGGTAAATACTAGTAAACGTCGACGGCGAAAACAATGCGGTATCTGTGGTATTGGTGGGCATACTCGTCAGACATGTAGCGAGAGGATCAATTGAGGATTGATGATTTGATAATTTTATCTATTTATTCCTTTATGAATTCAGAATTGAGGATTTCTTGTCATTTATACATTAAACTTTGTGTTATTTCTTGTGTTTTGTTCCGTCATGAATTGGGAATTAAAATTGATTTGAGTAATTGTCTGTTGTAGCATCGGTGATCGACCTCGATCGAAGGAATCTCAAATTGTGGGCAAAGGCACAACTTATGCATCTCAAATTGTGGGATAATGACAATGAAATATAAAATCACACAAATTTTTTTATCACAAAACCAAAGTCTTTTCGAGTCCTTACACATAGGGAGATAACAAAAAGCATTGAATAAACATACAAATTCAGTCAGTGTCGGGATACTCATCATCGTCATCGCTTTTTTGAGCCTGAATAACGAGTAAATCTTCATGATCATAACAATCATATTCTTCATTACGATTGTCGACGTCGAAAAACCAAGTGAATTCCCCGTAATATGGCTCCTTCTTGAATATATATGCCTCCACCAACGGTTTAATCTGTGGTTATACAGTTGATAAAAATTTTAAAACCCAAAAAAAATCAGAAAAACAAATGAATAATGTATTAAACTTGAGTGCGATGTTGGAAAAACAAATGTACTGCTATGAGATGCTCCCAGTTTGCTTCAGTCGTGGTAAACTCCAACTCCTTGTCCGTCTTTGAGGTTTAAATTTCCCAAGCCAGTAACCATTTGTATGTATTGTAACTCTTTCATGAACTCTAGTTTTCAAGATAGAGTTCACCTTGGTAAAAAGTCGAGCCGGACAACAAACCGAACCTTTAGCATGACTTATAAGTGCTTCCAGATTATCGTCTGTAACTCCAATTAGCGTTTCGTTGCGAGATAACAAAAAACACTTTATTTGTTGAACAAAACTCCCTTCAACATGTTTTGTCCAGAGAGAGTCGTAAAAAATTTCCTCTTGTGATTTTCTTATCAATGGTGGCATTTTCAGGCAAGAGAAAGTGAGTATGATTATAAAACTTTGATTGTAATGCATAGCTATATATACGAAAGTAAACGAAACTACTACAATAATTTGCACTTGGATAATTTGGCCCGTGACAACTAGTCAGAAATCACAAGCATAATAGTATTACTAAGTCCAAACAAAATAAAGCCAATCTTGTCTTTACTTGTACACTAACAAGCCAGCGTTATCTTGGTCCGTGAAGGTTGGGAAAATAGTGTCTATAGTCCCTATCGGTTGGTACTATTTACATGTCTGGAACCTATAGTCCATGTCAATTAGGTAAAAAACTACCATAAAGCAATATAATATGCAAAATAATGATTTATATTATATATCCTACAAAAAATAGGTACATACATTTAGTACTAACAGATTTAATTGTATTAAATGTATTAACATATTTAAATACTAAATATTGTTGTTTTCATCCTTCACCTCCCTCATTTAATTGTTTGCATCACATTGAAATCGTGCTTCCGTCCGTGCTATAATTATAAATCGTCTCTGCGATGTGCGTCCGTACTGCTCGATGCATCGAGGTCATGGCCTTATCCGCCAAATCAGTTAGCCGATTCTCCATGCTTTTTAGAGCAAGTGGCCCGCAGCTCACACTGTCCTTCAGTTGCAGTTTGTTGGCCCCTTTACGAGGAAAGGAAAGAGCCCATTCGTGAATTTGGGAGTCCCTGTCGTTGTGTCTGGATGTGCTTCAACAATTGGGGTAGTATTCGACCGAGTGGTGCGAATGTTTCTTTTCTATGTTTCCTGAGATGAGTCTCATACAGGTGCTCGTTTGAGTCCCACAGAATCATTTTGAATCTTCTCATTTGTACTTCACAAACAACCCAATGTTCCCCCGGCAAATGGCACATAAGGACCAACTGCATGAGAACTTGAAAATAATTACTAATGCAGTTTATAACAAGTTCATAATCAGAAAGAATCCAACATGTGCATTTCAATCAAGTTTATATTCATAAAGAATCCAAGCATGATTCCATGGATGCATGAATTCAGAACTGAGTCTATTGGGACTATTAATAGGCCCAACATGTGCATTTCAATCAGGTTCATATTAAAAAGAATCCAAACATGATTCCATGCATACATGACTTCAGAACTGGATCTATTGGGACTATTAGAACCAAATAGTCTCAATAGGCCCAACATTTGCATTTCAATCAAGTTCATATTCAGAAAGAATCCAACATGTGCATTTCAATCAGGTTCATATTCAGAAAGAATCCAAGCATGATTCCATGGATGCATTTCAGAACTGGACCTATTGGACTATTAGAACCAAATAGTCCCAATAGGCCCAACATTTGCATTTCAATCAAGTTCATATTCAGAAAGAATCCAACATGTGCATTTCAATCAGGTTCATATTCAGAAAGAATCCAAGCATGATTCCATGGATGCATTTCAGAACTGGACCTATTGGGACTATTAGAACCAAATAGTCCCAATAGGCCCAACATGATTTCAGAACTAGAATTCATACCTTGTCAGCTTCATTCCAATTCTTCAGCCCACCCCATTCAGGCTGCAAGCCCTTTGCAAACTGTGCTAGATGTTCAAGATCAGCTTCCGGCACCACCTCCTCGGTCTTTACATCAGGCTTCCATTCATGTGCTTCGTTGCTATGCATTTTTCTCCAGACAGCTTCCACCTCCATCTATAATTATATTAGATGGGAGTGTTAGATTGTTGGCAAACTTTGCTGCATTTTTAACTTATAATATTGAGAATTGAAATAATTTTACCATGAATGAACTTGGAACAACAACAGTCCTCGGATTAACCCGTTGCAGCCTTGCCATATTTGGAGCCTTGGCTAGAATGGCTACATATGCGTCAATGTGCACATTCTCCAACATTTCTGCAGGATTTTTGATAAGAGCAAAGAACATTTGGCTAACAGCATATGGCAAGTCGACATTCCTCCTGCAAATCAGTTTAAAAACCGATCAATAATCCATAATAATTGCAAAGATAATTAACTATAATAAGATTTATTACATCTCCTCCTCTTCCTTTCTGCATGAATTTACGGAAGTCGAGCTCGAGTTTCTATAGTCTAAATGGACTTGAGTACCGCCGACAGAATTTACGCGGATCGGTCGATGGGTATTTCTGAGGTTTCACCAATTGGAGGCTCTGTTTGTGGGACGCCTGTTGGAGTGCCAAGTTGGTGTTGGAGCTGTGATCCCTGTGTTTCGGAATGCGTCTCTCCTCCGAACACTCCTTCGTGTATTTCCAAATTAAAAGCTTGCTTTCTTCAATCTCTTGGGTAGTGGGAGTTGGTGAAGGGAGGTAAGTTGGCCTCATGCTCATCTCTCTATTATTATAAATGGTAGATTAGAAAAAAAATGATAATTTGTAGTTGGGACTATTGGTACTATTATGACAAAATAGTACCAATAGTCCCAACTACAAAATACACAAAGAAAACAGTTTGTATGTACTCACTGATTGTTGCTCCTCTCCGGTGTTCCCTTGCTCTTGTCTGGCTTCTCCGGCATTCCCTTGCTCCTCTCTGGCTTCCCTATTCAGTTGGGCTTCTCCGGCAGCCCTCGAAGCAGTCCCCTGCATCTTGGCTGCGATTCTTTCTGCTAGCGGGTCCATAAATTCATCACTCTGAAATAAAGCCTTCCACTCATCCGTCAACTCAGCCTTCAACCTCTTCACAATAGAATCACTTATTTCATCGAGGACTCTCTTCCTCCTCTCACCGGCCGCTGTTTTAGCATTCTCCCTGTTAGCAGCTTCTCTGGCAGCAGCTAACACAGCAGCAGCCTCACGAACTTCATCATCTCCCTCATCACCGGCATCTCCTTCATCATCTGCTTCTGCATCTTGAGACTCTTGTCTTTCTGCTAATCTTCTTGCTCTGTTTATCTCGTGAACGGGATCGTACAAGAATTGGAAAAAGCTACCAACCGGCTCCAACGATCGATAGTAGTCGGTATTTTCCTCCTCATCCGTAGCTTCTAACACACCATGCAACTGCGAAATAATAATGATGCAACATCAATATGTCAGTTATGTGATCAAAAAATGTTGAAATAAAAATCAGTTGGGGCTACTAGTACTATCAGCACCAAATAGTCACAATAGTCCCAACTCTAGACAGCCAACAATAAGCATTCATGCTGTTATCAAAAAAAGAAGATAGTACCTCATTGATATCAATTGGGTGGTATGATCTGTGGTAGATATACATCAAACCCCGTGGCTTCCCAGCCTCAAAATCTTGCCTCAAACCTCCGATATTTCTTCCCAACTCGGGAAATGCAATGAAGATCCATCCCTTAGTAGAATGCAAAAATAAATAAAAATGAAGATGTATGGTATGCAAAATGAATATGCGAAAATGAATATGTACCAGAAAAAATGAAGATGCACAATGCAAACAGAGTCTTATGAAATATTTGAAATGAATATGTACCAGAAAAGCCAAAGTATTGGCATGAAAATGGTATGCAGTGTTTGTTGTTAGCTCCTTCTTGACATTCGTCACCGCCCTGGTGAGGATTTGGTAAGAGAGGGATCCCCATGGGAATTGATCCCATTGCTGTGCATCCTCAACCAATGCCCAGATCCAGTCTGGGATCTTCCATTGGTTGGGATTATACCCCAGCACAACAATAGCATCTACTAGGATCTTGGATAGCTTCACACAGTCCTCAGGAGTTCCAATGTCTCAATTTCTGTTGGTGAACAGGTCCCATAACTCTTTCGGTTTCATCATCTTGTTCTTGAATCTTTGGGTGTAGAGGGAAGTCTCTGGTATTTCATGTTCGATGTAGGGATCGAACTCACTTGCTCCAAACCTTAAACCAGAAACGAGGGCGAACTCAACCCTCGAGAATCTTGCAATTTGGTCATGCACCTTGAACCAAATAGAATTTGGATCAGGGTCTGGGACACCAATGACTTGCCTCGAGTAGGTAGTGCATGCATCTTTGTGATTGAGCTGTAGAGTTGTAGTACCGAGGTAACTACCAAATCACGGAGGCTTCAAACGCAGCCACGACTTCTTGCCCACATGATTGCGACTATTTGAACAACATAAGCGTATTCTCCTTCATCGTAGTTTGTATCTTATGATTCTTCTATTGTAAAGGTTCTCTTAAAATTCCCAATCGACCTAATAAAACACAAAATAACATCGAGCAAGAAAGCCTAATTCAAAAGGGACTATTGGGCTATCGGACCCAATAGTCCCAACTACAAGAATTCAATGAAGCGAGAACATAAGCATGATTTCAAACAAACAAACTTCATGATCCCAACATCGAGCAAGAAATCCTAAATCAAAATTGGAATCATTGGGCCCATCATCCCAAATAGTCCTAATAGACCCAATTCGAGCAATTCAACACAAGCGAGCATAATATAAGCATGATTTCAAACTAACAAACTTCATAATCCCAACATCAGAGCAAGAAATCCTAAATCAAAATTGGGACTATTGGGCCCATCAGTCCCAAATAGTCATAATAGACCCAATTCGAGCAATTCAACATAAGCAGAGCAGAATATAAGCATGATTTCAAACTAACAAACTTCATGATCCCAACATCAGAGCAAGAAATCCTAAATCAAAATTTGGACTATTGGGCCCATCAGTCCCAAATAGTCCTAATAGACCCAATTCGAGCAATTCAACACAAGCAGAATATAAGCATGATTTCAAACTAACAAAATTCATGATCCCAACATCAGAGCAAGAAAGACTAAATCGGTGGGACTATTAGGACTATCGGCGCAAATAGTCTCAATATCCCCAACTCGAGCAATTCAATCATCATCACCCAATCCAGGTTCATAATCAACGGTCCATACCTAAATCACAGCCATAATTTTGAATTAAATGATGCAATTGTGATCACCCAAGCTAATTCGAGTTCATAATCACATTCTATGCAACATTTCAAACAATAAATCCATTTCAAACAATAAATTATGTGATTACCGTCGCATGTTCTTCTTCTTCTTCTTCTTCTTCTTCTTCTTCTTCTTCTTCTTCTTCTTCTTCTTCTTCTTCTTCTTCTTCTTCTTCTTCTTCTTCTTCTTCTTCTTCTTCTTCTTCTTCTTCTTCTTCTTCTTCTTCTTCTTCTTCTTCTTCTTCTTCTTCTTCTTCTTCTTCTTCCTCGCTTCTTCTTCGGATGTACTTTCTTCTTCTCGAATCGACATTTGGGTAAGTAATGACGGAGGTGGCAACATCGTTCGTGAGGGAGGTGCGGCGGCGTTCGCGTTGGAAGAGGAATCGGCGTTGGGGAGAGAAGGAATCGGAAGAGGATAGGCGTTGGTGAGGAAATTGAAATGCACATGTAACCGAGCTATTTTGATAAACCCACGATTTTTCAAATTCAAGGGCAAGGGCAAATGGGTCCAAAAATACAAAAGTTGACTATAATTTGACATTTTATGTTGGTGGCTATAATTTGACATTCATTAACTTGGATGGCTATAAATGTGTATTTCCACTAAATATTATGTATTTTTATTATTTAATTATATTTTTCTAGTTTTATTTTTATAATTTTAGTTTTTACTATGTCATTTCAATTATATTAATATAATATATTGGTTTTTATTTTTTCAAATTACTGTATTGTTTAATTAAATTGTTAAAATTTATAAGTTTAAAATTAAATATATAATCAAATTAGTTATATATTAATAATATTATAGATTAAAATAAGTGAATATATATATATATATATATATATTGTGTATATATTATAATTTTAGATATATAATTGAAGAGAAAAATAAAAAAAAATTGATGCGACGTTTATGTGAGGATAAAGAACATGGATTTGGTTCTTTTACCTAGGGATGGCAGTGGATCTCGAACCCGGTCCAGATCCACAGATCCAGATCCATTTTTCCGGATCTGGATCTTCAAAAAATAGGATCCGATGGATCTGGACCGGATCCGGATCATTCTTTTAAAATCCGGATCTGGATCTGGATCTCGACTTTTGAGATCCAGATCCGGTCCAGATCCGGTCCATGGATCCATATAATATATATGTATATATAATTTTTATTTATATTTATAAGTGTATTATTTTATTTTTCTTTCTAGTCGAAGTTGGATAAACTAGGTTCTGAAATTAGATAGTATGTTAATAATATTTGAAATTTGTACCTTGTAATTGAGAAAATTTTGTATATGAGTGGTCTATTTGCTAAAATATGTGTGCTACTTCTTCTATTAATATTCTGATATTATTTCTTTGTCGTGAAAACAAAAGTAAATTTATATTAACATCTTAACATGTAGTGATGATTGTAGAATATTGAAATAATTATTATAGCGTTATATGTATTTAGATTATTATTATTATTATGGTGTTCTTGTGAATTATATTTGATTTAGAATTTATTTTAGAAGAAAATATATGGATGCTGTGCGGACGCGGGCCTTGTGGATCTTATGGATGCAGGTGCGGATCTAATTTTTGGATCCGATGGATCTGGATCGGATCGGGCCCGGCAAAATTACGGATCGGATGCGGGCCCAAGCCAGATCCGATCAGGATCCGATCCATCGCCATCCCTACTTTTACCCTTAGAGGCACTCTTACTTACCGTACACACTACACAGGCGCGACCGCGCTCCATATATGAGTTCTAAATCAAATGATAAAAAAAGGAATAACGTTATAAATCAAACAATTAAAATTTCAAACATATCTATCGAGATTTACCGCGGCTACATTTCGGCTTTCCCGTATACCACAACTTCATTTCCTCATCGGCCAACGGCGAAGGTGGATTATTCTTTTCTCTGTGTTAATCTTTGAGGGTAATGGAAAACCTACTGCACTTTCCCCCAACCTTTTGGAGTTCAAGTTTGTGTTTAATGACTCTACTTTTGTATTGCTGCATTCAAAAAAACAAAACGCGGATATTATCTAATACGGGTTCGAGTGATTCATGTTTCTTCAATATCACTTGTTCTAGTTTTTAGGGTGTTGAAATTGGGGATTTGGACGATTAATAAGGGTTTAACCATTTGGCGGCCTATCTCCAACTTTTTGTGGAGTTAATTATCCAATAGCGCGTACAGTGCTTTCAATTCCGTCATCAGTTTTAAAATAAATGCTAGTTAATATTATTTATGGGTCAAATGATGAAACATATTTTGATTTTTAACCATCTTGATGCTCAGTTTCAAGTCTGCCTTTGATTTCTCGAATTATGGGCTCGAAGATATTCAATTGTGTGATAGTCGACAACTGCTTTCCTGTGGTCAGAGCACAAGAGTCAGGCAGAAATGGTCGATTCTTGGACGGAAAAGTTTCACTTAGATTATGTTGATCGATGTTTTAATTGAAGCTGTTGTATTCAGAAAATATTTAGCCAAATTGAAGAGGTAAAGGAACCTGAAGAAGGTCCAGCAAACATAGTTGGATGGCCAATGGGTATCTAAGTTATTCTTAGTTAGGGTCTTGAGCTTCTGAATCTTAAGTTAGAACTGTTAGGAGACGTTTACTAGTTAGCATTAACCTAGATAGATAAAAATAGTATAGGTTAATCTATTGTTTACTAATATTCATTAGAAACTTTGGGATATGCTAAAGCCCTTGATTATTTCTACAATTTATGTTAAGTTGGGTGATTCATATCCGGTTGAAAGTGCTAGATTGTAGAAATCCTTATGAAGATAAAAATACTCAATCATGTATATTGTTGATCCTGATACCCCCTCCCCAGCTTTGCTTTGTTTGCCTGCCGTAATCAAATTTCAACTGGAAAAAGTTTGCATGTTGACTTGAATTGCACAGGCCGTTCACTCAAATTCAGAAGGAAAAAGGAAATGGATATAATTTACATTCAGCTAGATGATGGGAAAAAGCTCGAAGAAGAAAGGGAGGCGAAAAATGAGTTGTCGGATAGTTTGAGAAAAGCCCATATTGAGCAATTACCTGAAAACCAACAAGAAAATTTGGAGTTCAATAAACTAGCTCAGGAACTGCATGCCATGTCTCTGGAGATTTGTGAGCTTAGAAAACTCTATGGGGAAGTGCAATCCAGTTTACACCAAAGAGACTTGCTTTTAAATCAGATTAGTTCTACAAATGGGAAGCTGGAAGCAGAGTGCAACGAGAAATTACTAAAACTGGAGGGCGAAAACAGGGATCTGCTCTTGTCTTCAGATGAAGCATTTGCAAGAATTCGTGATCTAGAGAAGAAGACTGCTTCAAGTTCTGAGGAAATATCTGGTCTTAAGAGGCTCTTATCCATTAAAGAACAGCTCAACACGGAAACGAACAAGAATGCATCAATGGATCTGAAGGAGAGAGATGAATACATACTCAAACTGGAGGAGGAAAATAGAGTTGGCCGAGATCAGTTGAAATGGAAAAACGAGCAGTTCTCACACCTTGAAGAAGCACATGAAAAGCTTCAGATTTTTTCATGGAGAGTAAGTCGGTGTGGCAGAAGGAGAAATCGTCACTTCTTGATGAAATTTCTTCATTGCAATGTGCTTTAGATGCTTGGGTTCCTGCCTCAGAAGGCCTAGAGGAAGAGCTCAGAAGGTACAAAACAATGTTTGATGAATCAAAACAATGCCAAAGTAATTTACCACAATCACTTGAACCAGAAGATACAGGAGCATTGAAGCTCAAGTTGCAGAAGTCAGAATCTGAGGTGGAAATTCTGAAATTAAATTTGAAAGTGAATCAACAAGCACACGAGCAGGAGAAGATTGGCCTTCTTGTCACTGTGAATGAGAAAGATGCCAAAATTGGCAACTTGGAGCAACAAATTTCCATGTTGAAGTCGGTAATTTTAGCAAAATCAGAGGCTGCTGAAATGCTCATTCAAGAGAAGGATAGTTATGTTCGACTTGCAGAAGATCGGAACTGCAGCATCAAGAATCTTCAGAATGAGATTGCTCAGTTAAGGAACAAGTTGGCTGAACGAGAAGTTAAAAATGTTGCAATATTAAATGGCACTCTTAGACAGGAAAATGATGGGATAATAATATCCTCTATTGAAGAGAAAGACCAGAAAACACAAGAACTTCAGAAAGAGTATCTTGACTTGCAAAGTGCAACAGTCTCTTTTGTAGGGAATGAGTATATGGTTGATGAAGCCTTAAAGGAAGCCGAGGGTCAGAAAACCTTGGAGGTTGAAGAGAAAGAAGTTAATGGATTGCCCGAGAAATCATTGCTTCAATTAGCTGAAGAAACAAAGAAATCGGAGATACAAGAGCTGCGAAGCCAAGTAGAGAAGGAAACGAGGTGCTTTGAGAATCTCCTCAATGAGCTCGAGTCCCATAAACATGCTTTGCTTGATGGTCGAACAGAAGAGAAAATCAAGAGGGAGTATTTGCTTGCACGACTCGAAAATATGTGTCAGCTAATCGGATTTTTGTGCACAGAAGATGCGGAATTGATGAAATTATCACTCCTTTATGAGGAAGACAGTGAAAGTCATATACTCATCAACACCTCCTCACCCTCAAGAAAATCTGTTCAGGTGAGTATAAATGAAAGAACACCACTGGCAGAGCTAAATGTTAGACCTCTCATTGTGACAAAGGAACCTTGATTCTTCCCATGGCCAATTTCTACAATTTAGAAATGTTTCTGCTTTTAAATGTTACTATGTAAATGTTTATTTTTAAATGGGATACATGTATTTCTACATTAACTTTCGACCACTCTAAATAACTAAAAGTTTGCATTATATCTGAAAATTCAGAATGTATTGAGAACTACATGTATAAATCAATAAAACGGTTCGTAGGTGTATCAAACAAATGATGACAACAAATCTGAGGTTCATCTTCAAGTTCCCGAAATGGATGGATAATTTTATTGCTCCTATGTTTCTGACGAGCTCGAGTTTTCTGAGAGGTTTTGCGAGCCTTGCTTGTTTCTTTTCGGAGGCAACTGGTTTTGTGAAAACTTGGATAGCCCCTGCCTCAAAGCGCCTAGGTTCACGCCATTGCCGACAAGTATGCTTGTAACACCCATATTAGAAACCTAGCCGTGACAAACAACAAAATAAAGGAGTTATGGTCATTTCAAAGATGTACATGGATCTAGGACAATAGAATAGATAACTAGAGGAAAAGAAATCTTACTGCATCTATATTCCGATCCTCGTCATCAAAAAAGAGCATTTCAGTGTATGGAATGTTGGTCCTCCTATTAATTCTTTGAAAATGATCAGTCTTGTGCGTCCAACTGGAAAATATTTCCTGAAAATTTAGAAAAGATTCATTCAAAATCTCAACCATAATGTCGCAATGGCTGGAAGCCTGGAAGTATCTTTGGCCATAATTCATGAGTTTGAAACTTAGGCCCAAGTCTGCTTATCTTCATACATAGATCAAAATTTACAATCCAGCAACAAACTTTTTATACCTTCCATCTTCATGAGATAATAAGAATGCTATTCAGAGATAAATGATGTAAAAATTATTGTTTAATCACCTTTTAATACAGTCCTCTTCTGCTGACCTAATGCCAGTGTTAGTCGCAGGCTCCTTTCCAGAATGGCAGAATGTATATTTGACCTTTGTTTTTCTTGTTTCTCTTTTTTCTTGAGAGGGGTTGGGGGGTGCAGGAATTGAAGAAGTAAAACATCTTAATCTGCTTGTGAGTTACAGGAACTTGACAAAAGTTAGGCAACTTAAACATGATATATTGCCTTCCACGTCCAGAGAGCTAAGTTTTAAGTTCCAGACTTCCAGTAGCTTGCCAAGAAATTGCTATATCCAGATTATTTGAGCTTGCTCAAGTTGACACCCCATGTTTATCACCTTAATAACTACCGCTGAAATACAGGCTACATGAACGATGAAATATGGAAAGCTAGAAAACAAGTGAATGCGTCCGATATATAGACTTAAAACACTATAGTATATATCTTAGAGGACTAGAGGAGTGCATATATTCAACAAGAAACTGTAGGAATACGGCAAGTAATGTGCATTTACCAATTTCCCTCCAACATGAAATGCAGACGGTCTTAGATAGATTTAAACAAAAAGCATTATTATAAATTCTGTTTATAACGGTCATCTTTGTATTATTTAAACTTTTGGTGCTATTCAGATAAGAAAATGATTTGTCAATATAGAGAGCCAAACACTATGATGTGCTTACCTGAGCAACAAACATTGATTTTATCCCCAATTTGTCAAGGAAAGTGTTAGCTATATCAGGAGTTGGTGATCTTGAAGCAATTGCAATCTTAACACCTTTATCCTTGAGGGCATAAAGAATGCCCTTGGCATGAGGATACAGCCTCGGCACATCCCGTTTGGAGCGACATTCACTGAAATTAAAGATTAACACAATGGTATTCAGCACATATTCGGAAACAACAAAATAATCAAGTGTAAAGAGTAAAACACTAGAAAATTCATTGCAAAAGAAGACTATAAATAAAATCTAGGTCTAGTAGTTTCAAATATGGCACAAAACTTTTCCAGCAGTCCGTAATTAAATTGGGGAAAAACTCTGAAATTCTTTTCAACATGGCTATAACTCAAATTCGCAGAAATTCGTCATCAAATCGTTCCAAAAATCCTTTCTTCAAATTAAATAACTCTATATTGATGTTTCGCATTTCTGTCCGATTTTAGTTCGACACTACACCTTCGAGCTTCCCAATTATCTTATATTCGTTCCTAAGTTATTAACCTCTAGGGGTTCTTAAAATTATAGAACAAAGCAAAACAGGAGAAAAAGTAGTAACAGCGGTAGTTCACCATCCAAAGATAATAAGTTAGTGAGGCTTAATGAAAATTTCCAATTTACCGATGGTGAGAAAAATCAAGTAGAAACAGGAAAAAGATTGCGAAAGAAAGCGAGGTGAAGTACCAGTAGAAAGGCCAGAGAGTATAGTCGAGATCGAAGACGACGAGGCGAGGCAGCAACTGAAACAGACCCATAATCTCCATTGCTTCGTTCTTCACCCTCTCGTCTCCCATCCTCCCTCTCTCTCTAGCTTTTCTTTGTTTTACATTACATACTAATCCAAAGAAAAGAAAAGAAAAAAATAAAAAAATTTAGAAAAGGGTGTCAAGAAAGGGATCTGGGATCCTCGCCATCACAAGTTTGGCGTTCCAGTATCAATTTTTTCATTCTCTTTTATATTTTGTTTTTAATATATTGTTATTTAGTTTGATTGTATAATTGTTACCTATAATTCATTATTTTAATTAAGATTTAAATTAATATTTTATTTTGTATTTTTTAGTTTAAAAATGATTATTTAGGTTGATTAATTTATTCTAAAATAAGGTATATATTTTTTTAAATCCAATTTTTTAATTAATATTTTTTATAATTAGTTATATAATAATAAATATTTATTTTGTGGTTAATAAAAGAGAGACTTTTTGCCCTTTTCCTTGTTTGTTGGAAAATGGAGGATTGAGATTTACAACTAATTAACTCATCTTTGCAAGCTATATAACTTAATGTTCGAGTAAAAGAGAGATTGTTATTAATTAACAATCCATTTGTATTTATAAACCCCAACTTTTTTCAATTTTTTTTTTCAGTCCTATAATCCCATAAACACTATTTCATCTCCACTGTACATCCAAGCTCCTTGGTAAAACTAAAATAAAACCAATACTAATGAAAACATGACTCTATTTATAGAATTTTGAAACTCTTAAGTAAAATTGATAGAAGAGAGTTTCAGAAAGTGTTAGCGTGTTGAGTAGTCAGAAGAATAGAGAGATAAGTTTTATAGTATAGTTCATAAAACTATAATTTTTCTAATCATTTTGACTTAAAAAGATAAAAATAAATATTTGATCATATTATTTCTGCTAAGCATAATGCATATAATTATGTTGCACATACTACATCAAACCATACAAAGATGAAGTTTTCTTTGCAATAGAACTATACATATATTTGGCATCTTAGATTAGGTCACATCAATCTAATTAGGATCCAAAAACTGACTATGAACGAAGCGTTGGACAAATTTACAGTTACTCCGTTCCCAATCTGAGAATCTTGTATAGAGAGAAAGATGTCGACCAGACCCGTCAAGGCGAAGGGATATAGAGCCACATAGAAATGTTGGAATTAGTCCACTCTAACCTGTGTGGACTGATGTCCACACAAGCTCATGGAGGATACGAATATTTTTTCACTATCATTGACGATTACTTAAGGTACGAGTACGCTTACCTACTTCACCACAAGTCTGAATGATTTGAGAAATTCAAAGAATTTAATGCGGAAGTGAAGAAGAAGCTAAGCAAATGTAACATGTCGTTGCGGCCTGATCATCTCGTTCTCGCTCGTTTGGGCTCCGAATTGCTCTCTGTTTTTTTCCATATCTTTGTATCGAACTCTTCTTTGATAATATGTGATCCTTTCATTGCAAAATGATCTTCATTTTCCTACAAATTTTACGAAAGAAGCACAAAGTATCAAACTTTCTCAAAACACTAAATTTTGAGATATAACTCATAACAAACATGATTTCGCTTGGTGAAATGGCATCAAAACATCCTAAAATTCATATAAAATTCATGTTTATCAACCATTCATTTGTAAACTTAAAATTCAAAAACCTTAGTTTAAGGAGGCGAGACTAATTCGAAAAAAACTGCATTTCTACAAATATCAAACGTCGCACTTCATGTGATATCAAAACGTCGCACTTCATGTGATAAGGTCGTACAAATTATTTCAAAAAGAACTGCATTTCTACAAATTAATATTCGCATGTTGATAGTACACGGTTATAAACGATCTTGTACACGATTATAAGATTGAGTACATGGCCAAAACAACCATCTCGGAACAAGTCAATACAGTCGCGTTGCTCTAAACATGTATTAACCTCTTAAAGTACTTTGGTTCAGCTGTTCTAATTAATGCGTCCGGGATAATTTTGCATATAAGGTCTCATCCACCAATAATGAGATTGTAAATGCACAAGATAAGGTAAATTCATACTGTGTATAGTGAAACACTAAAAAATAATATGTATACAGGATGAACCTTAAAAATAATCCATATACGAAAATGTGGCATCATGCATGCTATTCGTCAGTACACGGTTCTTAGTGTGCACAAAGACATAGTGCGTATGTGCACAAACAAACGCACTGCATGTTGTTCTTTAGTGCACGGTGGTCACCGTGTACGACAGTATACATCCGTGTACTGAAGGAGATCGTACACAAGGCATTACAGGTTATTCTTTAGTACATGGTGGTCATTGTGTACCACCGCACTAAGAACAACGTACGATGTGTGAATAACATAAAAAGAAATCCAACAACATCAAAACAACATAACAACACTAGGAACAGGGCCGGTCCTGACAAATAATGGGCCCTGGGCAAAATAAAAAAAAGGGCCATTTTTCCACTATGAAGATATAACTGAATATATCTAAAAAGATGCACAATATATCATTTATAAAAGAATATTTTTTTACAATATTTGGGCCCCCAAAAGTTTATAACAAAATTTTGGGACATTAAATATTTATTTTTTGAAGAAATATTTATATTAATATAAGAGGATATATAAAATTTTGGACCCCTTAAAATGATGGGCCCTGGACGGTCGCCCATGCTCGCCCGCCCTCAGGGACGGCCCTGGCTAGGAACACCAAAAACTGCAAACAATTAACATCAAACAAATGAAATTTGTAGACGTGACACATTGTTCTTCAGTCCATGGTTTCGTGCACTAAATTAAGAATAAATTGTTCTGTGCACGGTGTGTTGGAATAAATTTATATATGAGCTTAGATTTGGAATCTACATTTTGTGTAGATCAATATAGTGTATTTATGTGTTCAAATCCATTGTGGGATGAATGAACAATTAATGCACAAAGATGGCTTCTTAATGGTGGGAATAAGTTTTCATCCCATTGAAAAATAAGGAAGCTCTAAGCTATTTATAAATGAGTTCACATCAATAAGGAATAATCAGTGTGCACTATCTATGGTGCACCCTAGTGGGTTTTAATTAGCTATTTTATGGCTAACCCAATACTACGAGGATGGTGCGGCACCATCCGAGTCCGAAATCCGAGTCCGAGCACGTGCACGTCGCACTTGTCGCATTGGGCGCTTTAGGCGCGCACTTTGCACTTCGCATCGTCGCGAGGAGCTTTGAGGAGCCAAAAGTTTTGCCTACATGGCACCGGAGATGGCTCGGGCGACACGTCGGACTCGACTACGTGGCGGGCGGTTGGGCTCGTGCATGGACGAACCATCACGTCGGTTCGGGCTAACGATAGGCGCTTGGATCGGCGCTTGGTTGGTCGGCGATTGGGCCTTCGCACCACCGCGAGCGAGCACCGTAGGCTATAAAGGGACCTGCGAAGATGATTAAAGACACCGAGCGAAGATAATCAATCTACTCATTCATTCTTCTAAATCCTCTCGTCCCGACTATCTAGTAGTTCGCGGAAATCGTCTAGTAGTGCAACTACTCGTATTTATTAAACCGTTGTATCTTCGAGATAATTCTTTGTTGAACCGCGTGCCTTTGTGGCGAGCAATATTATCTTCTTGGGAGAAAGAGTCTAACTCTTGCCTCGGTTATATATAGCATTCCCTTTATCGTTATATTCGCATTTCTACATACCCGATTACTAACAATCGCAAGATAATATTACGTGGAAATGGCGACAAGTCGAAGCAACGTTCGAATGCCCTGTTCATGCCGAAAAGCGGAAAAATTCTCGGGTTACGAATTTAGCGTTGGCAATCTAAAATGCTTTTCTACCGACTACTCTCAATTTGGCCCGTTTCTTGAATGAGTCACCTCCTCCGTGGAGGAAGATGAGACCGATGAACAAAAGCATGATCGTTAGATGCATGGCATCATAGCGACTTTCACGTGTCGTAATTACATCCTCAATGGGTTGAGCGACACTCTCATAGTGTCTACTCTAATGCCAAGCGTCGAAGGAACTATGGATCTCTTTAGAGACAAAATACAAGACGGAAGATGCCGGTCTAAAGAAGTTTATCGTCGGACGCTTCCTAGATTACAAAATGGTGGATAGCAAGACGGTACTTGAACAAGTGCAAGAACTCCAGTTGATTCTGCACGATATTCTCGCCGAAGGTATGGAACTTTCTGAATCATTTCAGGTTGCTGCGATGATCGAGAAATTACCACCAATGTGGAAAGAATTCAAGAACTATCTCAAACACAAACGCAAGGAGATGGGACTTGAAGATCTTATTATGCGATCGAGGATCGAAGAAGACAACCGCCGTCGACAACATGGCAAAGAAATCGTCTATGGAGGCAAAGGCAAATCTAGCCGAGTCGAGCACCAACAACAAGAAACGCAAGTTCAACGGGAAGAAGCAAGACCCGAAGAAGCAAAAGAGGATCAAAGGAGATTGTTACAAGCTGTGGCAAACCCGGCACATGGCGAAGGATTGTCGAAACCAAAGAAGAAGATGGTCATCAACAAGCAAACGTGACGGAGGAAAAACGGTACCCTTGACTTATCGAACTCGATTTATCTGCTGTTGTAGATGAAGTCGACATGGTAGGCAACCCAATTGGGTGGTGGGTTGATCTTGGTGCTACAAAGCACATCTGTCTTGATAAGTCGATGTTCTCCACCTATGAACCCGTCACGAAAAGAGGAAGTTGTACATGGGCAACTCCGCGACTTCCAAGATCGTTGGAGCGGAAAAGTTGTGCTAAAGATGACTTGGGATTGAAAGTGGCGTTGACCAACGTCTGCATGTTCCGACATTCGCAAGAATCTTGTGTCCGTTACATTTTGAGCAAAGTCGGTTTTAGACTAGTGTTTGAAGCGAGACAAAGTTGTAATGACCAAAATGGTCACTTTATAGGAAAAGGCTATCTAGATAATGGCCTTTTCAAGCTTAGCGCACTCAATGTAATCTCGATGATGAAATAAAGGAAGCGTTGCATATGTGGTGAGTCTCCTAATTTATGGCATCATAGATTAGGTCATGCAAATTAAATACACTACGAAGATTAGTGAATTTAGAGCTATTGCCAAAGATAACTTTTGATCAACATAATAAATGTGAAATTTGTGTTGAGCGAAAATGGCAAAGAAACCTTTTCATTCGGTGGAAAGATCAACTACACCTCTAGAATTGATTCACACCGACTTATGTGATTTAAAACTTGTGCAAACTAGAGGTGGAAAGAATTATTTTATAACATTTATAGATGATTGCACAAGATTTTTATTACGTGTATCTTTTGAGAAGCAAAGGCGAAGCATTGAAGCTTTCAAAAGTTACAAAAGTGAAGTTGAAAATCAACTCAATGCCAAAATCAAGATGATTCAAGTGATCGTGGTGGCGGTATGTTGCACCGTTTGAAGAATTTTGTCGTGAAAGCGGTATTATTCATCAAACAACGGCACCTTACTCACCACAATCAAATGGTATTGCCGAGCGGAAAAATAGAACATTAAAGGAAATGATGAATGCTATGTTGATTAGCTCGGGCTTATCACATAACATGTGAAAGCTATCCTTCGGCAAATAAAATATTAAACAAGTTACCCCAAAAGAAACAAGATAAAACTCCATATGAATTATGGAAGGTAGGAAACCATCCTACAAATACACGAAAGTGTGGGGTGTCTCATAAGGTCGAAGTACCAAAACGAAACAAGTCGAGATAGGCCTAAAACTATTGATTGCATCTTCATTGGATATGCAAACAATAGTAGCGCATATCGTTTTTGGTACATAAGTCGGAAATACCCGACATGCATGAGGGAATGATCATAGAATCAAGAAATGCTACATTTTTTGAAACTATATTTCTCAAGAAAGAAAAGAACGACGCAAGTTCTAAGAAGAGAACTTATGAAGAAAACTCGTCAAAAAATATTGGACCAAATGTTGAGCCAACACCTACACCAAAACGAGGAAAACGAACAAAAACTGCAAAGTTCTTTGGTCCAGACTTTGTGGTTTATTCGTTGGAAGATGATCCTAAGACAATCGATGAAGCATTATGCGGTCACGATCTTGCTCTATGGAGAAGCTATCAATAGTGAAATTGAATCTATCTTAAACAATCACACTTGGGAAATCGTTGACCTTCCTCACAGTTGTAAACCTTTAGGATGCAAGTGGATTCTAAAGAGAAAGTTCAATGCCGATGGAACTATTGATAAGTACAAAGCACGTTTGGTAGCGAGGGTTATAAACAAAAGGAAGGGTATGACTACTTTGATACATACTCACTGTTACAAGGATTACATCCATAAGAACGCTACTTGCTATAGTGCGTTGCATAATCTTGAAGTACATCAAATGGATGTAAAAGCAGCATTTCTAAATGGGGATTTAGAAGATGAAATTTACATGGAACAACTTTGAAGGGTTTGTTATCCCAGACAAGAAAACAAAGTTTGCAAACTTGTTAAGTCTTTATCGGACTTAAACAAGCACCCAAACAATGGCATGAGAAATTTGACCAAGTGATGATGTCAAATGGATTCAAAATTAATGAATGCGACAAATGTGTTTACATTAAAGGGACATCCGATAATTTTGTCATTGTATGTCTTTATGTTGATGACATGCTCATAATGGGTAGTAATCGTGATATAATCATGAATACTAAAGAAATGTTGAAGAGAACATTCGATATGAAAGACTTGGGGATAGCTGATGTGATTCTAGGAATTAAAATTTCTAGAACACATGATGGAATTGTCTTATCACAATCTCACTATGTTGAGAACGTGCTTAAGAAATTCAAAGCTTATGATCTACCTCCGGCTAAGACACCTGTTGATTTAAGTCTACACTTAGCCAAAAATCGAGGAGACCGATATCCCAATTGGACTATGCTAGGGTCATTGGAAGTCTAATGTACTTAGCAAATTGTACAAGACCCGACATAGCATATTCAATTAGCAAGTTGAGTCGGTTCACAAGTAATCCAAGCAAGGATCATTGGACCGCATTAACTAGAGTTCTAAGGTATTTAAAACATACTTTGAACTATAGTTTACACTACACAAGATATCCAGCTGTTTTGGAAGGATACAGTGATGCAAATTGGATATCCGATACAAAAGACTCCAAATCCACAAGTGGATTCGTGTTCACCATAGGTGGAGGAGCAGTGTCATGGAAATCTTCTAAGCAAACTTGTATAGCTCGATCTACAATGGAATCCGAATTCATTGCTTTAGATAAAGTGGCGAAGAAGCGAATGGTTAAGAAATTTCTTAGAAGATATTCCTTGTTGGGAAAAACCCATACCTCCGTTATGGTGCATTGTGATAGCATGTCGACCATAGGGAGAGCTAAGAGTAGCATGTACAGCGGTAAGTCTCGACACATTCGTCGAAGACATAATACCGTTAGACAATTGATCACGGCGGTATAATGTGTATTGACTATGTAAAGTCAAAAGACAATATAAGCGGATCCGTTTACTAAAGGTATTAATCGTGATCAATTATACTGATGCGATAAGGAATGGGATTAAAATCCACGCTTAAGAACGTTCATAATGGTAACTCAACCATGATGATTGGAGATCCCAAAACTTGGTTCAAAGAGACAACTAAGTTATGAAGGTTCAGTTATACACTTGAAATCTCAATAATCCATTCTCGTAGTTGTTCAAGTGTAACCTGCAGTTCGTGGTAAAGGGTAAGTTTTAAAAACTTTTAATGATTCTTATAGCCTTATTGGTGGAGTATAGCGGGATACTCTTCATAGGAGATCACCTATCTAAGTGTGAAGTGTGGGCGCTTCAAATAAATAACACTTATGAATCAAGATATGGTCCAGGCCAAAATGGACACAACGTGAGAGCGAAAGATAGTGTATCTATTATTGTGTATGTGTTATTGTCTTGGTTTACACAAAACCGATCGGTTCGAGACATCGTGTTCACCGGCGATAAGTAAATCCGATAACACTATACTAAGGAAGGTTCAAAGCCAACAACTACCTATCCTAATGCAATAATAGGTCATCGGGACTTTGATAAAACTTGCATTTGCATTAATCGTCATTCATGTGGGGGATTGTTGGAATAAATTTATATATGAGCTTAGATTTGGAATCTACATTTTGTGTAGATCAATATAGTGTATTTATGTGTTCAAATCCATTGTGGGATGAATGAACAATTAATGCACAAAGATGGCTTCTTAATGGTGGGAATAAGTTTTCTATCCCACATTGAAAAAATAAGGAAGCTCTAAGCTATTTATAAATGAGTTCACATCAATAAGGAATAATCAGTGTGCACCATCTATGGTGCACCTAGTCAGGTTTTAATTAGCTATTTTATGGCTAACCCAAATGCCTACGAGGATGGTGCGAAGCACCATCCGAGTCCGAGAGTCCGAGTCCGAGCACGTGCACGTCGCACTTGTCGCATTGGGCGCTTTAGAGGCGCACTTTGCACCGCACGTGCGCATCGTCGCGAGGAGCTTTGAGGAGCCAAAAGTTTTGCCTACATGGCACTGGAGATGGCTCGGGCGACCGTCGGACTCGACTACGTGGCGGGGCGGTTGGGCTCGTGCATGGACGAACCATCACGTCGGTTCGGGCTAACGATGAGCGCGGATCGGCCTTGGTTCGGTCGTGATTGGGCCTTCGCACCACTTCGCGAACAGCACCGTAGGCTATAAAGGGACCTGCGGAAGATGATTAAAGACACCGAGCGAAGATAATCAATCTACTCATTCATTCTTCTAAATCCTCTCGTCCGACTATCTAGTAGTTCGCGAAATACGCCTAGTAGTCTGCAACTACTGTATTTATTAAACCGTTGTATCTTGAGATAATTCTTTGTTGAACCGCGTGCCTTGTGGCGAAGCAATATTATCTTCTTGGAGAAAGAGTCTAACTCTTGCCTCGTTATATATAGCATTCCTTTATCGTTATATTCGCATTTCTACATACCCAATTACTAACACGATGCACTCCATAAAAAAAAGGCGTGCATAGTCTAAAAAGTCGTGTACTCCCAACCACCCCAAAATTCATAATTTTATGGCCCACATTACTAATCGAAAGATGCAGTCGTCGTAATTTTGTGCCCGATGTAGAAGTTTGTCATGCTTGCTTACGCTACGAAGAGGACGTTTCTTCCGCTGTCGCTCGCTCCGCCGCTTCCGATGAGTAGCGAGGGTCGGAATCACTCAACCTGATGTTTAAACTGATGAGAATTCATGATTAAATGCTGCAAATTCGCGTGCGTGCATGCGTGAGTGAGGGAGAGAGATGTTGAAAGTGAAATTTTTAATAAAAGAAAAAATTAAGAGAGTGAAAGGGTCAAAGGTTGCCTGTGTGTGTAAAAGAGAGAGAATCTTCCAAAGTTACTAAGCCAAAAATTTGAAATTGTAAGTGATAGGGCCATAAAAGATACTTTTGATTTTTAAGTTAAAATGACTATAAACTTATAATTTTATGGATGTATCTATAAAATTTATCCCTCTTTTTTTTTTGGCTATATATAAAGTTCTCCTTTGAGAAATTGGCGAAGTTTTGTGATGGATTGTTTTCATGAGAAATTTTGAATTGATTATGCTCTTAAGGAGGAGCTTGTGGGCGCAATTTTTGCGGTGAAATTGCTTTCAGTGTTTGGGCACTCGTCATACTTAACAATTATAAATTGACTCTACCTATGTGGTTAAGATATTTAATTTTTTGTGTGGAAATATTAAAATTATTAGGGTTGAATACGCTAGCTAAATATTTTAATTATGTACCCAATATATTGTAGCTCATAATTATAGGTGTACTACCGATACAAAATTTGCTATAATAGGTACTTCCGGGCAGGTTTCTTTCGGCGTACTATCATTAAATTTTGCTAAATAAGTAATTCCGGGACCTAATTGAGATAGACAGGTTTCTTTCGGCGTAATATCATCAAAATTGGCTATAATAGATTAATAGGTTGGGATCAAGAAAAGTGACGCCAACTCCATCTAGTCTCTTCTTCCTGTAGTCAAATTTAGCCAAGTCCAAAAGATATATATATTCTTCTCATACTAAGTTCAATCCTCACATTGAAAACATCATAGAAAAGTTTAGTTAGTTACTCATATAAACAAACATAGATACCGCTAGCTATCGCTTAAAATGAGGATCAAATATTAATTATGGTGTTACGACATTGAAAAGTAGCTACTTTCAATTTGCTTTTCTCTTCTATAGATTTAGTCTTGAATTAACTCTTATGCTCATTAAAGATTGAATTTTAAGAATTTCACTGCTTCACTTACCGCTTGATTTGATTGGAATTACATAATTTGCTTTATTTGAAATTATTTCGCAACTACATAAATTCCTATTGGGATGTTTGATTTGGTGGATAGGTGTAACGGCCCACTAATCCTAAGGACGGATTAGCAGAGACTATTACTCGGAACGAAAATTAAGAAGCGTAACAAAGACATGGAACATTGAATTGTGAGACATATATCAGGAATACTTTTAGAACTTCGAAGCGTTTGAGATTGGACAAACATAATATACATATGACTTAGTATTTTTGCAGCGGAAAGCATGTGAATTACACATATGACGATGTGCACTCAAGGTACTAACTTTCAGCGACATAAGATTCATACTGCTTAACACTGCTCCATCGCATCACCAGCTCAACCTGCACATTTAAAAACAAACATGCAGGGCTGAGTACAAGAATGCACTCAGTGGACTTATGCCAAACATTTTTCATTGAATTACACTGCCCCATCAGTAACACACGAGGTTTTATTTGAAATACTCGTGCTTACTAAATATTTTCTTTCATTTTCCATAAACTTTGTCTGGCCAGACATATTTTCTTTGTATGTATGATCCATATCCTTTCTCATATAACATCTTGCGTCGTAGAAGGAGGCCTCCTTCCACGGACGCTGTGACCGGCCGAGAATTATCCTTTCAGCACACAGTCACCCTTAAGTGTAAACGTTAATCCTTGCTAGGAATTATCCTTCTAGCATAGGATCCGAATTCGATTTCATTCATACGTTGGTAGCGAACCAACAACGTCATTATCATTCATAGTTGGCGAACCAACAACTTGATTGGATCCATACATAAAACATAAACATTTTGGGCAGGTAATTAAATAACATCATTTCATCATTTTATCAAAAGAAAACATCATAAATAAAGACTTTCCATTTCGAAGAAAGCATCATAAATAAAATATTTGTCATTTCGAGAAAAAGTTCACCTGGTATATACTTTTAGCCACACGGCGTACTTCTCATTTCTCTTTTTCTGTTACCTTCGTACTTTACCTTTACGTAAAAGAAAGGTTTAGTACTTCATTTGATTCTTGGATAACGTCGATTATCATCAACGTACTAGATAACTTTTAATATCTTAGGATTTTGCATCATCATTATTGAATAGGAGATATAAAATATCTCAATTTGGTTCCACTTGGTCATAGTGGAGCCACTATTTTCTCCCATTATTATATTTCCTTATCAACTTAAACTTCTTATTTTTTCTTAAGCTTGGGGACAAGCTTATTCATTAACATCATTCATCAACATCGAATCACATTAAAATTCTAAGTCCTCGTTTCATTTCTTGTATCTCATGTCTATTTCAACTATTCAGAGAAAACCATATTTAACTAGGCATAAATCATAACTCTGTGCGATAATCATAACTCTACGCACACACGTGCTCGAATATTAATAACAAACTATTCTTGATTTCTCACACTTAACTAAGCAAACGTCGATCAATTTCTTCCAAACTTTAATCGTTTACTTATTATATATTGTCTAACTCATATATCACATTACATTTCGTATAACATTTACGGTATCCTCGAACGGTCAACTTTAGATACATGATATTTTTAGGAAAATACCTAACATACCCAGAAAATTATGATAAATTTATATGTCATGCTAGATATATCCTAGAATACTGAGATATGTGATAACATTTGACAAACAAAGATCGGATAATCGAGCGTGGAGCTTTAGATTTTCAGCCAAATATGTTTTCGTCTAATGCGTCGAAAAATTCCCAATTTAATTCTATATGCTAGTAGGCTTGCATAGGCGTAAATATGAAGTCACTTCATTCAACAAAATCGAAAAATCGACTATAGTTCGGCTTTAAAATGAGCAAAAACCTAACATTAATAACTTTTAACCATATTCATAATTCTAGCATATATAGAGTATCGAACAATATTAGTTCTCGACTTCTAGCATTTGGCATCATCTACTTATTTTTAATACATTTCAAAAATAAATACATAAATACAAAACACGCACCAAATTTAAATTTTAAACCATAGGAATGTAGGTAATGGCGAGACTAACCTTGGTATCGGTTCGGATTTAACGAAAGATCAAAAACGAGACGAGAAATTGAGAAATAAGGATCGAAGGAAACTTTTTTTTTTTTCTTTCTGCACACTGTACTTGCGAAATGAAGAATGAATTGGTAAGGTAAGATTATTCCTATTACTTCTTACGTAATTGTTTTTACCCTTTTTTTTAAGGACACCACATGCACCATACACTTACACGACACACACACACACACTATCACTCATTAGCACACACATACTATATATACATATATATATTATATATATATATATATATATATATATATACGACACACACACACTATCATGTATTAGCACACACATACTATTATATATATACATATACACGACACACACACTATTATAGCAAACACATACTATTATATATATAATAATATATTAGTTTGATTAACTTTCCATTTTTTTTTGCCTTTTTTTTCTTTTTTCTTTTTTTTTTTCGTTCTTTACCCTTTTTTTTTATCTTTTTCTTCTCGTTTTTTTTTATTATTTTTCTTTTTCACTTTTACACATATTATATATGTATGTATATATACATTGCAATAGTTTAAATCCATTTGGGATCTATCCCAAAATCTTGTCAACTTACATAATTCTTATACATATATGTAATTTCTATAATCTTTTATTATTATTACTGATGCAAAATCATAATTTCAAAATTATGTTCATTCTAAACCAAGTTTAGACGGTCGGGGTATTACATTCTACCCCCCTTAAAGAAATTTCGTCCCGAAATTTACATACCTCTAGAAGAGTTCGGGATATTTCTCTTTCATTTGATCCTCTAGTTCTCATGTCGCTTCTTCTTGCCCATGGTGTCTCCATAAGACTTTTACCAACGATATTGATTTGTTTCTTAATTTTTTGTTTACGTTGGTCTAAGATAGCTTCGAGCTTTTCTTCATAACTCATATCCGGATCAAGGGTGATATCAGTCTGATGGATCACATGGTTTGGGTCGTGTCGTCTTATCGATTCGACACATGGAACACATTGTGTATGTTCCCAAAACTTGGTGGCAACACTAACTTGTAGCTATTGGGCCATCTTTTCTAATATCTCATAGGACCCTATAAAACGTGGTCGTAGCTTGCCTCTTACTCCAAATCTAACGATTCCCTTTGATGGAGAAATTTTCAAAAAACTTTATCTCCTATATCAAATTGTAATTGGTTCTTCGCTTATCGATTATCGACTTACATGCATCCTTGGGCCTCCTTTAACCTTTGCTTGATCGATGGACTAGTTTAATCATTTCATCTCTTCGTATCGGTCTAAGACTCTTCTCTCACCCACTTCATCTTAATAAAGTGGTGATCTACACTTTTCATATAATACTTCATATGGTGCCATGCCGATTGTTGCACGATAGCTATTGTTATAGGCAAATTCAATGATGATAGTACATACTCCCACTTGCACCTCGATCTAACTGTTGTCCTTAACATATCTTCAAGAGTCTGAATTGTTCTTTCGGATGACCATCTGTTTGTGTGTGAAAAGTCATCTTTGAAGTTCAATTTTGTTCTCATCTCTTTTGTGGTGATCCAAAATCTAAAGTAAATTTTGAATCTCTATCTGATGTGATTGATTTTGGCACTCCTTGCAGACGTACAATTTCACGAACATATAGTTGAGCTAACTTGTCAGATCCATAGGTAATCGAAATTGGTATAAAATGAGCACACTTCGTGAGTCTATCTATGATTACCCATATCGATGTGTTCCATCGTTTTGATCGTGGTAAGCCAGTCACAAAATCCATTGTAATGTCATCCCATTTCCATTTAGATATTTCCAAAGGTTGCAGCTTCTCATAAGGTCGCTGATGTAAAGCCTTTACCTGTTAACATGATAGGCAACGTTCGACGAACGAAGCTACATCTATTTTCATTCCTTCCCACCAAAATTTCTCTTTTAAATCTTGGTACATTTTGTGCTTTATGGGTGGGCGGTGTAAGGGGTGTTACGAGCTTCGCTCAAAATTTCATTTCTTTGCCCTTCATCTTGCGGAACACACATTCTTCCTTCAAACATAATAGTGTTATCTGTTGCTTCTTGATAGTCCTTTAGCTTTTCAGTCCTTATTTTCATTCTCATCTTTTCTAATTTCTCGTCCTTCATTTGTGCATCAATTATCCTTCCTCTCAGGTCAGGCGCCGCGGTGAGTGTTGCAATCAGACCTGTTATTGTTTCAGATGGTTCGATTACTTCTATCTTCATTCGTTTAAATTCATCAATGAATCTCTCATCTTCTATAAGGAGACATCCCAACTTGGATTGAGTTTTACAACTTAAGGCATCAACCACTACATTAGCCTTTCCCGGGTGGTAATTGATACCACAGCCGTAGTCCTTTACCAATTCGAGTCATCTTCTCTGTCTCATGTTCAGGTCTCTTTGCTCAAAGAAGTACTTCAAACTTTTGTGATTTGTGAAGATTTCACACCTCACTCCATAGAGATGGTGTCTCCAGATCTTCAGGGCATGTACAACTGCAGCTAGTTCCAAATCATGGGTGGGATAATTTATTTCATGTGGTCTAAATTGTCGGGATGCATAAGCGATTACCCTTCCTTCTTGCATCAACACACAACCTAGTCCATACTTTGATGCATCTGTATAGATAACATATTCCTTATCTGGTTCTGGAACTACTAATACTGGCGTTGTAGTTAGTAATTCTTTGAGTTTCTGGAAACTCGTTTCACATTCAGTAGTCCATACAAATTTGATTCCTTTCCGAAGTAGTTGTGTAATTGGCCTTGATATTTTGGAAAAACCTTCAATGAATCTTCGATAGTAACCACCAATCCTAGAAAGCTTCGATCTCGTTTGGGTTGTTGGTGATTTCCATTTTATCGATTTCCACCTTAGTGGGATCCACTTTAATTCCTTCCGACGACACAATATGTCCTAAAAATGTCACTTCCTTCAGCCAAAATTCGCACTTGCTAAATTTGGCATAGAGTTGTTCACTCCTTAGCGTCTGCAAAATTATTCTTAGATGCTCTTCATGTTCTTCTTCGTCCTTTGAATAGATGAGGATATCATCTATAAATACCAAGACAAATTTGTCTAAGTACGGATGGAATACTCTGTTCATAAGATCCATGAACACGGCGGGTGCATTTGTTAATCCAAGTGGCATAACTATGAATTCATAATGATCATATCTTGTTCGAAATGCCGTTTTAGGTATATCTTCTTGTCGAATTCTCAATTGATGGTACCCTGATTTTAAGTCGATCTTCGAGAATACTCTTGTTCCCCTGAGTTGATCAAATAAATCATCTATCCTCTGTAGAGGGTATTTGTTCTTGAGTGTTAAATTGTTCAGCTCTCTGTAATCTATGCACATCCTCAAAGTACCATCTTTCTTCTTCACGAGCGATCAGTGCTCCCCATGGGGACACGCTAGGTCCGATGAAACCTAGGTCTAAAGCTCTTGTAGTTGGATCTTGATTCTTCTAACTCTATTGGAGCCATTCTATATGGTGCCTTTGATACTGGTGTTGATCCAGGCTCTAGATCAATTGTAAACTCAATCACTTATTAGGCAAGAAACCCGGTAATTCTTTAGGAAAGACATCGACATCTTTAAACTCCCGCACAACTGGTATATCTTCTACCGTCTTCTCGACTTCAGCTTCTCCATTTAGATAAACAAGGAAAGCTTGACATCCTACCTTGTTCATCATTTTTCTTGCTTGGATCGCGGATATAACAGATATTCTATTTCCCATGTTTATCCCATGAAAACTGGTAGCATCCCTTCCCGAAAATTGGAAAGAAATCTTCATTTCGTTACACAAAATGGTGGCATAACTCTCAGCCAACCAGTCCATTCCTAATATTATATCAACATCCCATATTGGTATGACATATAAGTTGTTCGCTAGAACCTTAAGTGATCCTATGTTCAGCTCTAGGTTCAAGCATGTATGTGTAACTGTTGTAATTCCTCCTATCGGTGATGAAATTCTCATAGCTTTATCTATCCATTCCGAGTTAAGTTCTAAAACATCTACGTATGCGCTTGCGATAAAAGAATGTGAAGCACCCGTATCGAACAAAATTATAATAGGTATGTTGAGGTTTACATACACGCCGGTGTTTCTGGTTTTGTTCGTTCTGTTTTTGGTGCAGAGCATAGGCTCTAGTCTGTGGTGTCCTTGTCTGTCCAGGTAAACATCCATCTCATTTATCATTGTCCTTGCCCTTGTGGCATCATGTTTCCTTGCTAGGCCTCTTGTTACCTTGTTCGTCATATCCTTCTCGATTGTCATTACTGTTATTCCTTTATCAATTGTATTTTGCGGCTCGATCTACACCGGTTTATCCTCTGGCATTTTTGCCTCGATTGTCTAATCTTGTCGTAGAGATCATGATGTATTCGTCACTATCATCAATTCTTAATTCAATCGGAATGATTCAGTTTCCTTTTTCCTCTCTATCGCTCTTAGGAATATATCTCTCATATACTCTTACTTTAAAATCTTTTCAAGAGAAATCCTCATGTTTGCATTTGTAGCGCCATCAATAGTAATATCCTATCCGGATATACGTCATGTCCCTAATCTTCATTGATTAACTAAGTATTTTGCATAAGTTAAAACTCTTGTCCACCGGGGACGTATCATACTTTCGCCTAATATCATGTACCTTCGCTATCTTCTTAACATTCTATGTTTGCTTCGTTTCAATGTCGAGGTACCCAAAATTCCACCTTATTTGTCATCATATAAGTATGAGGAACAAACTTCCCAATTAGCATCATCTTAAAGTCTTTCCATGTGAATCTCTTCCTTTGTTCCCTTGAATGTATTTTTCTTATAAACTTCTCTAGAAGTTGTTTTGCTTGTTAAATTTCAAAACACACAAGACATGCGTTTTATGTCTATGTAACTTAGAGTACCAGGCCTTTATCTCAAATAATGAATCTACTTCTTTGCTTCCAAGGAATTACCTTACTTATCGTAGTCAGACTATTTCTGAAGCTTATATCATATCTTGGGCTATCTCATAACGGGATAGCTCGTAGTTTCTTCATCTGTTCTCAATTCTTGTCCCCTTTTTCTTGATCATGATATCTGAAAGTCATATTGTTTTCATTATACTTCGGTTCTCACTTCCAGGGTTAAAACTATCATTGTTGTCATATAACCTGGTAGGGTAGTACGCTTGTGCACCATAACTTTAGTTCCAAACACAAGTCCTCATTACCATGTCTTGACTTCGGGGATATATTTCCCATACTTGGTTTAAACATTAGGGCTAGCCTAGCTGTTCACACTTCTCAATATTTATGATCCATCAATCTCACTATCATTTGGTTTCACTACTGTCTTAAATACTCGAAATCAATTCCGCTCAAGCATAATCCTAAGGGTTGAGGTATAAAGTAAGAGACTTGTTAACTGAGATGCTATCATTCCTTATATATCAATTGAAAAAAATCTCGTGCACCTCCATATTTTAGACATGTCCAACCTACTAACGAGGTCTTAAGGACAGTCAACTATCTTAAAGAAAAGTTGTAATCTCTCTTGTTATAACATAATAAGAGGAGGCTATTTTCCAAGAATATTCTATATTTTCCTTTACTTCTACTCTAGCACTCAATGCTAAAGAGTATCTCATTCATAACTTTATTGTCATAACACTCACAAGGTGGTGTAACTTCACTGTCATCAGTATCTGGAAAGCCCATCAAGGATCATCGTATCTATGTGTATCATAGGGGAAAATATATCTCGCCTCATCGAGGACTTCTCTATATCATAACTTGATGTATACCATTTTATTGATCTGAAAACTTAGGTGACAAGATAAGTCAATCTACATCACTCTTATCAGTTTCGAGGATTGAAGAAAACTCATCATGACAATTTATAAGAGGTGCGAGTTCACAATTCAAGATGACAACTTTTAAAGTTTGAACTCATATGTTCTTTGAACTGAATAATTGGGATATAAGGTCCGAAGACCAGAATGACGACTACTGAGATGTCTTTGGTCATATGGGCTAGCTAGAACCGTCACAAATACTTCTCAGTCACATGAAGGCTTGGTTTCAAAAGGACGCTTTGCAAAATTTTCTGGTCGTAAACTTCTTTCACAAAAAGTGAGAAAATCAAGAGATATCTCATTTGAAACTAAATCATAGAGGTTAAACTCAATGACAGAACTTGGGTAATGAATAAAATTTGAAACCTCATATAACTCGGAATAGGTCATCATAAATTGTAAGGGTTATCAACATACCACCATACATCTCACATTTTACTCATACCACTGAAGAACCAAATTTTCAATTTGCCTTCAACAATTCTACCACATCGTGATCTTTTATTCTGTGTAAACCACAATACTAAACTTAATTGATTCTTTGATCACATTTCTATTTCGTTTCTAACGAAAAATTCATAGTCAATTTGGAGTTCCGTCTCGTGTGAACATCCAAAGGGAAAGACTATACTCATGTTACTGTCGTATAATGACATTCATCGTCTCAAAATCATCATTCAATTCTTGCCACCATTATTTCCATCTCTGCTCTTTGATTTTCTTCTCTTTGTTTTCGTTGTTCTCGTCTTTCAACTCGAAATTCTCATTTCGATCCCCTTTTTTTTATTCTCATGATGGAATAATATTCTCAAAGTTCATCTTTCTATGTTCTTTCGCAAAAAGGGATCATGCGTCTTAAACATCTACATTCTTTTGGGATAACATACTCATTGTCATAAACATCTTGAAATTGCAAAACTTTAAACATTAATAACATGACTCGTTCATAACAATAATTCTGATCGAATTCCACGAATTCAAACATTTCACTTTTGACATATCAATATCAACACTTTCTCATATCACTGTCAACTCTTTCTTATATCTCTTTTCTTTTCACAACATAAAACATCATTTGCAACATTTTCCATAACTTTTACTTCCAACCATTTCCCATAACTTTCATTTCCTTTAAAACATCATTTCAATCATCATTCACAACTTTCATTCTCAAACATTTTCCACTTTCAAACTTTTCATTTTCAAAACTGAGAAAATCATTTACCGCATTCCGGTTGAGCTTGATGTGATGGAGTGTTGAGCATAGTCGACTGACCTCTAACAAGTCTAGTGACTCAATCTAGACTTAACTTTGAAGGAAGTTTTGGATTCAAGGAACGAACTGCTCTGATACCACTTTGTAACGGCCCACTAATCCTAAGGACGGATTAACAGAGACTATTACTCGGAACGGAAATTAAGAAGCGTAACAAGGACATGGAACATTGAATTGTGAGACATATATCAAGAATACTTTTAGAACTTCGAAGCGTTTGAGATTGGACAAACATAATATACATATGACTTAGTATTCTTGCAGCGGAAAACATGTGAATTACACATATGACGATGTGCACTCAATGTACTAACTTTCAGCGACATAAGATTCCTACTGCTCAACACTGCTCCATCGCATCACCAGCTCAACCTGCACATTTAAAAACAAACATGCAGGGCTGAGTACAAGAATGCACTCAGTGGATTTATGCCAAACATTTTTCATTGAATTACACTACCCCATCAGTAACACACGAGGTTTTATTTGAAATGCTCGTGCTTACAAAATATTTTCTTTCATTTTCCATAAACTTTGTCTGGCCAGACATATTTTCTTTGTATGTATGATCCGTATCCTTTCTCATATAACATCTTGCGTCGTAGAAGGAGGCCTCCTTCCACGGACGCTGTGACCGGCCGAGAATTATCCTTTCAGCACACAGTCACCCTTAAGTGTACACGTTAATCCTTGCTAGGAATTATCCTTCTAGCATAGGATCCGAATTCGATTTCATTCATACGTTGCTAGCGAACCAACAACGTCATTATCATTCATAGTTGGCGAACCAACAACTTGATTGGTTCCATACATAAAACATAAATATTTTGGGCAGGTAATTAAATAACATCATTTCATCATTTTATCAAAAGAAAGCATCATAAATAAAGACTTTCCATTTCAAGAAAGCATCATAAATAAAATATTTGTCATTTCGAGAAAAGTTCACCGGTATATACTTTTAGCCACACGCGTCTTCTCATTCTCTTCTTCATTACCTTCGTACTTTACCTTTACGTAAAGAAAGGTTTAGTACTTCATTTGATTCTTGGATAACGTCGATTATCATCAACGTCTAGATAACTTTTAATATCTTAGGATTTTGCATCATCATTATTGAATAGGAGATATAAAATATCTCAATTTGGTTCCACTTGGTCATAGTGGAGCCACTATTTTCTCCCATTATTATATTTCCTTATCAACTTAAACTTTATTTTTCTTAAGCTTGGGGACAAGCTTATTCATTAACATCATTCATCAACATCGAATCACATTAAAATTCTAAGTCCTCGTTTCATTTCTTGTATCTCATGTCTATTTCAACTATGCAGAGAAAACCATATTTAACTAGGCATAAATCATAACTTTGTGCGATAATCATAACTCTACGCACACACGTGCTCGAATATTAATAACAAACTATTCTTGATTTCTCACACTTAACTAAGCAAACGTCGATCAATTTCTTCCAAACTTTAATCGTTTACTTATTATATATTGTCTAACTCATATATCACATTACATTTCGTATAACATTTACGGTATCCTCGAACGGTCAACTTTAGATACATGATATTTTTAGGAAATTACCTAACATACCCAGAAAATTATGATAAATTTATATGTCATGCTAGATATATCCTAGAATACAGATATGTGATAACATTTGACAAACAAAGATCGGATAATCGAGCGTGGAGCTTTAGATTTTCATCCAAATAGGTTTTCTCGTCCTAATCGTCATTTAAAATTCCCAATTTAATTCTATATGCTAGTAGGCTTGCATAGACTATAAATATGAAGTCACTTCATTCAACAAAAATCGAAAAATCGACTATAGTTCGGCTTTAAAAATGAGCAAAAACCTAACATTAATAACTTTTAACCATATTCATAATTCTAGCATATATAGAGTATACGAACAATATTAGATCTCGACTTCTAGCATTTGGCTATTGGATTTGTATACTGAAAGCAGTTTTGGTTGAGCTTGTACAATGTTTCATGTTACCACTATTACAATCTCCTATCTGAATTGATTACTTGATTGCATATATCTGTGTCCCCTTATCTCATATATAAGTTAGATCATACAGTGTGTAGAAGATCACAGAAGTCTGTATGATTGGTCAAGCTTAATGAGATATAAAAAGTTTCACAGCTGAGCCAACTTGAGGACGAGTTGTCGGTATAGGCTGCGGTATAGATAAGAAGTGACTTGACTTGGTTGCTTGTCTATGCTGGTACGTCTCTGACGTATTGAAGGATCACAGTGAGATGAGTTCTTCTATCTGACCGTCGTGAAGAACAAAGATCTCGGTGACTTACGATGATCTAAACCTCGATAAGGTATTAGGTGAGTATGAGTTGCTGACCATCACTTTGACTTGTTATGGGTGAGGGTTATATGTTCTAACACAATATTCTCCGCATCTTGGGTGGTGGCGGTGCTTGTATATCATGCTAGTTATCGTATCGAGTCACGTATCCGTTTAGGATGATGGCGTCCCTTAAGGAGCTCAAAGGTTTATTGTACTAAACCCTGCAGTTGAGTTAGCTCAAGTACAATAATAAATTAATAAGGTTGAGTGGTACTACTTAAGGAATTAAAGATATTAATTATTTTAAGCGATCGGAATGCTCTAAATAATTAATGGACGCGATATCTTAAATACGGGATTCGTAATGTCTAAGTGCAAGTCCGACTCACCTTCTGTAATAAAGGGTAAGTCAAGATTTATTCTCTGGTGGCATGAATGAATGTTTATAAATTAATTTATGTTCGGGTTGAACATAAGATAATTAATTTATTTGAGGCCCATCTTTATTCCTTACATTTGATCCTCAGGTCGGCCCATCCAAATTGTAGCCCACATAAAATCGGCGCCTCTATCCTCTAAGGCAAGGATTTGATCCTCTTTATCCATAAGGATATTATTATATTTATGGGATATGCATGGATCCTTTCCTAATGGCATTATGGTAATGCATTATAAATATAAGGTAAGAGATAAGATCAAGGTTAATCCTCACATTTATCCTTACACTATATTCGAGAATTCCTATAGTTCATAGGAGATAATTTTCAAAAATTGTAGAGAAAAATAGGGTGATTATCATAGCATTCTCCATAGATCGTCCTCACCGACGTTGGAGATTGGGCAACCGGATCTGATCCGGAAGATCAAAGCATGAGTCTCGATCCGTTCATCTCGTTCATCCCGCATGATTCAAAGGTAAACACGAGAAAACCCTACGTGTTGCAATTAATTATTTAGACGCATGCTAGGAATATAATCAATGTATGGTGAATTAAACATCCAAGATAGATCCTCGGGAGGTTAAAATCATATTTCCTACAATTGGTATCAGAGCCTGGGATCAGTATCTTGGCTCTGTTGGATTAATTCACGTTTGATTATTACGTGCGCTATTAATTAATTGTTGGATCCGCTGTTCATCGTGGCTCGGTTTTATTTTTGTCGGATTTTGTTTTTCACCACGAAAAATCCGTGGTTAGATTAGATTTTTCCCCAAATCTTATCGTAAAGAAGAACGAAGACGAGCGGGAAGAACGAGATAACGGAAGACACGTCGGAGAAACCGGACGCCGGCGCGAAGGCGTGCGGGCGGCGGCTGCAGCGCTGCGTGCTCGGCGCTAAACACGCCCCTCGGCTGCTGCGCGCATTTCTCGGTGGCGGGCGGCACGGCTCGGCGGCACGGGAGTGCGGGGTGTGCGATTCTCGTGCGACGCCGGCATGCCTCGGCCTTTGGCGCGTTTTCTCGGCGGTTTACGGGAGCCTTCACGTCCGCGAGGGATGCGCGCGTTTGTCGCGCGAGATTCCCGGCGCGGGCGATAGGGCACGCGTTTGTCGCACGAGATCCCGGCTCTCGCGAGCGGGCTCATGATAGCGATGTCGATCGTGGCGCGCGCGGCGCGGCGCGAAGCGTGGCACAGCAGCGTGCTCGTCGCCGGGTCGCGGTCGCCGCGCGATCATGAGGCAGCCGCGAGGAAGACGCGAGGCGGCGGCGCGCATGGCCGGCGCGCACGGGTTGTGCCCTAGCGCGCGTCCCGATCCATTTGGGCGGCACCCGCCCGGACCGTTTTCCGGCCAGTTCGATTTTACGGCCCGAATCTAGTTTTGACGAATCCGTCCGTGTCCGTACGCGAGGCCCGTTTTTCGAAGTTAATGAAGATCATACTTTGCAATTCTATGTAATAGATTAAGCGAAAGAAGTTCCACGAGTGGGCCACGATGAACGTTTTATTTTATTTTAATCGCTCATCGCATGTCGTGGATGTTTAAATTATGCGAAGCATGCTATGTATGTTTAAATTACGTAGACAAACATATTATATGTTTTCGTGATTGGATCGCGATAGTAAGCATGCTAGGTTTATCGCGTTTTCAAGCATATTTTAGAATTCTCATGAGCATGTTTTACATGTTGAGTTCTATAGAAAAGCATGCTAGATTTCGTGATCTGCATGGACAAACCTTTTGAAACAAAAGACTAAGCAAGTAACCCGACATATTAATTTTCAAATTAAAATGTCAAGACCTCCACTTTTGATCTCTAAACAAAGTGAGGCGACTTGTGAGTAAACGCCCACACGCGCGGCTTGCTTGCACTGCTTATCATAAGTTTGTTAGATGAGATTTCTAAATGAAACATTTTAAATCTATTGAGAAGTGAGAGTTTCATGTGTAAACATCCACACGCGTGGCTTGCATGTGCGATTTTCATAAGTTCTCTAGAGATGGATATAAAATGAGATAACAAAAGAATTTGGATTGGGCGGTATGGTCTAGTGAGTATGCCAATTCTAAGAATTCATTTTCATTGTTAAAATTGTGGTTATTGCTTAGACATCATCTCGAGTACAACTTCCATGAAGTCCTTCTTGCGATAGTGATGTGGTCTAGTAAGGTCCAATCATTAATTTCATTTGTCATAAGGATAAGTTGACATGGATTGAAATTAAACGACTAAAGGTATATTTTAGTCCAGTCGAGAGGGTTTATATGTAAACGTCCACACGTGGCTTGCATGTGGGATTCCTTAGGTGATTGGAGGTTTCAATCAATATTGTTTTATCAAAAGGTTGCAATATTGTTGTTACGAATTATGTGCGATCGTATGCTTATGTGTTTACATTATCTTTTCAGATATGTCTCTTACATCGATTATCAATATGCTCGCACAAAATCCCTTATCCGGTCCGAATTTTATCGAGTGGAAACGAAACATGGAATATGTTCTTATCGCTGAAGAACACATGTTTGTTCTCACTACTCCTAAACCCGATACCACTATCGACGATCGACTAATGAGCGGCGAAAGTCAGCGCACTTTGGCATAAGTCGAACAATATGGCCAAGTGCTATATGATGACTACAATGTCCAAAGGCTTGCAATGCAGATCGATCGATGGTAGACAGACCGAATATGGTCAAGTCTCGAGTAAGTTTGGGCAATCGGATCGGACGATCCGCCCACACAATGAGAGAAATCTTGGCGTGTAAGATGGAAGAAGGAAGTTCGGTCCATGAACATGTCTCCCATGACTCATCTCATGGATAGTCTTGATCGGTTGGAAGGAGGTATTGACGGCGACCAAGGTCGATATCATCCTCAAGACACCGCCCAAGTCTTTTGAGAATTTTCGTGAATGCGATCATGAGCAAGATCGAGTATACACTTAGTCGGTTGCTAAATGATCTCGTGGCGCGGAAGGAGTTATGGGCAAAGGGCACATGCTCTTGCTAGAACATCTAGGGGCCCAAATTTTCGTTGCAAAATGAAAATGAAAAGAGGCACCAAAGGTGGTAGAAGCGAGGAAATAGTGGGAGTAATGGGAACAAGAACATGCTCGCCACGGAGGCTTAAAGCGCCAAGGAGAGGCAAGTGCTTCAAGTCTGCTGGCAAGGCCGGGCATTGGAAGGCCAAGTGCCCTATGCTCAAGGCTCGAGGCACGCCATTTGCTTTATTAACGAAACATGTTTAGCGACTTGTTCTACCCATTCTTGGGTAGTAGACACGTGCGCGATGATCATGTTTGTTACACCTGCGGGGTTCCTGCGGACAAGGAGTCTGCATGATGGCGAGATAACGATCTCCATGGGCAACGCGGCGAAAGTCGAGGTCATTGCGATCGGAGATGTTTCTTTATGTTTGATAGAACAGTTTTAGTTTTAAGGACGTTTTGTATGTGCGAGTTTCGTGAAACCTTGTTTCGATTTCAAACTATTTATTCATGGATATTCATTATTTTTATAGTGGTGTTTCTATCATAAGAAATGACGAAGTTATCTGTGTTGACACATTATATAATTCGCTTTATACTATTTACGCTAAACATAATACCTATTACTATGTTGCATCTACATCAAACCTTAAAAGAGAAAGTTTTCTTAGAAGATGACACCACATTTCTCGGCATTTTAGATTAGGTCATATCAATCTAAATAGGATCCAAAGGCGGCTAAGAATGGGCGTTGGGTAATCTCACGATTCTCCATTCCGGTCTGCGAATCTATATAGAAGGAAAGATGTCGACCGGACCCTTCAAAACGAAGGGTTATAGAGCCAAAGAAGTGTTGGAGCTAGTCCATTCGACTGTGTGGACCGATGTCCACACAAGCTCGTGGAGGTACAGTATTTTGTCACTTTCATTGACGATTACTCAAGGTGCGGATACGTATACCGCTTCACCGCAAGTCAGAATGCTTTGAGAAATTCAAAGAATTTAAAGCGAAGTGGAGCGAAGCTTGGTAAAAGTATCAAGTCATTGCGGTCGATCGCGGTGGTGAATACCTCGATGTGAGTTTATGGACTATTTGGGGCGGTGTGGGATTACCTCCCAACTCACTACACCGCACACCACAACAAAATGGTGTGTCGGGCGAAGAAATATGACTCTTTTGAAAATGGTTAGATCAATGATGAGTTATGCAAAGCATTGCCTATTTAGATTCGGGGTATGCTTTAGAAACGACGGCATACTTGCTAAATCTAGTACCATCCAGTCGATCGAAAAGACCCTTCGAGTTGTGGTTTGGTATGACCTAGTTTAAACCACATAAGGATATGGGCGATCCGGCACATGTCTTTGAACAAGAAGGCGACAAGTTGGAGGCTAGATCCGACGCAAGGCATTTATTGGCTATCCTAGAGGGACGAAAGATGGTTTATTCTATAGTCTAAGGATCGAGAAGGTCATTATTAGTACTAATGCCCGATTCTTAGAAGAGGATTATATGTCAAACCATAAATCCAAAGTTGAAATCATTCTTCGTGAATTAGAAGATGATCGTATTCCACCACCGATTAAGCCAAAGGGGCGAGATGTCGGTGTCTAGTGGGAGGATCGACACCGATACTTCAGAAAATGAAGTGGGTCGAGTTCCATTTGGAGATACCGGCGTATGAGTGGCTCCTATCCGACAAGTTGTGCAAGATGAGAACCACAAGTTCTTGTACCCACCGTTGTCATTGTGCGATGGCGCCTCGTCGTAGTGGGAGGTTGTTCGTCAACCCGAGCGATTTATGTTCGTGGGTGAATCTTGGTTTAGTCCCGGAAGCGAACGAGCAATAATCGACCCATGGACGTCAAATGAGGCGATCAAGACATTGATGCAAGATCATGGCACACCGCTATGGACTTAGAAATTGAGTCCATAACAGACTATGGATGTATCGAAAAGACACCTCTACCGGATGGCGAGGAAGCCATAGGTAGTAAGTGGATATATAAGAGGAAGAGATTCGATGGAGAGGTTTCGACTTTTAAAGCCGGGCTTGTGGCGAAAGGTACACTCAGTTGAGGGCATCGATTTCGATGAGACCTTTTCACCGTAGCAATGCTCAAGTCCATCGAATTCTTCCGCCATAGTGACCACTTAAACCTTGAGGTTTGGCAAATGGATGTGAAAACCGCTTTTCTAAATGGTTACCTTGAGGAAGGTAGATACATCTATATGCAAAGACCCAAGGTTATGTGGTGAATGGTGAATAACATCTAGTATGGAAGCTTAAGAAGTCCATTTATGGGCTTAAGCAAGCCTCACGATCCCGGAACTTACGCTTTGACGAGGTGGTAAAGTCCTATGGATTTACCCAGTTGCCTAGCGAAAGTTGTGTGTATCGCTTAGATGTCAGCAGTGATGTGGTATTTCTTGCACTTTATGTAGATGACATTCTTCTAGTTGGCAACAATGTGAAGTTTTTATCGACGTAAAGAGTTGGTTATCGATCGGTTTCAAATGAAAGACTTAGGAGATCAACGTACATTCTTGGGATCAAGGTTTACCGAGATCGCGAGAGGAAAATGTTGAGCTTATCTCGGCGTCTTACATTGATCTTGTGATTACTCGTTTTAGTATGCGGACCGCCAAGAAAGGATTGCTACCTTTCGGACATGGCGTTCCTTTATCTAAGGCGATCACCTATGATCGTAAAGGAGATAGAGAAATGAGACAAGTTCCTTACGCTTCGCGTAGGAAGTCTCATATACGTAATGCTATGTACAAGGCCCGATATACGCTGTGCGGTAGGCATAGTAGCTAGATATCGCCTAACCTGGACAAGCTCATTGATGCGATAAGCATATACTCAAGTACCGAAAAGGACTCGAGATTATAGGTTAGTTTACCATGCGGATAGTCTAATGCCTTTGGGTTATCTGACTGGATTTCCAAGTGACCGTGATGAGAAAAAGTCTATCTCGGGCTATGTGTTTACCTTGGGATGTGGAGCCGTATCTGGCGGAGTGCAAAGCGGCGATGCATTGCGGACTCTACCATGGAAGCCGAATATGTAGCCGCTTGGAGATCGCTAAGGAGGTCAGATGGTTGAAGAACTACCTCATGGATCTAGGTGTGGTACTGGTTTGCCCAAGAGTATCATAGTTTCTTCGTGATAACTCAGTGCGATGTAAACTCGAAGGAACCACGGACCCACAAGCGACCAAACACATAGAGAGAAAGTACCATGTCATACGAGAAATCGTGAGACGAGGGGCGTGCTGATTGAAAAGATTAATCGACGGATAACCTAGCGGATCCATTCACAAAGAGCTCGCCGCAAAAGTCCACGGTGCACATTCGAGGACTTAGATTGCGCTTGATGGCACCCACTTAGAAAGGAAACTTTTGTATAAGTGGGAGAAGCAAAGTGATGGTTTTGTTTGTAATAGCTAGTAGAGACACATTGTTTACTAAAGTTTGCTTTAGTATAAGTGGGAGATTGTTGGATTTGTATAATGAAAGCGCTTTTGGTTGAGCTTGTATACAATGTTTCCTCGTTACCGCTATTACAATCTCTATCTCGAATTGATTACTTGATTGCATATATCATGTCCCTTATCTCATATATAAGTTAGATCATACGATGTGTAGAAGATCACGAGAAGTCCGTATGATTGGTCTAGCTTAATGAGATATAAAAGTTTCACAAATGAGCCAACTTGAGGACGAGTTGTCGGTATAAGCTGCGCAGTATAGATAAGAAGTGACTTGACTTAGTTGCTTGTCTATGCCGATACGTCTCGGCGTATTGAAGGATCACGATGAGATGAGTTCTTCTATCGACCGTCGTGAAGAACAAAGATCTCGATGACTTACGATGATCTAAACCTCGATAAGGTATTAGGTGAGTATGAGTTCTTGACCATCACTTTGACTTGTTATGGGTGAGGTTATATGTTATAACCCAATATTCTCCGCATCTTGGGTGGTGGCGGTCTTGTATGTCATGCTAGTTATCTCAGACGAGTCACCGTATCCGTTTAGGATGATGGCGTCCCTTATGGAGCTCAAAGTTTATTGTACTAAACCCCGCAGGTTGAGTTAGCTCAAGTACAATAATAAGGTTGAGTGGTACTACTTAAGGAATTAAAGATATTAATTATTTTAAGCGGTCGAATGCTCTAAATAATTAATGGACGTGCGATATCTTAAATACGGGATTCGTAATGTCTAAGTGCAAGTCCGACTCACCTTCGGTAATAAAGGGTAAGTCGAGATTTATTCTCCGGTGGCATGAATGAATGTTTATAAATTAATTTATGTTCAATTTGAACATAAGATAATTTATTTATTTGAGCCCATCTTTATTCCTCAGATTTGATCCTGGCCGGCCCATCCAGGCCCGTAGTCACATGAAAATCGGCGCCCCTCTATCCTCTAAGGCAAGGATTTGATCCTCTTTATCCATAAGGATATTATTATATTTATGGGATATGCATGGATTCTTTCCTAATGGGATTATGGTAATGCATTATAAATATAAGGTAAGAGATAAGATCAAGGTTAATCCTCACATTTATCCTTACACTATTTTCGAGAATTCCTATAGTTCATAGGAGATAATTTTCGAAAATTGTAGAGAAAAATAGGGTGATTTTCTGTAGCATTCTCCATAGATCGTCCTCACTCGACGTTGGAGATTGGGCAACCGGGATCTGATCCGGAAGATCAAAGCACGAGTCTCGATCCGTTCATCCCGTTCATCCCCGAGCGATTTAAAGGTAAACACGAGAAACCCTACGTGTTGCAATTAATTATTTAGGCGCATGCTAGGAATATAATCAATGTATGATGAATTAAACATCCAAGATAGATCCTCGGGAGGGTTAAAATCGATTTCCTACATTGGCATCATCTCCTATTTTAATACATTTCAAAATAAATACATAAATACAAAACATGCACCAAATTTAAATTTTAAACCATAGGAATGTAGGTAATGTGAGACTAACCTTATTATCGGTTCGGATTTAACGAAAGATTGAAAACGAGACGAGAAATTGAGAAATAAGGATCGAAGGAAACTTTCTTCTTTTTTTCTTTCTGCACACTGTACTTGCGAAATGAAGAATGAATTGGTAAGGTAAGATTATTCCTATTACTTCTTGCGTAATTGTTTTTACCCTTTTTTTTTTAAGGACACCACATGCACCGTACACTTACACGACACACACACACTATCACTCATTAGCACACACATACTATATATACATATATATATATATATTATATATATATACACACGACACACACACACTATCATGTATTAGCACACACATACTATTATATATATACATATACACGACACACACTATTATAGCAAACACATACTATTATATATATAATAATATATTAGTTTGATTAACTTTCCATTTTTTTTTGCCTTTTTTTTCTTTTTTCTTTTTTTTTCCTTTCTTTACCCTTTTTTTTTATCTTTTTCTTCTCGTTTTTTTTTATTATTTTTCTTTTTCACTTTTACACATATTATATATGTATGTATATATACATTGCAATAGTTTAAATCCATTTGGGATCTATCCCAAAATCTTGTCAACTTACATAATTCTTATACATATATGTAATTTCTATAATCTTTTATTATTATTACTGATGCAAAATCCTAATTTCAAAATTAGGTTCATTCTAAACCAAGTTTAGACAGTCGGGGTATTACAATAGGGTATATAAGATTGATAAAATATAGTAGGATGTAACTATTTGAATTATTTAGTCTTGTGTTTGGATCGATTGATTATGGTGTATGATAAATTGAAGAATTGTGATAAAAATATATTACACTTCGTTCCCAACGGGGCGATCCTTTTTTTTCCGTTAATACTAAAATTACCCTTGTGATATAACAAAAATACAAAAAATTGAGACCAAGATAACCAAAAATCATTTTGGTAACATTTTTTTGAAATTTTGCATTACTGAAGTGAAGAACGATTAAATAATCAACCCGAATTTGAGGTAATATATTAACATTCAAATGGATGATTAGAGCACGGACCTAATTATTTATCACCAACTTAATCATGCAAACGAAACATATAATAAAATACAATTATTTTATCAATCATGCATAATCACTCGACCAAAGACCCCTATACGAACTAATTAATTTTATGGACTATATAGATAGTCTTTGGGCGAGGCAGCCCCCAAAATTAATTGAGGCGACTCTATATATAGCCTATTTGTTATTGTAAAGAAAAAGAGTATATATCCTTATAAAAATATACAAATAGTAGCTATCCTTACTAATATATTCTTAATTGTGTAATAGTTCAATTTGATTTGTAACAAGATTTTAGATTCAACTGTGTAATAGTGTAATTGTGTTGCAGTATTATTAATACTGATACATAATTATATGTTCAAACTTTTATGTAATCGTGTAATATTATTGATAATTTTAGCAAATCGTTAAATTATGTAACAAGCTATTTTGAATTGTTACACTATTTCGATAAAAAAAAATAAACTTATGTACGTGCATAAATCGTTTATAATAGAACTCTTACGTTTTTCGTCGGATCTGCAGCAACGACCAGGCGGATCTGTAATACGCAAAGACACACACACACACAGAGGCGATGGGTGGTGGCGGCTTGCAGAAGACGCAGTAGAGGCGTCAAATTTGCAACGTTGTTGGCTCTTCAATGCGGCGGCGGCAATGTTGGCGGATGGCAGTGGCGACGGTTCGCAGGAAACGCAGCGGAGGCTACGCGGAGGAGGCGGATCTTCAATGCATACAGAGAGAGAGAGAGAGACGATGGGTGGTATATGGAAGCAACAACGGTGATCTGTCGGAGTTGCGGAGGAGATCCCAGCTGGGGATTGCCACTTGCGAAACAGAGGGGTGGGGGAAGAGGGGAGATTGGTTTTTCCATTTTCCTAATTAAGTTTTTCTTTTTAATAAAAATACATATTTTATTAAGAGTATTGGTATTTTGCATAAAAAATTGGTTAGAATTTGATTGTTTCTACAAGGATGATTTTTTTTCCTTGATTGTAGTAAATGGGATAGAATGTGTAAGACAAAAACTTGGGTGAGCTCTCCCTCACAGTGAGCTCACCCTTGTTTTTTTGTTAAAATAATTATATATTAATTATAGTAAGTAAGAATAATTAGATTTTGTTAATTTATAATTAAATTTATTAATTTTTAATTATGATTTTAATTCAAAATTAGAGTTTATTAATTCATAATTATGGTTTATTAATTCACAAGTAAAGTTTATTAATTCATAATTAGAGTTTATTATTCAAAATTAGGGTTTATTAATTCATAATTAGGGTTTATTAATTTAAAATTAGGGTTTATTATTCAAATTAGGGTTTATTAATTCACAATTAGAGTTTATTAATTCAAAATTAGGGTTTATTATTCAAAATTAGGGTTTATTAATTCCAATTAGGATTTATTAATTCAAAATTAGAGTTTATTATTCAAATTAGGATTTATTAATTCAAAATTAGGATTTATTATTCAAAATTATGATTTATTAATTTAAAATTATTATTTATTAATTCATAATTATGTTTTTATTAATTTATAATTAAAGTTTATTAAATTAATTAATTTTAATTAAAATTAATTTAATAATATTAATTAATTAATGAAGTGGTCTCACTGTGCGCGCAGCGCGCACAGGAGACCACCTCATTTATGAGGCGCACTCATGTGCATTCCATTGCACGTTGTGCACAGGTTGAGTTCGACTTGAATCTGGATTGAAACCGACTCGGATCCAATCCATTTACTTTTATTCATAAAATACTTCACTTTTATTTAGAGCAATTCATTTTTACTGGATCATATTTTTGGTAAAAGATAAAAAAATACTAAGAAAAATGACTATCATTTTTCTTAATTAAAACCTTCACTCTTATTTATAATAATTGACTATCATTTTTCTTAATTAAAACCTTTACTCTTATTTATAATAATTGTCACTTTTATTTATTACAACCATCAGTTTAATATGGGATAATTGGTAAGAACATTTTTTGTTTTTTTTTTCCAGAATATTTATCACTTTTATTTAAAACAACTATCACTTTTAATCATATGGACAATTACTTTTATTCAAAAAAACTATCAACTCCGTTCCATAATTCTTGTCTCAAAACTTTTCGGCATATAGTTAAAGAAGATTGAATTTTGTGTATAAAATAGCCGACGTATGGAAAATGAGACACTTTTAGTGTAAAATTACTTCCTTTTATGGAATGAAACAACAATTGTGAGACAATCCAAAAAGAAAAACGAGACGACAATTGTAGATAGATGGAATAGTACTTTTATTCATAACAAATGTCACTTACATACATGAAGAACCCTAGGTCGACGACCCAATCCGATCCAACCCGACCCATGCGCACCATAAGAGAGAGCTCATAGGAGTTTTGGGTCCTAATTTATTTTTCTTTATGTATATATGAAATTCTAAGTATAGACCTTGCCATAAAATTTTTTGAGTCGGCCATGCATCTTGAGATACCTAATCAATAGGTTGAAATATCAAAGTTGAGATGCGTTCCTCCATCTGTGGATTCCGAATTCCGTGGCCGTCTCCATGTTGGTACATATACTGCGCATGTCTGCCAAGATCAGCAGCACTTCTGATAAAATCTTTAGAGAATGGAGACTCTTTAAATCTTTCTGCATTCGTTTTCATCCATGCCTCCCTTATCATACACTTCACATGTTCACGAGCCTCCTCTACCGAAGCACCCATCTCATTCATGTAGCACTCCACTGCTTTCGGCACGTCACCTCTTTGCATCTCATACTTGAAATAAACCGAAAACAAAAACTAGATCAGTTAAATTATATATAATAAAGTAATTAGGAGGTTTAATTTGTACGAACCGATGATGTTCCAAGATCATCTGCAAGCCGCAGAATCATTGCAGAATTACGAATGATATCATCATAGTTACGCAAACTCTCAGCAGCCTCCTTTCCAATTGGATTCGTGATGAGGAAAAATACATGAGCTAATATCAAATGAGCTGATATCGAAATCCATGCAACGTCGATATATTCCTCCATTGTTGGTTTATGCCCCGTGTGGTACCACTCCGCCTCTTTTGCGTATGCAACGCACAAATCCGCCCACTGCCACAGACAGTTTGTTTCTTATGTAAGTGTTTGATTAAGAAATTAGCATTCTAGTTTGAAGTTAGCAGCGTTACGAATTTTCTTAAATCTTGAATGATGAGAACGCCTTGTTCCTTGAGAACATGGTACGCCATCTCATTGATGAAGCTGTCGAGCGCCATATAACAGATCTGCATATAGTTGGGCAGTTGATCTAACACTTCAACATCCCAACTAAGAAACCACTTCAATTAGTACATGCTTCATGTCATTATATATCAAAAAAACCAAGAGCATCAAACGAGTCAAAACTCATAAAACGGGTATCCACATTCATATCTAATATCTAATTGCACATTTGTATTTTTATTAGTGTTTCATTTTGTTTGGATGCAGGTTTTGCTGCAAGATCGTCTCACACAAAACTCTTCTTATATAGTTATATATACTTGTGTGTGTTGTTGAGCTGACCTTAGAATGGCTTTCTTGAAAAGTTCGGTTTCTTCCAAGGTTCCATAGACATCAAATACATCATCAATTACTGTTATTAAAATGAAAAGCTTGGTGGTCATGATTCTTGGATATCCATACTGAGGCTGGAACAGCAAACCCACGTTCCATATGTAGTTCTCCACCACCCTATCTCTCGCAAACGGCAGTTTCTCAGCCAACTCTGTTTCCTTCCACCATCTATAATGCATACGTACACACATCATCATATATAGACATAATATCCTCAACCTTCCTAGACTAGTTAATTAAATAATTACTGAGTATATTAAGTAGTTAATTAATTACCTGGAGACTTCTTTAAGCTCTTCATGATATGATGCTTGAACAATGTTGAAATCCAATTTGGCAAGCTCAATAAGAATGGGATTTACGTCTGATCTGTTCGTGTAGGCATCGATGAACCATCTCGAATTCGGCCTTTGAACGCTCCAATGAAGAGGGAGCTCGAGAGAGCGGCGCACTAACGATGAGAGATATTCATCCATTATTCCATCGTCAAGTTTCTTCTGCAAAAGATTTGTGGAAAACACTCTCGCTTGCTCAAGACTCATTTCGCCTTCCGTTAAAAGGAAGGAAGCTTCATACAGTTGCAGCAGTCCTTTTGTATTGTCACCCAGGTTCGGCTCGAATTCGCCCTCGTCGTTCTTGAAGAAATCAAACACGTCTGTGCGTGAAGAAATACAATTGGTTTACTTTATGATTAATCAATAAGAAACGAGGAATCATATTAATTATCTACCATTAACCCTTAATTTGATCTAGCACCTTGAGAAACTTTAAGACCATGTTGTCTGAGGAGTCTGAAGGCAAGAGCTGTTGAGTACAGATCCCTTTCGGAGTTGTTGCAATATTTCTGCTCCAAATAGATACGATTCAAGATTTGGTTGATTTCGTGGTTGAAACGATAAGATACTCCTAGCTTTTGCAGGTCATCGATCAACTCCAACTGCAGAAACCAATTCGATTCTAGTAGCAGCAACTTCTTCACTTGCACAACCAGCTCAGAAGCCCTTGTGTTGTACTTCTCTTCCTGCATATATAGTATGTGTGTGTGTTATAAAAATCTAAGCAAATAAACTCTAAATACACACACACATACACACACACATACCGTGTATACACTGTTGAGTGATTGGATACGTTCGAAATCCCAAAGGGTAGGCTTGTAGTTACCGGATCGTCGAGTAGACTGGAGTTGATCGCAAGGATAATCTGTGGTGAGTTTGAGGGAGCAAGATTGCCGCCAGCATGTGGGAGAAGCTAGGCGCAGTTTTGGATCTCTTCTGGCGGCTAAGTTATGGACATGTTTAACTGGCTTCATCGGAATCGCCATACTCGTCATAATGGTAAACATTTTTATCACTTGATCTTTTCTTTTTCGAGGATGGATCTTTGCGACTTTAGTGAAGTTAGTTTGCTAACATATATATATACAGAGATAGAGAGAGAGAGAGAGTAACTGGTTTATAATACTCATTTTGATAAGAGCCTATTTTTTTTATTCGCTTTTAACTTCAAAAAATACAAAATAACCATTTTTCTTGAAACATATAAATACTCGTGAAATGTCAAAAATACCCTCCATCTTTCACTTCTTCCCGTTCCATCTTTTTCCAAAACTACAATATTGCATAAGGCGGCGGTGCACGGCGCGACAGTAGAACCGATTCGTGTAGGGGATGGTGCATAGTTGCGCTATGTGGCTTCACGAATGGGTGATCACAAAGTCATTGTTCAATACATAAATATTTGATCATATGTTTTATATATATAATGATTTTTACAAAATCTCAACCATATATATTTTTCGGGTGCAAATACGCCACTGACCAGGCTAACAAAATTATGCTCAAGTCAAACGCTGACAGGGAGGACTTTGTAAAATTTGCTCCATTTGTTTGTTAAAAGTTAAGATTAAAATAATTATATACATATATTTTTAATTATATCTCTTATTTTACGGATTTTGCATTGGTTGTTGCTTGCTTACTTTTAAAGTTTGCTAAGTTTGTTCTTTTCTAATACTTTTCAAATAATTAAATATAGTGCGTGTTTAATATATTTTTTTATCAATCATTTATTATTTGCATAAGTCGAGGCGTTTTATATACTCGGAAAATGCCTAACTTTCACCGTATTAAAATCCTATCAAACAAATAGGCTAATGAAGTTTCTATTTGCGTGCTTAACTGACTAACTTTAGCTAACACGATTTAATTTTAGTTTGAAAATAGAGGAGATACATCATACATATATTTATTATATAGTCATGTAAGGGTGACTTGTAAATAATTTACCTAACTCTAATATGATTTTAGACACGATATATAAAATATTTGATTAATGACTACACCTTTTGATTTGTAAAAAATAGATGTCCAAAATTATTGAACGATTAAAAAAATTGACAGTAGGATGATTTTTCTCGTGATCCAACAATTTGATTCATCCGATTTCACGCCAGCATGAAAACAAATCATGTTATGATTTTATTTCAGTCGTTTGAACGTGTTTGTTTTTCTACAAATTAAAAAATGAGGTTATTATTAATTGAAAGGTTTATATAAAATCTAAATCGAATCAAAATTTATAATATTTTGAGAAATTAACTCTCTATAATTGCTAAGGTATAGCAGGACTGCTGTTAACAAACTCATAAATAAGGATTTGGTCAAAACTCTTTGTGAACTATGTTAATAGGTTTAGATCATTTTCTCCTTTTTCTTAATAAATTTTAGTTTCATCATGTTAAAGTTTACAAAAACACTGTATCTATTGGGGATGCACCTTACTCAAACTTACGTATTGAATCTGATTTATTTATATTATTTTATGCATATGTTAGTTGATTATTTCTTAGTTATCTTCAAATTTTATTAAATTTGCTGTTTTCTAATATTTTTAAATTATACATGTTATATATATTTTTATCGATCATTGATCTTTCATCGGCTCTTTATGTTTTTCCTTCGTACGTTGTGCTAAACTCCCATAAAATAATTAGGTAGTGGTTGATATACATGAATGAAATGATAATGAAATGGTGATTTTTACGCCAATCTCATGGATTGTAAGATTTTTACAGCATGAATCATCATTCTCGACGGAATGCTCATTCTCATTAACATGAGATTAGTCAGTCATCACATACCCCGTGATATTACTTATTCCAATGAATATGAGATTAGTTAAATTTAATTTTTTTTAACAAAACTATTCTTTTTATCTTTAATCTTACAAAATGAATCATAATAATAATAATAAATAATTATAATATAAATAATAGTAATTAATAACAATAAATGATTATATTATTAATAATAATAATAACAACAACAACAATAATAAAAAATTAACAACAACAACAACAACAATAATAATAATAATAATAATAATAATTATTATTATTATTATTATTATTATTATTATTATTATTATTATTATTATTATTATTATTATTATTATTACTACAATAATAACAACATACATTATAAGAATAATGATTTTTTTCATTTCATTCATATTTTTTCATTCCTTATACATACCAGTTATAAGATCACATATTTCATTCATATCATCATTCTATTTCAAAGTTTACTTAATTTTATAGTAGTCATCACCTAGGTGGTGAGGTTTCTTTTAGCGTGCTTGAGTGATTAATTTTAGCCAATACAGTAGTCAACTTTTTGACAATGGAGGAAATGTGTACATATTATGTACTTATAAAGGGCTAATAGTAAAAAATTAGAAACACGAGCTCAATTTTGAATTTAAACATTATTTATAAAATATTTGCATAATGACTGCACCCTTATAATATGTAAAAAAATAAACGTACCCAAAATTTTCGTTCGGTTTAAAAGATGGTGGATCATGATTCTTTTTAGATTCAATAATACTTTTCTTCATCTCGATCTTCTGGCAGCATGATTCCACCATAAAAAATTCACAGGAATCGATATTTAAGATTTTGAAAAGAAAGCTAATATATATATATATATATATATATATATATATATATATATTTAACAACCCGACTTCCGGATTTACGGCTGACCACACAGACCAACACGAGTCTTTTCAATGTGTTTTGTCCTCATTCACACACTTCCTGAGAAAACTTCCCAAGATGTCACACATCCCACAATTGCTCCAATCACACACTCCCTGAGAAAACTTCCTAGGGGTTCATCCATCCCACAATTGCTCCAAGTCAAGCACGCTTAACTTTAGAGTTTTTATGAGATGGACTCCCGAAAAGAAGATACATCTTGTTGGTATGAGTAGCACATATCAAATCCTTTAAGCTCTCATCGAATATGCAATCTCATACCTGCATATTCTCGAAATCTCTCTCATTTCGATGTGTTTAGGTTCATTGATGTACCCCTTCGCTTTGAAGCCTTAATCGGAGCCTCTCATTGTCCATGCTTCTGCACCGGCGATCACTCTGTACTTCTGCCCTGGGCGTCACAATATATATATAGGGGATGAATCAAATGAGAAGTCATATTTTTTTAGAAATAAGAACTAATCATGTACGTATATTTTGATTGATTTGATGGTTGATATTTATACTTATTTTTGGAATTATTTTTATAATTTTTTTGAAAATGTTAATATAGTAAAATTGGTATTGATTGTAACCGACTTTTTTCTAAAAGTATAAGATTCTATGCTATATTTATGGTACATATTTATTTGCAGAGATTTATGCTTTTCATTTGTTTTGATTTTACTTAAAAATTCGAAAACATAATTTCTTGAATATTGTACTACAAAATTTTCGGATAAAATCATAGTAAATATTTATAACATCATCGAGTTTGTAGATTCTTATGCACTTTTTTGTCGATTGTTGTGCAGTACTGAACTTCATTATTCATATGAAATATGTTTGCATAATTACCTTTAATTATCACGTACATATGTCCATTATGTACAACCATTACAATCATATATACAATTACGATTTAATTATGCATATTAGCCGAATTACGAAAATAATCATAGTTTTATATATCATTTTTTTCATCCACAAATTGCGAGATTTTCAATGTGAAATTCTTGTGATCTTTATTTTAAGATAAAAATATATGTTTACATTGATTATTATTCAAGGCAGTTTTACTTTTTTACGTTAATTGCTATTCAAATATGGATTCTAAATTTTATAAATTTGATTTTTAGTTACTGTTTTGTTTCGCATAAATATTTACAATCTTATGCACAACTACTATTTATATGAGAAAGAGAGAGAGAGGTGAATCGAGATTTGGCAAAAAAATAAAGATTTGGATGAAAAATCAGGTTTGGACGAATATTTAAATTTACCTTAATACTCCTAACATGTTTAAAACCATACAAATAGTATAAAAAATAGTCAAACTCATTTTTAAGCAAGAATAAAATATTATTCATTAAATTAGATGAAATCCAAGGTGGGGATAAGTTTTTATTTTTTTATCTTAGAGGGAGTTCTCCTATAACCAACTCCACACATATATATATATATATATATATATATATATATATATATATATATATATGAGGGATCAAATAGTACCCGAACCTGAGGTAGTATGTAGTACTCAATCTCATCCACTCATCTCATAGATCCTATGGTGGAGATTTTTCGGATTTTTTAAGCTTATTTTCGCTGATTTCGCTACAGTAAGGGTAGATTAGTAATTTGATTTGTTATGTGATACCGAAAATTAAATCATGCATGTAATTAAACATAAAACTGCATACAATTGAACATAAAACTGCATACAATTGAACATAAAACTGCATGCGGTTGAACATAAAGTTACATTTTTTTTGTTATGTGATATAGAAACAAACAATGCATGTTTTAAAACCAAAAACTGCATACGCATGAACACAAAACTGCATAACGTTGAACACAAAAATGCATATTAGAATGATTTATCCAGAATCTATTCTCTTGTTTAGATAGATTACTTCTAGCTTTATAATTTGAAAAAAAAAACAAATGATCAACAAGATAGAAAACAAATGATTAACAAGAAAAATGTTTGTGCATATTAGAGAAGAGAGATATCGAGAATGAAAAACCTACGAGTTTATGTTTTAAAGCATGCAGGTTTGTGTTTCATTGTATGCATGTTGTTGTTTAATCGTATGCATGTTTCTGTTTTGTAATATACATGTTTATGTAGTATTATGTATATGCATGTTTATGTGTATTGTTATGCAGGTTTATGTGCATTAGTATGTATATTCTTTGCTGGAAGCTTTATCTCGCCATCTCCTTCTCCGATTTACCTAATTCTTCGATTTCCGGCGAACTCCACCGTAAACCACCGCCTCTTCTTCGATTTTTGACGAACTTAACTTTAAACACCACCATAGTCATCCTCCATCTCGATTCTTCAACCTTATATCAAAGTCATCTTCTTTTTTCTTAAATTTCAGGCAACTCCAACTATAGTCACTACCGCCGTGAAGGCCACAGTCGTGACTATCGTCATCGCGCCATTGCTGCCGCCGTGACCACCTCCACCACGCCATCATTGCCACCTACTTCTCTTTTTTCTTCTATGAACAACACAATTTACAGTAAATGTAAAGAAGAAGAAGAAGAAGAAGAAGAAGAAGAAGAAGAAGAAGAAGAAGAAGAAGAAGAAGAAGAAGAAATAATTACTATATTGTCCTTAAACGAAAATTAAGATAAAAAATAAAAAGATGTCCGCCACGTGTCGCTTATCTAGGCTGTCCACATGAACACATTGTGTGGTCTAGATTGGGTACTACATACTATCTGAGGATCGGGTACTACGGGAACCAAACCCTATATATATATACCATGGTTATAGGGAAATGATTGACACTCACTTATATACCACTCCACCACTTTCATGTGTAGTCGATGTGGGATATCCCACATCATAACAATACCTTCCCCTTCGAAACCGTACGTCCACGGACGGCCAACTCCGAAGTCCTCCCCACCCACGGTTGGATCCGTGGTGGGGCCCACCCAGTTGCTTGCCCACCCACGACTCCATTCGCTATGATACCGGTCTTGGGTCCACCCGAACTATTCCCGGCCCACCCGGTTTCCGGGCCAATCAACGGTCGCCTTCCGCAGACGCACGATCCGTGCAGTCGGACCATTGTTGTGATACACGCAGGAGCCCTAACTCTCCCAAAACCATGGTTATAGGGAAAGGATTGACACTCACTTATATACCACTCCACACTTGCATGTGTAGTCGATGTGGGATATCCCACATCATAACAATACCTTCCCCTTCGAAACCGTACGTCCACGGACGGCCAACTCCGGAAGTCCTCCCCACCGTGTGTGTGTGTGTGTGAAGTAGATCAAAAGAGAATTTCAATTTTTTGGGGAACTATGAATTGATGTGGTTCATTCATTTTTTATAGTCTAATAGTCAAGATTAAATATAAATCATTTATTATCCTCAGATTTTAATGGTAGCTGTTTAGCTTTATAATCAAGGGATTTTGTTATTCATTTACGATAATTGTTCTCATATGCACAATCACTACAATTTCATGCACAATAACATGCATTACATGAACATAACAATGATTTGAAATGTAATAACATGCACAAGAACTATAATTACATGAACAACAACATGAACTACACGAACAACGAAGAATTAAATTTGAAAGATCAAAATAGCGAAAATTTAAGGATTTGATTATTTTTATCATTAAATAATTATGAATCATCTGATCTTATTTAATCTAACGGTGGTTATTGATATCTAAGAGATAATTATCTCTATAAACAACCCGTATATATATATATATATACACACACACGACAATACAAAAACTTTTTAAATGCCATTTTTATTTGAATATAGAGGAAATATGTATAATTATTATATAGTCATATAAATGTTAATTGTAAATAATTTACCAAATCTAACTTCATTTTGAATTTAGACGTGAGATATAAGTTTCCTATAAATCAAAACTCAACTTATTATTAATTGAAAGGTTTATAAAATCCAAATCTAATTAGAAGTTATAAATTTTTGGACATTTAACTCTCTAATACTAATTAAAGTATAGAAGGAGTGTAATAAATAATGATTTTTTTGGTAAATAAATAATGGTGTTATGACTATACATAATTAACAAACTCACAAATACGGATTTGGTCAAAACTCTTGTTTATTATGCTAATAGATCTAGGTAGGGATGGTAATGGATCAAATCTGGATCGGATTTTGCTAGGTCCGGATCCAGATCCGAAATTTTTCGTTTGGGTCCGGATCCGGTCCAGATCTATTGGATCCAAAAAATTAGATCCAGATCCAGATTCATAAGATACGCAGGGTCCAAGGTCTAGACCAAGATCCACATATTTTCTCTTCTAAAATAAATCATAAATCAACTATAATTCACAATAACATCATAATAATAATAATCTAAATACATATAACACTATAATAATTATTTAGAAATTCTACAATTATTACTATACAAGAAAATGTTAGTTACAAATCTACTTTTGCTTTCATGACAACAAATAATATTGCAATAGTAATAGAAGAAGTAACACACATATCTTAGCAAATAGACCACTCATATATAAAATTTTCTCAAATACAAGGTACAAGTTTCTAATATTATTGACATACCATCCAATTTATATCCTAGTTTATCCAACTTCGACTAGAAAAAAAAATATATAATATACTTATAAATATAAATAAAAATTATATATACATATAAATTATATGGATTCATGGACCGGATCTGGACCGAATTTGGATCTCAGAAATTAAGATCCAAATCCATATCCGAATTTTAAAAGAATTGTCCGGATCCAATTTTTTGAAGATCCAAATCCTAAAAAATAGATCTTAATCTACGGATCTGGATCGAATCCAGGATCCACTGTCATCCCTAGATCTAAGTTTAAAAACAGTATCTATATGTTAAAAGCAAAAAAAAATACAGAAACCCTTATTTTAGGTTTTTCAGAAAAATGGTAATGATGAATCCCTTGGGATACGTACTGGTGTATGAAAGATATAGATTAATTAATTGCTGACAACAACTGATCGTGTAACTAACAGTTCAGTACTGGTGTCAATGCTGATGGTCAGATCAGATAGGGAATGTCTTGTACTGAGTGATATCAATTACCAAATCTACTGAATGCTAAGACAACAAGACAGTTGGACTGACAAATGATGTGCATGCGGAATGTGGTGGTTACCGGTCAATTGGCGTCTCGGATAAAGAAATGAAATGCTACTGGATCTGCCATACAAAAAATTGAGACTCGGATTTTAACACTTAATCGAATATTGATTAGTCAGTTTTCTATTTATATCTCTTCAGTATCGAATTGATACTGACAGATGCTTTCTAAAACAATGCAATGTTATTGTATGATGATGATGGACAGTTCAATAACATGTAACTTAAAGCAGTACTGAAAGTAAACTACACGTTAAATTTTACGTGGTTCGGAGAGATCAACTCCTACGTTCACAGATTGATTGCTGAGTCAATCCACTAACTTGTGATTAGTCTTGTTTTATGAGTATAAGAGAAAACCTAAATACTGAGGTAACTTTACAGTGTCCCGTCTAACTTGGTGTTCCTTCTGCGCTTGCTGGTGCTAGGAACCACTAACTGCTTTCAGGATGCAATCCACTTAACATCTAGCTTACGGATCCTAGGAACCAAGTTTTCAACAACTAACACTTCGTTATTTACTTGCTCAAACTCTTAGTTAACTTTGGGTGGGAGGGGGGGTTTAGTAGGTGGTTTTTCTACTTGGGATTTGAGTTAATACAAACGATAAACTCAGGAAGTCTAGTCTTAAAATTAATAGGGTGAGTGTCCTAGATGTAAGGAAGTGTATGTTGAAGTCTCGAGTTGATAATTATATTTGAGCTCTTGAGTCTTGCTGATACAATGAATACTTCCTTCTTCGAAATCGCTATTTGATTGACCTAGAGCTTTGAGCTTGAATACTTGAGAATTCAAATGTGCAACGTTTCAGTAACCTTCAAAGGTTGGATTTTGCATATATATATAGAGTGAAATAAGAGTAGTGCAGTTGGAGAGACAACAATTCAAATCCTTCTATTTGTCTTTTGATTTCTTCTCGTTGAGAATTCTCGTACGTCTTCTGACAAAAGGTTGCATTATCGTACACTGTAACTCTACAACTTTGAAAATATGGTATAACATGTCAGGATCTTCTGCAGATACGTTATAATATGTGATGAGTTAAACATTCAAGGCTAAAATCCTTGAGAAACTTTAAGACCATGTTGTCTGAGGAGTCTGAAGGCAAGAGCTGTTGAGTACAGATCCCTTTCGGAGTTGTTGCAATATTTCTGCTCCAAATAGATACGATTCAAGATTTGGTTGATTTCGTGGTTGAAACGATAAGATACTCCTAGCATTTGCAGGTCATCGATCAACTCCAACTGCAGAAACCAATTCGATTCTAGTAGCAGCAACTTCTTCACTTGCACAACCAGCTCAGAAGCCCTTGTGTTGTACTTCTCTTCCTGCATTTATAGTATGTGTGTGTGTATTATAAAATCTAAACAAATGAACTCTAAAGACACACACACACATACCGTGTATACACTGTTAAGTGATTGAATACGTTCGAAACCCCAAAGGGTAGGCTTGTAGTTACCGGATCGTCGTGTAGATTGGAGTTGATCGCAAGGATAATCGGTAGTGAGTTTGAGGGAGCAAGATTGCCGCCAGCACGTGGGAGAAGCTAGGCGCAGTTTTGGATCTCTTTTGGCGGCTAAGTTATGAACATGTTTAACTGGCTTAACCGGAATCGCCATACCCGTCATAATGGTAAAGATTTTTGTCACTTGATCTTTTCTGTTTTTCGAGGATGGATCTTTGCGACTTTAGTGAAGTTAGTTTTTTAATATATATAGAGAAACATAATAGGAATTTAATCATATACAATAAACAAAGCTTGATGTGTTTTTTTTTCCTTTAACTAAAATATATGAAAAAAATAAATAATCGAGCTTTGATTTTATGTAATTCGTTAAATAAATGACACTAATAACGATTTCTTATGTGTTAGAATTAAAATAACAATATAAAAAAATACAAACATAACCTAAACGTGAGTGATGTTCAATAGCTCAAAACTCCTTTTTCATATAGAAGGAAATCACCATTTTATTTTATTTTGATTGCTGGAAGACTTGCACAATTCACTTGAGGTCATTTCCATCAATTAGTCATCTGGAATTATCGCCCTAATATTGTTACCTTTTGCTTCAAACTTTTTTCTTTGTCAAAGTAGAAAAACTTTAAAATGTCATGTGCCGTGTGATAAACAAAGATGACTTGAGGTATTTCATACTTTAATTGTTTGCAATTTATCATGTAAGTTGATGTAGAATGATTTAGATAGAATTAATTTTTTAAAATAAGAAATATAAAAAGTTTTATTTTTACTATAGCTAATGGATTATGTTCCTTTAGTCCAAATTGTATAGGCTATTGTCCTTTTGGGGTCACAATTATGTAGCAACTTTCTATATTTACAAATATCCACGTTCATATCTAATACTGTTTTTTCATATCAGATATTCATAAAACAGGGCTCTTTTGGGTAAATATGATTTATATTTTTTTTTCTCAAAAACATCTTATACTTTTAATAATGATAGATTAAATCATACTTATATATAAAAAAAAGCTTTGTTTTCCAAATTTTGGTTTGTCTATATATCCCTTACAAATTAGGACTGATTTGCATTTTTCTACATCATGTTTTCCTCTTAATAGAGAGTGTTTTAATTAAAAAGTTAGATCTGACAATGAAGCTCATCTTAGTAATTGATAAGTTGCTTCCTCTCCAATCAGTAACTTGGTAGTTCAAGTCATTTATATGGGTGTGTATAGGTGCATCCGAGTGTATAGCTCTAAAAAAACATACATTTCTCTTCTTTAGAATAAATTTAAAGTCAATTTTATGCTCTTATATATATGTATACATATAAATCTGAATTTTAAAAATTCAATTTCCGCTTGATTTGACTGGAAATACCAATTTTGTTCAATCTGAAAATTATTTCAAAACCAGATTAATTCCTTTTTCCGATTTCAAAACAAAATAAATTACTACACAAATTAAACCATGTGGAATGCACGTCTTTAGACCACGAAACACCACAAAATTATATACTTTGGAGAAAAAACCAAAAGAAAACCAGAGGGTGTCATGCACATAAGTCACAGGCGGAGCCAACCCCAAACTATATATTTTCCCCATACTTTGATCATATATATTTTTTTAAATATTATCATATTTTTCTATGTCTAGGCATGCATCTCAATAGGTTGAAATATCAAAGTTGAGATGCGTTCCTCCATCTGTGGATTCCGAATTCCGTGGCCGTCTCCATGTTGGTACATATAATGCGCATGTCTGCCAAGATCAGCAGCGCTTCTGATAAAATCTTTAGAGAATGGAGACTCTTTAAATCTTTCTGCATTCGTTTTCATCCATGCCTCCCTTATCATACACTTCACATGTTCACGAGCCTCCTCTACCGAAGCACCCATCTCATTCATGTAGCACTCCACTGCTTTCGGCACGTCACCTCTTTGCATCTCATACTTGAAATAAACCGAAAACAAAAACTAGATCAGTTAAATTATATATAATAAAGTAATTAGGAGGTTTAATTTGTACGAACCGGTGATGTTCCAAGATCATCTGCAAGCCGCAGAATCATTGCTGAATTACGAATGATATCATGATAGTTACGCAAACTCTCAGCAGCCTCCTTTTCAATTGGATTCGTGATGAGAAAAAATACATGAGCTAATATCAAATGAGCTGATATCGAAATCCATGCAACGTCGATATATTCCTCCATTGTTGGTTTATGCCCCGTGTGGTACCACTCCGCCTCTTTTGCGTATGCTACGCACAAATCCGCCCACTGCCACAGACAGTTTGTTTCTTATGTAAGTTTTTTATTAAGAAATTAGCATTCTAGTTTGAAGTTAGCAGCGTTACAAATTTTCTTAAATCTTGAATGATTAGAACGCCTTGTTCCTTGAGAACATGGTACGCCATCTCATTGATGAAGCTGTCGAGCGCCATATAACAGATCTGCATATAGTTGGGGAGTTGATCTAACACTTCAACATCCCAACTAAGAAACCACTTCAATTAATTAGTACATGCTTCATGTCATTATATATCACAAAAACCAAGAGCATCGTACGAGTCAAATCTCATAAAACGGGTATCCACATTCATATCTAATATCGAATTGCACATTTGTATTTTTATTAGTGTTTCATTTTGTTTGGATGCAGGTTTTGCTGCAAGATCGTCTCACACAAAACTCTTCTTATTTAGTTATATATACTTGTGTGTGTTGTTGAGCTGACCTTAGAATGGCTTTCTTGAAAAGTTCGGTTTCTTCCAAGGTGCCATAGACATCAAATACATCATCAATTACTGTTATTATAAGGAAAAGCTTGGTGGTCATGATTCTTGGATATCCATATTGAGGCTGGAACAGCAAACCCACGTTCCATATGTAGCTCTCCACCACCCTATCTCTTGCAAACGGCAGTTTCTCAGCTAACTCTGTTTCCTTCCACCATCTATAATGCATGCGTACACACATCATCACATATAGACATAATATCCTCAACCTTCCTAGACTAGTTAATTAAATAATTACTAAGTATATTAAGTAGTTAATTAATTACCTGGAGATTTCTTTAAGCTCTTCATGATATGATGCTTGAACAATGTTGAAATCCAATTTGGCAAGCTCAACAAGAATGGGATTTACGTCTGATCTGGTCGTGTAGGCATCGATGAACCATCTCGAATTCGGCCTTTGAACGCTCCAATGAAGAGGGAGCTCGAGAGAGCGGCGCACTAATGATGAGAGATATTCATCCATTGTTCCATCGTCAAGTTTCTTCTGCAAAAGATTTGTGGAAAAAACTCTCGCTTGCTCAAGACTCATTTCGCCTTCCGTTAAAAGGAAGGAAGCTTCATACAGTTGCAGCAGTCCTTTTGTATTGTCACCCAGGCTCGGCTCGAATTCGCCCTCGTCGTTCTTGAAGAAATCAAACACGTCTGTGCGTGAAGAAAAACAAATGGTTTAATTTATGATTAATCAATAAGAAACGAGGAATCATATTAATTATCCACCATTAACACTTAATTTGATCTAGCACCTTGAGAAACTTTAAGACCATGTTGTCTGAGGAGTCTGAAGGCAAGAGCTGTTGAGTACAGATCCCTCTCGGAGTTGTTGCAATATTTCTGCTCCAAATAGATACGATTCAAGATTTGGTTGATTTCGTGGTTGAAACGATAAGATACTCCTAGCTTTTGCAGGTCATCGATCAACTCCAACTGCAGAAACCAATTCGATTCTTGTAGCAGCAACTTCTTCACTTGCACAACCAGCTCAGAAGCCCTTGTGATGTACTTCTCTTCCTGCATAGTATGTTTGTGTTGGTGTTTGTGCATAATAAAGTCTAAACAATTGACACACATACACACTTACCTTGTATACATTGTTGAGTGACTGAATACAATCGAAATCCCAAATGGTAGGTTTGTAGTTTCCCGACCGTCGTGTAGTTTGGAGTTGATCGCAAGGATAAGCAGTGGTGAGTTTAAGGGAGCATGACTGCCGCCATAATTTGGGAGAATTAAGTAGGCGCAGTTTTGGATCTCTCTTGCCCAGGTTATGAACATAACTAGTTGGCTTGATCGGAATTGCGGTACCCACTATAACGGTAGACATTTTTATCATCACTTGATATTTTCTTTCTCGAGGATGGATTCCGAGGTGCCAATATATATACATATATATATATACTGTACCGGCGAATGTATGAAATAAAGCTTAATAGCTTTGACTGATATGTATTATATTATTTACAAACATAGATAAATTAGAGTGAGGTTTAGTTTATTAATTAATTTATGGTTGTTTAGTATATTAATAAATTGATATATGGTATAATTCTCTTTTGTTTTTAAGTATATCACCTAGGAGATGACATATAGAATTTTATAGATATGCATAATATATAATAAATTATTATTTTATATATATACACCCTTATCATCAACAGCAAACGATCACTTAATTAATATGTTACTATTTGGTTAGAATGTAGTAAATAAGTTTATAGCTAAGATTATTGTCTTGCCAAAATAACTTTATATAAAGTTTATATTTATATATATATATATATATATATATATATATATATATAGGTTGATCAGGTGAGAACTCATCTTTTGAGAATTGAGAATAATGATAAGACGTTGAAGATAATGCACAAGACAAGAAAGTTGTGCATAACGAAAACTTTCTAAAATTGTTGCACAACAAAATAATTTTAGAAAGTTTTCGTTATGCACAACTTTATATTGTTTTGCATCATCTTCAACGCCTTATCATTAGAAGTCAAAAAAGATGTGTTCATTGATCCACTCCTATATATATATATATATATAAAGGTGATCAAATAGAAATCAACCTTATTCTAATAATTAGAAACCAATATAATTGTAAGATTGAAAAAGCATTGTGTTATGAGTGAAAAAAAACATAAGAAATGGAGAAAACTTTGTTTTATAAGTGAAGAAGCATAATATTGTAAAAACATTATCTTATACGTAAGAAAGCACATTCTTTTTTAAAACTCAATTTAGATCATTCATCAATCAAGCTAGCAGACCAAGTTTGTTTCTAGTTAATAGTTAATTTAAAGTTAGTTCCTAGTAGATCATTCATCAATTAATAAAATAGTTCTCACGTTAACCTATATATATATATATATATATAGGGAGTGGATCAAATGAGAACCACATCTTTTTTGCGAACTCTGCGAACCATGCATATGACGTTGAAGATGATGCACAAAATGATATAAAGTTGTGCATAACGAAAACTTTCTAAAATTATTTTGTTGTGCAAATTTTTAGAAAGTTTCGTTATGCACAACTTTGTACTATTTTGTGCATTATCTTCAACTTCTTATGCATGGTTCTCAAGTTCTCAAAAGATGAGTTCTCACCGGATCCAACCCCTATATATATATATATAATGTAGAACTATTTATATATGTGAGAACTATTTTATAATGAAACCAAAACTGATGAATTCAGAGTGAAAATGATGAATTCGTTGAAAATGTTACTGAATCCAAAAAACATAGAATTTTCGTCCCTCATGTGATTCGAACTCTAGGTGAAATTTTTGGATTTTTGGATTCAATAATTTTCACTGTGGATGTATTAACTATCATAACGAATTCATTTTGTTTACAATGATTTTTCGTAGTTCTTAGTTCTCACATTAAAAATGGTTCTTATTTGAACTTCACAATATATATATATATAGGGGTTGGATCCAGTGAGAACTCATCTTTTTTGAGAACTTGAGAACTATGCACAAGCATTTAAAGTCGATGAACAAAATCTATAAAATTGTGCACAACGAAAACATTCTAAAAATGTTTCACAACAAAATAATTTTAGAAGGTTTTCATTGTGCACAACTTTATACCGTTATATTCATCATCTTTACACGTCTTATCATAGTTCGCAGAGTTCGCAAAAAAGATGTGGTTCTCATTTGATCAACTCCATATATATATATATATATATATATATATATATATATATATAGGGGAGAGCTCAAATAAAAACTTTCCCCTATGTGTTAACTAGGAACCGATCCAAGCCTTTTATTTTTTCGATCTATGGATAAGATTAATTGATGATATGTAATTTATTTAAATTTAATTATTATATAAACCAATTAACCGAACACCTTATTTGTTGGGATCATGCAATATGTTGTTTCTCTCTCCTATGTTGCACTAATCGTTTTTAGATAAGAGAGAATAGTATGAATAATTACGTTTCAATAAATTGTCTTTTGATAAATTGCCTCTGAATTATATAATATGTTTGCCTAGTGAAAACAGATGTCCCACCACATGTCCTTCGTTTTTTTACATATAACTTGTTTTATTATTTATTTATTTATTTTCCTGCTTTTGAAGATGGGCACTATACCACTTACTTCTTTATTTCAATTCGGATGAAAATGACCCATATTGGTAATAACTATATTTTATATTTCAATTTAATCAAAATAAATTCAGAACATATACATATTCATGTAATTATTATATAATCATAAATTAATTTTAATATTATATTTAAGCTTATGAATTTCGAATAATAAGCTTAGGGATACAATTAAATAAGCATGATATCTTGGTAATATTAGCATCTTCAAGGAATTGATCTTCCATTCAAAAATCAAAACGGGAGCAGTTAAAAAAAACATAAAAAACAACATTTTATTCATTTATTAGCAATACTTAGATAGTATAGAAGCATTATTATCATAGTACATAAGCAACAATTTAAAATGATAATAACTATTGTTGCTTATAATTTCCAAAACACAATATATATCTCCATTACCAATAATATCAAATAAAATAAAAGATAGCATAAATTTAATTTTAGATAATCAATAACCTTCAAATTCAGAAAAGCAATTTGCTAATGTATAAAGAGCATTACAATATCCAGCAGTAAGCATTACAATATCCAGCAGTAATCATTATACTTCTTGAAGATATTCCATTTAAAGTTTAGAACTTATAGGATACATACCTTTTCCACATCACATTTCCATTTAATAGGTATTCCGTTTGTTCCTCTTGTTCGACATTGTCGAAAACTTTTTTGTATATAAAGTGCCACTATAACAAAGATACTCAAAATAACAAATCTCTTAAGATTTATTTAAGATTAGGTATATCCAATGTACATATTCCAAATTACATGGGATCTTTTTTTCGAATTGATAGGCAAATTGACTTATCTAATATTAAGCAGTTAATTTATAATATTTTCTTAATCTAGACGGTCCATTAAGTACAAATCTAAGGTCTATAATTGTTCCTAGTTAACACATAGGGGTTGGTTTCTATTATAACCTTCCCCTATATATATATATATATGGTTAGGTTCCCGTAGTACCCGGTCCCCAGATAGTATGTAGTACTCAATCTAGACCATATATTTTGAACACGTGGATGCACCAAAATTTGACACGTGGCAACCCATTTTTCGCTCAGGGGCAAAATGGGAAGGTGGGTGCCCGCCGACGCTGGGTAGGGGAGTCCGCGAGCGTTGGGGTCTCCGCGGCGCTGGGTTTGGGGCGCTGCATTCTTAATAACATGACACTGCATTCAAAACAACATGACACGGCATTCAAAATAACATGACAATGCATTGCACCCAACCGGCGCTGGGTGCGTGCCGGCTCTGGGTGCACGTCGACGCTGGGTAGGGGCGCTGGATGTGCGTCGAAGCTGGGTAGGGGCGCTGGATGCGCGTCTGGCAAAAGCCACAACAAAACATAAATAATGCATATGAAATAACATACCACTGCATTCAAAACAACTAAATACTGCATTTAAAACAACATAACACGGCATCGCATCCAACCAGCGTTGGGTGCGTGCGAGTGGGCGCCGGCCCGGATGCCGGATGGCGAGCTCGGCTCGCGCGTGCAAGCGGGCGCTGGGTGCACGATAGTGGGTGTTGGATCTTGTGACGGCAGCGTGAGTGCGTTCTGACATGCATTAAAATTGAAACTCATATGCATGTTTGTGTTCAAGTGAATGCATTTTTGAGTTCATTTGAATGCATAGTTTATTTTCGAAATCATATAACAAATCAAATTACTAATCTACCCTTACTAACACAAATTAACGTGTAAAACTTTTAAAAATCAGGCGCGAATCTCAGCCACACTATTAATAGGATGGATGGATGAGATTGAGTACTACATACTATCCGGGGCTCGGATACTATTTAATCCATCCTCTCTCTCTCTCTATATATATATATATATATATATATATATATATATATATATATATATATATATATATGGTTGGGTTCCCGTAGTACCCTGGTCCCGGATAGTATGTAGTACTCAATCTAGACCACATTTTGAACACGTGGTTGCACCACAGGTCGACACATGGCGCTCCTTTTCTTTCCATTTTCTTTTAATTTTCATGGGGCAAAATGGAAGAAATCAAATCAACCTTCTTCTCCTCCTCCTTGGTGGCAGGCGGCGGCGGACGACGGCGGCAGCAACGGCAATGACGACGACCGCGACGGCGGCGAAGACCGTGAACATCAACAATATAAACAAACAACAACAAACAATAGATTTTGAAATAAAGAAAAGAAGAAAAAAATTGAAAACAAAATTGATGGATTTTGAGAAAAAATAGAAGATAAATTTGATAGATGATTGAAGAATCGAGAAATATGATGGCTATGGCGGTGGTTCACGGCGAATTCGCCGGTAATCAGCGAAAGAGACGACGGAATTGACATAGAAGGATGAATGAGAGATTTTACGTCCATAAAATGCATTGAACAAAACATGAAACTGCATTGAACAAAACATGACAATGCATTGAATAAAACATAAAACTGCATGTTGCATCAAAACACAAACATGCATTGAACAAAGCACGTTCATGCATTGAACAAAGCACGTCCATGCATTGATCAAAACATGTCAATGCATTGAACAAAATGTAAAAATGCAGGCCAACGGGCGCTGGAGCGAGCGCCGGAGGGCGCGCGAGCACGAGCACACGCTGGGCGCGAGGGTGAGCGCACGCTAGGCACGCCCGCGCGCTGGACGCGAGCTTCCAATCGCATGCATTATTGTGTTCAACTGCATGCATTTTTTGTTCATTTGAATGCATTATTCAGTTCAACTAAATGCATAGTTTGTTTTCGCAATCACATAACAAATCAAATTACTAATCTACCCTTAATGAAGCGAAAATCAGCGAAATTAAGCTTAAAAAGTCCGAAAAAATCTCAACCATGGGATTTATGAGATGAATGGATAAGATTGAGTATTACATACTATCTGGGGCTTGGGTACTATATGATCTATCCTATATATATATATATATATATATATAGGGGTTGGATCTAGTGAGAACTCATATTTTTTGAGAACTTGAGAACCATGCATAAGACGTTGAAGATAATGCACAAAACAGTATAAAGTTGTGCATAACAAAACTTTCTAAAATTGTTGCACAACAAAATAATTTTAGAAAGTTTTCATTATCACAACTTTGCACTGCTTTGTGCATCATCTTCAACGTCTTATCATTCGTTCGCAGTCTCAAAAATGGATATTTGATCCACATTTGATCCATATATATATATATATATATATATATATATATTATATTAAGTCGATAATTTGGACCATTAATTATTTGTGAGAGTGGAATCGTGAAATCTTGTAAGATATGGATAGAAGATCACGAATCTTAGATTATGTGTGAAGGTTTGGTTTTATTATGTTTTCATGTTGTCGGGTGATCCATCTTGAGCGTTCATCTTTGTGGAAGATAGAGATAGTTTAGTAAAGTAGGGAACGCCAGGCGTTAATACGGAAAATTAATCATTTAGAATAATGAGCATTTTTCTATGGAAAAATTCATTCTTAGGCATTTGCATTTATATGTATCTTTTATTTAATAACTCCTACTACAATTTGTTTCTTTTAATTGATACTTTGATAGTACAGAATTGACGTTTAATGGAACTAATGACATTGTCAAATTTTCTATGATTTAATCAAAGTCATATTAAAATATCAAAACTAAAAATTCTGAAAAAATGAGTTTTAAAATTTTAAGAACCATTAGAAAAAAATTAGTACACGTCGTCCTATTCTTCTTTTTTAATTCCCTTTCTTTTATAGAGAGAAAAAGGGGGAGGGTTTTGAATAGTTGGATCAATTCGTATTTTTACCGTTCAAAAGTTCAGATCAGAAGCTCCTGTTATTACATTTTTGTGTTATTCGCAGATGATATTATAACTATACACAGAATTATATTTATGTTTATTACAACTAAGTTCTCATTTAAATACCAATAAACTTAGAAAAATCCAATACATGGGATTTGGTTCCACCTCACCCTTTCGAGTTGATCAATGCATACGTGATCGACTGATACGTATGCTCCCACGAGTGATACGTCAAAATCACAACCAACGTTTTACATATGTTTAGGTTGAGTCGGGGCAACCACTTACGTAATATATGTTTAGTTAAATTTGAATAAAAAGTTGATCCAAAATCCCAATCATATAAACAAGGAAAGGTACATTAAACATTAAAAATACGCTTATACTCGGTGACGGAGCCAGATTTTTTTTTGGAAGATCCGACTAATTATAATTTTAAAAAATAATAAAATATCCATCAAAAACTTCAAAAGAGTAAAACAGTCATTTCTTTTTTCTTTCAATATAACAGTGGACGTTTTTGGGGGGCCTTCCAGCCTTGAACCAACCCTAGGCAATCCACCCTCACCTACACCCATAGCCGACCCTGAATGGAGAGTTGTAATCACAAAAGTATCTAATAACAAATAATATAATTTGTATGTAATAAGCACCTTGGTTTATTATTGCATTCTCTTAATTTATTTATTTTTTAATCATATTTTTAGTTATACTAATTTTAATTAATAACTTCTTATAAATTCAAAAGATACTTCTACAAATTTAATACAATATTATGATTTTCTCAATAGAACTCGTTATATTATAAATAATAGGGTTAATCGCTTATAAAATCATGAAATTTTTCCATAGTTTGGTTTTTTCTATGAATTTGAAATTGTAACACCAATAACACAATGTTTTTACCCATCTCACATGCCGAGGAGCCATGTAGATATCTCCGACTTCTACAGAGATTTAATTTCGCCCAAATTCTGTTTTTGGGAAAAATTACAAAATATAAAAATTCATATTATTAGTGCTACAATTTAAAATTCATGAAAAAAACTAAACTATAGTAAAAAAATTGTGATTTTATAAACAATTATCTCTAAACGATAACTAAAACCACGTATATCTGATTAGTTGTGACTGTGAGCACCGACGCCTGCTCTAGTTCTTTGGAGCGTTGCAAAGCGTCCCCACGATAAATCTAAACAAGATCACACAATTATTAGAAAGAGCACAAAGCAGCAGCTACGAAACATTTATATTTGATTCAAGGGTTAATTGCTTTTAAAATAATGAATTTTGGCATAGTTTTTTTATGAATTTTAATTTGTGATATTAATAACACGAATTTACAATTTGTCGATTTTTTTTCCAAAATGAACATGCGGAGTTTAAAGCACTACCATTAAATATGTAATTGAAGAATACAAGGCATATAACATATTGCTACAATATTTTAGAATTTAATTTGCCCGGGTCTCTATTTTGAGAGAAAATTGCAATAAATTGTAATGTTGGGAAAATTCGGTAATGTCACAGCCCGGAATCTCGAGGGACGGCTTAGTCGGGTATGACTAGGGATGAGAAATAAGAAACGAGAAAAGAAATAGGGTATAACTGGAAGCGAACAAGATATCAAGAATGAATATTTTTACAGTTAAGTATAATAAACTATCATCTAAGTCATAGAACATAATATAGGATAAGTATTATGTTCAAAGTACTAAAAGATTAAAGTTAGAGCTCATACATAAGAGGTCTACATTCAAAAGATTGATGAAAAATAAACTTCAAAGTGTTTGCAGCGAAAAAAACGTAGTTGAGATACATATGAAGATATGTATCTCGGGCTATTTAGTAGAAAAGGTGTCTCCGCTCAGCACTTCCATTATATATGTCATCAACTCAACATGCACATTTAGAAATATATGCAGCGCTGAGTACAAAATACTCAGTGGACATATGCCAAAACATAATACATAGATAATAATTTTTGTTTTAAATTGTCATGCATCATAAACAGTATCAGGTATGGGTTTTATCACAAAAACCTGTGTTTACTAAATGGTTTTATTTCATTTTCACATGATAGACTACGTAGTCATATTTTTTATAGTAATTCTCCATATCTCTTCAATACGTCGTGAAAGGAGGTATTCTTTCATGGACGTCGGTGACCGACTAAGAACATCGTTTGGCACACAGTCACCCCGTGACCGACTAAGAACCTTGTTTAGCTCACAATCACTCATGTACACTAATCCTTGCAATAAACCTTGTAAAGCTCAGGATCCGAATTCGATTATCAATCAAGTTGACAAACCAACACATATAAGATTCATATACAAAACAAAATATTTTATGCATGACAATTAGAACTGGCAAAATGGGCGGGTCGGGCTGGCCCGGCCCAACGGGCTTGTGGTTTTTACCGGGTTGGGTTGGCCCGGCCCGAAATGCTATCGGGCTGAAAATGTAGTAGCCCAGCCCAGCCCCATCTGGGCCATCGGGCCACCGGGCCAAACCCGCCCAATATTTAATTTAATAAGATATTATTTTTAATTTCAAAAAAATGTGATAACAATAAATAAATTAAATCTACTAACATCAATTTCAAAGTAAATAAGATAAATTACGTCTACTAACATCAATTCCAAAATAAATAAAATAAATTAAATCTACTAATAAGTCTAATATCAATTTCAAAGTAAATAAGATAAACTTAAAGTTACAAATATCATCAAACATCAAACATCGACCTTAAAGAAATGTAATAGAGAGCATGGACGAAAGGAGGAGTTTTTAATAGTTATTCATTTTATTTTCTATATTTACTATTTAGTATTTACTACTAATATAAAATATTAAAACTTTAAATGTGTGGACGGGCTTTTTAGCCCGAAAACCCCGGGCTTTTTAGCCCCAAAGCCCGGTAGGCCCGCCGGGCTATGTGGGCGGGCTTTTTAGGCCCGATTTTTTTCGAGCCATTATTTTTACGAGCCCAACCCGACCCCAATTCCGGGTACCCCGGGCCGGGCCAATTTTGCCGGCTCTAATGACAATAATCACAAAGCTTCATTTCATTTAAACATTTAAAACTGTAGAGCTAAATATCTCAAACATAGCATTTTTTAGTTTTTCGTAAGAAAATCCACTTGCTATGACAGGCCTGTAGACACATACTGGTATTCAGCTCAGATAATCCATGTCAATCCTTTCTTTCAATAATGCGTACAAGATAATCTAATCTTAAAAAGTCTCGTATTGCTAACTTTAATTCAAAATAAGGTAAGCTCATTTTCTTAATTTTCTACGTTCGGATTTTCAAAATTAACTTAATTTTGAAAACATATCCTCGATTAAGGGTACCAACAATACCATTGCTGGACTTTTCTTTTATAAACATAACTTGCTTTTGAAAATCAAGTTACTATAATTACTTATCCAAAACAAGAAATAATATAAATATTTCATATTATCAAGCTATTTCCATGCTCAATTATATAATTAAGCAATTCATCTTAATATATAAAAATTTATTGATTAATAAATTGATGTTAATAAATTAATCTCCATTAATTAAATTAAATATAATTAAAAGATTTAATTAAAGATCCATATATTACATTCTAATCCAAGGTCCAATTTAATTTTAATTTTAGTCCAATTTGTATTTCATTTCATAAGCCCAAACTGCATTTTAATAAAATTGATTCAGTGGCAGCCCATTTTTTTATTAGCCCCAACTTAGATTTTAATTAATGGTCCATAGATTATAATTAAAAGAGAGCTCATGTTTTGAGCCCAAACCCAAATACTTCTCTCTATTACACATCCAAACCCTCTCTCTTCCGCTCAATTCAGCTCTGTCTCTCTCTAATCGAAACCCTCCCATTCATCTCGTAACTCGCCGCCGCCGTCGCTTCGGTGAGGGTCCGCGCCGGCAGCAGTGCCGTCGTCCCTCATCTCTTTCGCATCTCACTCGTATCCTTCTACCAAATCACATAAACTCAAGAAACCATCCCCTCCTTCATCTCTTCTCTCGACGACGTTGCCTCTTCTGAAATCGACGAAGGGCGCCTCCAGCCACTCGCGTCTTGCCTTCATAAGGTTTGTGATGTGAGTTTCTGCAAATACATTTTGCATACTGATTAGGCGATGTTGTAAGGAAAATATATGGAATAAGAGAAGAAGAGCTCCTGACCGTCTGGTTGAACAAAACAAGATAAAAATTTTGGTGCCTCAGAGACTGGTTTAAAAAGGCGAAAGGTAGGTGAAAAAGTGAACTGGGATGAAGGAAAAACTAGATATCATTAACTACAATTTGAACGTTAATTAACCTATATAATATCTGAAATTTGATTTTGATAAATTCCTACAGATCTTAAATTCTAATGTGGGCTGATTTAGGTTGATCAGCCCAACACCTAAGAATCCCCTTTACAAATTATCATTCCTTCTTCTTTTAGGCCCAATTTCATTAGGGTCCAACAATATTATTTAAACATAGTCAACAATAAACAGATCACAGTCCAATTAATTTAGTATTCAAACTCGATTCATAATTTAATCGACGTTCATATATTTAAATAACACACATAAAATCAAATAACACATAAAATCAATATTTGATTTTATACAAATTGTTGTGAAATTCTTTTTGTTGGAATGTGAAATTCTTTTGTTGGAATTAAACGAAAATACATTCTCTTTCTCTGAGCGCGAATTGATTTAGAAACTAAACACAAACTTTTCCATTAATAATGTTTAAAATGGTTGGGGTATTATAGGTAAATCGTTGGAAATATTATGTTCTAACTGTATTTTGATTAGATCCCAAAATATCTTATGTTTTCTCTGCTGATGTAACTAGAGTTCATCACATGTTAGGGAGTTAACCGTTTTTAGTCACAGGTACCAACAGAAGAACTGTCTGTTTGGAGAGGCGCAAGCTGTTTGGAGTTCAAACAGTAATAAAACCAGTCATACTTAGGGATGGGAAAAAATATCGAAAAATCAATATACCGAACTTACCGTATCAAAAAATATTAAAAAATATCGAATTTTTGGTATATCGTAATTTTCGATACGGTATGATACCGTACCGATAAATTTCGGTACGGTACGGTATCATTTTTTGGGATACCGTGGTATACCGATATCTACCGTACCGCGGTATATACCGAAAAATTTGATATATACCGTTATATCGGTAAATTCCAATACACCGGTATCGCGATATATATCGAAAAATCGGTATACCGATAATTCGATATAACGTTATATCGTATCGAAATATATTATTTATTTTATCAATTAAAATATTTAAAATTAAAAAATAATTAGAATATAAAAAAGGCAAAAGATCAACGGTAGTGTCAGTGTGGCGTCACTTCTTCTCTCTTAGACCATCTCCAATGGTGCTGCAAAACTCAAAATAGAGTATGAAAATTGATCCAATCATATTCCAAACCCAAACGCAAAAAGTATTTCAATGGATTTGAACAGTAGAAACACAAATTTGCGTTTCTACTGTTCACAAAACGCAAATATTTGAAATATTGCAAATCGAACCTATAATTTGAAGAAGAAGAAGAAGGAGGAGGAAGGAGGAAGAAGACGAAGGAGGAAGAAGAAGAAGAAAGAGGAAATCAAGGAATCAAGAAGAGAGAGAGGCGGCGAGAGGGCGGGGAGGGCTCGGCGGTCGTGGTCATTCTTTGTCGCATGCGGTCGACGGCAATGCGAAAAGAGAGAAGAATAAGGAGGAAGAAGGGGTATTTCATTTGGGGTCTTGGTCTTCGGAAAGGGTCGAGAGAGAGAAAGATTGTTTAAATTAGGGTGGGTGTTTATTTGTTTATTTATTAAGGAGGAAGAAGAAAGGTGGTGTTTGTTTGTTTATTTATTAATAATCAAGTTTTGATTATTAATAAATATATTTATATAAAATTAATAATTAAATTTTTTGTGCTAATATGTAATTTGAAGAAAATATATAGGTATGATTGTAAAAGTATAAAAAGTAGTGTGAAAATAAATATATGAATAATATTCTTTTGAATTTGATTTTGATGTAAATGGTTGGAGATGAATTAGTATTTGATATGACACATACTGTAAAATAAGTTTGATTTTGGTGTAAATGGTTGGAGATGGCCTTATCCCAAAACCACAAACCCTAGAGAAGACGCAGCCTTCCCTCAGATCTCCTCACCGTCGCCACCTTTCACACGACGGCGTCTTCCACACGGCGTCGCCTGTCACCGATGATCCAGTAAGATTTTCAAATCGATCTGTTTCTCTCTCTTAAGCTCGTATTCTGCAATTGTGTGTGTGTGTATGCAATTGTGTGATGGACTGAATTCGTCTCAGAGACGATGCGCTTTCACTATAAAATGCACCGCCTTAGTCAAAGAGCAAGGCGCCAGATTCTACATCATGCGCCGATGTGTCACCATGTTGATTTGCTGGAGAGATTACAGTGATTCTTAGAGAGAGAGAGATAAATCCTTAATCAATCCCTTAATTTTTTCTCTCTCTAAGGTTTCATTGGGTCCTCTTCCTTTCTAAGAGATCGTTTCTTCTACACCAAAGAATTTTCCATGGTCCGAGGAGGAAGAGAAGAATGTTCAAAGTTGTAAATAGGCACATAATTTAAGAAGTTCGATCTTTTCTTTTTTCCTTCAAATTTTCTGTCGATATTTTTGTTTTTGCTTTGATGGATGAGAAATAGATGTGCAAAAACAGAGAAAATTTTCACTCATATTGATGTTAAATTTGATGATTTTGATTTGCAAAAACATCTCAATTGAGGCATAGTTTTCCGTTTTTGGGAATTTTTGTGATGATATTGCCATGAGCATGGGCGGATCCAGGTATGGGCTACATCGGGCGACAGCCCCGTGTAATCCACAAACTTTTTCTTCCGTCTATATATTATATTAAATTCAAATCAAAATTAGGTCAGTCCAAAATAATTAAAAAATTAAAACAAAGTTGTTATTGTTGGATTTTCTTATAAGGTTATAAGAGTGAAAAGGATCAACCACCATTTTTGAAGGGAGAAATTGGAGCAGTCAAAACAAAAAGGAGAGCAGTCAAAACAGAAAATTCGTAGCCTTTTTTCTCCTTTCGGATTTTCAGCGCGTAGCTTCAGAAAAATTCAGTTTACCGGAGATTGAATCGTTAGATCACCGTGATTTTTGGACAACAGCTTCACAGCACATGGGACAACGTTTTGGACGGTGGAGATTAGATTTTGAGGTTCGAAGGTCGGGTTTCGTCTGTCTGAACAGAGGAGAATTTTTGGTGATATTTTTTTTTATCTTTGCTCGATTTTGATTCCATATATTTTGATGTGCTTATTTTCGAGTGTATGATGTTTTGTATGCCTCTAGTATAATATAGAGAAGATTGTGTATTATTCTATTATTGATGATAGTGGATTTAAGCGGCTCTAGTAGTCCCATGATTTTTTCATCTCTTTCGTTTTGAGAGGTTTTCCATGCTAAAATTTTGTATTTCCTTATTGTTGCGTGCCTACTGTTTTGAGCGACGTATATTGGTGTTTTAGAATATCCTATTTTTCTGCATCCTCAAAGGTTCATATCAGTCGAGAAAATTAGCCAAACAAATGTGTCATATTTTTCCTCAACGCCACATCTACTCAAGTGTTTGCTGATGTTGCTCTCTGTCCATTCGAAGCTGTCAAAGTTCAAGTTCAATCGCAGCCAAGTTTTGCCAGTGATTTGACGGATGGATTCACTAAAATTTATGCTAAAGAATGGTTTATATTGAAAGAAATTTTATTAAAAATATAGATATAAATTCAATTATTGATGAATTTTGTGTATTGAAATCTCGCAAGACAACTTATGAAAATATAGAAATATTTTAGTATTTATGATATTTAATACGCCGAAGTACTTATTTTTCAATCCATCCTATCATTAATTTTTGGATCCGCCCCTGAGACAAGTAATGAACTAAATGCTTTCATCGAGATTGCCTAAAGGTAGAAATGGATTCAAAATTTGACATTATTCTTGATGTTGATACTTGGATAATTGTGAATAGATTGAAAGTTGATGGCTTTGTCTCACTTGAAGTTGGGTTCGAGTGCTTCAGGATTGGCTATTATCTCTATCATGTTACTTGCATGCATGATCTGCACTTGAATTATATTTAATATTGCTCGTTTGGGTTGTAGTCGATGATTGAAGCTCTGGAGACTAAGCTAAATGGATTTTTATTATGCAGTAGTTTCTCCATGTTTGTTGCACATGACTTCTAAATGAAATTGGCTAATGGAGTGAAAGATGACACTTTGTACTAAAAGTGCATCCACTGGTTGAAGCATGTTGATAGTATTCCATTTTTCATCCAGTGAAACAGTGTACACTCCAAGAAGGTGAGAAAATATGATTCAAGTAACAATAAAAACCAATGACAGCTTGCTGCAAATCGGGATGGCAATGGATCCCAGATCCGATCCAGATTCATGGATCTAGATCTATTTTTTAGGATCTGGATCCTCAAAAATTTGGACCCGATGGATCTAGATCGGATTTGGATCCTACCCCCATATTTCGGATTTGGAGCTGGAATTTATTTTTGAGATCCGGATCCGCCCACAAATTCATTAGTTTTATATATATATATATATATATATATATATATATATATATATATTTTTTATTATAATTAAATACTTAACATCAACTTAAATCTCTTTAATTTCTTTTTTCAAATTCTTCCAAAACAAATCTGCCCCCAATTTCATTTCAAATTCTTTCAATTATGTATCAATCGCATTCATGACGGGTCACGCTGCTTACACCACCGACGATCGAGTTGTTTTTTTCTACCTTATAGTAAATTTGTAACTAACGTATTCCAATATAGTGATAATTATAGAAATTCTAAATAATTGTTATAGTATTATTGTGTATTTAGATTATTATGGTGTTACTGTGAATTATAGTTGATTATAGAATTTATTTTAGAAACGAAAATATATGGATCCGGGTCTAGACCTTGGATCCTGCTGATCTTATGGATCTGGATCTAATTTTTTTAGACCCAATGGATTTGGATCGAATCTGAACCCAGGCAAAAAAATCGGATCTGGATCTGGATCTAGTCAGATCCGATCCATTATCATTCCTAGTTGCAAATATACAAAGATGGTTTCCATTTTCATGAATAAAACTACTTAATTACTTTCATGTTCCTCATTTACATTATTGCAGATTATGCATCACAAAAGCTGAAATCCCAACAAAACATGTAGGTTTGCAGCTCAAGTTCCTAAGTTACATTATTACAGATTCTACATTATTGGAGTTTGATTGTTATTTTAGGATGCTATTTTAAGTTGGGCTGTATTTTAATTTTATGATGTTATTTATCATGTTTGATGTAATTTCGGTAACATCTTCGATACGGTATGTAAAATTTTTGGTAATTTTGATATATCGAAAAATCGGTATGGCAACGGTATGAGTATTTATCATACCGTAATTTTCGGTAAATCGATTTTCTGTATGCCGAAGGGTTCGGTACAATATGAAATTTTTGATATTGTAAAATTCGATACGGTATATGATATGGCGAAAAAAATTCAATATACAGTACCGATCCACTCCTAGTCATACTAATAGGAATATTAGTACTAGTACAACTGAGAGAGCACTGACTGAAGATCGTGTACTGAAGACTAAAGTCAGGCCAAAGTGAAGTTTGAAGATGAAACTATAGCGATTATGATAATTAGAAATACTTAAAAGTGAAGTCAAGACCGACGCGTCAAGGTGAAGACTGATCTCATTGAAAGAAAATGAGTCAATATATAACTAAGTATCATACCAGCAGTTGACTGCCCAAACTAGGAAGTCAAAGCTGGCTACCAGAAGTCAAAGTTGGCAACTGAAAGTCAAAGTTGTTGATCAATAGTCAAAGTTGGTGACAAATAGTCAAAGCTAATTACCAGAAGTCAAAGCTGACTATTTCTACATCAAAACTGAAAGCGCCATACTGACTTATGTTCTTAAACTGACAAAAGACGAAGTCCAACCTTCTGATAATAGACGGAGCAGTCTCGACTGACCCAACCTGAAGTTAATGTAGTGATAAAACACAGAGTCAACTCAATTAGAAACATACATAAACATTTTATACTTGAGTTTTTGACTCACCACGTATTGTATCGTATCGTATCGTATCGTATCGTGTCGATCCCGATCGTTTATCGTTCGATCGCTCTCTTTTCACACGTAAAATGCGTATATAGAAGGTAAGTCATATCGTATCCACATGGATTGTGTCTGAAAACACGACATAATTCATCATTATTCAAGCACAAAATTTGGTGAGAGGTTTAAGGGCTTGAATTTAATCCAAAGGGCGTAAAGCAGATAAGAGAGACTAACCACAGATGCAGACTAACCAATTTTAATCCGGGATGCATTAATCCTATCCACAACGAATATGTTTATCCTGTTCCATATTAGCCACAACTAGATTTTATCGATCCACATATAAATAAGCACCAAGATAAAAGATCACAAATATAACCAACAACTCTAGCAATTACGACAATTGTGATGAAGCGTTGCAATGGTTGGTCTTGAATCCAATCCCAATCGAAAGATTACGAGTTTTCCAAGAACAATACCATTCTAGGTGAAAACAAGTAACTCCAAAATGATCACTAAGAATATGCTTCCTCGGCGCTGGACGAATATCCTATCTCGTGCTTCGTTCCTTGCTTCGATTTTCAACACATGACCTACAAAACACCAAAATAACACCCAAGCGATGTCTTCTAAAATAGATATGAGGATAAGATCTCAACGATAATTCATCATTATTCAAGCACGACATACCGTAACCATTAAAACAAAGCATTGTTCCCTGAGTTAATCCTATCCACAACGAGCTACAACATACGATGATGTAGAAATTGACAGCGATATACAAGTATTCAAATTGAAAGAATTCAAATGACAAATAGAATGATATGATTGGTGCTCCCTCCAACGGTACTATTCACTGCCCCTTCTATACATACGCACAGAATCCAACTTTTGAAAGTTACGAAAATGATGTGCATTCGAACTGTCTAAAGCATTCAAAGTTCAAAGTTCAAAGCTCAAGAACCATCACAGAGCGATTTTGAAGAATGGAGTTTACAGTGTTATCAGCAAACCTTAAGAGCTCAAATATGTCGATCAACTCAAGGTTTCAGCATACACTTACTTAAATATAGGACACTCTTTATATGTTTCAAACCTAGAAATATTGAGTTTGTCGCATGCAACAACTTAACTTTTAGTTGGAAAACCTTCCCCGGTTTAAGTAAAAGTTTGGAAAAGTAGGCAAAGAAGTGTTAGTTGCTGAAAGTTTGGTTATCTTGCACATGTAAGCAGTCAAAGATTTCCTAGCACCGCAAGTGTAGGAGGAACGCCAAGTTAGGCGGGATACAGTAAGGTTAACCCTGTATCTAGGTTTATATCTTGTACCTGTAAACAAGATAAAATCCCAAATTAATGGATTGACTAAGCAATCAGTCGTGGATGTATGAGTGGATCTCTCCGAACCACGTAAAAATCAAGTGTTGTTTACTTTCAGTATCGTATTTACATTGCATATTATTAAACTGACATCACCAACACACAACATCACAACATCGTGTTGAAAAACTCTATTAGTATCGGTTTGATACTGAAGAGATAAAACTTAAAACTAACTAAGTCATATAAGACTAAGTGTTTTAAGTTAGTTTAAGTATTTCAATAAAAGAAATACAGTAACCACCACCTTGCTTCTGCATAGTTTACTCGCATTTCATCCTAACTTCTAGCCTTACAACACATGACATAGTTTTGCTCGAGTTACTCTTTTTCAATTATTCAAGTGAACATTAACATTGAAGAACAAAATTAGAGCTAGATTCACTTATATAAGCTTGGTTATAGATATAACATTGAGTATGACTTACAGGCTTAGGAGACTGGACTTAAGTTGTTTTCATCGTAGATGCATTAGTGAAAACATTAAGCTTGGGTTCCTCGAATTTCATCCAACTCTCATCCAAGTTGGAGGTTGGAGTGAGACTTTCTTTTCTCCTTAAGGCTCTCTCTCACTCACACATTTGATGGTTCCAAATAGGTCGTACTGGTGTATGGGAGAATGTAGGGAAATCTTATTTTACTCTCTTCCTGAGAATCTATTTTGGATGTTTAATTCATCATACATTGATTATATACTTAACATACATCTATATAATTAATTGTAACACATGTGTTTACTCGTGTTTACCTGCGAATTTCTGGGATATGAGATCAATGGCAGACTCCAGCTTTGATCTTCTGTACTGTATACGGATGTCTATTCTTCAATACTGAGTGAAAGCAATCTATGAAGAATATTGTAAAATTTCATCTCCTATTTTCCTCTAAGAGATTCTCGAAAATCTCAAACAATAACAATAGGATTATTTCTTATTTCTCTCACCTAATATTTATAATGCATTCATAGAATCCCATTTAGATAGGATCCCTGCATATCTAATAAATACAATAATTACCTTTAATCCCTGAAGATAAATCATATCTAGAATAATTATCTCTTAATATCTAATAATATCATATAATATCTATCTAGATATAAGAGATGTATTAAAATAATACATTAATCAAAATAGAGTACCAGTGGGACTCTACATAGGGTGGACGAAACTTACTATAGCAACAGATCTTGATGGACTAGCCCATGGATCAAATGCAAGGAATACAGATGGGCCTAAAATGAATTAATTATCTTATGTTCAGCTCAAAATATAAATTAATTCATAAACATTTATTCGTTCTACAAGAGATCAAATGCTGACTTACTCCTTCATTATCGAAATTGAGTCGAGTTTGTACTTGGACTTACGAATTCTCGTATTTAAGATATCGAACATCCATTTATTATTTATAGCACTCTAACTGCTTAAAATAATTAATCTCTTTATTTCTTTAAGCAGTACCATTCAACCTTATTATTGTACTTGAGCTAACTCAACCTGCAGGATTTAGTACAATAAACATTTTGAGCTCCTTAAGGGGATATCATCATCCTAAACGGATACGGTGACTCGATTCAGGTAACTAGCATGACATACAAGCACTGCCACCACCCAAGATACGAAGAATCTTGGGTTATCTCATATAACTCTCACCCATAACAAGTCAAAGTGATGGTCAGTGACTCATATTCATCTAAAATTTTAACGAGGTTTAGATCAACGTAAAGTCACCGAAATCTAGGTTCTTCACGAAGTTTAGATAGAAGAACTCATCTCACTGTGATCCATCAATACCTCAAGACGTACCAGCATAGACAAGCAACCAAATCAAGTTACTTTTTATCTATACTGCAGCCTATACCGATAAATTATCCTCAAGTTGTCTCAGATGTGATCATTTTTATATTTCAACTAACTTGACCAATCATACAGACTTCTATGATCTTCTACACACTGTATGATCTAACTTTTGTATGAGATAATGGGACAACATATGCAAACAAGTAAATAATTCAGTTAGGAGATTGTAATAATGGTAATAAGAATTCATTGTATACAAGCTCAACCATTCTGCTTTCAGTATACAAATCCAATAGAGAATACATCAGTTAAGGCAGATATTTTTTTTAAACAAGATTGCATATTTTACTGATGCCAGTAGGTGTCAATTCACTGATGTCAGTCAGTATTGATGATCAGTTCATATAAAGGGAATCTTACATTGAGTGATATCAATCAACAATCCTACTTACTGCTTCAATAGGTAATCAGTTGGACTGATAACTAATATGCATGTAAAATATGATGGTTACGTTTTTCCTTTACTAAAACTGATTGTGAAACATAACTTAGTCAAATATTTGCTTGTCAGTATTAGTTTTTCTCTTCAGTAGCAAAATGTTACTGGAGAAATGTCATAGAACATGTAGGTGTATTACACTCACATCTCACATGATAATATTTTACTTATTTAATTTATATTAATAAAATATTATCATATGATATATGATATAGTACACCTACATATCAAATAGAATTTTCCATATTACTGATGGAGGTTTCAAAGAGTATATTGTGCTATGTGTGTTGATTGATGGCAGTTAAATAACATGTAAATTAGAGTACTGGAATTAAAGGAGCATATTTATATTTTTACGTTATTCAGAGAGATCAATTCTTATGTTCACGGACTGATAAATCAGTTAATCAACTACTTGTGATTGGTCTTACTTATGATTGCAAGAGAAACTTAGACACTAAATGTCACTTTATGTATACCATGACTTACTTGTTGTATCTTCATTCGTTTATCGGTGATAGGAAACTTCTGATTGTTTACTGGTGCAATCGACCTAACTTTGTTGCTACGGGTGCAATACAACCTAGCTTTCAGCAACCATCACTAGATTGCTTACTTGTCAACTTATACTTCTAACTCTTCTTATAGGTGTTTAGTTGGGGGATTTTGGGTTTCTCCAACTTATGACTTAAAGTTGTTACAAACAACAACTTTAGCCAAATCTAGGCTTAAAATATTACAAGAGAATACCTAGATATTAAGAAAATGTATGCTGAAATCTTGAGTAAATAATTATATTTGTACTCTAAGGATTTACTGATAACACTTGGAATTCTCTTCTTCAAAAATACGTTGGTCCTATGTTTAAAGATATGAACTTGAATGCTATGTAGACTTATATGTTCAGCATTTTTGGTAACTTTCAAATGGTGGATCTCGCGGGTATTTATATGAGGGACGAAGAATAATGTCGTTTGAGGAAACACCAATCACATTCGTTCTATTTTTCATTTGAATTCTTCTTGTTTGAATCATAGTATGTCATTTTTCGTGTCTGTAACATCGTAAATAAAGTGCTCTGCATGTCTAGTACGTAGCTTTGGCATGGCAAAATTCTCTACAGATTCGCTCTGACACGTCTGAAGTCCAACACATCGCTTTAAAATATTATGTGTTTCTTCAGTAGGGTTGACTCTGTGTTTCTTCACTACAGTTGAATTCGGGTGTGTTCAATAGAGTCGGCTTTATATTTCTTCAGTAGAGTGGACTTCGTGTTTCCGTTGACTATGGGTCTTCAGTTGACGTAGTTTTTCTGCAACTTCTTCTTCTCTTCTGCTGAAATAACACTTGGCCATTTTCTTAACTTTTTTGTCTTCAGTAGCGCTAAGTCTTCAATAGCACTGTGTCCTTCAGTAACGTTTCTTATAAGTAGCATTATAATGATCATTTTATCAGTACAACTGGCTTCATACTACTCCTAAATCCTTCAATATTGAAATTATCATACTAATAATTCTTCTGTTGAAACATGTAAATATAAAAATTTCACTCCCTAACATGTTAGCTGCACTATGTTATATCAGTAAGAAAAACATCAAAGAGGTTTTGAAATATAATCAAAATACTAAGTAATGACTGAATTTTCCCAACACACACAATCTCCAGTTGAAGAAGTCTCATATTTATAGAAATTTGAATTCAAACTAGTTGTTAGAAAAGTAGTCGTTTGAAATCAAACTCCATCTTATAAAATATAACCGTTAGACTTATCGTCTCGTGCTTTGTTACCTAGTGAATAAAAAAAATGTTGTCAGCAAGCTATCAACGAATCTAACTCTTTTTCATTTGCTTTAGTCTTCTATTTTAATCAAGTCAGCGTCTAATCCCATGCTAACTCTCTCAAACTTCTTCTAACTTTTTTATCTTTAGTTCTTCTTATCTGCACAAAGCTGCAGTGTGGGAGTTCACTTTCTTTAAATTGACTTCTTGCGCATACTAGACAAAGTCTTCATAGCTTGTTAATCGTTGAATCATCATGATTTACCTCTCATATTCTCATGGGGCTAGGATGTGGGGCTTCCGAGTAAAAATGGCAGTGGATCCTGGACCTGATCCAGATCCATAGATCCACATCTATTTTTTAGAATCTGGATCTTCAAAAAATAGGATTCGATGGATCTGGATCGGATCCGGATCATTCCTTTAAAATTCGGATCTGGATCTGGATCTTGATTTTTGAGATCCAGATCCGACTCATGGATCCACACACACACACACACACATTTATATATATATATATATATATATAAGTATATTATATTGCTTTTATTTCTAATCAAAAGTTGAATAAATTAGGTTATGGAATTGGATAATAGGTTAATAATATTAAAAATTTACTTTAAATTTGAAAAAAAAAATTATATATGAATTAGATATGGATGGTTTATTTGCTAAGATATGTGTGCTACTTCTATTTAATTATAATATTATTTGATTTCATGAAAACAAAAATAAATTTATAACTAACATCTTCTTGTATAGTAATGATTGTAAAAAATTTAAATAATTATTATAGTGTTATTGTATATTTAAATTATTGTTATGGTGTTATTATGAATTATAGTTGATTTATGATTTATTTTAGAAAAGAAAATATGTGGATCCAGGTCTATACTCTACACCATGTGGATCTTATGAATTTAGGTTTGGATCTAATTTTTTAGACCCAATGGATCTGGATCCAAGCAAAAAAATTTGGATCTGTATCTGGACCTAACAAAATCTGATCCAGATCGTGTCCATTCTCATCCCTACTCCCGAGGAAAGAGCTTCCCCTTTTAAAACCAGAAAAAATACGCCACTTGAAGCCAAGCAATATTTTCTCTTTTTCTTCATGTTTTTAGTTTATATCTATGATTTATGACGTAGCGTAGTTTTGACTATTTCATACGCTCTTTTAATTCAATATTAGATGTTTGTTTTTCTCTAGTTGGGTTTTCTACATGTATTTATTGCTTTCAATTAACTGAACATTGATTGAATGAAACTAGTTCAAATAGATATGACAAGACAAGTTCTTTTTGGACGGGCAATCATAAAGAGAATTTTTTTAATTAAAAGATTATAGATTCAAATCTCACTAATACTTACATGAGTCTAAACATGTCATACATAATTTTTCAAATGTGGTTTACCCGTCCTATGTGATTTGCAAATTATTATACAAGCAAGTGAGATTTATTATCACTTGCAAATTATTATACAAGCAAATTATTAATACGCGAAGATAGCGGTTGTAAGATCCCCATGAATTTAAAAAAAAATATTGGAAGACAATAATATAAAACAGAAGTGTGTATGTAAAATTATTATATATATTAGATATTTTGGTTAATTAAAAAGGCTAAACTCATGCCGAAGGAGGTAATGGCTATTCTTCCTGTATTCCCACAGTAGTGCTCCCCTATTATAAACCAAACGAACCGTTGGAATAAGAATTAACAATGAAATTACCACTTTATTCATACCTTGTACAATCAATCATATGCGCATCAAATGATCGTGCTTGTTCCTTATTGGGACAAAATTCGAAATATTCAGCACATTGTATATCAAACCGAAAGAGGGAATTACATAAGGCACATGTATATACGATTGCTCCTCCTATACATATTTACAAAGCCTTCTGATTTCCCTCTTCAAAATATACAACTATTTGCTAGCTCACATAATGAAACCAAATGGTTGGTTCAGGTAAAAATGTCTCCTCGTCCTTCGGATGCTTTCCACCTCACTTTCGTCTTCAGAATCCTCGACTACGCAAGCTGCAAGATCCTTACTCCTCATCAAAGACTTCTCATCTCCACTCTCAATATTCTGTACAGCTACAGTACCCACAGACTCGTTTGAACAAGTTTCTCCACCCTGCAAGAGATTGAGCTGACAATGTGGAGGCATCAGCTCATCTCTTTGTAGAACAGCTGTTTGCTCCGTGAATACTTCCTGTTTGAGATTACCACAATCAGAAAACACATTTTGTTTGATAGCATAACAGAATACAAATAGTTTCTCAACTAATGTCCATGAATTTTGCATATGTATATATTGAGCATACAATTGAGAGATGATCAATAAGCATGTGATTACTAAATACGCCAGCTACATAGCAAAATAGATGCCATCTTAAAGGAGAAAGAGACAGCAATTTGAATCAAGGAAGCTGAATGTTTGTCAAGGTATTACCTCCATCGGCAAACTCAAGTTATTGAATTGATTTATTGGGATCTGCAGCTTAAGAGGTTCATGACATTCTTTGGGAGCTGACTTTTCAATATTCCTTTGCTCCAATATGGGTGCAACACACTGCTGCCCCGGGATATCCAAGTCATCTGCCAAGTTGAAATTGATAACACAACATAATTCTTCCCCACCATCATTTAGAACAGATCCCAGACTGCTCTCTCCCACACCTCTAATTTTGTGATCTTTGTTATTACCAGCAGCTGCAGGGTTATTCGGTGCATTCTCTCTAACCAATTTATGGATCAGTTTTCTAATATGATCACGCTTTTTGAGAGAAACCTCAGCAGGAAGGAACCAATCCTGATTAAGCTGCAGAGCCAGTTGACTGATAATTAGAAATATAAATTTATCAAGAAAATCTCAGAGGATAGCTCATTATAATACGTAATTAAGGAGAGAGTAACTAAAGGAACAAGCACAGATCCTTTCATAATTCTAAAAAAGAAAGAATACTTCATTTATTTAATAAAACCTGAACCTGGGGGGATGGGAATCGGCATACAAACTTTCGAATATATGCTCCTCTTCAAACCCAATTTCAAGACACATCAAATTCATACGATATATACCACTTATAAACTACATCAACTAACATTATGAAATAGATCATCCTAGAATTCAATACCTAGCCCAACTTGATTTCTGGTCTAGAAATTCCCAAATAAAGATATAAAGCATCAGATAACACCATCTGGTGAACACCTGTAAAATAATGGTGCATTCTTTTATAAAACATGTATACTAGAAACAAACCTTTCTTCCTTGTAAAGGCACACAAATATAATAAACATGTTATGGCATCATATCCCATATCACAGTCAAACTTTTAACAAACTTTGATTTCAATAGAGAACTAAGTTTCATATAACAACTTACAAAGTCAATATATTTAGCTGTGCTGCAATTTGAAACCAGTTCCAGAAAAAGTTCTGCATAGTGAAGCAAGAAAAGGCCACAATCGGACAAGTTTTCCTGCTGTGGCAACTGAAACACCATATATAGAAAATAAATAAAACTCTGAATTGATAGGATGGTTCATAAAAATCAGATAGTGCATAGACAATCACCACAGGGAAAAAATAGGCAGCATTAAAAAAAATAAGGTTGCCATTTAACCAGTTGCAAATAAAAATAAGGCTAATTTGTGCATGTTTACCTCTAACCTCCGCCAAGTACTTCCTTCCACTATATTCACGTGACTGCTTTAAAGTTTAAACAACAAGCATACACGAGAAATTCAAAGATATGGCTGAATGAATTAGGAATTAACTCCAGTACTTCCATTTAATAGGGGCCAACTCTATCAGTTACAAGTTAACAACAAACAGATAATATATACAAAGTATTCTATTTAGTCTCATATTATTCACATGCATATCATTCCGACTCACTTCTGACATTTATAATTTGGGACTGATACATTCGACCTCATTATCCACTCTACAAAGACATTTTATGCTGCTATCTCATTTCCATCAAAATCACTTAAAATCGGAAAATTTGACTACTGATGATTTAATGCAAAACAACTACTTGGACAAAGGTAGTAAGGCTGCAGTTAATAGGAGTAAGAGAACCTGAAGTGAAACAAAGTCCAAATGCAAAAACTTCACTTCAATTTCCTCTTCCTGTTCATTCCCTCGCTCTTTCCATTCATCCCACAAGTAACTGCCATTTCAATATAAGAAAGGTTCGACTTAGTCCTGGTATAAAAACCATCAATACATTCCAAATGCAAGCGATATTAAGAAAATAGGAAAGTCTCTATGTTAAAGTAAACACGTAATTTCAAACACAAAAGTACTTCTAGGTTTTTGACTGTGGAATACTTTAGATTCCTCTAACATAATGCTCCAGAATTTGAAGCCAGGCCAAACAAAGAGATATAGGCTATTTTATGCAACTCTTCACACAATGTGAACTGCTGAATGAGATTTTGTTAACTAGGTCCATGCTTTCTCTTGATGGTTAACATTGAAACCAAACCAAATTGATCCACCGAGAAATGCATGAGTATTAAACTTGAATTTGAGACAAATGGCATTTGGTGGATAAAAAATATAAAATATAATTTCAGTTATAAGGGGAGATTAACTCTGAGCACGTTGAATGCATCAATGTTATAGATGGCTGATGGCGGGTCATGGCGGTTTGCCAAAAAACCGCCAGAAGATTATGGCAGATGGTATGGCAGACATACGGCGAATTAAATAAAATATAATATATATATATATATATACAAGAATCAAGAGCATAAAACAACAGAAATTGATAAAATAATACAAAACATAAGTTTCAACATGCACACAAACTCATAATTATAAATCATAAGTTCATACTCCATAACACTTAAGTTTCAAGCATAAAGGCACAAACTCATAAACATAAATATGTCTCATAAAAAGGTCTAATCCTCCTTCGTATCAACCCCAACATAATCATCTTCTTCATTATCATGTATCATCTAATGAAGAAAATCCCTCTTCCTAAAAAATACACGATCAAGGCCTACATCATTCTCATCATCCATCTCTCCAACCAACCTCTCATTGCAATCATCAAATCATTGAGTGAAATTGGATTAGTTTCATCTCTATGATTGCCCTCTCATACAACTTTTGGTTGTATTTGACATACACCAAATCCTGAAGCTTCTTGTGCTCGAGTCTATTTCTCTTTTTTGAATGGAATTGCCATATATATACTAATTATAATTCTATTATTATATGATTGTTAACTAAAAAGATACTTAGATATATTATTAATAATAAATTATTATTATTATATATCGCACAAAAGTCAGTAAAAAAGACACTCAAAACCAAATCAACAATAGAAATGGAGCAAGAACAAAAAAACAACACAAAAAAGTGAAAACAAAAAAAAATGTCTGCCGCTAGTAGGTTGCTGGTGGATGGGTCGCCGGAGAGTGGATCGCCAATGGGGTGGGTTGTGTAAGGGGTGAGTAATGGAGGAAAAAGAAGTAAAAAAACAAATAAAATCAAACTAAGGACTTTCAATGGAGGTAAAAAACCCTAATTAAGTTAAATGCGCTCTTAGACTATGGTCAAACAATTTTGACTATTTTTTTCAAGGGTTTAGGGCTGCCATTTCCACATAACCTGCCATGGCCGCCATGGCCATGGCGCACGCCTATGAAGCACGGGACGGGACGAAATACGGGATTACGGGACGATTACTAATGCGATACTCAAAAATCGCTTTGTATTTTATATTTAATATATATTTTATATGTAATAAATATCAATAATTTATCAAAAATATGCAAATACCACATAATCCATAATAAAACATTATAATCCATAATAAAACTAAGCCCTTAGCAAATAAAAAGATGTCTTAATACTTAATAAACATAAACGAGCAGAAAAAGATTAATAAATATAAACGAGCTGCCTTTATACAAAGAGAAAGCTTTATACAAAATCAAAACGAGCAGAGATGGCGAGGGACCTGCGCGACGGCGAGCAGAGACGAGGCGATGCGAACCCAATCGACCCTCTCACGAACCGAATCGACCTTTCGACGCGACCCAGCGACGCGAACCAGCGGCGCGCGTGACGCGAACCCAATCGACCATTCGAACGCGGACCTCCGCGGCGACGGCGACCACAGAACCCGTAGGCGGCGACCAGTGCAGAGGCGGACTCAGTCAAGCGGCGATTAGGTCGCATTTGTGATGCCAAGAGAGGTGAGCCGCTTTGTTCCATTCAAAATTAGGGTTTGGCGATTTTCGCAATTGACCGATTTTGACCGTATTTTTTAAAAAAGTCAAAATACGATTTTCTTAGTCAAACGCCCCGGGACGATTTCGTATTTCGGAATGCCCGGACGCCCCCGGACGAACCACCATGCTTCATAGGCACGCCATAAGCCACCACAGAAAAAGGGAGATGCCACAACGTAGGGGTGGCGGAATTCTAAAACCACCACCGTCATCCGCCGTGAGAGATATTTAACAACATTGGAATGCATTCACTCACAAGATAGGAGAAGTTAAATATAATTCAACTTGATCCTTAAATAGATCGACTAGCTCAAAGATCCTTCCTGGGATGAGAACTTACAGTTCATATCTACTTTAAGTAATAATTTAATTAATACATACTCATTTTAAGTGTCCTCAATGGCATAGAGAGGATTGGTAACACATTACCATTCTTATCACAGCTATTATAATGTTATGAAAATGGCCTATGAAGGGTAAGAAACTATGTACCAAGTATGTATTACTTACGGCATTATGGCTTTGGTACGGTTACACAAGGTATGACCAAAGTTTCTCATACATGACATATAGAAGGCTAAAGGCCCATATTGGACATAGAATATCACCATTTTCATAAGTTTAACTCTTTCTTTCAAATCTTTGTTTATTTATTTATTTTGGTATAAAATGGACCTTAAACTCAAATATTGTTCAAAGTGGACACCAAAGTATTACTTTTCCCAATTACATGAACAGTACACTTAAAAGCATGCATATTTGCCTTCATATATACATATACATATATAGATATATATAAAGTCTCACCATTCATTGATTTAACACTTCCATGAATTCTTCAAAATATATATAAATTTTCACATATACCTCTAAAAATATGTATACTATATGTAATCATATTCACATATTTATCATACATATATGTATATATAACCATATGAGGAGGATCAAATAAGAACCATCTTCATTTTGTTAACTAAAATCAATCTAGTCTATTGATCTTGTTAATATAATAATAATGTTTTTCTATGATAATGTTTTTTTACGTATACAATAATGGGTCTTCTACTATAATATTTTTTTATGTATACGATAATGCTTTTAATATATTAAAATAATACTCCCTTTATCCCATAAATATTGGCTTGTTTTCCTTTTTGGACGCCTTTTGTCCCATTATTGTTGTCTCATTTCTAAAAAATGAATCATTTATACACATAAAAGTGCTTTGAATTCCAAACACTATTTTACTCACAAAATACAACTCTCCTTAATCTACATGCCCAAAAGTTTTGAGACAACAATTGTGAGAAGATGGGAGTATTTGGTTTACAATTAACATAATATGTTTGGGTTTTACCAAAACCCAACTCTACAAATAAAAACTATTTTGATTCCATTAACTAAAAAACAATATACATTGTGGATCTTGATTAAATGGATGATCAAGATTGATTTTCAAATGGATTTATATATTTTTACACATGATATAATGTTTTTTATATATTAATTATATATTAAAGTTATGCTTTGTTCCCAGTTAAGGTTGGTTTTTATCATATTCCAACAATATGCATAGTATACATGTATAAATGCATATATATCATAATATATATGATATGATACATGTAAATGTATTACTAAGCTTATGTCTATGGATTTATATTTCTATATACAGACAAGGTTTAAATATACGTTTTAAGCATCAAGCGTTTTCCAATAGCACCGCGAAGCGTAAGCCTCGAGGCGGTCCGAGACGTAAGATCGAGGCGTAAATCATAGAAACACATAAAAATTATAATTTATAACTAATATAAAAATACACATAAAACATAACAAATATATTACAACACATAAAAAAACATAAGTTTATAATTAGATACTTATGAGTCTTTTAAAATCTTAAACTCTAGTCTAATAATTATTCACCATAATCAAAAGTATAAGAGGCGAGACTATGGAGACAACTTCAACCTCAGATTGTTACAGCTATAATAATAAATTGAATAAAGGCAGAACTGTTGCCGAACTGCAGAACCGCAAAACCAGATTGAAATCAGCGAGAGAGCAGGAGAGAGGAAAGAGTGATGCAGAGCAGAGAGAGCGAGAGATGAGAAAAGAGAGCGGTGCAGAGCAAGAGGAGAGAAAAGATCGATAGAGTGTTGGAGAAATTGGTCTTAATTCAACCAATTAAGGCTATTTTTATCAGCCCATTAAAAATTAACAAAAAATAATAAAACACATGCAAAAACATAATAAAACTACAAAAAAAACAGGGAAAAAAAATTGAAATTTGGCTGATAAAGCGAGCATCCGCCTCGGACCGCCTCCATCTGCCTCGCCGCCTCGGGCGGGTTGAGGCGTCCGCCTATTGGACAACGGGTGAGGCGCTGCCTCGAAGGCGATTTCCGGCCGCCTCGCACCGAGGCGGGCCTCGAGCGAGCCTCACCAGCGCCTTTTTAAACCAGACTATAAATATATCAAAAATATGTATATATCTATTGTCTCTAAAAATTTGTATATCGATAATACATTCTCCTTAAATAATATAAAATATGCATGTCTTTTATATATAGATATGTTTAAAACACATTAAATATATTTTTATATATACAAAAGCATATATGCATATAAAAATATGTATATGTAAATCAATTTAGATATATTGAGGATTATTATCCTACAAACCCAGTACTCTTTCATGAAAACTAGTTTTGTAAGCAAAGTTATCCATGACGGATGGTGGATGGGTGGCGCATTATGGCGGATGGTGGACAGATTAAATAAAATATAATATATATACTAGAATTAATAACTTAAAACTGTAGAAATTGATCAAATAATAGAAAACATAAGTTTAACATAATCATCAAAGCACAAACTCATAAACCATATTATAATTGGCTATGTCATCTCTGTATAATGTCCAAAGTTCATCTCGAACTTCTTTTGGACATTTTGTGCGAGGGGCAACACTGCCCCTGTTTACCATCAAACTTTCGCTCTGGTGATTCGAGCATTCATCTTTTTATGACAAAACTTGCACTGGACTTTGTTTGTTTTTATCACAAAGTGTGAATCACTGTTTTATAAGATTAAAACCCTAGTTTTAGGATGAACCGGGGTCTGGGTTTGGATCAGGTTTGACCAATTTTTGATTTTGTTGAATTTTATACTAATTGTTAGGGTCATTTGTGCCATGAGGTGGTCATGGCAAAATACTTAAAAATTACCATTGCCATCTCCCAAGGCGGATATTTGACAATTTTGGTTGTAAGTCTTAAAATGATGGCCTACACAGGATACATTAAACACTAGGTGTTCACAAAGTCCTCATGCTAGGTGTGAAAATAACATTCATTTATATATACTAATGCATATATACATGATTATGTATATTTATATTTAAAATCTTTATATTTTACATACATCTATAGAAATACAAATATAACAAGGAAAAAACTTACATAGGGACTAATTCTAAAATCTTTATATTTAAAATCTTTATATTTATATTTAAAATCTTTATATTTTACATACATCTATAGAAATACAAATATAACAAGGAAAAAACTTACATAGGGACTAATTCTAAATATTTTTTAGGTAATTTTAGACACCAAAGAGGAATCATTGGGTTGCAAAATAAGATCAAAGAGATATGTTAGGTCCTGCTTGAACTACATCTATTGTTTGAGGACCATTGTAAACAATAAATGATCAGTCCTAATCAAGAAAATGTGATAATTAAGGTCCAATCAAACCTTTGGCCAAAGTTTCCATTACTCTGAAGCAACATTCAATTTTCTTGAGCATCAAAGTCTGAGATCTTTAGATCACTAGTGACATGAATGGCTTAGCGATGAGTACACAAGGCGTAATAGTTTCTGATAGGTGGAATACGTAAGTATGGGATTGCAAACAACGATAGATTGCCTTGAGCACAAAAATACCAGTAGTTTACCTTCTAATAAGTTTCTCAAACCCTCGGTGGCTTCCTCTGATCGAGTCCATGTGTAGAATGCACGGGACTTTAGATGACTGATCCACATATTCACCTAAACAAGGATATTCAAAGTTGAAGTAGATAAAGTAAAAATATAAACAAAGTGCAAAAGATGATAAGAGATGATACTTTTGAAATTAGCCACTTCTCCAGGATGGCAGATAATAATCAAACTCCAGTGCAGGCTAACAGAACCAGGGGAAAAAGAACAGCCTTAGACCACCAACTAGAAAATCAATATATTTGAAAGCTCCACAACAGCACCTATTACCTGAAGTTTACAGGTATGAATATATAATCTTTTTCAAAAAGGTTCACATTTCTTGTCCATTTTCGAATACTTCGAAAAGCATCTCTTCCTCCACAGCCTCTAGATAATTCTTGTATCACAGCACCAAGCTTCTGAAAGAAAAATGTGTTGAAGAAGTGGAACCTGTGCCGCTCCTCCGCTTTGGTTTTATTTAGAAGGTATCTGTCATCCAACCACAAGCTCTATGTTACATTTCACATGTTAGTATTCTTTGGTAAAAGAAGCAATGTCCCTGGTATTTTCAGTCAGCAGTTAATAGATTTGAAACACGCCTGTCTCACTAAAAAAAATCCATTATAAAATCATTATAGCTTTATGTAGCAAATTACCAGTTAAGGGGTAAAAGCAAACTACTTGGAAAAGATCACATGATATACGCAATTACTGAAAGGGAGTTGTTATAAAATATCATCCCACATTGATTATGTACACTAATATATTTAGTCTCTTGTATTATAAATAGATGCTTTATGTAATGATGAAATATACTACTACTTTCTTCCAATATGTTTATTATTCTACATGGTATTAGAGCGGGTTCATTTCCTGCTTTGCCCTAGTTACATTTACCCTATTTTTTATTCGCGCCACCGCCGCTACTGTTTTTAGTGGCGCCGCCGCCATCTCTACTGATCTCCGTGCTGCTGCCCGATTTCCGACGCCGCTGCTGTTCTGCTCTATTGCCGCTGCCACTACTCTGCCTGCCCTAAGGTTCTGTGTTCTACCCTTTTCTCATCATGTCTGAGAATAAATCTGCCCTAGGAACCACCATTAAATTGAATGGTTCCAATTATCTCCTATGGTCTTGTGCTTTTCTGTTATTCTTGGGATCTCAAAAAAAACGCAATCATGTTTTGTCCGCTGCCCTTGCTAGTACCGATCCGAAATATGAAGCATGGAGTGTCGATGACTGTTCTGTTATGGATGAATCTGTTAGTCGAAACATTATGTTTCTGGAGAATGCCAAAGCAATGTGGGATACTCTACACGAGATGTATTCTAATGACAAGAATGTATCTCGTGTGTTTGAACTGTATGAGAAACTCTTCTCTCATACACAAGATGGCCAATCTGTCAGCGACTATTTTTCCACTCTGAAGGGGATTGCTGATGAAATCCTCCTACCATCCTTTATCCTGTGATGCTGCGACACGAGCAACTCAGTGGGAGGAATTTATGGTTGCCAAATTTCTCTCCGGTTTGGATACTACTCTTCGACCTGTTCGGGACAGCTTATTGGCTAGTGACAACATTCCTACGTTGTCTAACGCTCTTTCCCGAGTTCTGCGTGTCACTACAGGTCGTTCTGAGACCACCTCTTCCGATAACTCTGCAATGTTTGCTCGCGGTCAAGGCCTTGGTGCTGCCCGAGGTCGCAGTTCTGGTCATGATAGTGGAAGTCGTGGTCATGGATCTGAGGTTCACAAGAATGCCCGAAGTTGTTCTCACTGTGGTCGTACCAACCACGTGTCTGAAAAATGTTGGGAGAAGTTTGGAAAACCAGAATGGGCGACCAAGAACAAAGCTTCTAGTGCACAGACTTCATTATCTACTGCGGACATAGTCTCTGTCCCTCGTGCTGATTACGAGTCTCTTCTGACTTTTTCCAGCAACTCTCACTCATCTACTACGGCTGCTTCTACATCTACGACTACCAATGCAGGTGCGTTTGTCGTGTCTCATGGTAAGTCTTGGATGTTGGATTCTGGTGCTTCTGCTCATATTACTAGTACTAAGTCTATCTTAAAGTCTTTTTCTCACTCTCCCATACCACCCGTCCGTCTTGCTGATGGCACTTATTCTCCGATAACAGGGACAGGTGTTGTCAACGCTATTACTCATATCACTCTTCATGATGTGATGCTTGCTCCTAAATTTTCTGTTAGTTTATTATCTATTAGTCAGCTAACCAAAACTCACAATTGCTCTGTCACCTTTTATCCTTCCTGCTGTATCTTTCAGGACCTGCAAACGAAGAAGACGATTGGTGTACATGAGCGTGACGGTTTATATTACATGGAATCTGTTGCTCCTACATCTTCCCGTGCTCTCTCTGCTGTTGTGTCTCCATATCAGTGGCATTGTCGCCTTGGTCATCCGTCTTCTGTCAGTCTTCAGCGTTTAGTTCTTGTTGCTTCCGTTGATTTTCAGTGTGAGTCTTGTGAGTTGGGCAACACCATCGCACCTCTTTTCCGTCTAGACAAGATAAACGTAGCTCTTCTGCTTTTGAACTCGTCCATTGTGATGTCTGGGGTCCTAGTCGGGTTGAGTCTAGAGGGGGTTTCAAATACTTTATGATTCTGGTTGATGATTATTCGCGCATGACATGGTTGTACTTACTTAAACAAAGATCTGAAGTCCCCGATGTACTCAAATCCTTTTATCATGAAATAAAAACTCAGTATTTTGTTGATTTGCGTGTTCTTCGCACTGATAATGCTCTTGAGTTCACTCAAAGATTTGTTTCATCTTTTTGTGATTCTCATGGGATAGTTCATCAAACTTCATGCTCTCATACTTCTCAACAAAATGGGGTTGCTGAACGTAAGCATTGTCACATTCTAGATGTAGCTCGTACAATTATGTCTCACATGCATGTTCCTAAGTACTTATGGTCTGATGCTGTTCTCACTGCTTGCTTCCTTATTAATAGGATGCCTTCTAGTGTGTTGCATGGGGATATTCCTTTTTCGTGTATTCATCCAGATAAACCTCTTTACCCCGTTCCTCCTCGTATATTTGGGTGTGTCTGTTTTGTTCATGATCTTACTCCTGGGTTGGATAAGTTGTCCCCTCGTTCTATTAAGTGTGTTTTTCTAGGTTACTCTAGAACAAAAAAGGATATCGTTGTCTTGATCCACTCACTATGTTACATCCGTTTGATGTTACTTTGAGTCTCAACCTTACTTCTCTCATTTAGCTAAACCTCCCGACCCTACTCCTTTACCTGTCCCGACAACCATCTCTCATGGTCCTCCCGCACAACCATTGCAGTATATACACGCCGCCCTCGACTTGCACCCACCGCAAACTACCCCGCACTGTCCCCGAACCGACCTCATGTCCACCACCGATTAAATTCACCGCGTGTCTGAAGATCATCCACCTCCTACTGATGACTTACCCATAGCTCTCCGCAAAGGTAAACGTACTTGCACCACTAAACACCCCATGTCTAATCATGTTTCCTTTGCTCGTTTGAGTCCTCCTTTTCGTGCCTTTGCTCTTTGCCTATTGTCTACAGATATTCCAACTTCTTACCATGAGGCACTCAAACATCCTCTTTGGCGGGCTGCTATGGATGAGGAAATACGTGTTTTGCTCCGTCGTGGTACATGGGTTGCTCCGGTATCATGGGTTCCTATCCCCTCCTCGCCAGATATTGTTTCTTTCCGCTGGGTCTTTACTATCAAGTTTCTTGCTGATGGTACTATTGATCGGTACAAGGCTCGTCTTGTGGCTAAAAGGTACACTCAGACTTATGGTGTTGACTATTTTGAGACATTCTCCCATCGCCCGCTTGAATTCGATTCGCATCTTATTCTCTTTGGTCATTAACCTTTCTTGGCCAATGTATCGACTTGATGTGAAGAACGCCTTTCTATGGTGATTTAACTCCCATCGTCTTTATGGAGCAACCTCCGGGGTATATTGCTCAGAGGGAGGATGCTACTAAAGTTTGTTGTCTCAAGAAGGCCATTTATGGTCTTAAACAAAGTCCTAAAGCGTGGTTTGATAAGTTCAGCAGTGTGCTTGGAAATATTGGGTTTAAGCAGTGCAAGTCAGATCACTCTGTTTTTGTACGACATCAAGCATCTGGGATTGTTATTCTTGTTGTATATGTGGATGACATACTTATATCTAGCAGTGATGGTCAGGGGATTGACGAGACCAAGAACTACTTGCAGCAACACTTTGTTATTAAGGATATGGGGTGTCCTAAGTATTTCTTAGGGATTGAAATTGCACACAGCAAATCTGAAGTTTCGTTATCTCAGCAGAAGTATGCTACAGATTTGCTCAAGGAAACTGGATTGCTCGGAGCTAAACCAATTGATACTCCTATGGATGTTGATCCGAATGTTTGGGATGATAGTGAAGATTTCTTGGAGGACAAAGCTAAGTATAGACGACTTGTTGGAAAACTTATCTACTTGACAATAACACGCCCGACATTTCATTTGCTGTCGGTTTGGTTAGTCGTTTCTTAGATAAGCCTAAACAGGTTCATTGGGATGCTGCTATTCGAATTCTTCGATATATCAAGAAGTCTCCGGGAAAAGGATTGCTATTTAAGAAGAATGGTCATCTAAAGATTGAAGGATATTCAAATGCTGATTATGTTGGTTCTAAAACTGACAGAAAGTCTACATCTGGATACTGCACATATTTGGGAGGAAATTTGGTAACTTGGCGAAGTAAGAAACAACACATTGTTGCTCGATCTTCTGTCGAGGCTGAGTACAGAGCTATGGCTCACACTGCTACTGAGATGATTGGAGTGAAGAATCTACTTGGGGAGTTGGGGTTCATCTTTAATGAACCTTTACCTATGCATTGTGACAACCAAGCCGCAATCTACATTGCTAATAATCCAGTGTTTCATGAGAGGACTAAGCATATTGAGGTTGACTGTCATTTCGTTCGTGAGTGTTGAGTCAGACTATTGCTACTCCGCTCACTTCTTCTTCCAACCAGTTGTCGATATTTTCACCAAACCGTTGGGCGAAAGCGGTTCTCGAACTTTGTACCAAGTTGGACATGATCGATATATATGCTCCAACTTGAGGCGGAGTGTTATAAAATATCATCTCACATTGATTATGTACCCTAATATACTCAGTCTCTTGTATTATAAATAGATGCTTTATGTAATGATGAAATATATACTACTACTTTCTTCCAATATGTTTATTATTCTACAGGAGTGTTTACTTTTCATGATTAGCATTTTGAAGGATTGATTATTTGATGGATTAAATGTGTGATAAGATAATTTTTATCTATCAATCCTTTGTTTACTACAAAGGATTAGTGAAGGATTAAAATTGGAGTTGGAAGATTATTTCAATCATGCCTATATTGGTTGGATTAAAATTAATGAAGAACAATTCAAATGATTAAAATAATCCCGGGCTTTGAAATATCCTCAAATATTAATCCTTAAAAGTAAACACTTGATTAGGTTGGATTAATTTTATCTATCCAACCTAATCATGCAAAAGTAAACACCACCTAAGTGTATTGCATTTTCTCCTAGTAAAGAACATAGAATTTCCTTACAAAAAATTCTTATTAAGGTCCCTCGTAACCACAATGGGGAGAACTGAGAAAGTGTTATCATTGTTTCTGTATTTAATGGGTCCAAAAAGTTATCACAGGGTCGATGCTAAAAAAATCATCAAAAAAGTGTCCTGAAAATAAATAAATAAACAAAAGAAAAGAAAAACAACAAATTGGATTGGAAAAAACATCATATCTGAAGTCACATAGACAGAAATCCGGAAGTGCAAACGGAACACATATCATGACAAACTGAGAAAACATACCTGCCGAAGATAAGTATTACCAAAATCCAAATTGAGATATAGGATAAAGATGATCATCAACCAATACCAGTTATGTCTGAAAGGGATGAAAAAACAGTTGACCTCTAAACTTACCTAAAATAGAAGTCAATGATGGTATCGTTGATGAAAATCCTAGGCTGTAATAGCTCAATGTCCCTTCTACTTATGATGACTGCATCAGGATCCCCTTCTGGGTACACAACTTCTTCAAAAGACTCTTCAAAACAATGTCCACTGTGATTTGAATGAAAGACATTTCACTATACTTCTTTAATAAATGAAGAAAATAAGGGGATGGCATGGTTATATTTTTATACCTATGTATAAAAGATGGGGAAAACGTAAGCCAGCATACATATTGCCAGTATGAGATTCTAAAATTAACCATGCGAATTGCATAATCTTGCATAAGAATGACAGAGAAAATAAATCTTACAAATATATGTAATGTTTGAAGCAGACATAAAAGGCCTTGGCTCAGTATGAAGGTCACTAAAAGAAATATGCACATTGCAGGAATATGCAGTGGCCAGCAGATGTTTAGGTAATGACACTGTCACATATACATATACATATACAGAGACAGAATACCCTTTTGCAAACAAACTCATTCCTGCATTAGCAATATTACAAACCAAAAAATGTCATCTAAGCAGTCTCCCTCCCAATATTTCATTGTGCTTCAGATTTTTCTGGATTATTCAGATGGTAAATTTCCACCTTCTTGCCTGTTATAAAGTATATATGGTAGATGCACAATTAGGGTTAGCCTTTACCTTAATTAGCTTGGTAACATTTGTATATATAGGTGTACTCTTCATTGAATAAAACATACAGTTATACCCCATCTCATATGTGATAACATGGTATCAGAGCCCTAGGTTCTAGGGTTTTCGAATTTTGGGGGTTGGATTTTAGGGTTTTCAAATTTCAGTTTTTTGAAACTAGGGTTTCGCGACCCATTTCAAATTGGAGGCTCACCGGACGACACCTCCCACCCAGGCAGCTTCCCCACCCTCCGGCGCACCCACGGCCACCGGTCCCGTCGCCGGAATCGGCGCGTGAACAGTAACGCGCCGGCGCGTGAACAGTAACGCCGGCAGCCTTTCCGGCGCGTGAAGGCGCGTCTGACGTCCGATTCTGCTCCGGCCAACGGCGTTCGCCTCGTCTCGTCGTTCCGGTGAGTTCTAGCCCAGTTTCAGTCTGCATTCATCATCGGTGTGCGATTTTCGTCCGAACAGATTCGTTTTTTAAAGATTTGTGCCAGTCTTAGTGTTTGGATTTGCTTTGGTTTTTGGATTTCTGGCTTTGTTCGGTTATTAATATGTCTGGAGAAAATAAATCTATTGATATTGTGCCGTGATGTCGAAAATCACGGACCACAAGCTTTGTTCTACCAATTATCGGGATTGGCGTCGAGCGATTGAGCTTACTTGTTGAGCATCTCTATGGATGCTCATTTGATGACGATCCACCATCGACACCACGCAGCGAAGGCTTGATTTCGGGAGGATGCTCGGTTATTTCTTGAGATCGAATTCGATTGATGGTGAGGTTATCGGTCCGATTACTCAACAATCTGATCAAAACTCTTATGGCGTATCTTGAGTTTCTATATTCCGCAAAGGAATGTTTCTCGTATGTTTGATGTGTGTCGAGCTTTCTACAAACCGCGAAAGGTGACAAAACCTACAGATTACTTTATGGCATTCAAGAAAACTTATGAAGAGTTGAATGCACTACTTCCATTCGATCCGGATGTCGAGTGCAGCGAGCTCGGTAGAAAAGATGGCGATTATGAGTTTTCGGTGGACTTTCGTCCGAATTTGAGACCGCTAAGTCTCAAGTTCTTTCGATACTCAAATTTCGTCTTTGGAGAAGCCTTTAGCGACTTCTTCGTCTTGGCGCTTCGTTGACCACTTCTTACGTGCCTTCAGACGGTGCACTTCTCGGCCGAACTCCTTCCTATGCACTCGACAAGCCACCATACAAGACCGGTGGTTCTAAGGGTAGTTCAGGCGAGGCAACCGGCAAGATAGCATGGAGTGTCGTTATTGCCATGATCTCGGGCATATCAACGCTATCGTCGCGGCTTCGATCGAAGACTCTCCATCCGCTTATGTTGCCGAAGCGAACCGTAATACTCATGATTCCATCACTATTTCTGCGATGGTATGCAAAGTTTTGCAACATCGAGAAGACTTCCCACTGGTTCTACCACCGCTATTGTCGATTCGGTAATCCTACTCACTGCATAGCTTCCTCGTCCACCAACTGGGTTATTGATTCAAAGCCGAGACCATATGACGAGTAATCCTAGTTTGTTTTCTAAATTCGAGTCACATCAACATACTCATCCGCTCTTGCCGATGGTTCACAATCTCTTGTTAGTGGATCGTGAACCGCCCACCCACACCGTCTTTATCCTTATCATCGTCCTTAGTCTCCCATTTCTCCTTTAATTTATTGTCGTGAGTAAACTTACTCGCAATCTCCATTGTAGTGCCTCATTTTTCCCGATTATTGCTTGTTTCAGGATCTTACGACGAGGCAGATTATTGGTAAAGGACATGAATCGGGCGGCCTCTACATCCTTGATACGCAACCACCGTCTTCATAGCATGTGCAAGCACGGTCACTCCTATGGATGCGCATTGTCGGTTGGGTCATCCATCTCTTCCTTTGTTAAAGAAAACGTTGTCGCAAGTTTTCTAGTTTGTCTTCTTTAGATTGTGAGTCGTGTCGGTTTGCTAAACACCATCGTGTTAGTTTGAGTCCACGAGTCAATAAACGAGCTGATGCTCCTTTTGAGTTAGTACATTCTGATGTTTGGGGTCCTTGTCCCATTACATCAAAGACTGGTTTTCGGTACTTTGTTACTTTTGTTGATGATTATTCTCGTTTGACATGGCTTTACTTAATGAAAAGTCGTTCTGAGTTGTTTACCCACTTTTCTGCATTTTGTGCTGAAATTAAGACTCAATTTCGTGTGCTGTCAAAATCTTACAAGTGATAATGCTAAGGAATATTTATCGACACCTTTGTCGCTTTATGAGGACCCATGGCATCCTTCATCGACTTCCGTGTTGACACACCACTCAAAACGGAGTTGCCGAAAGAAAAATCGGCATCTTCTTGAAGCACCAGAGCCTTACTTTGGCATGCAAGTTCCTAAATGCTTTTGGGCGATCTTTGTGTCATCGCTTGCTTTCTCATAAACCGTATGCCGTCCTCCGTCCTTTCGGTTTGTCACCCTTTCACGTCCTTTTCCCATCTCGATCTCTACCCTATTGAGCTAAGATATTTGGTAGCACTTGCTTTGTTCGTGATGTCCGACCTCGTGTCACTAAACTCGACCCCAAATCATAAGTGCATTTTCTTAGCTATTCTCGGTCCGAAAGGGTATCGATGTTTTGCCCCGTCTAAACAAATATCTTGTGTCTGCGATGTAGCTTTCTCCAAAATACGCCCTTTACTCGGGTTCCTCTTCTCCACCGGGGAGGCGAGTTCTTGGTATATACTGATTACATCGTCTCCTCCGTCCCCGTGCATGCCTCGATATGCTCGATCCTCCTATCCTACATCACTACACTCGCCCTATCACTACTGTGATCCTGCTCGCCATCTGTGACTTGGTCCTTCTCCGCTCGATTACATTCACGATGATCCAATTGCACCGCTCGTCGATCCTACTCCAGTGATGATCTTCCTATTGCCTCCGAAAAGGTAAACGCGTTCTGTATTTATCCCATTTCGCTTTTGTGTCTTACCATCATTTATCTCCTTGGTCTCGCTCATTTATCGCATCTCTCGAGTCTTCCTAAGATCGTTTGAAGCTTGGGCCCATCCCGAATGGCGCAAGCTATGATTGAGAAATGATCGCTTTGAATGCTAATGACACTTGGATTTTGGTGGACCTTCCGAAGGTAAGCGACCAATTGGTTGTAAATGGGTGTTCTGATTAAGATCAATCTGATGGGACTATTGATCGTTTGAAAGCTCGCTTGTTGCTAAAGGCTATGCTCGGTTATGGTGTTGATTATTGTGAGACATTCTCTCCGTGGCCAAGCTCACCTCTATTCGAACTTTTATTTCGCTAGCAGCCCGTTATCACTGGCCTCTCCACCAGCTTGATATCAAAAATGCTTTTCTTCATGGTGATTTGGCTGAGGAGGTTTATATGGAGCAACCGCCCTGCTTTGTTGCTCGAAGTCTCAAGGTATGTTATCTTCAGTAAATCTACGTATGGTTTGAAACAGTCCTCGTGCATGGTTTGGTACTTTTGCTCGTACTATTGAGACATTTGGTATGAAGCAGAGTAAATCTGATGATTCAGTTTTCTACAAAACGTCTCAATCTGGTATTATTTTGTTGGTCGTATATGTTGATGATATTGTGATTACTGGTAGTGATTCTGAAGGCATTGCTTCTCTGAGAGCTTTTCTCCCTACTCAGTTTAATACTAAAGATTTGGGAGAGCTTAAGTATTTTTTAGGTGTTGAGGTAATGAGAAGTAAGAAAGGAATTCTTTCGACTCAAAGGAATATGTGCTTGATTTACTCTCGGAGACAGGAAAGTTGGGAGCTAAACCATGTAGCACTCCAATGGTTCCTAATTTACACCTTACTAAAGATGGTGTGTTATGTGATGATCCCGAGAGGTATAGAAGAGTGGTTGGAAAGTTGAATTATCTGAGAGTGACACGACCTGATATAGCTTATCCAGTCAGTGTGGTGAGTCAGTATATGTCTTCGCCAACGGTTGATCATTGGAGAGCAGTGGAGCAGATTTTGTGTTATTTGAAAGGAGCACCTGGACGTGGAATTTTGTATGGTGATCATGCTCATGATAGGATCGAGTGCTTCTCGATGTTTGATTGGGCGGTCGAAGGAAGATAGAAGATCTACTTGATTTTGTGTGTTCTTGGAGGAAACTTGGTTTCGTGGAAAAGCAAAAAGCAGTGGTTTCACGATCAGTGCAGAGTCGGAGTATAGAGCTATGGCTCAATCGATCCGAGATCATGTATATACATCAATTTTACATGAAGTGGGTCTACCTGCTCCTATTCCACCAAGTTATGGTGTGATAATCGGTGCACTTCACATCGCATCCAATTCGTCTTTCATGAGCGAACCAAACATATTGAAATTGATTGTCACTTTATTCGTGAGAAGATTCATGGCCTCATCTCTTGGATATATGAAGACCAAGATCGCTTAGGGATCTCTTTACTAAGGCCCTTAATGGGGTTAGAGTTGATTATCTTTGTAACAAGCTTGGCATGATTAACATCTATGCTCCAAATTGAGGGGAGTGTTATAAAGTATATATGGTAGATGCACAATTAGGGTTAGCCTTTACCTTAATTAGCTTGGTAACATTTGTATATATAGGTGTACTCTTCATTGAATAAAACATACAGTTATACCCCATCTCATATGTGATAACATTGCCTTCCTCAATATGAGGACATCACTGGGGCTTCGGCCATACCAATCCTTTGACAAAGTTGAGTTTTCAGATTTCCATTTTCTAAACTTTTGGTATTCAATCAAAATCCAGATTTTGTTTTAAGGACCAAAGTGAAATAAATAAAACACTAAATTTTGGTTATACATTTTCATACATTGTAAAAGGTAATTGTGATCTAATAATTTATTTACAATTTTTTGAAAATTTTATCAAAAAGACTGTAAATAATAATTAAAAATACAATGTGCTGACCAGACAAGGAATGAAAGAACTAAAAGTAACGGAAAGAGCAGAAAGGAGTAGATGGTATATAGTTGTTGGTTTGTGCTATTGCTGCATCTAAGATTCAAAGCTGCCTTTCAAGGTTTAGTGTGGCCAAAAACTTTGTTTTCCACAAAAATCAAGTAAAATATGATCTAAAAATAGGGTCACATATGACATACCAAACTTACAACGATAAAAGAAAATTTAGAAGAAAAAATAATAAAGCGAGATGGAACTAAGACTGCAGTTTATTTATATATATATATAATAAATCTCATAAAATAGTCTTTTGTTGTGAACTTGTGGTCATGAGATGAGGCTCTCTTCAGTATGCATAACATATTGAGTACTCATACAATTAAAATGCAATAAGTTCCGAATCGAGAATGAAAAAGTTCTAGGAAACCAACTATATATGTATCAGCAAAACTAATTGTTCTTTTGGATGGGTAAACAACTTAGCATAACACGTTTAACTTCGCCCATGTGAACCCATTGACAAAGGAACAACAACAACAATTTTATAATTAGATCGTATCTTTTAATTAGGCAATATGAGAAAGGAGGATGTCTTAGTAAAATATGTAGTGTACATTATGTATATCATAATTGTAGAAACACTAGTTCGCATACTAAGTCAAAAATTGATATTTAATACAACACTAGTTCGCATACTAAGTCAGAAATTGATATTTAATACCTTTGCCAGTTTATCAATAATTTCAATTGCCTTTATTCATTGAGCATCTTTTTAGATATGTACAACTACCATTCCCTAGACCAACACTTACGAGTTATTCAAGTAGAATATCATAATCATACACAGGATATCTAACCACTGTTTGAAATAACCATACACTAGAACCACTGTTCTAACAATGCAGATCAGGACAATAAAATCCTTGGTGAGCTAATTAAATTTTCAGCACAAACATCTAACAGCTCTTGTTTCCACTCCCCCCCCCCCCATCTAGAGTGATCAATTCCAACCTTCTTTATAAGTAATATATATCTTATAAAATATACCATCAATCCCATCTTAGCCTTTAGCTATTGATTGCAACAAGTTGGAAGCATACTAAGACGAAAATGTCATAGGATAGACACTGGAATGAGAAAGGAAGAACATGTATGGAATGAATTATGTCTAATATGCAACTTACGTTACACTGGTTTTCCAAGAAGCTTCATATTTCAAGTCCAATGATTTGATTTCTTCTTGTTTCTCAGACCACTGAGGATCATCGAGAATGACAAACTCCAGCTCCACACTACCTGCACGAAGGTAGAAAACTTGTACCAATGTGAAAAACCATCAAATCTGTGGAAAGACTTCTCCAATGCATTGAGTTAAATTGTTCACTAGGAAGATACAAATAAGAAATATATATATATGTATATATATATATATATATATCCTTTGTGTACCAATAACTTTTAAGTTTGGTTTTACAGATTCCTTGAAATTTTACTATGTTATATTGGGCCCTCAAATTTCTATTTTGATACTTCAAGACCTTCATTAACAAGCTTTTCGTGCACATAATACGTGCATTAATGTCAAAAAAAGCAGAAAAATGGGAAACTGGTTAGAGGAGCAAAAAAGTAATTAATAGATGAACTAATTCTATTAAAGAGCCCATTCAGGTGCTCAATGTGACAAAAACAAAAGTTCAATAACTCAATATGACACAATAATAATTCAGAAGCTCAATCAAACGAATATAATACTTTGTGGAGGGGAAGGGCGGAAAGGAACAGTTCTAAGAAAAAAGTATAAGATCGCAGGCATTTAGATAACCAACCACATGCATGCTTAACCTATCACAACATCTTATGTTGAAATGTGCATCAATTAGTAATATGAATGACAAAGACAATAAAAATAGTGAGTATTACTGTATTAAGACCAAAAAGTACAAACAATTTGATGCCAGATATTATCTATTTGACCAATTTAATCCCAACAAGAGTTTAAAACCCACTTTCTGGAAACGAGTCTATTATTTATACATGACGAATATGATTTGACATTCAGACTATATTAAATCAAATTTATCTGGTCAACAAAGGTGCCATTTCATGCAAACAATGAACAATCAGATATAAGCAGCTTTGTCCTGTCAAAAGTATCAGTCTCATTATGCAATAACATGAAAATATTGATAATATAAGATAGTTACTCAGAAATTATTTCCAATTAACCCCATAACAAAATTCATCATTAATAGTTTTTGGAGTATCCTCCTCTCATTTATATCTTAGTCCAAATCAAAAGACAGGCAGAAATTAAATTCGTATGCACATCCTATGCATTCACTATAAGCTGATAATCAATTCTCATACCTTTTGAAAAATAAGGCAGGCTGGCAAGGTGAAACTGTGGACAAAAGTAAACCAACAAAACTAGTAGCACTAACCTCCACTTCCTAATGAAATAGGCAGGAACAATAATAACTTTCCTGTTTTATAAGCATTCAAAATCAAGTGGGTTGAGTCTATTAAGTCACTTGATATATAAATCTTCTAAAACTCAAGAGGAGAACACTGTTCAAGTTAATCAAGATCTCATACTTGGCTAGGACCACAAGTTCTTGAAATGATGCTAATGTATAGGAAGTTAGGAACATCCTTGGGAAAAAGTGAGGCCAATGTGAACAAAATTTTTTACCACTCACAACCAACTGCTAAAGAAAGGATCGGACAGTACAGAACAATAAAAGAAAATTGAGCTCATTAGATAAACATCAGACTGAGAGAATAGTTTGAACAAGATTCGACAATTAAGACGAAAATGCAGCCAAATTCACAAAATCAGATATAGATAGAACAAATTGAAAAACAAAGGAGAAAGCTGAATCCACTGAAAAGAATCAATGGTAATAACAGGTAACCTAAAGTTGAATTGCCGGTTTCATCAGCATTTGCATCCTTGTATCTTAAGTGTACGTTGATGACTTCAGCTTTATCCTATATTCAGCAACAGGAGAAAAGTTAGCATATTTTTGTAATCCACATGGAATACGCAGAGTGCATTTCAAGAGGCTGGATACGAACATTTTTGCACTGCTGATGCTCAATATTTAAAATATCAGAGGTCGGCCATTCAACACAAAGAGTCTTTTTTCTATCACAAAGGGGTGAACCCTCCAATCTAATGCATCTCTGAGAAAAGCTCAAGTGACATCTTCTATAATATTTTTTCTCATGTTTAACATAATAGGGAGCAACAACCACCACTGCTTCCTGCAGAGAAAACAAAGGGAAAATAGAAAAGAAAAACTATACATAATGAAAATTGGACATAGAAAGTGTGGGTGGGGTAGGGAGACAAAAAGTTTCTCATTCTTAAGAACAAAAAAAGAAGAAATTCATGCACAAACTTCTCGAATTGTATGAGGTAAGCAGTTTGCTCAGCGTATATACTACATAGGGAAGACAAAAACATAGTGCTTAAGAGTATGAACAATAGCATTAGAAAGAAACAAATATTGCCATGTCGATCTAAGCTATATTTCAGTAATACACTAACACAATCATTACTGTTGGCACTGTACTCTGATGATTGCTCCTTCACTGAACCTAGAAACAAGCCAAGAAACACATAAATCATACTAGTTGAGTTCAGATAAATAACCAAAATCTAAGACTTGATGACTGATGAGGAAATAACCTTCATTTTCTCCCATACTAATAGAAGAGCCTAATGATCCCAATTCCAATCCTTCCTCATCATCAGAGTCTAGATTCAATACCTGTTTCTACAAATAAAGAAGGTCATTACAGACCAGGATAGGCTAGTCAACTGATTCAATTATCATAGAACAAGTTAAAAGCTCAAATCCATGCTTCGAGAAACAGTAGAATAGTATATGAGCTATTTACATGCTTCTTGCCAGCTCTATGACATCCTGGTTTCATCCTTCTTCTCAGGCAGGATTTTATCCCAGAAGTACATTCAGAACCTTGACACTCTAGGGAAGGACGTCCCCATTCATAGTTTAAGGAACCAAGTGACATCTCAACATCTGTCCCATAAGTTCTATCTTGGAAAACATCATCAGTAGCAGCAACTCCCAACTGATTACCGAAATTCTTTTGTTTACTTTCAGTTCCTTGTGCAACTGCAAAAGTTGGTAAGGAAAGAAGTCAGAATGCCATTTTAATATCATTACTTCAGGTAATGGCATGAAGAGCAGATAAATGCACAGTAATTAAAAAGATAATAGCACAACAATGTACTCGATAAAGTCAACTTGCCATAAAATTAGCACATAATGATGCTGAAATAAGTAAAACTCATTATCATCGTTGACTTGATTTATAAATTTACCTGTGAAGAAAGAGGCTGTAGCCTCTTAACAATTGCATCAGAATTTTATTTTATTTATCTCATTATAAATGCCAATACCATTATAATCCCAATAGCAGTACCTTTTAACTAAGATCAGTCACAATGGCACCAGACGTTATCCAAAGTTTCTTTAAGTTCAGTCTCTGAACTTTTCAGTCAGCATCAAAAAAACCAATCTCACTCCATATAGACTCTTACATACGACTTGGGTCAACAATCCCAATTGCAGAAACCAATGTAGCATGAACACAAAACATCTAAACACTGTTGCACACTTTTATCACTTCCATACAAGCAATTTCTTAGAGAGGGGCATGTGAAAACAAAAAACAGGGGGGAAGGGGGTGTTCCTTAAATCTTTTCAACTTGAGGAAAGTCTATAATTATATCAACCAGACAACATGAGTAAAACTAGTTCAATTATATATAATTTAATGGAATGCTGTTTCTCTGCTTCTTCCAATTTCCTATATTTCCTCTAATGAACCTTCTATCTAAGCCTTCAAAAACTTGGATTGAGAAACTTCTCTCCCTCTACTAGGTCCGCTAGCTTACACATCACAATTGCAGGCAGATGAAATTACCATCTTCAGACCGCATATCACATCTAAGAAACTATGACCATCCTGAAAACTCGAAAAAACACAACCTGAAAAACAAATTTCCCAGACTTGAGTATCTTCAATGTTTAGGACTTCTAAGTAGTTGAAACTTGAAAAAAAACAAACTGAAAAATAAAATTCCCAGACTTGAGTATCTTCAATGTTTAGGACTTCTAAGTAGTTGAAACTTGAAAAAACAGAAACTGAAAAACAAAACAAAAACTGATCGGAAAATGCCGTCGTCCCAATAAGGCGCAACCCATACCACCATTCATCCAACCCTCAAACAAAATAGCAGGTCCCCAGCAATTATTAGGGTATTAGAGTCCTATCATAGTGCCATTACAGTAATCGCGTGGGTTTTTTACTTACACAACATAAGGAACTCGTAGTTGTCAATGGATTTACGACGGCGTACGGGTTTGTTGCTAGGGCTTTTAGTTCCGAATTTGGCAACGGCTTTGCGGGATTCGACCTCCACCAGCAAATCATCATTATTAAATTCAAACGCTGAGAATATGTTGTTATTGCTCCGGCAACCACCGTTGTTCATGCTGCTGGCGGCGCCACCGTCAGATTTTTACCGGCGTTTCGTCTCTTTACCATAGTGATCAGAGATGTGCATAGATGGGGAAATCTGTCCGGAGAAGTTAGGCGGTTGCCAGGAGAAAATTTGAGTGCGTTTGAGTGGGAAAATATTTCGCATTTTAAGATATACAGTAGTAGCGTACTCTGCAGTCTCCACATATAATTATGTTCTAATTAACTGTGGGTTACTCCTACAATCGCCGACTAATTTACGTTACACGTAGGATTCCCTTGTATTCTTTTGTTTATAAATTTATTTACTCATCAAAAAACAAAAGAGTAGAATTGAATTTTATATCATTTTTATAAAATTCTGAACTATAATATTTATCATAGGATAAGATTATTCACAAGTAGAACACTTATTCGAAAACGAAAAAATTAAACATAACATCAAATATAATGATAAATACCTACGTTTTTACTTGCTCTTCCTTTCATGTTTTTGTTAAAATTATATTATAGTGTGATGTCATTTGATTTGTTTTCGTTATTATATGGATATGTCATGTTTTGGTATAGTTTTATATATTTGGTATAATTTTAAGGTGTTTTAAAGCAGCTAAGGCACACCGGAATACTTGAAGGTAGGGGTGAGAATCGGGACGGGACCGGGTACCCGTCCCGAGTCCCGAGTTCCGAAGTCCCGAAAATTTGTATTTTTTGTGTCCCGGTCCCGATCGGGACTTCGGGACTCCCGGTCCCGAAAATGTTCAATTTTTTAGTCCCGTCCCGATCTCGGTCCCGAATTTAAATGTCCCGAAAGTCCCGAATGTCCCGAAATTACCCCATAAATCCCGAAATTACCCGAAAATCTCAAAAATATCCGAATTTATGAGTGGGAGAATTGAAGAAAACAAAGTATTGATTTAATTCAAAAACATATATAATCGGGACTCGGGATTTTCCGAACGGGACTCGGGACTCCCGATACCCGAACATATAAATTTTCCGATCCCTGTCCCGATCCCGAACCCGTAAATTTCGGGACTCGGGGTCCCGAATCCCGTCGGGACGGGAATTTCCCGAATCTCGATCCCAAATTCTCAGCCCTACTTGAAGTTTGAGAATGAGAAAGATTTGGGCAAAGAATTAGTGAGATTAAGCTTGATATGACTGAAATTTGTCTCGATACGAGTTTGTCGGCAAAAATGGATATAAATCAAATTTTAAACGGGAACGAGATGGTTGAAACAATACGCAGAAATAGCGATTGTTGTTTTTGTTGTTTTCTGTGAACAAAAACGACGATCAACAGGATTGATCTTCGTTTTTTGTCCACGTATTAGTCCTGGTTCACTTTTCACTTACTTTTCGACCTTTTTGGAGTAGGGCTTGGCCATAACGTAAATAAGTCTCATTGTTTAAATTTCGAACATTTCTTACACTTTAGACTTCATATTTACATGGTTTTTCTTAGTGTTTGCTTTGAAATATTGAAGCTTTCAAGTTTTTCATCTTGGATTTGAACCACAATTATTTTATATATTCAACATCTTTGAATTATGTTATCTATATTTTTATTTTCTTAGGCCTAGTTATGAGTATCTGATTTTCTCATTGATCATAGGGTTTGATGACTTGATAGAATTTACATGATTAATTTTGGTTCCAATTTGTATTTCAATTAGTGATTTATGATTCTTAGTGCTTGATTTCATGTCTAGATCATAGCTGGCTACTATTAATACATGTTAGTTATTGGATTAAAAACATAGTGGGTTTAGTTATGCAGTCGAATTCAAGAACATTGATAGTTGTAGGAGGAAAAATCTTTGTGAGCTTATATGAGTTAATATATTTTTTGTGAAACCTAACGAAAATATAATTTATATTAATCAATTATTAAAAGACTCGTCAAAAGAGAGCTTTTGGTTATTTGTTTTATCTTTCATTTGAATTGAATTAAAATAGTTAATTGCATGATTTTTGTTAAGTTAATATATTTACTAAAAGTCAATTTTAATACTTAATAATTTTATCCGATTTGTTTTAGTTCAGTTTTTATAATTTGTTAGTCTAGATAATAATAATAATAATAATAATAAAATCTTCACACCATAATTTAGTTTTGGATAATAATGAACCGTCAACCGTCAGTGTTTATTTACTAATGTATTTTCAATAATTCAATCCATATGGATACGATATTATACTAATCGACAATAATAATCATTTTAACTATAATATTTTATTACGGAGAAATTAGCGCTCCATAATGTATAGAAATATAATATAAAGATAATACATGAAAATAACTACTTTACTTAGTAAAAAATAAAGAAATAGCAACTAAAATAGAAAAGATAGAACAAAAAGGTTAATGATGAAATATACCCATTTTGAAAACATAAAGATAAAATATACTAACTAAAACAGACAAAATATACTCACATTTTGCCTGAATTGACAAACATGTCCCTAATGAAGTTTAAATAAAAACAAAAATTGAAAAATAAAATTAAAAACAAACCCTAAAAAATAAACCCCCTATCTCCTTCTCCCTGTGCAACCCGCTGCTAGGGATGGTAATGGGTCGGATCTGGATCGGATCTGGTTAGGTTCAGATCCAGATCCGATTTTTTTTACTTTGGTCCGGATCCGATCTAGATCCATTGGATCCAAAAAAATTAGATTCAGATCCATAAGATCCACAAGGTCCAAGGTCTAGACCCGGATCCATATGTTTTCGTTTCTAAAATAAATTCTAAATCAACTATAATTCACAGTAACACCATAATAATCTAAATATACAATAATACTATAATAATTATTTAGAATTTCTACAATTATCACTATATTGGAAGACGTTGGTTACAAATTTACTATAAAGTCGGAAACAACGAACAATTCTATCGCCGATGGTGTAAGTGGCACGACCCATCGTGAATGTCGATTGATACATAATTGAAAGAATTTGAAATGAAATTGGGAGCATATTTATTTTGGGAGAATTTGAAAAAGAAAATTGAAGAGTTTTAAGTTGGGATTAGGTATATAATTATAATAAAAATAATATATATATATATATATATATATATATATATATATAAAAATGGATCTGCGGATCGGATCTGGACCGGATCCGGATCTCAAAAATTAAATCTCAGATCCAGATCCAAAATATGGGAGTAGGATCCAGATCCATCGGGTCCAATTTTTTGAGGATCCAGATCCTAAAAAATGGATCTGGATCCACGGATCTGAACCGGATCCGAGATCCATTGCCATCTCTACCCGCTGCCCCTCCCTCTCCCCCATGTTCTGCACCCCTCTCTCAGTAAACCCCTGTCTGGCGTTCATCGCCGCGCCACCGCGCCTCGTCTTCCCATCGCAACACTTCTGTCTTTCTCTGTCAACAGATTGTTACCTCGCCATTCGCTACCTCGTCAAGCATCTCTCTCTCTCTCTCTCGGATCTTGGATCTGGAATGGCGGAACAGTCGATGCTTGACACTCTCGCACGCTCGACCGAGCATCGAGTCGAGTATGTACGGATGCTCTCGATCGGGTATGTACGGATGCTCGATTGAGCGTTGAGCATTTAATTGATTCGAGTGTGTATGGTGGTGGATCGATGGTAGTGGTGGTGCATGGTGGTGGATCCGTGGTGGATTGTAGCAGCCTAGCAGGCATGGAAGTGGTGATGGATCTATTGTCGTGGCGGATGGATGGGTCTTTTTTCTATGGGTGGTCCTCGCTGCACGCCACCACTTAATTAATTAATTAATTTAATAAAATTATAATTATGAATTAATAAATCATAATGTTAAATAATAAATCATAATTTTGAATTAAAAATTAATAAATTTAATTATAAATTAATAAAATTTAATTATCTTTATTCATCATAATTAATTTATAATTATTTTAATAAAAAACAAGGGTGAGTTCATGATGAGTCGGAGTTCATCCAAGTTTTTATCTTTTTTCTGTATATATATCCCCACTCTCTAGCACTATCAAAAGCTTGTAATGTTTTTAGTGGTATAAATTTTAATAAATTATATTAAAACACTACCAAAAGCTTGTAATATTTTTGGTAGTATAAATCTTAATAAATTATAATAAATAAAGAAAGGATTTCATATTATAAAAAGATATTTAAAAGAGAAATATATAAATTTTGATTGATGAATAAATTATTAATAAATAAAAGATATTAAAATATAATCTGATTTTGAATTAGTATAAAGGAAAAATAGTCATAATCGGTAGGATTTATATGTTTTATAAAAGGTGGATATATTTTATCTTCTGTCTTTGAAAAATTGTATATATCGTACTGTCTCTAAAAATAGTCATTTTTGTGTTAAAGTACATATTTGTGGTTCTTACGCATTCGCCTTGGTATCGACTTGCCACGCACCGTGGATCCGTGGATTGGGTCTTAGTTGACGATCCGGACGTATTTGCCGATTTCCATGGGCTGCATATGCGTATAAAATTCTACAACACTACATGTGGAATATGAAGACCGGGGCCAAATATCACTTCTACGGACCATCATGGGCATTATATATTTGGTCACTAGAGATCATCCCTGATCTTGCACGACGGTTGCAAAGTATGTCCGGAGGATGTGTATCTAGATGCATTAGGTGGAAGTTCACGAAGATGATTGACGTGGATACACGTACCGCTCGATCGTGAGGGCAACCGTTGTGGCGATTAGTCCCTGACGACTATGAGATGAGCATGCCGTATTATACGTCATCTCTATATCCGGTGCACCGGGAGTGAACTACGGAGACCCGCTCCCATCTCAGGCGCTGGGAACAACCCCGCCCGCACTAGATGACCTCGTTCTGCAGAGGGGCCTTCTATCGATGTGGGGTTAGTCGACGACCGCACGTAGTACGAGGGCACGATCGCTGTTGTTGAAGAGACGATGAGGACCCGGGAGCCCGAGGAGCATGAGGAGCCACGACATCAGCCTCGTGGGGATAGAGCGCGTCGGACGAGGGACGCCGATCCGATATAGGGGACGCAGCCAGATACGGAAGCGTCTGAGACGCCTACGCTCCTCTTCATCTAGTAGCGGCGGTGAGCACCACAGACGTCTGAGTCGGAGGGATCGTCGTTGGATCACAGACACGATCAATGATGTGGTTAGAGAGAATATTCAAGGACTCAAGACGTGGTTTGAGTCTATGATAGAAGGTGTCGATGTAGATGTTCGTGACAAGATCGAGGCATATACGCCGTCCGTCGTGGAACTACCCCACCGGCGATGCGGAGTGACGATCGTGGACCGTGGCCTTCACTCGTATTCCTACATCGATGTACCCCAGCAGACTCTAGCAGATCCGGCCTCTCGCACACCACCAGAGTTTATTAAGTTGTAAGTTTATTTAATTTTTTCTTAAATCCGAATATTATTAAAATATTTCATAAATTGTACCTGCATATTTCAGACCAATATTCTTTTGCCGCATTCCTTTCACGATTTCAGGCCAAAATCCAGTAACTACGCTGACGAAATTTCGGCGACCTTATGGAGTTATGGTGGTGGTAGGTGGCTTTGTTCTCACTCAAATTTTACTATGTCTAGTCACTGGTGGCTGATTTCATTGTTTATGACAAGAAAACAAGTACTCCTTTATATTTGGACGGGACAAAAATTTGTTTTTTTTTGCCCGGCGTATTCGTTTTGATAAAGAAGTCGTCCTTCAATTATAAACGGTACGTTTAGTGATGAGTAAAAAATCCGAAAATTGAATATATTCAATCCAAACTAAATAGAAATTTAATATTCGGTTTGGATTTTAGGATCGGAACGGATTGAAATTTTTCAAAATTTCGATTTTCAAATCGAATCGGGTTCGATTTTTTAAATCTGAAAAAATTCGAATTATATATAATTTATATATATATATATAATATTTTATTTAAATATTTTTAAATTTAATATAAAGATATATAAGAATTAACAAAAATTGGTTTTGGATTTTCGATTTTTCATAATTTCGGATTTTTCGGTTCGATTCGGTTCGGATTTTTTTATAAAAAATTCGAATTTTCGGATTTTGATTTTTCGGATATTCGATTGGGATCGGATTTTTTCTCTCTCGAAATTTAGATTTTCGGATCAATTCGGATTAGGCAAAAATCCAAACCGAAATCCGAATGCTCACCCCTAGTGCGTTTTAGTTTTTTATTATTATATAATGTTCTCGTTGCTGATGTGTTGGTCGTAGTATGATTTGAACATGTTCATTTTGTTATTTACGTCAATTTTTCGTTACATATTCTTCATTTCACATGTTACGAGTCGTATATGCATGTTTCTGAGAAACTCACGAGTTCGCCGTGAGATTCAATTCGTAAATTAAAGGCCAAAACATGATAATTCACGAACTTATTTTGATATTAAATTCACGAGTTGCATATTGTATACTCATGAATCATCACGTGGCCTTGAATTCACGAGTTTAGAAAATGGGTACAAAGGTAAAATTGTAACAATAATGTTCTGTCTTTTTTTTTAATCTTATTGGCTAGCTTTTATCTTCTCTTATATATTATATTTCACTCACGCTATGCACGATTAGCAAATCTTATAAAATAAAATGAAACATATATACATGTTTCATTATAAATTTTTGAAATACCTTTTTACATTATAAAATAAAATGAAATATTTATATTTCGTTATAAATTTTTGAAATACCTCTTTCATATTATATTTGTAGTTCTACTACTATCATATCTATCTTTATCACAAATATAAAAAAAATCCATCATGACTTGAAAAAAAAAAAAATATTCTTATGCAGAAGCAAGCATGATTGTCATCGACTCTTATTCATGGTCATTTGATTTTGTTAGATAAAATTAGCTTGCAGACAATTAATAACAATGGGCACAGAACAAATACCTGCCATAATCGTTAGTACACGACATAACCCTAGCTATCTGCTTACAAAAAGTTAGATGGAGTACTATTATTTATAGATATAGTCGTTTTTTTTTTTTTGGTCAATTAATACATAAATTTTAAAGGTTGCGTCACGGTGGACTCGAACCGAGACCTTTGGCCTCGGGCATTAACCACTTTACCACTAGGCCAACACACACACACAGATATAGTCGTTTTCATCAGTGCATGATGTGCATCACATGTGAGTGCTATTCTAGTTAATTACAACTTATATTGACTATACAATTAACCTTATGTTTTCATTAGAATGTCCGTTAGTACGTGGCAAAGCTATACACATATATATTGATCACAAATTTTCTTTACTAGAGCATCATGTGTGCATGATCCTAGTTAGAATCCGTATAATCATTAGTACACAATAGACCTATCTATACAAATGGACTACTACTTTCACAAATTTGACTGGAATCAAATTACATCAAATTAACATGCCAAAAGTATCTTAGAAGTTAGAACTCATCCAAATGCATAAATAGTGAGCTATAAAAGCAACTAAACGCAGCTCAAATTAATAAGTGGGTGGGACACATTTTCTGGATATATAACTTCTATCTGTCGCCGCCGGCAAAAGGTAAGCTGCAAGAATGCACGTGAGCATTTAGCATCTACGTATATTCATGCCTGTGCGAGCGCAAAACATGCAATTTTCTGATTAAACCGAGATGACTATATAGATCGTCCATGACTAATTAATTTGTAATTTACCCATGATTATAAATTAATACCTAAAGAAGGTTGGTTTTGTGAATCCCGAACGTCATAAATTATTTCGGAACTAACAAAAGCCCTAGTGGCTAGTAGTATATTCATAGACGCAACGTACCCCAGCTTGAGAGCAGTATCGGAGACGCTCCTGTCCTCGTCGGGACAACGGCCGCCAAAGCCATTGGAATTGGTGATGGACTCAACTGAACTTCCTTGCTCCGTTAATGCGTTTCTTGTGCATCCTAATTTCTGCACACACTTAATTCAACAACTACCCGTCACAAACCAGATCCCTTATTCTAAAACTGTGATTAAAAGTCTCAAAGGGGTACAAGGGCGTCCTGTACCTCAGCTTGCTGTTTCAGCATCGCGTTCTCTTGCTCCAGTTCCGTTTCCTGCATTCTTCAAAACCATCGTTAGAGAATGAAGCTTTGCCGGCATCACAAGAAAATGTGTAAGAATTCATATGTTTTCGAATATCAACTAATTAAGGAGATCGATGACATGAAAAAAGACATATAGCTAGCTAGGTTTTGGAACGTGCCCTCGTCTTCAGCCTGCTGATCTCGCTCATAAGCTTGTCATTCTGCAATCCATGGCAACAGTTAGCTTATTACTCGAGCAGATCAACCAAAAAATTATAATAACTAATTAGCACGAAATAAAACCTTCGTTTTTCCAACACGGCCCAATGCTGACTCTACCACTCTCTCCAGCCTCGCCAATTCATTCATGCCGAGCCCTTGGAGCTCTTCTCCATTAAGTTGCCTACATAAAGGGTGCCGGTTTCGCTTTTCAGTTTTCAACGCACAATAATAAATGGAAGCACATAACCATGGACACGAGTTCATGTGTTCATACTTGAGCTCCAGAGTCAAGCCCCTGAGTTCCCCGTTGATCGCATCATAGTTGCCGCTTCCCGCCTGAAAATGTGAGTAAGAGAGACTTATAAAAACATTATAGCCAGATCACATTGATCCTATAATAATATACGAAATAATGACATGGTTTAATAGGAAAGGGTGCAATTCAAATATCCTATAATTGAAGCTCGATATTATATTACAAACATTAATAATTAATCACCTGATTGTTGAGAGTTTGCCGGTGTCGGTTGCTACCCTCTGATTGCAGCTTAAGCCTATGGATGATTTGCGTCATGCTTCAAAATCCAGACAGCCAATTATGAAATACTTGCACGCTAGTATATCCTTAGATACTTGAGTCAAATATTCCCAAAAATGCATGAAAGTATTGTTAAAACATACAACAACATTAATTAGAGGATATAACTTGAAAGAAGTATTTCGAGTGATTCGTATTCCTTGCCAGCTGACATCTCTCAAAGAGAAATGATCTTCTAAGTTCTAACACTACCTCAGTAATTAAATTCATGTTATGACGTAAAACTTAATCAAATATTCAACAAAAGTTTGATAACATAAATAACATTTCTCAAAGTAATGATCCTTAAATTCCTCATACTTTTCAACCTAAAATTAGTCTTCACTTGAGAATTTTAGCATGCTAGTCTTAAGAAATATGCTGTCTGCTATTTTTAGGCAGGTAATTACTGTAGTGAATAGTGATGGATAACTTTGTAACTTACCTTTACATACAAATTTGCAAATTATATTTAGAGATCGTTCAAAGTCTAGCCAGCATATCAATTTTTTTTTAAGTTTAATTCTAACCACATATACCAACAACTTAATGTAAGACAAATGGAATGAGATACCAGCAACTGTAAATTAAAGTACATAATAGGCCACATTGCTAAGTAAATCATCACCCATATTTTATCACTGTAAGAAGATTTTTTTCTTAGTTTTGGCAAATAAAGATACACCTTCTTTATCTTCTTCTAATTTTTTTTTCATCTTTTTCAAATTAAATCATACATGATTATGTAGCAAATGGGTTAGTTCCATTTCCCCAACCCATTTTTAAGTATCACTTTATTTATATCCCCTTGTACTCTCAAGTATATCATTTCACTCCCTTGTATTTTCATCTTATGCCACTTAAACCCTACTAGCCTCTTACACCCTTCAGAAATTGATGGAATTGCCTCTCTTGGTCATTTTTGTGAAGTTTTGTCTAGGGGTGGGAAACGGTTCGGGTTCGGTTAACCGTACCGAAATTTTCATAAATTTAATAACCGAAACCGAACCGTTTATTAAGTTCGGTTAATCAAAAACCGCATCGGTTAGTGCGGTTCGGTTTTTGGTTAACCGAAAAATCGAAAAAATTGTTTGGAGATTGCATGAATTTATAAGAAACGACATGTCATAAAATACAACTTTGCAATCAAATGTGTAAACTTTTCAAATTTTAATGTCCATACAAAAATTCATCCAATATCCATCAATAATTCAAAATAAATCAAAGCAATCAACATAAATCCATCAACAAACTATCATGTTCATGCAATGATAATTTGATACATTAGAGTAATTTGATAATTTGATACATTAGAGTAATAGGGTTTAACTTTAATTAATATTAGTAATTAGTTTTTACAAATTTATAAAAAAATAAAATAATTAATAAAATAGAAAAGATTTTCGGTTTTCGGTTAATAACCGTTCGGTTATCGATTAACCGAAAACCGAAAAAAATTAAAATATTATAACGTAAAGCGAATATGCGGTATACGGTTAACCGAACATGACACGGTTTCGGTTCGATATTAACTGATAACCGAAAACCGTTTCCCCAGCCCTAGTTTTGTCATTATATCGTAAGATTAACTAACTTAACTGTATGTATAAGTCTTTTTACTAATCAATACCAATTTTTAAAATATAAGATAGTAATAACAAATTTAATTATGTACTCTTATACCATAAATTTATTTTCCATATATGTATGTTTCTTTACTAGATAACTATGATTAAATTACTTATAAAACCATAATCCTAGTATCTTAAGTATATTTGAAAAAATCTTGATATACATTTTTAGGATTTTAGTGAACAAAATTTTATAAGTGAAATATGTTCATTAGCGGATGTAAATATCGTGTTATATGTAATATGATAGGAAGTCTATCCAATTAAAATAGAGATAATTGCAAAATAAATCACGAACTTATACTCATTTCATAATTTGAACCTCATTTTTCAAGCCTTTGCAAATAAATACAAAATCTTTTTAATTTTTACAATTGGCTTCTCCAATACGTTCACGTGGACTAAAAAGATGACGTGAACACCAGCATGGACTAAAGGGCATTGTTTAGTGTTCAATGAGCAGGAAATTGAAATATACATCATTGAATCTTATCAATTTTGTACTTTTATTGCATACTAAATTAATCACGTCGAGCACCCACGTTAAACATCGACATTATCTTTTCGGTAGCCGGATATATTAGGGAAGCCTTAATTGCAAAAATTATAAAGATTTGGTACTTATTTGTTATAAAATTATAAAGATTTGGTACCCCATTAAAAAATTACTATCAAGCTATAAATGTTGGAAGACTAATTAAAGATGGTATTTGACGATAATTATTGTTAACTAATTAATTTAAATATATCTAATGTACAGACACACACATACGTAACTGTTTGCTTAGAAATAGTAATACTTAGAAAAAGTTAATTAAGAGCAAATATTAAGAAATAAAAAGTGCAAAGGGTGACTGCTTAATCCATAATGGAAGGGACTGCATTAAAGCTCTCTATACCCTTTTTTTTGCATCATTCACATGCATAATAAACTAAATAACAATTTAATGATCTAGACTCTACTTTTTTTCTTAGGCCAATGTTCCACTCTACTTTTAAAGTAAATAGAAACTCTCAATCTCCAATATTTGCATCTCATATTCTCAACCCTAAATCAACTATACAACCTTAAAGTGATTGACCATGCATGCTTCTTAATTATCTAAGTAAAGGATATTGGTTAAGTAGAAATGCACTTTATAATGCAATTATAAAAAGAGTTACTCCTTATGTGTTAGCTTATTACTAACAAAACACCCTGGAACTCGACACGTTATCATTATATCACGAGAGATTAAAGGCTTTTAGGAAATTATATGGCTCCATTTACATGCAACGCTCCTAGCCAACAACTACACATTTTCCGTAGTGAACTACAATGAAGTAATAAATTTAGGGACCTTTAGCTCATTGTAACTTCTTATAGGTATTAAAACAAGTAAGGATATTATAGTATGTCTGGACAAGATTTGATACTGTAATATGTAAATTGTTCTAACTTTTACTTTAAGACTTGGGACAATCTCTGGTCAGACGATCTGACAAGTCATGCAATTTCTATATCGAATTAGACACATCACTCATAAATTATGGCTCAAACTATGTATGTAGAACACAGATTTATGGTTCAGATCAGCCATCTACATCTATCATAAGAATCATTCACATGCTAAACTAACAAAATCAAAGCTGTGTTGTATCTGTGTATTTGGTTTAAGGTTTTTAATAGGTAATTTCGCTTGCCGGATCCGGCACCGCGACCAGATGAGCTGGTCATTGAGACAAATACAGAGTAGAATAGTGGAGACTAGAACAAAAGAGAGTGAGACTACTAGTTAGAAAATTTTGAAGAATGTTAGCAAGAAATTTTGAAGAATGCTTGAAGATTTATTGTTATGTAAGAATACTAGGCAATCATTCCTTGGGTAGCTACTCGTGCAATGCCTTCTATACCCACATTTTGCAACTTCTAAAAAGGGTTAATCGTAAATTAATACACGAATTTTGACCTAATTTGCAATTTAATTCTAAATTTTGAAATGTTTCGATAAAATCACCAGTTTTCAATTTCTTAGCACTCCATAATCTTTGCGGTGACCGAACAAATGACGTGACATGCCTAATTCCACATGACACAAAAACAACGTCTCTTTGCTAATGAACAATTAATAAAATTATATTTTCCTAACCTTTTATATATTGCTTAGTTCTCTTATCTTCAATATAAACTCAGGATAATTGCTTATCTTGATATAAGCAGCTGCAAATTCATTAAGACGAGACTCATATTTTTCCTAAACTTTTATATTTAAGAATATTACATTTAAACAGGTTTTCAGAAAGAAAAGAAAAAAAACTGCTTTTTCCAAAGTTAGTTATGCCGTTTCCATTTCCCATATTAATAATCGAATGCTTAACTTGGATAACTCGTTATAGGCATGCTCTTCTTGATTTTGATATCATGCATCTTTTTGTATGGGGTGTTTAGATTCTTTTGTACTTGCAACCCGTTACTCTATAAACCTCCCCCCGCCCCAAAAGAAAAAAAAATGCAGACAAAAAGACACAGTTTGCTATAGAACTAATGAAAGCACTTGACATGCAAATATTTTCCCATCTAACATTCTATAAATAAGTATTTCCCTATGAGCTCTGGTAATTAGTTATCTTGCCAAATTCAGTTGCTAAAAAGTATTTTTCAAGAAAATTAAATATATGTATTTAAAAAACTTACATATAGACAACAGCAGACTAACTAACTAGTAAACAGAAACATATATGAACACAACAAAATTAAGTACAGTAGAAAAGAGAGAAAAAGACTATTTGATTTAAAAGAAACAAATATAAATGAATCACAGCTTGTTATTCACTTTAAATAGTACGAAGATGCAGTAAAAAGAGCAGTGGACTTGGAATTTTAATGATGAATAGCCATACCATAAAATCACAGATACAAAACAAACTAATTTATCTGAAAATATAGAACAAGTCGATATCTAGTTATAATCCTCAAACTAACATTCAAAATTAAATATTAACCGATCAAGTTATCTTAGAAATAAAAAGTCTCGTCTCTCTCCCAAAAGCAGCATTACTATTCAAAATGATAACATATGATAATAGCAAATTAGCAATCCATCCATCACCTAAATTCACATATATATATGTGTATATATATCTATCTTTGCGCGTTGGTGGGGTGTTTATAAGTCCTTGTGTTTGTGAGTGTGTGTGGTGAGAGAGAGGGGGATAATTAACCTGGAGCTGGAGTAGTCGAAGAGCTTGCCGGTGGCCGAGAAAACAATGAGAGCAATCTCAGCATCGCAGAGAGTAGCGAGTTCTTGAGCTTTCTTGAAAAGCCCTCTTCTCCTCTTCGAAAAAGTCACCTGTCTCGATGTCAAGTTATCGATCTTCTTTATCTGAATCTTTTGCCTCACCATCTTCCTACACGCCATTGCAACTCAACAATATTATATATAATTCCCAGCTATTTATATATGCACCACTCACACAGTAGAGAGAGAGAGAGAGAGACTTGTGGGGTTTTTATGAAACTAGACATGGTAAATACTAAAAATCGAGCAAGCCATATCTTCAAGTACAACACAAAATCTGGAAGAAGAAACCCTTCTTCCGAAAATCAGAGAGTAAAGGATAGCACACGCAAGGCAAAGCAGCATCTTTTACAAATTCAGGTAGGAAAAAAAAAACAAAAAAACACGACACACATAATATATTTATTTATATTTAAAAATGGGGGAGACAAGCAACAGAAGGATTCTATATTTGCATAGAAAATAAAAAATGGAAGTTTTAGAATCAGTTTGGCTTTGCTAATTCAGGGAAGAAATGACATCACCTGCAGAAGAGGAATTCAAAGCCACCAACCCTAGAGAGAGAGGGAGAAAAGCAAGGCAAAGCAAATCTAATTATCAGTCTTTGAACAGCACATAAAAGGTAGTGGAGTGGGGTTGACGGAAAGGGTGGAATATGGGGTAGAAATAGAATCAGATGCGAGCACGACTTACAAAATCAAGCTTCAAATTTTCTTCAAATTGGAAAATGTTTATTTATCGATGATGATGATTTAATGTTTGTTTATCGATGATGATGATTTCGCAGTGTTACATAATTTGGATTTGATTTTTTATATAAAATTTATCCTTTTTACTTTTATTAATTATAAAAATTACAGTTTAATACTTGACCTATTAAGCTTTCATAATGAAAGTATATCACACTATATAAAATTACAATTAAATACCAATATATGATTATCACAAAACTAACAAAATGTCTCAAAAATTAATTTTCGATCACGGAAAGATTATGTTTCTCATAAGAAATAGACGTGGATTTTAACACAAATATATTGAAAATGAGTTAGAACCCAAGCAAACGTTGCATTGCCTAAAATATAAAAAAATAACTAATTTCTAATAAGCCATGTAATGTTATTTGAGCGAAAATAAAATTTTGGGATATTTTTATTTATTTTATAATAGTTCAGGTATTTAATTTTAATGCATGTATAGTTCGCGAAATCTTTGCTAAAATATTAATAGTTTGGATATTTATTTATATTTCGTTAAAATATCAATAATTCGGTTGTTATACTGTAATTTTTCTCTTTGATATGATATTATAAAGTTAAATATTAATGTATTGATTAGAGTTTGTAGAACATTTACTTTTAACCTTGACTTTTTTTCTATTAAAAGAAAAAATCGGTATCAGTGTTTTACATTTTGCCCACTTAACAAAGGGTAGATTAATCATACATCTTCATTTATTGCATCTTTTTATATTGCCAACCCTTTTCTTTTTATATCAAAATTATATCTTTCTCTCTCCTACATACCTATTATTTACCAAATGTTGTCGGCAATCTTACTAAATATTGTCAGCGGCCGATGTATGTCTTCTGAATTTTATCAACGAAAGTTATAACTGTCATATATGATCATGACAATTCAAGCACTACTACAAAACCACTTTTCTCTGCATATATAAGACTACTGCTTTTTCGTGAAAGCGTAGTACATAGATAGATATAACCTGTTTTGTATCAGCGTGATGAATCATCAAGATTGAGTATGCTATCTTAAGCGCGTGTGTATGTCGTGATCATAGTGGGTATAGACTACGCTTAAAAAGTGTAGTGTATGTGCGTGTTTTTAATAAAAAAGCGTAGTCTATGTCATAGATTAAAAAAAAAAAGCGTGAGATTCGAACTCACGACCTGTGAGTTTATTAACATATCACTTAACCATTTTTTTTTCTCTCTAGAATTATCTCTAGGGTTCCCTCTCTTCCTGCCGCCCACCATGACCGCCGAAGAGAAGCTCGCCATCGCCCGCCAGCTCACCCGCCTCGGCATCGACGTAATCGAGGCCGGATTCCCCACCTCCTCCACCTCCGACTTCGACGCAGTCAGGCTGATCGCCGCCGAGGTCAGGAGGGCCGACGTCGATCACGTCCCTGTCATCTGCGGCCTCGCGAGGTGCAACGAGAGGGACATCGAGAGGGCATGGGAGGCGGTGAAGGGCGCGAAGAAGCCGCGCATCCACACGTTCATCGCCACGAGCGAAATCCACATGAATTACAAGCTGAAGATGACTCCGCAGCAGGTTGTTGATAGGGCTAGGTCTATGGTGGCTTATGCTCGGAGTTTGGGCTACGACGACGTCGAATTTAGCCCCGAGGATGTCGGAAGGTATGCCCGCCATAATTTCTTCATTATATCATCTTTGGTATGTGGTTGTGAAGAGACGTCACTTTTTATTGATTGAATTTTCTAGTTTGGACAATAACACGGCATATTGTCATCACAATATGTTTGTTAATTTTTTAGGTAAGTTTTGATTGAAATAGGTCTTAACCGAATTGAGTTTTCAGTCTGTGCTTTTCACTTACCTAAACATCTTAAGGTTCCAAACAATGGTTTAGGACTTTACTTCAGAAGATAGTTAACAGTGAGGGCTGCTGAAACGTGAACTTTTAGTGTTTTGAGTTTTCTGGTTGGGGTCCTATATTTTCGACAATGACTGCATATTGTCATCACAATATTTTTGTTAACTTTTAGGCAAGTTTTGATTGAAATAGACCTTAATCCGAATTGAGTTTTTAATTTTATTCCATGAGATGTGCTTTTCACTTATCTTCCAAACTATGTGTGTGTGTTCTCCCTAATCAGTACTGATTCTGAGAATAGTTGAATTTGATTATATTGTGCCTGGTAAAATTCCCAGATATTGTTGCTGACTTTAGGAAGCCATTTTTGTGTTGCTTGCTCACATCCCATGAAAAAAGTTTGTTTTAGATGCCTGCTTGCAACAATGGACTTGTTTGTCGAACCACTGTATCTCCCTGTCCTTTCTCAGTCTTTTACTGAAAATGTATTATTTACATCACACTAATAAGGCATCTTTCCACATTGAATTTTCACCTTTCTCCCTTCTCTAACCTTCTCTCACAGATCAGACAGAGAGTTTCTTTATACAATTCTGGGAGAAGTTATAAGTGCTGGAGCAACAACTCTTAATATTCCTGATACAGTTGGCTATACTTTGCCCAATGAATTTGGTCAACTGATTGCTGATATAAAAGCCAACACCCCTGGAATTGAAAATGTGATAATTTCGACACACTGTCAGAATGACCTTGGACTTTCTACTGCTAATACCTTAGCGGTATGCATTTATTTCCTTGCTATGACTAATATGTCCGAGTTCATGTTATAACCAAGAGCTTATCGGATTACAGGGGGCACATGCTGGTGCAAGGCAAGTAGAGGTGACCATCAACGGCATTAGTGAAAGAGCTGGAAATGCCTCGTTAGAGGAGGTGAGCTTCTTCTATTTGTAAATTAATTTTCTTTCTCCACCTAATTACCAAATTGTCTTCTATGTGGCTTAAAATAGCTTGAAGCTCCTCCTGACCCAAAGTACTGCTCCTGTCTCCTGCACGTAATAAAAACATCTGTCTATCATACATGAGCATGAAGCAGTTTATGAGTTTTAATTATTTATATATATGATGTAATAACCAAATAAGCCTGAAATCATATGGAAGTGTTACTCTGCTTTTTCACACGTTGAATATGTTAGGTGTTCGTCCCTATAAAGACTGAAGGAGATGCATCTGTGGGACTACTGTCGGGTAGTGATGACATGAAGTTGAAGTGGTTAACTGGTTTGTGAATGATGAAAGGAAGAATGAAAAATGAGAAAGGAATGAAGAAGCATTTAGGCCTTTTTTAAGACTCTTCATCCCTGCCCCCGTGGATGCATTTATCATTTTTCTCCTGAAAACTAACCGAATTTTCCACTTCACTACAGGTTGTGATGGCCTTGAAATGCCGTGGAGAGCAATTACTAGATGGTCTTTATACAGGGATCAACACACAACACCTTGTTATGGCTAGCAAAATGGTATAATCCAATTACCTTTTAGTTTATTGAACTTTTTCCCTTCTATTTTACACTTTTTATAATGGACTTGTAGGTTGAGGAGTACAGTGGGCTGCACATCCAGCCACACAAAGCAATTGTTGGAGCTAATGCGTTTGCCCATGAAAGTGGCATCCATCAGGTTGGTGTTTGAACACAATGTGCTTCTGTGAACTTGGTTCTCTTTCAGTAGCAGGGGAAGAATACAGGGTAATTACATAATCCTCTTTATTTTCACTTTGTTGTACGTGTCAGTGTAACATAGAATGCACTGTTGCATGCTAAAAAGATCTAAATTAGTTGCATTCCATGCTTAATTAAAAAGTATGAGAAAAATGCTCATAGGTCCTTGTTTGCTGCTAAAAATTATCCATCCTAGTTCTGAATGTTTCGTCCAACTCATATTTTGTGTACCATAACTTTCACCAGTGATTTGAGTGATAACCTGAGGTAATGATATGTAATATTTTGGTCCACTTTCTGATTTCAATTTGTGCAAGTTAGCTCCTAGTTTAAGCTGAAAGCTTGGAGGGTTTTGGAGTTTTGTAAAGATCATAGCTACTTGTACTTGGTTCCTAATAAGCTCCCATACATAAGAACAAAGATCAAAGATCAAAATGTATTTCCAATCTGTTCATTATAATTCCAGATTTCTTCTTAATGGGGAAAAACGGGTTGCATCTTCAATTTTAGAGTTTTACTCATATTATTTCCTTACTTTTGTTTTTAACATCTTTGTGTGTTTCTTGTTGCTTAATCTTTCATGTTTTATGCAATTTTCTATAATCTCCAATGTATGAAATCTCAGATATAAATGATTTAAGAAGAGTAATGGACATAGTTTTAATGTTTTATCTAGAACTAGTTTATTTATTATTGTTATTAAGGTTTTACTCTGTTTTCCAACTATTACAGGTTGCGTCTTTCTTATATGTTTTCAAGTGGATTGTTTCTCAGTACTTGGTCCAGGCCATTGGTGTTGGTACGTTTTATATAGCAATTTTGTATATTGCTTTTGATTACACGTGCTTGAATTTGATTTCGAATTTTGATATCCTTTAGTAACTTCTCCTCGTGGTCAATGAATTGCAACTTGGGTCCTTGTGTTCAGTTTGTGTTTCGTGTACGAACAATACGAGGAGAAAATTGATGAGATAGCAGTAATTTTATACACGATTGCCAGTAAGTTAACTATCCTGCTGGCTAGCAAATTTTATAGTGAATTATTTATTCCTCTTTTTTTTTCCCTTCACAGGGGATGCATTTGTTGGATTTTTGTCCCAGTTGGTTCTAAGGAAACCAATTGTCCCAGTTGTCGAAGGAAGACATGGAGAAGATGCGGCAAGCACTAAAGACGTTGTCTGAAGCCGAGAAGCAGCTGAGGGTCTCGAGTGAGAGGATGACTTGGCTGACTGCTGCATTGCTGTAGCTGGCTCCTGAACAACGCTACACGGCCCTGACTTCGTCTGCAGGTACTAGCTCGGATCATAGTCCGGTTGTTGTAGATTCTGCCAGTTATAGTTTGCCAATTTTGATATGTCAGTTATAGTTTGCCAATTTTGATATGCGGTGGAACATTTAGTCATAAATGCTTGAATCAAATGTTACTATATGTTTGCATTTACTTGTATCTAACTACTATTAATTGCTTGGAGGGCAATTTTTATGTTTAATGCAATTTTTTCATTTACTTGTATCTAACTACTATTAATTGCTTGGGGAACATTTCATTTCTTTAATATAATCATTTTTTTCATACAAGAGTCTAATATTCTATTTTGAATTGTTAATAGTTTAAAATCGGTCTTACTCTCAAGAGGACATTGATGAAGTTTCGTTGAATGAGCAAATCTCATGCTTCTTCACATATAGTATTGTGATGTTTTAGTTGTAAGTTATTGATCTTTTGAATTATTTTGTCTTGTGATATGGGGATACTGTCTTATTGTTTTGTTATGTGATGTGCATAGTATTTTTGTATAGTGATTTTGTAGGTAATGAAAGCAGTTGTATATTTTGTATAGTGATTTTGTATTGTAATGAAAGCAGTTGTATATTTTCGAATAGTGATTTTGAGCGTAGTCACAAGTATATTTTAATCTCGTTTGCTTGTGCGTTATTAATTATGCAGATTTAAATAAAGAAATTAACTACGGTTGAAATTGAAAACCGTAGTTGTTATTAAATTGACTACGGGTTGTAATAGAAAAGCGTAGTAAATTTGGCATTAAAACCGTAGTAAATAAACTCAAAACGTAGTTAATACTTATAGACTACGCATAAAAGCGTAGTGTATGTGCAAAAGCGTAGTCTATAGTGGGTATAGACTACGCATAAAAGCGTAGTGTGTGTGCGAAATTTTGTGTGATGCATCGGTATAGACTACGCGTAAAAGCGTAGTCTATGTGCGGCGTAGTCTATAGTGGGTATAGACTACGCATAAAAGCGTAGTGTATGTGCGAAATTTTGTGTGATGCAGGGTATAGACTACGCGTGGCGTAGTCTATGTGCGGCGTGGTAGTCTATGTGGGTATAGACTACGCATAAAAGCGTAGTGTGTGTGCGAAATTTTGTGTGATGCGTGGGTATAGACTACGCGTAAAAGCGTAGTCTATGTGCGGCGTGAGTCATAGTGGGTATAGACTACGCGTAAAAGCGTAGTGTATGCGCGCAGTTTTCTCTACACACTTTTGTCTCACGCCCAACACGCATAGACTACACATATTATGTGTAGTCTATCTTGATTTTCTAGTAGTGAAGATATATATTCAGAATTTTTAATATCTACAAAACAGGTGCCCCTATAATTCAATTTGTAAATCTATGCAAATTATCATTATCCAATTAATCAAATATTAATTTTATGATGATTCATAAATAATGATCACATAAAATATTAATTATTTTATATCTTAAGAGATACCGATCTCTTATTTTTTCTCGTTGTTTTAATTTATATATGTTTATATTATAAATAATAGAAAATAATTTACAATTTTAATTATATAAGATATTTATGAATTTTTATAATATTAATTATAAAAAACTAACAAAAATTAATGTCAAACTTAATTCTCTATCTAATGCTATATAGGCATTAACACGTCTATTATAGGATGTTATTACAAGTCAATATTACTGATATTTAATGATTCGTGTATTTTTAGTACTATAACATAACTCAATATTATGAAATATTATTTAATTATATAATATAAGTTATAACATAATATGCAATAACAAGGTGAACTAAATTGAGATTATGATAAAGGGACTATATAGATCTTGTTTATTAAGATTCTCATCGATAGAGATCTTGAAAACTTGAGATCCCTATCAACGTCGATCTTGAAAATTTGATATCATCATTAATTGTGAGGATATTATTTACTAAAATTTCTATTTGAGGATATTATTTATTAAGATCCTTATCGGTGGGGGTGTTGTTTATTATGATCTCTATCGATGGGGATGTTATTTATTAAGATCTCTATTATTATGAATCTTGAAAACTCGAGATCCCTATTTTACGGGGATGTTGTTTATTATGATCATCATCGGTAGAGATTTTGAAAATATGAGATCTCCATCAATGGGGATCTTGAAAATTTGAGATCATCATCGTGAGAATATTTCTACTAAAATCCCTATTGGTATTGATGTTGTTTATTATGATTCATATCGGTGTAGATATTGTTTATCAATATCCTTATCAGTAGGAATCTTTAAAACTTCATATCCTCGTAAGTTGAGATGTTGTCTGTAAGATCATCATCGATGTGGATATTTTTTATAAAGATTCTAATGGTAAGGGTGTTGTTTATTATGATCCATCCATATTGGTGGGGTGTCGTTTATTAAGATCCATATTGTTAGGAATCTTGAAAACTTTGGATTCTCATCGATGGGGATGTTGTTTATTAAGATCCCAATTGGTAGGGATCTTGAAAACTTGAAATCCCCATCGATGGAGATGCTGTTTATTAAGATCTCCATCGGTATGAATCTTGAAAATTTAAGATCTCCATCAATGAGATCTTGAAAATTTGAGATTCCTATCGTGAGAATGTTTTTACTAAAATCTCTATTGGTATATATGTTGTTTATTATGATTCATATCGGTTGGGATGTTATTTATTAATATCCTAATCATTAAGAATCTTGAAATTTTGAGATTCCCATCGTGATAATGTTTTTACTAAAATCCCTATTTGTGGAGATATTTTTATTATGATCTCAATCGATGAAGATGTTGTTTATTAAGATCCTCATCCATAGGAATCTTGAAATTTTTGAGATTCCCATCGTGAGAATGTTTTTACTAAAATCCCTATTGGTGGAGATATTTTTATTATGATCTCAATCGATGAAGATGTTGTTTATTAAGATCCTCATCCATAGGAATCTTGAAACTTGAGATTCTCATAAATTGAGATGTTGTTATAAGATATTCATCGATAGGAATTATGTTTATTAAAATTCTCATCGATGTGGATGTTATTTATAATAGATGTGATTAATATATAATGTTATTATAACTAAATATTATTGATACTCATTGATTTATATATATTTTTTATTATGTCATTTCTCTTATTATTAATTTAAATATTATAAAATGGACATCACAGCCTATTATTATGGATTTTTACCTTATATTATATAGTACAATTTCAAAATTTAGTATTAGTTTTATTATATTATAATGCTTTGTAGAAATTAATCAAATATTAATTTTATGATAAAATAATTTAAAATTTCAATTATATAAAACATCTATGAATTTTATAATATTAATTATAAAAATAACAAAAATTAATGTCACACTTAATTTCTATCTAATGCTATATAGCTTTAACACATATATTATATGATGTTATTACAACTGGATATTATTGATACTTAATGATTTATGTATTTTTAGCATTATGGAATAACTCAATATTATGAAATATTATTTGGTTATATAATATACTACATAATATCACAATATATTATTATAAGTTATTATTATATTAATATGCAATAACAAGGTGAACTAAACTAAGATTATGATAAAGGGACCATGGGGTTCTTGTTTATTAAGATTTTCATCGATTGAAATCTTGAAAACTTGAGATCCCTATCAAAATGAATCTTGAAAATTTGATATTCTCACCATGAGGATATTATTTACTAAAATTCCTAATGGTGGGAATATTATTTAGTAAGATCCTCGTGGGTGAGGTTAGGGATGTCAACAGACGGGCTTTACCCGGACCAGAACCAATAAATTAGTATTGATTTTGGTTCGGAACCGGTCCAGTAAACACCGGATCCGGATCGGATCCGGACCATCAAGTTATGGTTCCGGATCGGATATTAATATTGCTAACTGGTTACCCGTTGGACCGCTACACCCAAATCCCTAAAATTTTCAATTTCATATTTCAAATTTCAACAAAGGAAAAATTTTTATTGGACTAAAATATAAAATATATTATAAATAAATATAAACATATTTTGAACATAGTCGTATTTTGAATTTTGAAAAATTAACGTATTTTCGTCCTTATATCGTATCGTATTTCGTCGGCCCATAAGAAAAATCTTTTCGAAGTATTTTTCTAACACTGTTGTAGTATTTTTCAGAGTAATTATAATTGCAATCAAATTTTGTAGCTTAAAAAATTGATTCATCTGTTCTGCCACATTAGCTTTTGACACGTTAATTCGTGTATGTAATGAATAGTAAAACTATTATTATATCTTCATATGATACACAAGATATTATTGCTCAAAAATATGCCACAAAGGTTGAGATATATCAATTTAAATAAACCTATTTTTTTATTCTATTGCGAGGTTCAATACTATAACGCCCATCTAGATCTAGTAAATAATTTTTGTTATCACAAACAAAAGCTATTTATTCCAAAAAAAAATGAAAAAAGAAAAGAAAACATATGAGAAATGAGTAAATTGGTTTGTTGTCGCATGACCAATTATGTATTTGCCCAAGGCACCATGTACTACTTAACGCAAATGTAAAATGCTCTTATAAAAAGTGGATATGTAATGCTCAAATTTTTTTAAAAAAAAAAAAAAAGCTGGGTCGGACCGGAACCGGACAAAATGGGCCGGTCTGGCGGTCCGGGTCCAGCGATTCTAGAACCGGAACCGGAACTGTTGCTTTAAAATTTAATGGGCTTTGAGCAGTTCCGGATCGGTCCGGTAAAGACCGCCGTTGACATCCCTAGGTGAGGTATTGTTTATTATGATCCATATCGTGAGGATGTTAATTATTAAGATCCCTATTGTTAGGAATCTTCAGAACTTAAGATCCTATATGTGGGGATGTTGTTTATTAAAATCCTCATCGGTAGTGATCTTAAAAACATGGGATCCCAATCAATGAAGATCTTGAAAATTTGAGATCATTATCGTGAGAATATTTTTACTAAAATAACTATTGGTAGGGATGTTGTTTATTATGATCCATATCGATGAAGATGTTTTTATTATGATACTTATCGGTATGGATATTGTTTATTAAGATCTATATTAATAGAAATTCTGAAAACTTGAGATTCTTATAAGTTGAGATGTTGTTTATAAGATTCTCATCAGCGAGGATGTTGTTTATTAAAATCTTCATCGGTGAATATGTTATTTATGATAGATAGGATTAATATATAATGTTATTAGAACTAAATATTATTGATACTAATTGATTTATGTATTTTTTTTACTATGTCATATCTCTTATTATTAATTTAAATATTATAAAATAACATCACAACATATTATTATGGATTATTTTAATTTATATTATATAGTAAAATTTAGTATTACTTTTATTATATTATGATGTCTTATTACAATTAATCGATTATTAATTTCAAGATGACTCATTGATAATAAGTCGAAGAAAATATTAATGTTTCTTATATCTTGTGAAATATCGATTTATTTATTTATTTAGTTTATTTTAATTTACATATATTTATAAAATATATAATAGAAATTAATAATTTAAATTTTAAAAGATGATGTATGTTTTTTATAATATTAATTATAAAAATTTAATGTTACACATAATTTCACAGAAGAGAGATTGGATTAAAATAGAGTGATGACTAATTCTTTGGAATGAAAAATGACATTTTGACCGTCACATATCAAATGTTTAAACAATTAAAAAATATGTGACAAAAGATTAAAATATAATGCAATGCATGAAGATATAGGATTCAATCTACCCTTAACAAATGCCATGGAAACATATGGATGTTTGTGAGGATAATCGATTATTTAATTAAAGATTGGGATTTTTTAAGTACTTTGATTCTCTCAAGACTCATTTCTTCCTTTTCGTACTATAATGTTAGTATCTTTGTGTCAGTCAGTCAGTTCAGTTTGAATATTTAATGTAAATAAATAATATTGGGTAACAGAGCCATATTTCTATAAATAGTCATCTAATTTTGAATATTAATTTTAAATTATTTAAATATAAAACAATATCCCAGTTAAGTGAGATATGAAATTATGAATGACTAAAAGACATCAAATTAATTAATTAGTCGAATTCTTTTTTTTTCTCGTATAAGATTTTATCATACCCTGTAGTAGGTAATTGCAATAAACTATAAGAGCATCCTCAATAAAGGGATATTATGGAAATGTATTTATAGGGGAGTGTTTATTTTTCATGATAAATATTTTTAATGATTGAGTATTTGGTGGTGTATGATAAGATAATTTTTATCTATCAATCCTTTATTTACTACAAATGATTAGTAAAAGGATTAAAATTGAGATAAATAATTCTTCCTTTATTTGGAAGATTCTTCCAATCCTTAGTTTGATTAAAATTAACAGAGAATAATTTAAATGATTAAAATAATCATGGACTTTGAGATATTCTCAAATATTAATATTTAAAAATAAACATCGATTGTATTAATTTATCTATCTAACCTAATTAAATAAAGTAAACACCTCTAAATGTATTATTGTAGGGATTGGAGGTAAGAAGAGAGAAGAGAGAAGAGAGAAGAGAGGAGAGAGAAAGGTGTTATCACCTCTCACGGGCATCAAAAACTGCATAGGATTTTTTATATTTTATAATAATAATTATTATTATATTCTTTTTGCATTTTGCGTGTGACTTTTTATTATTTTCTTTCTTTTCTTTATTTTTCTTTTCTATTTCTAATTATGCATTCAAATGCTCCACGACAGCTAACCTCGCTGGTGGCAGTGACTAACCTATTTTTGAAAAATCGTCGTCGTTTGATGTTTGAATGTGAATTTTTTAACTGAATCTATGATTTATTAATAGTTAATTATGATTGTGTTATGTATTAATTATGTTAATATGCTTAAAGTTAAATATTGTAATTCTTTTAACTAACAATTATTTAATTTATAATAATTGAAAGTAATTATCAAATTAATTTAGAATAAATTAAAAATAATAAATATGAAATTTAAATAAAATATGAATAAATATTGAGTAAGTTAAAAATGATTGAAAAGTAATGTGTATAAGAATGTAGAAAAAAATTGAGTTTAAGGAGGTATGTTGGAGGTGAAAAGAAAAAAAGAAATATAATATATATATATGTAAAATAATATCAGCAAAATCCTGAAAATAGAGATGCAACCCGAAGATACTCTAAAGTAGAGTTCAATTACTCAATTAGTCAAAACGATAGAGAAAAACTTTGAAAGGAAATTATCAATTAGTCACGTCAAAAGAAGGGTAGATTTGAAGTAGTTAACGTTTCTGCAAATATGTTCTTCTATCCAACTCTTGTTTTTCGGTACAACAATACATTTGTAGGTATATATATATGAATTAAAAGTGGTAAAAAGAAACTGCAATTAAAGTATAATTTTTAAACGTTGTAATTACACCAAAATCTTTTAGTTTTTGAAATTTTAACATTTCCATATTTTTTATGAGTAAAATTAACAACTTCATTTGTTTTTGGGGTTCACTTTTGCATGACGTCCTTTGGCTCGAATATTAGTGAAGACGTGGAGTATGCGTGTGGACTTTACTCATAAAAACTTAGAAATGTTATAGTTGCAAAAATGAAGATAGAAAAAATTTGAAAATTTATGTGATACAATTGCATCAATTTAAAAGTCATATTTTAATTACAAATTTGATCAATGCTGCGTTTAAATTAGCAATTAACCCGAATTAATACGTGGTAGGTGAAGCTAGTAAGAAGTAGTAAATGAATAACTATACATGCTGAGAAATTTATTTTTATTTATTTGTTTTTACTTAAGACGGAGAGAATGGTCGGGTTTTTCAAGTATGTACATCCTTACACGTAAACACATTATACGATATAATAGATAAATAAAATAGTAGAATTAATGCATGCTTATACCATATAGACAATACTCCCTCCATTTTATATAACTATTCATGGTTGTGAAATTACATATATCTTAAGGAAATACAGAAATTTATTTTGTAATCTTATTAATAATTACCATGATAAATGCATACACATAACTAATTATTAAATTCTAAAAGTTTAAATAAGAGTAAAATGTGAGATATATAATAATTTTACTTTCAAATTACGAACTAAAGCTAAATTGCGAACTAAAGCTAAACAAGAAAAAAGTTAAAAAATACTACTTATTAAAAACGGACTGGGTGAAAATTAAATCGTGCTACAAACAAACTTCTCAAATTCGACAACTAAACAACCACAAGATTGCAATTCTCTTTTTCCCAAACCATTAATATAACTTTATTTGGATTAATAATTTGATTTTTTTATTATTATTTAGTTCATATTATTTATTTATTATCAATATATCACAAATAATGGTAAATTGAACTAAAACTTATTTAAGAAAATATCATCATGCATCTAAATGAACTCCTAATAAATTTTTATGTATTGTTAAATTCATGAATTATAAGATTATTGTTAATAATATATATTAAAAAAGATCTAAGATAAGTACAGCTTATCCCCATGCATCTGACGTGTGAATACTAATTAATAACAATTTCAACACTACTAATTTTATTGCAACAATTATTGATTAATTAATCATATACAGTACATACCTCTCTTACGTTCAAAATCAATGCATTTATTTTTAAAAATGAATCTTCCTAATCAGACATATGCATAATGCATGGATTTATTATATTTTTGTTAAATTTGTGGGAGCAATAGAAAAAGTAACTGTCCGAAAATAATTTATGTGTCAAATTTGAGAACCTATATGACATAGAGCTAATTTATTTTTGCTTTAAATCTATTAATTTTAATAATTGATGTAAGTATGTGGGGATAAATTTATTCTTATACCTACAAAGTTGATATTGTTAGAATTTGTGTTTTATGAATCAAGCCGGCAAAATATACGCTTATACAGTGAAAACGATTATGATCGTCACGAACTTAGCTCAATTGATTAATAACTAATAGATATTCAATACTCATCTTTCAAATAATAATATTTTATTTATTTAATTTATATTAATAAAATATTATTATATAAGAAATGATATACTTTATCCGTCTCATTATTGTTGGTTCGTTTTTTTTTGCTGTCTCATTATTATTGATCTACTCTAAAAAATAAAATAATTTTATAATAAAAAATACATCAAATTTCATATACTATTTTACACATAAATATAATTCTCCTTAATTTATATGTATAAAAAAAGTCATTAATATCATAACAATAACAGTTGACATTAATTGGGAAGGTGAAGAGACATGGTATGAGAATTTATTTAGCAATTTGGTGCATGTGATTGAGGTTTGTGCCGTACAAAAGTGGGGAGCATAAAGGGGATGTATGTGGCAGACGATAATTTATGGCTCCCATGGATTTGTACGTCGTACCCAAGATGTTCCCCACTCTCTTATATTTCCTCGATTTCGTAATCCTTTTCTGTACGGACTCTCAAACGCTTAATTCCATTGGTGGTTGATTTGCCCTTTACTGATTTTGTGATTTGATTAATAATAATAATAATAATAATAAAGACGCTCCACTCTTATCACAAAATACTGTTTGACTAGTGCTTTCCATTTTCTAATAAATGTTTACATTCATCAGTATACATGTACAAAGAAAATGAACAATTTCTATTTTTTCATAATAATTATTATTGCTTGAAAGTTTGAAAAAAAAAATATTCGATGCAAGGATAAAAAGAACAATTTTATATTATTTTATTATGAATTCTCAAAAGCGACACTTATTCTAAATAGGACAATTAATTGAAGATGTATGGAATAAATAGTAAGATTAAGAGTAATGCATATTATATGAGGCTCCATCCTCTTTTATTCATGAGAACAGTTTCGATAAATTACGATGACTCAACAATTATTACAAATTAGAAAAGTCTCATTTTCTTGTCTCAAAATAGAAAACTCTATCTTCATGATAATATGAGAAGATAAATCACGATAACTCAACAATTAAGAAGTTATGAGGACATTTGCATACCCATAAAGAATCACCTTAATGATAATAAAACTCTCACTCCTAAAACTTGATCATTGATCTTTATTCCAAATATATTAGCTGTTAATCAACTAAATTAAACATGTTGGGGCAAAAATCTTTTTTTTTTTGTATTATGGGAACCATGATCGTTACAAATACATGCGTAATAGGTAAACCCACGCGTTTACATGCGATAAGATGTAAATCATACATGATAGATAAATCATACTTGAAAAACCAAAAGTTCATGCGAGTTGATGTTTCTATGTAGAACTATATAATCTCTGCCAACGAATAGCGTCGCCCTGAATGAATATCACTTATCAGTATAGGGTAGATTCTATTACTTTTATGCTGAAGGTTTAGGTATAAATTAAAATGCTCTCCTAAGATGTTTCTTCTTTCCATTTTTTTTCACCAGCTGCTACAATATTACAAGGTTTTAAAAGAAGTGTTAATAGGCAAAAATACACAAATGGTATAGTAGTATGATAAAACCCAACTTATAAAAAGATGTGGGGTATACACATTTTTAGGGAATGGTCGAAACTATACTTAATTGTGATAGTGTTCGCATGTTTTTCGGTGTACACTGTACAATTTTTGTTTTGGAACAAAACTAGTCAATGATTGTATAAAGATTATTGAATTTTTGCAAGTATTGTTTTTTAAAATAGTAACATTTTCTGAATCCAATTAAGAATTCGAAAATAAATTGAAAACAGTCATCGAATTTTACAAATAGAAAGACTGGTCTTTTCAATTGGCAATCGGTTTTTTGAGGTGTCGATCGATTTTATTAATTAAAATTATTTTTTATGTGAAATTTCACTTATACGATTTGAAATATGATTGTTGTTGTATCATTTGTATTTTTGTGTTTAGATGCACGACGACTAAAATTATTAATTTAATTTAAAATTATAAATCGAAATAATACTACGTGAATTTGAAATTTCGAGATAATAAACCCAATAAAGCGAAACACATTTTTCTAAAACACATAATTTTAAACAATAAGTAATAAAACCAAAAGAATTATAACTATTTCCCACAAAACTTGCCAAAATTGATAAAATCAGATGATTTTTCCATAAAATCGGTCGATCGGTTTTATGGAAAAATCGTCCATTTTATCAATTTTGTTTAGTTTTAGGAAATAATTATAATTCTTATGAATTTAGGATTAGACTGATGCAAATTCGAAAATTATCAACTGTGTGAAATTTAAATTTCGAGATAATAAAACCAATAAATCGAAACAAATTTCTCTAAAACATATATTTGACGGTAAGTAATAAAACCTTAGGAATTATACTTGTTTCCCTAAAATTAGACAAAATTGATAAATCCAACGGTTTTCATAAAATCGATCGAACTTTTTTTTGGAAAATTCGTCTGATTTTATCGATTTTTCTCATATTTTAGGAAAATAATTATAATTTTGACTTTTTATGGACTGGATTAACACGAATTCAAAAATTATTAACGGTAAAACATGAAAATTTGAAACATGTGAAAAGAATAACTTGTTTTTGCAGATGTAAGTCTTAAAATATGTAATCTCGAAATTAATTGTTTTTCTTTGGAATTTAAATTGATGTTGACATTTGAGAATATTTTATTCCAAATGGATATATCCTACATACTTTTATCAAATTGGGTATATCATATATATACATTATCAAGTTGGGTATTTTATTTTTTCATCCCTTAAAAGAACTAGCGACAAAAGTACCTAGCTACATGTTTGAGCTAAAATAAAATAAAAAATAGAGTTCGTGAGAGGGGAAAAAATCTCAAAGAAAACCTCCTATGGTATTTAGTAATAATAAGTTTATAGAAGTGTCAATTTACGATTTTGTCCTTAGCAAGTTTACCTTAATCCAACATTAACCTATTAATATATTCTTCCCCAACTCAATATTAATTAGCACTGAATTCTATGAGAAATTAAATAATGACTATTTTACTTATTTAATATTGATGTATCCTTATATAACTTCTAAATCAATCAATAACAGTATTGTATATAAATTTTTATATTGCAATTAAAAAAATATGTGAACACTCATAAAGGGGGATAAAAATCAAAAGTAGTCGTCCAGGGTTGTGACCAGATCAAGTGGATTTTTTTTTTGAAGATTCCAAATCAAGTGAAAAATAGGAGCACTAATATCTAATCTTCCCACTTATGCTTGTTAAGCAATTTTTAGAATACCTACAAAGTTAATCGCTTAATAGCACTTTTTTTTTTCCTCGCAAAAAACCCCTAATAAGGTTATTTCTTGTTGATTTTCAAAATAAGAAATAAAAAAATAATGAGAGAGAGAGAGAAGGACGAAGTGCTGGCACAACAGAAAAAGCCGAAATGAGCAATATTTAAATTTCTGAAAATATGAATTAATATTAGTAATTGATATGGTTAAATTGATGGACACGTTTTAAACTACATCTGCTGTCTTTAAATTAATTCTGCAATTGAGGATATAATAGTAATTTGACAACTGTTTTAAACAATTAATCCCCATTATTATTTAGGATTTGATATTTTATATTATGGAACTGTTTAGGATTGGTTTTTATGTGATATAAAGTTTTTTCTTTTCAATGCCAAAATTCTTTGTTTTTATTTGATATCCGTTATTCAATTGTGAACTCGTTGTAACGTTTTTGACCGAAAATGCTACAACATAAAAATATTAAAAAAATAAATAAGATATATTGTGCAACGATTACATGAATTATGTGCTAATAAATGATAATATAGTGTAATATGAGACAAATCACAACTATTATTTACAAGTGTTATCTCAATGTTAAACTGTCATTAACATTGTGCAATAATTTTGACCAATAATATTAGAATACACGTTAAAATAAATAATTAACAAGATATATAGTGCAATAGTTGTTTGAAATTGTGTTATAAGAAAATGATATATAGTGCAATGTCAGACAAATCAAATAGAATTTAAAATTATAAATTAATAAGATATATAGTTGTACAAAGTATATATGAAAGTTGTGCAACATACTGATAAGTGTGTGAATAACACATCATAGAAACAATATTGAATAATAACAGTAGCAATAAAATAAATTATTATGAAAATAAATAATATTTTTCTTGTTGTTGTGCGAAAAAACTGATGAAAAATAATAGCAAAAATCACAAAAGTAATGATTTTAAACACTTCCATGTTGAAGATATGAAATCTAATAATAATAGGAATTAACCGTTTACTATAAAACTTAAATTACAAATATAACATTAATAAATATACTGCAGTCATAATTCGTTGTACTACATGGATAAATCTATAGCACAACTCATTTTAATCATGTCCATAAATCTAGCAAGATTAATGATTGGTACTTATTTCTATTTTTTTTACCAATATTTACATTTCTATATGATCTAAATCTCTAAAGGGTGATTGCATATATAGCTCCATTTTCATTTGTATAGTCTCTTAATTATCATTTATGACCTGACTTTTAACCTTGTAATTACTTTATAGAAAAATACAAATATGGCATGATGTTTACTTTGTTATTAAACTTATGATCCGTTAGTCTAACATCATTGGCAAAAACTGATGAGAAATCAATTTCTCGGCTAAGAACACTAACAATACCCTTGCTCGTCTTTTATTTGAAAACTTAATTTGATTTTGAAAACAATTTATCAAAAATTACTTTTATTGCAAAATTATATAAAACTTTAGTTTATTTCAAATAACTATTTTCATGCTTTAAACATTAAACAACTACTAAATACTTAGCATATGTATATAATAATGCTTATTATGCAAATCATAAATCATGAAATTTTATTCATCGAGGTTTATTAATTTCTAAAATAATTAACCCAAATAAATTTAATGTTCTTATTAGTCAACAAACAACATAATCACTTTAATATAATTTCAAAGTTAATTAAACCAAAATTTAAGGTTCAAGTTAACAACTCATCATAATTAAATAATTTCAGTTTAACTAAGCCCAACATAAGTAATTAAACAAGCATATGAATATAACTAATTCAGGCCCATATGTTAATTTATTCGAGCCCAGAATTAGATTAAATTAGGCCCACAAAATAAAACAAGCTTGAGCCCAAACCGTTTGCCCAACTTCCTTATTAATTAGGCAAGCCCATAAGAAAATAATTAAAGACCAAATTTGTCTCACTTAGAACCCTTCCTATCTTGCTAATGCTATATCCCCCAATTCGACACTCTCTCTCCACAAAACTCATAAAGACCTTTCTCCCAACTCCTCTCTGTCTCTCTCTCTTCGAGTCTTCGTACCCTCTCTTCCCCCTCCAGAAAACTCACACATAAATTCTTCCCTTCTATTTATCCTCTTGCCGCCACCGCCACCGCCACCGCCACCACCACCGTCGGCGACAGCAATGGCAACGGCCCAAGTACTCGCTTTTTCCCTCTCTCTTATCCTCTCGCCCCCTTCTCTCTCTTTTGATCCCACTCATTTTATCACACTCAAAACCTCCCCTCTCTATCTCTGCAAAGGAAAGTCAAAAGCGTCCCCCTCCCTCTTCTTCTCACGCTACCGCCGCTGCAGCGGCAGGATTCCGGCAACCGCAACCGCCACCGCCTAGGACACCCTTGTTCCTCGATTTCCTCCTTTCTCTCTACTGTCTAAACCCTCTACAGCAAAATTTACACAAAGCCCCGCAAATCACATCTTACATCTCTCTCATTGCTAACAGGCACGGGTCGCCGCCGCGCGTGCAGCACCGGCGCGGCCGTCAGCCTCCATTTTCTACCCCTCCCTCTGTTCTCTCTCTCTCCTCGCCGTCCACCTCCGCCTTCCATCCCTTAGGATCCGAGGTGTCGCCGCCCCGCCAATCGCCAATCGCCAATCGCCATCGCCTATCTAAGACTTACAGAACAGCAACCACCCACGGCTGCCATCTCCCTCTCTCCTTCTCGCCCTCTGCCAACAGCGAAAGGTCGCCGTCTCTCCTCTCCTCCCTGCCTAGCTTCGGCCGGACCGCCGCCATCGTCGCATCTCCATTTTCTCGGCCACCCCAACAATGCACAACAACCACTTACCCTATACCCACACAAGCACAACAGAGGATACACAACATAGGAATCCTTCTAATTGTTTGTATTATTTTATTTTTTATTTCATTTTCCATTCTCTACTTTTTATTTCAAAAACAGAACTTATTGGATTGTCTGTAGTTTGAATGTGTTTGAATTTGTGTAAAGTTCATATTTCTTGTAAGAGCTGCAAGAGTTTATATATATATAGTGCATGGTACAGTGAGAATGAAAATAAGTATAGGAAATAAGAATAAATATTTTTCATATTTGTGTAGCATAATCATAATTACTACGTTGTACATATTAGTTTAGTACATATTTCATCTATTAAGTAGCACATATCTTAAATATATTAGTTTATCAAATTTCATTCTGAAGATAAGCAAGAAGGGTTAGTCTTGCGCATGTGTCTAGCACAAACAACACAAAACTGTAGTATCGAATCGAATTAAATCTCAACCATTGATCCAAAGTGAATCAAAGGTTCAGATATATTCTCATTTCTTATCAAATTATTCATTCCTACCTGATCCATATCCTATATATATATATATATATATATGTATGTGCGTAGTCATAGCTCGTTTAATCGAGCTGGAAGGTCCAAAGTTTGTCTATTCTTGATGCTACTATGTTGGTTTGCTGTGATTCAAATGGTTCATTAGTTTTCCTTCTTGTAAGGACAATGCTTCTTTTGAAGAAAAAAATGATGGAATTAAGTTGAGAAGAAACCTTGAAGCTGTCAGATTTTGTTTTTGTTGTTTTGATGTTTGCTTGGTCTGGAAAAGGACGTTTGCTGGAAAATAAAAGAAGACAAACAGTTAGAGCTTGTTGTGAATAAAAGAAGAGTTGAGAATTTATCAAATTAGAAATGTGAATAAAAGAAGAGTTGAGAATTTATCAAATTAGAAATGTTACCGTAAGAGAAAATTCTGAAGTTGGGCACAAAAACTAAGAACGATTATTTCTGAAGTTGGGCACAAAAACTAAGAATGATTTGAGATTTTTAAAGGAGAAGGCAGGCAACGTGGAAGAATGATAGAAAGTATATTATAAACCTATTTATGATAATTAATATGTCATTAGTATTAATTATAGAAATATCTTCAATAGTAATTGGGTTTCTGTTTAAAAGATTCGGCCCATAAATAGAAAAGCCCAAGATCCTAAAATTTAAATGCCCAAAATTAGAAAGGGACAATATAGCTTCAAATTAAATATATTGATTCCATTGTTTTAATTTATACAAACTTAACTTCTAAATGTAGAAATTAATCATATAATCTCTATATCATATTTAATAAGTGAGCATAAAAATTAAATGGATTGAATTCCTGGTAAATTTGAAAAAAAACGTTGTTGGAATTTAAAACACGTCTGCAAATTTTCTTCGGGCGAGAAACGGCTTAGACAAATTCTAAGTTCAAAATTCTTCGTAGAATTCAATCGAGAAAAACTCGGGGTATTACAATTATGGACTTCCACATTTCACAGTTAGGTCCTGAACCAGTTTGATTTGCAGGATATGATGTCCAAGTTTTATTTTAATAGCTTGTTACATACTTGCTATGTTAGAAGAAGTTAGATTATAGTACGAACTAGTGATAGAAACTTCGATGAGCTTAAGGATAATGATTAATTTAGACTTGTTTCTAAATATGGTGTGAATGATCATTTCGTAACTCGACTGTGAATGAGGTCATGAGCCTAGAGCAGATGACGAGCTCCTAATTTGTGCTTGGATGCGATCTCTGCATATGGTGCTTTAAGCACAAGTTTACTTGCAATAACACATATTTTTATTTATCGAGTAATAAGCTATGAAATTACGAGTCCAACATACGAATGCATAGAATGCTTGCTATTATATTGATATATAATGCTATGATTTAATGAAATTCGTTAGGATTTGATGAAATTTTAGCTATAATCAGCTGCACCCCAAATGCTTGATGAAATATTAGAATGATATTTCATAAGTTCTAGAAAATATTTCTGCACGACATGACTTTGAATTTATTCTAACTCGGAATGAACTAGATAATGAATCATACATAGTTAGAAAGAAAAATGAGTATAGTTTCGTTCATTCTACTGATTGCTAGTCAGGCTACCTAAAAATTTAGTGTAAAAACTTTCAGCATTTATACATTACACTTGATCCTTGAGTAACGGTTCTAATTTATGTGCTAAACTCAATGAATGCTAATGACATACAAATATTCTATGAAATGCGTGGGTGAGAAATTAACATCAAAATGGAATTTGTCATGCTAGTTGAATGGATGTGCCAATTTGCTTGTTGCAAGAATTTGATCATAAGAATATTATGAATATTTACTATGATAGTTGTTTAGATTTCCTTGATTAGAATAGAGATGAATAAGAATGTGAATAGTCGTATATAACTCGTAAGCTATGTCGTCTAAAATTATGTGTGGAGTTGTTGGAAACAGCTACATTGGAATAAGAATACTTGAAGCATAAGTGCTTTATGAGATGTTAGAGATATGAGGAGAATCGAACACATCTATTCCCTCAAATATACTAACAAATTGTTAGATAGATTGAATATTTAAGCAAGAAACAAGATTTGAAGAGAAATAGAACCCCAATAAGAATTGGTGTAACAACCCGGGTTTTGGCTCCAAGACCCGAGGCGTTACGACAAGGTGGCTGCTCAACTCAGTCAAGTAAAATAAAATAAACACATAATTAATTAAACCTTCAAGGGAGATAAGAGAACTATGATCGACACTCTAAGAGAATACCCGAATCAAATTACTTAGACGAACACGGAGTATGAGGACTCCAGTTCCCACAAAAGTTTAATATTTACAAGTTCGAATTCAATTTCATTGTATAGGTAGCATATCCATAAATGATTAGGTCTTAGTTGTGGGCTACATGTCCAATCAATACATTTCCACATGGGAGCGTTACACAAAACCATAAACGACAATAAGGACACATGCTAAGGTAGACCACAAACATAGGGAAACCATCATCTTGCCTTCCTCTCCGTCAATGGTTCATCCTGCAAAATATTTTGAAAGATATTTTGGGCTAAGTGCTAATGCACTCAATAAGTTAACTTTCCCATTTTATAAACTTGGGCTGACCTATATTCTAACGAAAATTTCACAGTTAGTCAGAATTAAACTAGAGTAGAAGAAGAGATTTGAAGAAGATTTGATATATGATAAATATATACAAATCGATGAGACACCTGATTGTAGAGAGAACCATCACAAAGGCATCACACGACAGAACTCATATGTCAGATCCTACATGATAAAACTCATGTAGGAGACTCCGTGTGACTGAGCTCATGCTTCAAAACTCCCGAGGCAAAGTCATGTGATAGATCTCGTGCAACAGAGCTCACGAACCAAAACTTGTATGACAGAGCTCGTGCACTAGAGCAGACTTAACCTCGCTCATCAAGGATAGAGTTGTCCTGTTTGATAGCCCTTGTTGACTTCTATGCCCGAGTTGTTCATATCAGATCTGACATACATAGCAATTTAGACTTGACATACATATAATAATAGTGCAACACATATTTGGATAGTTGAAAATACTACTCCAAAAGACATCCATCAGACAGAAGTCCCCTGGAATAGGGGAGAATAGTTGATAAAGATAAAGATAAAATAACGTTATGGGGCTTAACCCAATAAAGCCCACTAACCATGGAGCCCTAGTCATTTTACCATCTATACAGCTCACGGCTGCAGCAAGAAGATAAATAAAAAAAGAGGCCACAATTAATAGTTGTCCTAAGCTAGTGATCACTATCAATTGGTGTGTCGCTGTTTTACAACACTAAATTGTTAGCTGACTACCAGACCCGTTCTGCGTGGATTTCCATCATCACAGCATGGAAACGCATACATAGACTTGGGATTGAAGCAATAAGCCCAATCAATATGCACAACAATAACTCCGCTACACAGATGCTTCACGCTGTGAACTGGACCAATCACATATGTGGAACGCCAATGTGTACCACCAAATCACGACATTAAGATACCAAATCATATGAACAGATAGGTAATCCAGATCTGACTCATCAGAATTGTTCTGACAAAACTAAATATAATGACAGATTCGTGATGTCATCATATAGAATTGTCATATGTAAAACTCTTGTTTCCGGATAAGACCCGATTCCTTACATATATGCTGTGAATTATGTGGAATCCTCATAATGCATGCCTTATATCTGCTAACAATTCATACTTATCTTATGATATGTTTACATCTATAAATACCCTCATTATTCAAGTGTCATGTAACTCATCTTAAACTGATCAATAAACCTTAAGTATAATACATCGCTGACTTGAGCGTTGGAGTGTCTCTCCGGAGCACCGCTCCAGGCTTGTTTTTTGCAGACTTTGATAAGGAAGCGACTAATATCAAAGAATTGAGCTGTCCCAAACGAATCTCTGATTGCTCTCTATCCGATTTCATAACAGAATGTCCAAACCTGATAATTTTTGTCATTTTATCTCTAATTTGTTGTATGAACTTCAACCCGGCTCTATCAGTAACCAACTTCAATCACGCCTTTATCATTCTTCTCTGTTTTTGCCCCCATCTTTTTTCATAGTTTGAACTGTATGCAGTTTTTTTCTTGGTTTTATTAGTTGTTTCAACTAGGGATGTCAATGAACGAGTTTTATCCGGATCAGAACCAATAAATAAGTATCTATTCTGGTTTTGAAATCGATCCATTAGATACCGGATCCGGATCATCAATTATGAGTTTAAAACGGTCCGGATCTGAGTGGGTCTGGAACCAGAACCAGACCAGAACCGAAACTGGAACCGAAACTGTTGCTTTAGAATTTAATCGGCTATGAGTGATTCCGGATCGGTATGAGTAAAACAGACTTATTGACAAACCTACTTAAATTTGGCTTATCAATTGACGGGTTTTACTCGGATCAGAACCAATAAATGAGTATTGGTTCTAGATCCGTAACGCACCTTGACCGGACCCACCATCAAACTATGGGTCTAACAGTGCCCGTCCAAAGCGGGTTTGAACCGGGCGATGTTTTAAAATTTAATGGGCTATGAGCGATTTCAGATCGATCCGGGTAAAACCTACCCATTAACATCCCTAGTTTCAACGTCTAAATCAATTTTAAATTGTAATTAACTATTTTATTATTGTATTATATATTTTTAATTAGGGTAACATACTTCAGATAATATTTTTCTAATGCTATAAAAATTATTTTCGTTATTTTATTAAATCAAAAATTTTATGATAGAACTAAATATATTATTGATTTAAATAAATATATAAGTGAATATTACAAAAAATATAACGAATAAAAAATTGCAAATAAATTTATAGTAATGGGTGTTTATATTAGTGGCATGCGTGTACAATTGCTTTCCAGATTCATTGTTAAGAAGATACAATATTAATGAATTTTAAAGTTGCTTTTTGAATTTATTCTTACAATCACCCTAATAAATAACAATTCCGCTCACTACTCATTTAAACACCAAAAAGTTAACAATTAAAATTGCTTTTTCATTCATCCTCCTCGCTAATTCAATTTCTAGTTCATTTCACTCCTAGCGAATTCGGGTTCGGTAGGCCAACTACCTCCTAAAATAGCAGGAATATAATATTCCGAGAAAATTCCCAATTACCATGAACACAAAATCACCATGGGCTAACGCTCCGAGGTCAATAAGGAAAGCGGCCTTTCCTCGTTGCGATGGGACGTTTTAGACTTTTAGAGCGACGTGCGGTGGTCTTTTTTTCTTTTTAGGGGGAAAGCTGCTTCTGCGTTTTCACTTTCACTAGTTGTAATAACCTCGTCTGTCTTCTTGCACACCGCTCGATTAATTTGATGATATATGTGTGCTGTACATTCGATCAATAACACATAGTTCTCTCCGCCTTTCTTGGAGAACAGGTGTCCTTCCTGATCCACCTATAATTAACAACTTTAATTTGTTTACATTAGGACTATGTTATATACATTGCGCTCCTACTTTCTGTTTCACGTTCTTCAACTTCTCCGAAGATAACAAAGAAAGCCCTTCAAATTGAGCAGAGAGATAGGGAGGGAGAAGGTGGGGAGAGATCTGTAATGGCTCAGGCGCTTTTCCAATCCTCGTCTCTTGCTTGCTCCTCTTCTATGGATCTCTCCAAAATTCATCTAAAGCATCTGATGTATTTGTTATTGCCGTTTCTTTTCCTCTTTTCTAGATTTTTGTAGAGCATGTGTCCAATTTCTTGAAATTGATTATTTTTGCTCTTTTTTTTTCGGTGGAAGATATTTGGTTCCCAGTTGAGATCTCCGGAAATTGAGCAGACCCAGTTGAGATTTTTGGATTCTTCTAAGTAAGTGCCCCGAAGTTCAAATCTTTATCTTCTAGTTACCATCTTGAGATAGGTTGATTGCACCTTCCCTGTGCTTTTGCTTTCTGAAGATAATTGTTTGTTGCTTATGATCTCATTGAGTTGTTAAAAAAAAGTATTGATGAAAAAAAGAAATGGATATGCTGAGAATATGCTGCACTTGTTCATTTCAGACAGCTGCTTAATGAGCTGGTAATGTTTGATAAAAATGTCTATAATGCTCTAGGCTTTGACTGAGATTGCCTTTATTCATTGGTATAAACAACTAGCAGCAGTCTAGCACCGTCTGCTCTGAAATTCTGTTTCATGTATGTTAGAAATCGAGTTGCGTAGTGATTGTTGTAGAGTTCATGAAAAATTGGTTATTGGTTGAATTGGAGTCCCTGCATAGTTGCACTGCACTTGCTTCGATTGTATCCTGAAATTAGACGCCTGCTGCACATTAGAGTACAGATAAGATAAAACAGTGAAGCAATTAGTTCCGACTCTCGAATTCCCGCACCTTAAAGTTCTAATCGTATTGTTTGATGATGGTTTATAGGACCTACTTACTTTATAAGATTAAAGATTAAAGCCTTCCATTCAACTCTCGAGGTTGATCCAAAGAGATAAGCATGCTATATTCTGATCTAAATTATGTGCCCCTTGGTAGATTGGATGCTATACTAATGTAATCTCTTCCGTGTTGTATGACTTCCGTTATTGGATATAGAAGAAATCCCACTGTGAGATTGAAGGCATTAATGGAGTCTCCGGGCCTAGCTCAGGATACCATAGAGAACAAGCCGAAAGTCGCAAGGGTGAGCAAAGAAGTGTCGGATCATTTCAAGGAGTTGAAACACAGATTCCTTAGTTTCAAAGAAGAGAAATACTTGTAAGAATTATGCAGCTTTTTTTTTCTCTATATTAAATATATTGCAAAAATGGAGTTTCATTTGTTCTTTTACATTCATCCCACTGTTTCAGGAGCAACTTAGAACACTACAAAGGGCTGGCTGAGGCCCAGGCGCCAAAGGTACTTCATTTTGGTGCTTTTTATTTTTGACAGTCTCGAACATCATTTTAGCCGGAATCTGATGTGTTGAAGGACAGTTCATGGTGATTGCTTGTGCTGATTCTCGAGTCTGTCCTTCGAGTATCCTTGGTTTCCAACCGGGAGAAGCGTTTGTGGTTCGGAATGTGGCAAACTTGGTACCGCCACATGAGGTATGTTAATTATACCTTTTTGAGCTTGAAATTAAGAAGCATGAGTGACGGCTCTTGAGGATTTCGTGACTCTGATGCAGAATGGACCTACAGAAACAAATGCTGCCCTTGAATTTGCTGTTAATTCTCTTGAAGTAAGTTAATATCTGCTTGAATTATGAAAAACTTCTTTTTTGTGGATTTTATCTAGTTATTGAATGGATATGGTGTTTTATATACAAGTAGTCTGCAATCTTAAATCTGTTTCTACCGTCCATTTACGCATAAAATTTCAAGGACCGAAATGTAAAGAGCCACTATTCAGACAGAGAAAGTCAATAAGCCACACACTCGTATGTGGTTTTGTATTGTTAATGGTCCAGATATAGACTTGATCAATAGGACTGGAAAACATTGAACTATATGCATATTTTTGTATATCTCTGCAGGTCGAAAATGTTCTAGTCGTTGGTCACAGCTGTTGTGGAGGAATTAAAGCACTAATGAGCTTGCAAAATGAAATAATTTCAAGGTTCTATTAATTGATTTGCTTTCACCGATAATCCATCTGCATCTATTTCATTTCTCACAACCTCATTTATGCTGTCCAGTAGCTTCACCAAAAGCTGGGTGGTTCTTGGAAAGCCTGCCAGGTTGCAAACAAAGGCTGTTGCTTCGGATCTCAGCTTTGATCAGCAGTGCAGGCACTGCGAGAAGGTTTGGGTTCCTAAATTTATCTTGACCGTCACTTCGTTGCTTGCTTATTAGCTTTATTTAGTTCCCAAATTGCATTTTCTTTTCATGTGTTTCCTGGAAGACGCAGCCTATAGTTTTGCAAATATCTATGCCTGGCAGTTATGCAGGAATCTTGTAGTTATTTAGACCGGATATTAGCCTTAAATCAGTTGCTTGCGTTGGTAATCCTCATATGGGAATAGGAGCTGAAGACATTTTTGCCGATCACCATCTCCATCTGTTTTTTTCAGGAATCAATTAATCTGTCCTTGATGAACTTACTCACTTATCCATGGATTGAAGAACGGGTGATAAGGGGAAACTTTCAATCCATGGTGGCTACTACGACTTCACTGACTGTACATTTGAGAAGTGGACCCTCGACTACAAGGGTAGTACCATGAAATCTGGCAGCTCATGCTCTATCAAAAACCGAGAATTCTGGGTCTGAGTTTGCTCTTAAGCTCAGAACAATTATATTCCAAGTTGTGTGTTGATATGTACAATTATAAATAATTTGAAGAAACTCTCCAAATAAAACTCCTATGTATGCCTTTGAGGAAGCTCCAATTGTGGACAAGTCGACTTTGAAGTAGTAACTAAGAGGGTCTTTGGCTGAGATTATAAGTTCTTTATAACAACTTATAAGTTGTTTAGGAGCTTATAATTTCCTACAGAGTGTTTGACAAAATAAGTTCATAAAAACCTATAAGCTGTGAAAATAAGCTCCAAAAGCTTACAAGATCTCTTAAAAATAAGTTGTTCAACTCCAATTTATTTTTTCATTAGTTTATAAGCAATAATGAATTTATCAAAATAACTTTACTATAGTTTGTTATTTCCTATATATACACTATCAACTTTATCTATCATCAATTTTTTCTTTCTAACTGTGATTTTCTTTCTCTAACTCACGATTCTTTCTCTAACTTATAAGCTTAATTATTTAAACACTTTGACAACTTATAAGCTCTCGAAACATTATATCTTATAAGCTCCAAGAGTTTATAAGCTCTCTAAAATAAGTTAAACACTCTCTTAGTCCAGATTTAGTCGATCAAGGTTCGCCATGATATACTTGATCCATGCATAATATCATGAAAATGGATACAAATTTTTGACTGCTACTTAGTATCGCCAATAGGTCTGAAAAAGTATCTAAAAATATCAAATTTAGATATTTGTACCCAATCGAAGTAAACCAAGGAATATAGGCCTGCCCGCCATCCACACCAGAATAAATAGAGTTTTCCAAAAAAACCTGCTAGTGGAGGAAGACCTCCTAGGGATAAGAGACATAGGGCTAAAGAGAGAGCCAAAAAAGGATCTTTCGTGCTCGAGTTTTAGCAAAAGCAGCTCTCCGAGGTCGAATCGATTGGTTGAAAGGCCTGAAAGAGAACGTTGTTTTGGGGGGTATGATACCCGTCAGTACAGGTTTGAAAGGGTTGGTGTCCTCTTCAAAACAACACAACAGGAGCCCTTTGAAAATGGAAACAAAAAAAAAACAATCTATTCGAGGGGGAAATGAAAGATATTTTGTTTCACCAGCCCATGCTACTGAATCAGCTGCTTTCTTTTTGGTACCAACAATCAAGAACTGTTTTCCCCTACTTGCTGCATCAAAAACCAAATCGCAGGCTTCGGATAAAAAACGAGCAGTTTTAGTAAGATTTGTAATATGAATACCTTTACGCTTTGCAGAGATATAAGGTGCCATTTTAGGATTCCATTTCCTAGTACCATGGCCAAAATGAACTCCCGCCTCCAGCATCTCTTCCAAGTTGATGTTCCAATATCTTCTTGTCATTTCTCCCCACACCCCCCCTTTTTTTTTTCAAAAAAAAAAAGAGACGAGAAACCCATTTATTCATCTTTTAAAAATTTCGATTTAATAAATTCATTTGTTAAGTTAGGCCCGAAAAGAAAACATTGGGATAAATTTATAAACGCTCTATATGATTGGTCATATCATCGGGCTTATATTGATGGCCTTCGAATGAAAGACAATTCCGAATCTGCTTTGTCTAGGAACAAGGAAGCTATAAGTAATGCAGCTATGAATCTCCTGTCTTTATCTTGTTTGATTCGAGTTATGTAATTTTGGCATTTAAGAATACTGCCTAATAGTTGTAACTATTGATCATCATTATTGTTTTGAAGTTTCGTCTTTTTTGTTTGTATAGATGCTTTTTCTTGTCTAACCCCTGCTGGCTGAAGTTTTTCATCAATGGGTGCCTGCAAAAGAGTTGTAGCAGCAGGTCACTTATTCACTACCTTTGGCTACTAATGTTTCTAATTTTGGGTTCCCCGAATTGGCACCATCGTTCCGAGTGCTCCGGCTTCTGGTTTCTGCCTCCGGAGACCGATTTAGTGGCGGGGTTGGCGATGGATGATTACTGGTTTGTGGTCTGGGTATGTTTCTTGTATGACAAAGATGATTATTGTATAGAAGTTGTGAGAATTTTTCCGGTTCTAGACATTTTCCATTTTTGTGGAGTTGAAATTTTGAAATGATAACGTCAGGTGTTTGTCTTGGGGTTGTGAATGGGACTATTAATGAACCTTGATGAATCATTTTGAGTTTAATTTGTATTGTTCAAATTTATTTAAGTTATGATGTTTACTGAATCAAAGCTCAAAAGAACTATTAATGATCCTTCCCGTATGAAATGTGGGGTGGTTCCAGCCTTAGGCCTATGATGTGGAACAAGGTACATATAATCGTTGGGGTAAACCGAATCTGTCTAAGAAAGGAAAAAAGTACACAAGTTGCCTTTAGATTTTTATTTTTCTATACATACACTCTTCCTTAACTCTTGATTTATAATTCTTGATGATATACTCTCAAATTATTTGGTAAAATTTTCTCAGTTTCTGCAATTTGTGGTTTGTTCGTTTTAGCACTGTTCTATTCAATTCACTGACAACGATAGCTGGTAGACAGAAAATTTCAGTATTACCTTTCGTTAGTTTGTGCCAAACATGAGATGCTATGAATCTATGATCAAACGGAAAATACTGTTCGTTTTTTAGTATTTTGGCAAAACAAATTTTGCTTCCCCTTTGTGTGAGACATGGTCATAAACACGCTTCTTGCCTCGATCTATGTGTAAGTAGATCAAATAATCATCTTATCTTAATAGATGCATGGCAGGATGTGTAGGGATTTTCCTTATTTCTTTAGACTATTTTTTTTTAAGATCGCTTCAATTGTAATTTGAGATCTTTAGTTTCAAACATTAATTACTCTATCACTTGATTAAGACAACACAAATAAATTGATTTTTTTTTTTTAATTTATGTGGAATCCGTAGCCGCTACCTTGATGTGCACTAGTTAAATCTCGCATTCCTATGCAATAGTCTGCAAACCACATCTGAAAATCAGGTGTGACAGATTCAGACCCACAGAAACGTTAGTGGGGTTCGGATCTATGAAATTCTTTTTTTGGACTTAGAGTTCTCCATCTTTTCACACTCATCCTTTTTGCCACCGCTTCTCTTAATTTCACGGCGGACATGTTTCTAGTACCGGCAATTGGTTATCAGCGCTACTGTGAATATACCGGCACCGCCTTCGGTGAAGAAAAAGGCGGTGACATTTGTATCATTTAGCATTTTATTTTGCCTTTGCTTAAATAGCATTACATTTGTATAATATAAACATTGCATATAGGTCCTAGCTACTAACATTATCTATGTTATATTAATAGCATTACATTTATTGTGTCGTGTTATTAGCATTATCCTGTCTATTATTAGCCATCCAAACTGTATATTTAATAGTGTGATTGATTCCTAGTTTACATAAAAACTTCAAGAATAGTTGCGTATAACATAGATAGTTAGCTAGGACCAACAACTTTAAAAAAAAGTCAAATCAACCTATGTAATAATTTGTTTTCTCTGGAAAGTTCAACGAGATCTTCACCGAACAAGACTTGTCAATTTAGGAGATATGCTGCTAAATGTAGATTAATTGTACAGAATTGCTTATATATATCTTTGTGAGGTAATATATAAGATAAAATAGACTATTAATTTTAAGTTGTACAAGATTTTCTCTGGTTATTATAAAAGAAATTCAAGTAAAAGAAATCAGAGCTTGAATATTTCACTTGGTCAAATCACCACCAGATGCTATGTCTATACATATAATCAGTTGGGCAACTTTAAGAATCACCATCAAATTATCAACGTGCACGTGTTACAATAATCATGATTAGATGAAATTATTTCTATCACTCAATCTGAAACGTGTTGTGTACGAGCACAAGAGGAGTTGAACAAACAATATATATGTATATATATCCAAACATTTCCTACCATAATTCAACCATTAGGTCCATTACTCAATTTAAAAAGGGCCACGATCCAAATTCTTGAGCACACAAAAATGGCAGCAGGTGCAGTGGAAGAGTACGCGTTAGCATTTGTGCTGATCACGTTGGCCGCGACGAGCGGCCGCGTAATCTTGGCGGAGGCGCGTAGTTTGCTAGAAATCAACTTGCTAGAGCTTCCTTCGCCGGAGCATGCAGAAGCCGAGCTCGAAGTCGCATTGCCTACGGTAGAATTGCCTCCAATTCCTCAAGTTGATCATAACCACACCCATGCATAATTTCCTAGTGCCTGCCCTCTTTTTACGTTTATGTTTGATTTGGAGGGTTTAATTTGTGTGTGTTTAAAAGTTGCTACTGAGTTTTATGTTTATGTAACTGACAAGCAGCAACAACAATTAAGTATATGATTTATTTATAGTTAACTTTGTGATGTAACCACTCAGAAACTGGGGTTTCGAAGAATATTTGGATGAAGATCGATGATAGAAACAAACGCATATAGAATTTGATGTCTATGTGGAATAGTATATAGCATTATCAAACTCCAGTGGGTTGCGAAAAACACACACCACAGTCACGATAGAAAATAAAGAACACAAGAATTGTTACCCAATTCGTTTTGCAACTACATCTGGGGGCGAAAGCCAGAGATTTCACTATGATTTTCGGATACAAATTACAGGGAGAAATGACTATTAAATAGATAATAATCAAACTCTAACCCTAAGTCCATTAGGATTCCGTATGAGCCAAAAAACATGGATCCAAATAGTTTGATCATCGATATCGAACTTGAGTGTACAGTCCATTTAGGTTCCATATTCCAACACAGTGCAATTGGTAGAAGAAACGTTCTAATTGTGGATACCAGTATGGGGCAAAAAATAAATAAAGAGCCTTTTTATGAAAATAACTTCAAAATAGAAGGAAATTCTAAGCTTGATTGTAGCAGGCAGTTGTTTGATATAATAGACCCTCTTCAACGCATTTAACTTGAAGAATACTCAAATTTTCACTAGCTCATTTAACACAATGGTGAAGAGTTTTTTTACCAAAATAATTCCCAAATACAGCCTAGTTATTAGAAAATTCTCCAATCACTTGACAAAACCTAATTAACCTATCACGTGACAAACCCGGACTAAGCTGCAAAATAATAAGTGTTAATAGCTAGAAATAACCTCAACTATAAAACATAAACAAAACTTAAGCAAATATGTCAAATTGATATCAAAATTAACCATTGACATTTAATTTGCAAAAATTATCCTTAATATTTGTCATTGGATTGGATGTAGTCAGACAAATGTGTCAGGTGTAAGATGATATTACAAACGTAGAGAATGAATGCACATATAGTAATATTTATTGTTTTTTGAGTCAGTTAAAATCTCAACCGTTTTAACAAATTAAAATAATAAAATTAAAGATATTTAACTTTAAAATAATATAAAACAGTAAGTTTTGGGGATAAAAAATATAAAATATGATAATTGAAAACGAAAAATAATTATCGTGTGATTTATGCGCTTAGTCGCTGTTTAGCCACCCGTGGTGATCGTTGACCGCCGCTTGGCCGGCCATTCAAATGCAAACGGTGGCTATTTGTTTTTCTGTTTTATTTTCATTAACACGTTATATAGCACACGATAATGTAAAATTGATCACTATTTTTTTAATGAATTAAAATAATAAATATGTGTATTTAATTAAAAAAATAAGAATTAATTATAGTTTATGGGCTCAACTTTTATAGTTTTTTTAAAATGTCATGGACTTTAATAAAAACACTAAACTTTAATAAAAACACTAACTTATAGCCCGAAAATATTTTCCGGCACTGGAATGCTGACTAGGACAACAACTAATATGAAGTGGATTTTTTATTTTTCACATATATATACAGGAAACGACTTCGTTTTTAGCATTCTTATTTTATTTATAAAAAATAGTGAAAACCTCACCCCCTCCCATGTCATCTTCTCTCTTTCATCTCGTCGCCGCACGCCACCTCGCCAAATCCACCATCATGATCCGAGTCGAAGAAGTTGATAATCTCTCTTATCTCGCCGTCGTATGTCGGCAGCGCGAAGGCCGAGCTGACGACGTAGAATTCCTCGAGGTTGATGCTACGTCGTCGTCGCGATCCACATCACTCAGCATCAGCTCCTCCTGGCTTGGCTTCGTTCGGGCATAGCAACCGCTCCAGCTCTTCCTTCTCGATATTTCTACCGTCGTCGTGGTTAATCATCTCGAAGGCATATTTCAGCCCAAGGTAGACATCGGCAGAGATCTCCGGCCACTCTCCAAAGGAGAAGGGTGGGAGCACGTTGTTCGGCATGGAGGAGCTGTTCGGTTTCAATGTCTTGAAGAGGATGAAAACGACGTCGCTTGCGAGCTGAATGACGATGGATCGATGTTGGATCTGGAGTAAGAGCAAGATTTTTTGTTTTGAATTGCTTTGCGTGTAGTATTTTGGTGAACTTCATGGCAGGGTAATTAGTGTTGGTGAGATGGAGATTGAGTATTTTTTTTATTCTTTTTTTAATGAGTTGGATCGAAACAACATCGTTTCAAATGTACAAGTCGAAAAAAATCCACCTCAATTTATGTTACCATCATAGTCAGCGTTCTAGGGTCGGAAAATATTTTCGGATCATAAGTTGGTACGTTTCTCAAAGTTGAGGATATTTTAGAAAAACTTGAAAGTTAAGGCCATAAGCTGATGTCATAAGCTGAAAAGCACCGAAAGTTAAGGCCATAACTATAATTAACCGCCAAAATAATATAAAGTAGTAACTTAATGATAAAAAAATATAAAATATGATATTTGAAGACAAAAATTATTATATACTTTGATTTAGGGGCTTCGCCGCCGGTTAGCCGACGTTCAAATGAAACGGCGGCTAACGACAGCTAAGTGTTTTATTTCAAAATATTTTTAACATATCACATATGAAACGGCGGTTAAGTGTTATATTTATATTATCTCGTATTATAATTAGTATTCACATATGAAATTACTCAATCTTATAAAATTTTAAACATATGAATTCAATGCACGGGAAATGCTAGTCAGACTTAATTCATGCAACATAAAAATTAATTTATTCTCATATTCAAAATCTCGACAAATATTAAAAACAAAAAATTGATTACTCAAATACTCAATTTAATTCGTTACCACAAACATCAAAAGTCAAAAATTGGTTACTATATAAGATCATGCTCAATACAATTTAATTCATGCTGCAATCATAATTTAGTCAAACTCTGGACGAACATAAAAAATCATTAATTGCATAATTTAATTCATATGCAACTCACAATATCATCCAAAAGCTAGAATAATATATGTATATATATAGGGGCGAGTTAACGTGAGAATCATTTTTATCGTGAGAACGTGAGAATCAAAAAAATGATGAATTCAGTGTGAAAATTGATCAATCCGATGAAAAAATTACTGAATCCAAAAAAATAGAACTTTCGCCTCTCATGGGATTCAAACCCTGGATGAAAATTTCGATTTTTTGGATTCAGTAACTTTCTCAATGGATTCATTAATTTTCATAACGTATTCATTTTGTTCGTAACAATTTCGGAACCATTTTAATGTGAGAACTAAGAACCACATAAATTTGTTACAAACAAAATGAATTCTCTATGAAAGTTAATGAATCTGGTAGGAAAGTTACTGAATCCAAAAATTCAAAATTTCACCCAGGGTTCGAATCATATGAGAGACGAAAATTTTATTTTTTGGATTCAATAACTTTCCTAGCGAATTATCAACTTTCACACTGAATTCATCATTTTTTGGTTCTTATGTTCTCACGATAAAAATGATTCTCACGTTAACCTCATATATATATAAAAGAAGTCATAACTGCCATAGATTGGGGCTTGGCGTGGGTCAACGGCCTTTTAGCCACGGTTGCTATCGCTGCTTGACCGTTTAGCCGCCGTTGTCGGCCGCTGGGTTGGTTTGGCTGCCGATGTTGGCTGTTCGTTGGGGTTAGCCGCAGCAGGAGAGCTGGGTAGCAGCTACTTGGTTTGGCCGTCGTTGGCGCCATCCTTCGGTGTTCAAAGTAGAGATGGGGCAGTCGGAGGGGGTGAATATTCGGTTATTCGATCGGTTTTAGATGAAAAAATAATCGAACATAATTAATCGATTTTTTCAAAACAATAAGCGAACGAAATCGAAATTTATTTGGTAACCGAATCCAAATAACCAAAATATATTTCAATTAAATCTAATTTTATTAAAAATATATACTTTTTATGAATAAATAAATAAATAATATTATATACTTATGTATTATATATAAAAATATTTCAAAACTTAATTTAATAATATAATATAATAAAAATAATTAATATTTTATATTGGTATCAATAAAAATATCATGTTTTGCAAATATTACAAATTAATATAATAGGAGAGAGAGAGAAAATGAAAAGGGTTAAGTGTATTGATATATTAAAATTATAATTTTAAATAAATGATATTATATATATATATATATATATATATATATATATATATATATATATATATATATCGGTTATAGTTATTCGTTAAATTTTTTCGAACCGATTGAAAAGTCGAATTATCGAATTTTAATTCGGTATAACTGAATTAATCAAAATAACTGAATTAACCGAACCAAATTTGATTTTTTTGTTTGGTTCAGTTAAATTATTCTATTTTTGAATATTTTGCTTCTCCTAATAGCTGGCTTTGAACGGGAGAGGGTTGGAGAGGGTGAGAGGGGTGTGTTTTTGAAAGTGGACTCAAAGAAAAAGTAAGTAAAAAATAGTAAAAAGGCATAAGTTCTGGTAAATATTGAAAATTGTGTCACCAAAGTCAATAAAATTGTCATACTATAGGTTATTGATTAGAATTATGGTTATACATTTAATTCAAAAGATGGAGATGTTAATAAGGTAGGTAGAAAGAATAGCCAAACTTAGCAGAGTAGATAAATTTACTTGGCTTCCACCAACCACATCTTTTGCTACAATTTTCCTTTTATTTGGGCCTTGGGTGGATATAGGGGGTGTTTGGCTAAGTTTATTTTAGATAGAGCTTATAAGATGTTTCAAGAACTTATAAGAGGTAATTTTTCAAGTGCTTATAAGTTGTTAAAGTGTTTGGGTAATTGATCTTATAAGCTAGAGAAAGAATCGTGAGTTAGAGGGAGAAAATCATAGTTAGAGAGATAAAATTGACGAGATGTGAAGTTGATAGTGTATGTGTAGGAAATAACGAACTATAATAAGATTATTTTGATAAATTCATGGTTCTTATAAGTTTATGAAAAAATAAGTTAGAGTTGACTAACTTATTTTTAGGGGAGGTTATTTTCACAGCTTATAAGCTGTCTAGGAGCTTATTTTGCCAAACACTTTGCAACAACTTATTAGCTCCTAAACAGTTTATAAGCTGTTTTAAAGAGCTTATAAGCTCAGCTAAACACCCTCATAGTGTCACCACCAACCAGATGGCATGCAAGTCCTTTAAGATCAAAGTTGGAATAAGTTCAAGCAATTTCATGTGGAATAAAGGTTAATTTGATGTGCAATCCATTTCACTGCATACCCTCATTGATGATGATGCTATGTGGAAAGTGGTTGGTCTCAATTATTTGAGATTAAAGAATTATAAGTTTCAATCAATTGAGATCAAGTAAATTGTATAGATATAATCATCCTAAATGAGGCTGCAGTGTAAAGAGTTGTAGCATCCAATGTACCTTTGCAGTGACGAAGGAGCCCAATTAATTATAATTTTAAAAGATAATAAAATAAAATTTATAAAATAATTATAATTTAAATAATATAATGAGTTTATTATAATCCTTTTAGAAATTTGGTAATATTAATTCACATATAAAACTTTATTATATTTTATCGATATAAAATAAATTATAGAAAAAGAAAAGAAATAACATTTTATCAACATAAAATAAATTATAGGAAATAGATAAAGGAAAGAAAGATAAAGGAAAGAAAAAGAAAGAAAAAGGAAATAAAAGAAAATAAGTATAGAAAAAAAGAAAAAAGAAAATATGTAACTAAAAGGAATCGAACAAAGATCTCCTAAATGATAGATAAAAATCCTAACTCATTAGACTACAATGGATTTAATTATTAAATGTTAAATATTTATAGAGAGCACATGATTAACTAAGAATTAATTCACATAGTGTTAGTATTTATATATATATATATATATATATATATATTATTTTATCAATATAAAACAAATTATATAGGAATAAAGGAAAAGATATCCCAAAATAAAGAGAAGAAATAGAATAGAGAGAGGAGAAAAAAGCATAAACCAAAAAGAAATAAACAGAGTAGGGAAAAAAGAAGGAAAGAAAGAAAGAGAGGAAAAAAGGAACGAAACGTCGAGAAAAAAAGAAGGAAAGAGAGAGAGAAGGAAAGAAAAAAAAGAAGAGAAGAGACGCCGCATGTGAGGATCGAACACGACTTTCCTTCAAATGGTAGAGATCCTAACCATCAGGCTAGCACATAAGTTGTTAACATTGATTTACATATCAAATATATAACTAGTTTTTCAAAAAAGTTAGAGGGCCTATGGGGCCCTGAGCCCTATGTTGCTCATACCGCACCTCAGATAAATTATAGCTATGACAGGACACCCTATTAATCTCAACCCCATCATTTAGCCCCTATAAATTCTCACCATTTCTTACAATCTCAATACATGATACATTTGATGTTGCAACCTCTTTATATTGCATCATCCTTCGAGACAAGGACATATGATAAATTGTGGCAAAAATAAGACAAGTTATGAAAGAGATTAGGATTTATTTTAGGACTATAACTTAAGTCGAGAACTTATCTTATTTGCTCTACAGAAGATGATACTTAGGTTCCTGATGAACCGGTTCAATTGCTCGATTTTTCTACGATAAAGGTGGGCTTTATTTTCAAAATGTGTTTTGAGATACTAAGCTCAGTTTACGAAAATATAAATGTAATTATTAATGTTTAAAATATTTTGTTCACTATTGGATGAATGTTTCTACCATTGTTAGCTTTGTCAACTAGGACCGATCAAATCTTGTACTATGTATATAGCCAATGTTGTGTACATCAGAGTCAATCATAGGAGAAACCTATCACTGACAAACAAGACAAGTTATCTCGAAAAATTTCTCAACGACAAACAAATATGGATAAGCATCAAGAGTTGAACCACATAAATGAAGAGTACTCATATTTTTAATATACATAGATTTGGCTTCGTTTTAAAACTTGATATGTTATATTGTTCAAGCATGAATAATTATTTTCAAAAAGGTTCTAAAATATTTTAAAAGTTGCATAACCTATTGAGTATATAAGTACCTAACCCAAATATTTAAAAAAAATATTTTTCAGATTGAGCGATTGGTGGTGACGCACGAGCTGAGGAGGGGTTATTGTTGTCTTTCCAAATAATGTTATGATTTACTTTCACTGTCATATTTTCACTTGATAAAAATCTATATCATAATTATATTAATGTTTCCTAGTTCATTTAAAAATGAACTATTGTTATCTTTGTCTTCCCTGCGACTATTTTTCGTATCTATCATATGTGCAGTATGTAAGTTATTCCTGGCCTTAGACCCTTGAACTTGATCCGGTTTGGTAGAATATAAATATTATTTTGACGGACCTGTTATATTTTAGTTATGATGTGTCTTTTTAATAAGGAGGTGTTGCCCGGCTCTCAAGGCACATCATCCATTTATTCAAGAAAGTCTAATTTAGTTCGTTTCTTATTCTCCTATGAACTGGAGTGTGTTCTTGACTGTGAGACCATTAGTTGATTGATGTTGAGTCTAGAATAGTCTTTAGGCTCATATTTTAATCACTAACCCTCAACTCGCTTTCACACCTTCCTCAATAAGATAGGTACGCTTTTAATTTTTTTACCTAAAACGCATTCACGTGTTTAAAGTATTTTCAAATGTTAAAAAAAAAAAGAAAAGAAAAGAAAGGAAATAAAGAAGATTTCAATTTTACGTTCACTTTTTTTTTTCCTAATTTTAAATCATGTAACCAGGAAGGCTTAATCATATTTTTATATGACCAAGAAGACTGTCTTATTGTTACATGATCAGGAAATTTTTGTCATATTGTTATACATGATCAAAAGGATTTATCATAAATCAATAGACAATATCTCAATTTATTTTGGAGTTATGACTCTATTTTCACTTGAAGTTATTATTTGAGTTTCTAATCCTTTTAGTAAGGAAAGTTCGCAGGTAGAACAATCAGTAAGTTGTCATATTAGTTTGAGCTGGCGGTTATATAGTAATCCAGTTAAAGAATGTCAATTATAATGGCCAACATAAAATGTCAATTATAGTAGAGTTGTTGGTCCCATTGGACTATTATCACCAAATAGTACCAATAGGACCAACAAAATAGTTGGTCCTATTGGTACTATTTGGTGATAATAGTCTCAATATGGCCAACAACTTGGCTATAATTTGATATTTTTATGTTGGTATATAATTGACATTCCTTAACTGACGACTATATATATGTATTTCCACTATTAGTTTTCCATCTTTATGACCAGTAGCTCTCAGTAGGCGGTGTTGTCATCTCAGTTATCAATTCGAAAAGGTATAGTTTCTTACAGTTAGAGAGATGATAGTATGATAATTTTAGAGAAAAATATACAAGTACACACTTTTGTAAAAGTGTGTACAACCTATAACCATATTTGAAAATTGATACCGTGTATACCCAATTGCCTTTTTTAATATATATCTACTGAGTCTTTGCACGGTCTTCGGTGTGAAATTGACATAGCACTGACTCTTCTTACTGACGAAACAGTTAACAAACATGTGAATCAATAAATCATTGCGAAATTATTTTCAGTCTATTCGATATTATTATGTTAAATTACTTCTAGAGCAAAAGTGTGAGAAAAAAATAATTAAATCATTGAATCATGTTTTTTTAAATAAAAACATAAATGAATCAAAAAATTAATTAACAAATAAAAATCGAAAATTTCGGTCGACAATTCCTTGTTTCCGGTCGACCGGAATCAAGGAATTGTCGACCGGAATCAGAGAATGAGAAAATGAAAATAACAATTTCAATTAATTCATATCTCCGGTCGATCGGAAACATCAAAATGGTCGACCGGAGATAGGAATTATCGACCGGAAACAAGTATATATGAAATGAATTTAATATTAATTATTAATTAATGTCTCCGGTCGACCGAAAACATCAAAGGGTCGACCGGAATCAACGAATTTTCGATCGGAAACATAGATATATCAAATTAATTTAATACTAATTATTAAATGATGTCTTCGGTTCAATTAATTTAAACTAATTATTAAATTAATTATATCAAATGAATTTAATACTAATTATTAATTTCTGTTTTAGAAATTAATTTAAAATGAATGTATGATATTTAAATTTATATTTACAGGTAATCGAAAATTTTGCAAAATATTGAAATGCTGAAATTATCACACAACTTATTAATTTTTAAATATTTAATATTGAAATTATCCTTCATATTTGATTAATTTAATCTTGCACAAAATAGTACTTCAAAAGTAAAAGCTTACAACTAAAAAGAAGACAAATAAATGCTGAAAAATTGCAGAAATGACCACCAATAATTGAACCAATTCTCTCCTATTTATACAACCGATCGGTATAAATACAAATCCAAAAATTCAAGTATTCACAATTTGCTCTTGCGCTCTAATTTTCTTTGGTTCATTTCGGTTTTATATTCTAAATTTTTAAATTTCTTTCTTCAATCCAGATCCCAGCAGCTATGTCTCAAAAAGTAAGTTATTCGAATTTTTATTTATTTTCGATCGGTCTTTTGAATTTATTGTTTTTTATGATATTAATTTGTGTTTAGATTTATTATTTTTAATTTTCTTGTGATTTATTATTGTTAATTTTGTTTAGATTTATTATTGTTTATTTGTTTGGATAAATTATTGCATAATTCGTTTAGATAACTAATTATTGCATAATTCGTATAGATAATTGGATATATTTAGATAATCGCTCGTATACATTTATATTTAAGTGAGTATTTTAATGTATAGGTGAATTTAGATTAAGTTATGCATTTTAGATTAAGGTTTACATTTAGGTGAACTTAGATGTTTTTATATGATTTTATGGGTTTTTTATTTGTAGATGAATGTAGATTAAATTTATAAGCTATTAATATAACGAAACAGTAATATTTTTGTTTGTTAACGACATGTAAATCAATAAATTATTTATAGTTAAAGAAAAAGTGTGAGAAAATCATGAAAAAATTGGTTATTTATAATACTATTGTTATTGGTATTATAATTGGTTATTTAAAACCTATTATTATTATTAGTATTTGAAGAACAACTTGTATTTGAATTACAATTTGTATTTGATTTACATTGTAATGAAAGCACTTATTCATGTAAAGACATTATTAACATTATTATCCACATCATCGTTGTTATTTGTTATTGATACGAAGAAATTAATCAATTCTCGATAATATCTGACCAAGAATCTATTAAATTGAAGATTGTATAACTAAAGGAAATTGAATTAAATTGAAATTGAAATTGAAATTAATCCATTGAATTGACATTGTAATGAAGATCTATTACATGAGATAATATAAAAGAAATCATCATCCTCTACGCGCTCTCGGCACTCTCGGCTTCGTATATGGCTCACATAACTCATATATACTTCCACCTATCTTCTTTCTATATGTTAAAGCATTAGACATACCCAATTCGATGCTCGGTGAACCAGAAATAAGACGTTCTACGATCATACGCAAATGGACCATCATCGAAATCGTCGTCCCGGTCAAATACCTCGAAGCTTCACCGGTATAATAATCGCATCATTGTTCCATGGTGGTATTTGATGAGAGTTATTCTCGAACCATCTAGAGAAGATCAGAAACGGTCGCAATAATCTATTCAGGCACACGAAGTCCATCATCCTCGCATCCAATTGATCATTGTCCATCCGCCAGCGTTGCGAGTCAAACAACAAGCAATGACCCTAGTGCATATCCACGCAACATATCACGAAACGCCGCTCGATGACGCATGGGATGATGATCTATAAAAATTAATATTTAGAGAAAATAAACAAGGAAATTTTTAATTTTTACAACTTATTGTATTAAATAGGTTACCTGCGTGGCACGTAACCATGGTCTATGACCGCAAAGCCGAGGACAATCGACATCCAATGCGCTGGTGGCTGCCATGTAAAGCAATGCTCTCGGGGTAATGATCAATGGTGCCTCACGCGGGTCTTGAATGTAGACGAAAGCGTTGCGTGTACCTCGAACCATGAATGTTGCAGAAACATTTATTCAACATTGAAAATTAATTAATTCCGGATACTACACATATATAATATATATTGATTGTATTAAAGACACAATACTTACGAAAAATCGAGATCGAGGATGATTGTGTTATGAGAATCCACCACATCCAATATGTCAATCCCGCATCGAGTCTCATCCTCGGATGCATCATGAATAGATCGACCATCCGCAAAATTATTTTAGGGATACATATCAATATAAGTAGATGTACTTCAAAAATGAAGCATATTGTATAAAAGCGTGCTTACCGAACATCAAAAGGCCTCTCCGCATTTCAAGTTGCAAAAATCCAACATGGATTTGACGGTGATCCGAACAACCACAACTGCATTCTTTCTCGTCAAGAAACGCTCGTACTTTATCAATACATCGCCGGGAATTGATCGTGGGATCGGGCTATTAACATACGGGGACCTCATTGCAGCCGAAGGTTTCCGTGCCCGTTCACCTCTCCGGACTTCCAACTACAAACATTTAAGCATATGAGTCGCTATAAAATGAAAAACATAACAAATATAATGCAATACTATAAACTGTCAAATATGAGACTTAATAGTTACCTGTTGCTGCATAGGCTCGAAAGTCTGCCTCACGACGTTCTGAGGCGTCAGATCACTAAATAGGTCCAGTCCCAGCATGGAATGATGAGATGCAGTTCCAGTACTGGTACCATTGATCTGGGGAGAGTAGCGGGGTGGGGTATCACTGGGTTGATGTAGGGCTGGCTCAGTCGGCTCAATATGTCCACTATCTCGAGGGACATCTGGACTTGACTGTTGCTCCTGACCTTCACCTCCACCTCCACCTCTCGTCGTCGTTGTCGTCGGAAGATTCATGGCCCGAGATGGGGGTGTCACAGCCGCTCTAATCCAAAGGACAGATTAGAGAGAACTGGAGCTTGGAACAGTGATTACAGCACATTTAATAAGAATAATCAAAGACTTCAAAATAATACTTATCGAACTTCGATAATCAACCTTATTTACAAGGCAAAAGTAATTTACAGAGGTAAAGGCTACAAGTTCCTTTAACATAAGGTTCGATAATTTGGACAGAAAAGGCTGTCAACATCAACATACAATAATATTCAAAATATGCAACGGAAAGCATGTGAATGCATATATGACGATATGCACCCAAGGGTTCTTTCTTTCAAACATAATAAATATTCAAAAGACTTGACTACTCAATGCCTCGCTCCATCATCATCATCATTCAATCGCACATTTAAAAACAATATGCGGTCGAGTACAAATAATGCACTCGATGGCTCATGCCAAAATAATTTATCAAGTTTAAATTACTCGCCCATCACAAGAACACACGAGGTTTTAATTCAAAATACTGCTTACTAAATATTTTCGACATTTTCATAAATATCGCTTGCAAGCATTTTCCACGTATGTATGATCCACATCCACCACAACAATTTATCCAATAATTCCTTGTTGGAGAGGAGGCCTCCTCTCACAGGTTGCCATGACCGATCGAAAATACCCTTCAAAGACACAAATCACAAATAATCAGTGCACAAAATCCAGCCATCTCGGCACAGGATACGAATTCTCCATCATCCTTGGGGGTACTTCCAAGAATACGAATTCAAGCATGTCATAAAGTGGGAGCTACCCAACGTTATGCATCAATAATCATGGATGGATACATACACAAATCATAAACATTTTGGGCAGGTAATTAAATAAATCAGTTCATAAATATTTGCTTGCAATAAAGCATCATAAATAAATCATTTGGTAAATTCTACCAGTTTGAATATAGTAAAGCCCACCTTTACTTCGGAACTTCGAATTTCACTATGCGTGCTCTTCTTCTCGTTGCGAGTGAACTTCACGTCCCACCTTTACGCAAAAATGTACGTTTAGTACGTTGGCACGCTTTTCGAGATTTTCAAAGTTCATTCAACTTTGATAATTAAATTAATAATTCGAAGTCTTAATAAATTTTAATACGTCGTTTCAACGCGTATTTCAATAAAATAATTCTCGTACTTCGAGAGAGACATAATATGATATACAGTCTCATTTTAACCTTTTAGGTTAAATATTTAACGTATAATAACGTTATTCAATAAAATGATTTCAATTATGAAATCTTTTCTCACAATTGAGATATTCAGATAAAAATAATACGTTTTTCGCGTATTAGAGTATTTAACGAACGTATTTCGTACGTCACTTTCGAAAGTCAACCATTTTGACTTTTCTTATTAAATTTTCAATAAAACACATTTTAATCAATATAAATTAATTTTCAATCGATTTCTTTTCATAAAGCTTTAATCTTCGATTTTTCACGCAAATCGATAAACTTAATTAATATTTTCTTTCAATATTAATCTTTTAATACTTTAAGCATTATTTATGCTTTTAACGTTATTTAATATAACGTTTCTTCGTAAACATAATATTCTATGTTTAATAATTCTCAAAAAAAATTTAATATGTCTAAATTAATTTCTAGACATATAATATATTATTTCTTAATTAATAAGGAATTAAAATTCCTTATTCTCATTTATATAGCTCACGGCTATAACACATAAATTTTCAAACTTTGTTCCAAAATTCCTCTAAATTCATATAGTGTATTATTTTACACTATGATCATTAATATGTATTGATATCACTATAGAAAATTTCGAACACCACCTATACCCATACCATAGGTCACGGCTATTCTTAAAATTTCTCAAATAAATTCCTAAAATCCTAATTAAATTATACAAGGCCCCCAACATTAATTTATAACATAATTATAATCTAAAGTCCAACATATGAAATTTTTATCCCAAGGTATAAATGTTCAATGGTTTCGGTTCTCACCAACATCACACTAAACATTTTTATAAAATTCTAATTAAATTACACTATGCTTAGATACTATAGTGTAACATTAATACATCATTACATTAACTAAAATCAACTAAGTCATGCCTTAAAACTACCATGAAGCTCACGGCCCTTTCAAAATTTTGAGCATTAATGCTTCAAAAATCCTAGTAATTTTCATGTAATATAATATTAATACCCTAGATCATAATTATGTCATTACATTTCACAAGTTAAAACTGTACATCAACTTAGAAATTACTACTCATTTTCGGTAGTTTTAAAAACTAAACATAGGATTTTTATAAAATTCCCCAAAAATCATAATAAGCTTCTACTACATCATATATCATTATTCCATTCCTAAATCATCAAGAAAATTTTCGGTAACCATGAACTAATTTCATAGCATGCTTGAATAAATTTTTAAACATGATATATGCTTACATAAGATCATACTACACATATTTAATGAACAAGCTATCATGCAAGATTCTTTCATAATTAATAACCATGCTTGAAACCTAAGATCAAACCATTAGAAATTTAAAACTTAGGGTATAATCGAAGCTTGTTCGATCCCTAACCTTTTAACGACTTTGATTTTATGTAGGATGATTAGTGCTCAAGCTTTGGCTAATTGAAACTCAAGAACACTCAAGCTTTTCTAAGGGAAAACTCACGGTACTCTTGTGTTTGGAGAGAGAGAAAAGTGTTTGTGTTTAAGAAATATAACACTTAAGTAATGAATTAATTCACTCACTTCTCTCACTATCTCTCTCGGTCCTCTCAATTTCTCACAACAATTGGAAGCCTTTTTCCAATTTGCTTTATGAGTCATCGATGAATTACATCATCAATACTTACTACATCTTACACCAATTCATTTCTTGGGTAAAACAATTCAATTCATTGTTTTGGAACACAAAGCCGTCGACCATGGCTTGCAAGACACAAGAATTATTTTGTTGAGTCAACATGAGTATGTCATGGTTCAAAAATATCTCTTACATGTAGTTAATACATGAATAAAGTTTTTGAACCAAACAAAATATATTTGACTCATTTTTCCTTCACTTGCGTCGACACACACACATGAGGAAGAGAAAAATCTGATTTTTTCATTGCCTATACATGAATATATGTATCTTACACTCATCCCAAATATTGATAATACATCATCAAGGTTGCATTAGTCAAAAGAACGGCCCCTCACAACTTGATCTTACTTGTTCATTATTTGATTAGAGTATAAACTAGATCCCACTTGCATGAATTAAATCCACAACCTAGCATTGAGTACACAAAATGGCGTGAACTAGTGATTCCAAATAGCTCACGGCTATTTCTCATTCTTAAGGGTTAATATTTGATTTTTCATGCCAATTATACATATATATCATAATATATGTTTTAGATGATAACTTATATCATAGGAAAAATTATTGGAATTAATCCATAGGTAGAAAACCCTAATTCTCGATTTAGGGTTTTCGAGAATCATAAATAACCAAAAATATTATTCCAAAATTTCTAGCATTAATTCAATGCTAAATAATATTCTAATTATATAAAATAATCATAGGATTTTAAATACTATAATTCCTTGATCATTATACTTGATTCTCAAGTCATCTCTAAACGTTAACGTTTGAAACGTCTCAAAACGTTAAATATCGACTCATTTCAAAATGGTTGAAATAAAGTTGTAACCACTTTATTAAAATTATTCCAATAATAATGGAATTAAATTCTAAACTTACAAACTTAGAAAATATCTCGAGCATATAAATATCGATACGTAATCGACGTAGAAATAATACTGTTGAAATACGTTAAATATTCGTATTTCTCAATTCACATTTATTTGTGAATAAAACATAGGAATTTATTATTCCAACAATAATCGATATCGTTATTCGATAATTTAAATAATCAAATTATTATAATAATATTCTAATTTACGAAATTAATATCGTAATTAGGCGTTTAAATAATCGGGGTATTACAGGGGGTGTATATGTATCATCTCTATGTGTGCAACCACATCGAGTCTTCTCTAAGAAACTTTCAAATCATTTCTTCATCTTTGGAATCCACTTTTCTTCGATAGATTTCTCGATGCGTTGCACTGCTCTGTCTTCACTCTCCCGAATGGATTCCTGGATCCAACGACGATCGACGGAACTAAGACGCCGGGGGTGCTCACCACCACTGCTCGATGAAGAAGAAGCTGCAGTATGTTTCCCCGTATCCCGTCTCTCAACAGATGGACGGCTATCCACATATGGCCGCTGCGGCTTCTCAACAACTGCAATCTCAACGAACTCAGCCGACGATGTCCTTTGGCTGGATCTTGAAGGTGAAGGCTCTGAGGGCTGCTCTGATGGAGACCTTGAAAGATCAGGATCCTGAACAAACTGTGGAGCCCTCCTCGGAACTCGACGTCTACGTGGAGGCTCATCCACCGGATGAGACACACCACGACGAGAAGGGAACTGTCGTCCCTCCCTCAAAGGATTTGACGGTATCATAAAATTCACACCGAGTGGAGAGGGGTATGAGACAAACGCCCAGTAAATGACGGTAACCTCGAATGAGTCAGGCTCGATCGCTGTGAGATGATAATCGACCTACAATAAATTGAAAGATATTATTTAATATTCTAATAAATATAATACCTCATAGATGATTTAAAATTATAATAAAATTGATCATCTTGCTCAAAAAAGAGGTCAAAGTCTTGGTGAGAGCCTACTCTTGAACTTCCACCTCAACACTCTGGATCTGTTGTGGGGTTGACGATTCCATTATACTTTCCAAGTCCGGTATGATCTCGGTGACCAAACATATAGTGCCCAGATCGGTCCATAAAAGTGGTCTGAGCATTAGGTTGACAATCGTCGATAATATCTCAATATCCGTAACCGTATGCCCCCACGGAAATCGGAAAACGCCCGGATCGTCAACCAATGCCCAAACCCAATCGCTATTACCTTGCCTGCCTCGCACCCAAATACGAATCCATAGAGGAGAATAACGTGGGCCACACGTAAATAGTCACGAAGATCTATATCATCATTAAAATCACTACTATAAAATCTATCTAATAGATTACTTAATGTAATCCGTGTGCCCCCGCAAAAAAGCCTATATACCTCAACGTTGCTCAAGTCGTAGTCTTGTGTGAGATCAAATGATGATGGCCCAAATTGCAGGCCGATGACTAGAGCATAATCTATAATGGAAAAACATATATTTCTTCCATTGATGAAAAAATACATTTCCGGTTGCGTAGGTTCTATTTGACGGGAGACTATATGGTGCAAAGATAAACTAGACTTAGGCCGGGAATCCAATCAATCATATGACCAAAGCAACCCCTAAACATATCTAGCAACTCTTCATGCTTTATCTAGCAAGACATTCTTAATATACTTAAAATAGTCAGTCTTATAATATGTCTTTACATCCGTCACAACATTTATCGTAGTAGGCCTCAAGAAAATAGGATCGACCTACAATTATATCAATGCCACATATTACACAACGTACAACAAACCAACAAACTACTACAATAATTATTACATATCCACTACAACATAATTGAGAAGCATAATGAAAAATATTTAATTGTCATTATCCAAATACGTAGGAAACTAATTCAATGTTAATCCAAAGCTGAAATTTCAAATGATAATATGGATAAAGAGTTTTTTACATATTCAATCACATTATTCAAGCCAAAACAAATATCTCATTCAATCGAAAACATATAAGCTATAAACACTACTTATTCAATCACATTATTCAAGCCATATTGTAAAAATCGCATAACTATATTGTTTCAATCACATTTAGCAATATTTATCCAAAATTTACTACTCATATTATTCAATCACATTTAGCAATATTTATCCAAAATATACATACTGTAAAAATCGCATAACTATATTATTTCAAAATAATATACACGAGAACATACCGGTAAGTCCATATTGTTACTCGTTCGTGTAAAATATGGTTTCGCCTGCAATTATTACAAAATTCAATTAATAACTAATTATTAGAAAATTAAATTGATATCGACCGGAGACAAGTAACATGTATGATTTTCGAATTACCTCCGGTTGTTCTTCACGGTCTCTCTTCTTATCTTTCCAAATTCTACAATATCTTCTTATCCTTCGGCGTGAAAAAATTTGCGAGAAGAGTGTTTCAAAATTTTTGAAAACTGAAAGAAATCTGAATCTAAAATTGCGACAAGAGTGTTGCAAAATTTTTGAAGATGTTGTCTGAAATCTGAAATAGGTTCACTTGTATAAAGTTAAGTCAAAGGCTTGTATAAAGTTAAGTCAAAGACGTTAAATGTTGCATAGAAAAAAAAAAGAATCAGATTCCCTCTCATCTCACATCATTGTCGTCTGCAAATTTCAGAGTTTTGAATCAAAATATTATTTTTTAATAGGTTTGGGTATGGGGTGTAGTTAATTTTTAGATTGGATATGAGTAGTATATATATCATGAAAGTTGGGTATATAAGTTGGGCTCCCAAGAATGAACATAGCTAAACGGTATATAATCGTAATCTTTTACAAAAAAAAGTTGGGCGTCCCTATATAGCTATATAGCTCTGTTTTAGAAAAAAGTTGGGGTCGGGGGTCCTATATAGCTATATAGCTCTGTCACTGACTATAAGTGATGATGATTCAAACACCTCGTCAAACCGTGTACCTTTCCATTTCTACTATTATATCCTCAGACATAACGTGTCCCTTGCGACTGTCGGTCGCTCACGCACCACATAAAATGTCTGAACATGATCCTCGTGAGTAATTCTTAATCAACCACTAAAATTCTGAAGATTGCTCATCTGAAATCCATTCGGGAAATTCATACGAAAATACGATGCAAACCACCGTTAGTTCCAATATTGGAATTATCCAACATTCACAAAATTAAATGAGTCTATAAGATCGTCCATAGAGCTAAGAAATAAGATCTGTCGTATAATGATTTCTTTTACCAGCTTGAATTCGGTTTAAGTTAGCTTGAAATTCACGTAAGTTCTTCAAATTAATATATATTACATGGCCGACCAAATTGAAAAATATTCTTAATTATGCTTTATATATATATATATTAGTTAGGAATATTTTTTTTGTAAAAATATGAATAAATTTAAATAATTAATTTTAGTAAATCAATTGACAAGATTTATTTTCACTCACAAAAACGTCGAACCCTAGCATTCATTTCACTCACAACAATAAACCTTTGCACAATAATGTTGAAGTATGAGCGCAATGATTTGTCTGTTTCTAGCGATTTCGTGATCCAACTTTTGACTTATATTTTTAAGACAGCAGAACCCTAATGGGCTTAGGGTTAGGGTTATGTTGTTCTCTAATAAATAGTCGCTCCTCATTGTAATCTGTATCCGAAATTCATATTGAAATTCATGGTTTGACATCGCCCCCACACGTAGTCGCAAGACGAATTGGGTAAACAATTCTTGTGTCCTTTATTTTCTGTCGTGATTGTGGTGTGTGTTTTTCGCAACAAGTAATACCATGGAAAACGAAGAACAAAGAAATCGGAAGGGGAAAGCACAACAAAATGAAGATGGTGAGTCTTTTACTTGCCAGGAAAATTTTATGGGTGTATTAAATGGTTTTGATTCTTTTGTGTGGTTATTCTTTAAAGTTGTGAAATTATTTTTGGGTGCTATTTTGTTGATCCAAGAGTAGAATAATTTAAGTTTGTCAGTATTGTCCAATTAAGAATTGTGTCATTGTTCTTGGTGGTCCCAAAAATATTTTCTTTTTTCTAATGCGTTGCCTTCATGAGACTAGATGTATGAAATAGTCGTTGTTCTTTGTGAAAACTGTATGCCTTTTTGTCAAATTTGTACATCATGTCAAATTTATTGTTGGTGTTGTTTATGATTTTATTTCTTAGCATATATGTGTATATTCATAGCATATTTACATATTATATGTTGCACGAGTAATTTTCATAATTCTTTAAATTATTTGAAGCAATAATCTATGTTGTGCGGATTTGTTGAACAATGTATATTGTTTGTAGCATGACGTTTACATAATATGACACGAGTATAACATATAATATTTGAACATTATTTGTAATATGTGCTGTGTTGATGAGATTATTGCAAATTATTTACAATTTGTTTGCATAACTTTATTCTTGCAAAAACTATTTTTTTTAAAGGCTACATTTAACTTTGACATGATTTTAATGTAACATATGATATTTGAACTCCCAACCTCTTGTAAAGTATATTTAGCACGTGTTTAGATCGACTTATAAACAATATCATTAGATAACATAGATTATTTGAAGTATAGTACATGTTTAAGATATATATAGCACACCTTTATAAATGTTGGACAAGTACTACAATTATAGCAACACACAATCTCTATAGCATATGTTGTTTTATTTATAGTACATGGTATAAATATATGTTGCATGTAGTTAGGTTCATGGTTATTTGTAGCCATTGTACAATTCTAAACTTTATGCAGGATATCTCTTTTATATATATATGACATTCTGAAATGATTATTACAACAGTTTTTGTGTAGAACATCTCTTGTAAATATATGGCATAAGTCTTTGAATTCCTTTTTGGGAGTTTTTATGTGCTATGTGGATTTCTTGCACAATATCTATTGTTTGTAGCAAAACATTTACATATTATTGCACAAGTATAACATATAGTATTTGCACATTAAGTGTAATATATGTTGTGTGGAAGAGAGTATTGCACATTATGTATAATTTGTTTGCTTATATTTATTCTTGCTCTTAATGTAGTACATGATATTTAATTGTGTGTTAGTCATCTTATAAAATATATATTGCTCGTGTGTAGGTCCACTTTTGAAAATAATCCTTATGTAGCATATGTTATTTGAGATATTGCACATATTTGACATATATGTAGCACACACTTAGGAATAGCACATGATTAAGTTATGTATAGCAAAGATGAACTTTATATAGCATATTTTGTTTTAAGTATAGCACATGATTAAGATATATATAGCACAAACTAAGGTCCATTTATATATAGAACATATTTTATAGAGTATAGCACATGGCTAAAAAAATATGTAGCACATAGTTAGGTTCTTGTTTATTTTAATTTTGCAAAATTTTGGACTTTATGTTGCACAAATTTTGGACTTTATGTTGTATCATATATATTACTTAATTATTGCATCTAGATTTTTATCCAGCACTCTCTTTATACAATTTTAACACATTGCATTCCTCCATCAAGAATTTGGAACTGACAAACCCATTGATCCAACCCCAAGAGATCAGACAGACCAAGGCGTTGTTGAAACAAAGAAGGTTCTTGTTCGATACAAAAGAAAAAAACAAAATTAGATTCGATTGAGTTGTACTAATATTAAACAAGAAGTTTCTGAATGTTAACTACTACCTTAGTGCTAAAATGTAGTTATCTTATGTTGCAATGTTATTATATATTTTGAATCAATATTTTTGTACTATTTATTTTGTTTCTTAAATTTATCTTATAGCATTTAAATCATATTTTTAACTGTTAGATTTGTTACAATAATTATGATGTCATTTAATTTGCTTGTAGATTTCAAAAAAATTAACAACATCTTCGACGAATAACAGAAGAACGAAATCTCCCAGTATAAATAAAAGGCAAAAAAAAAAAAACCAATACAGAAAAAAAGAACGAAACATGAAAATGAAATGCGAAGTTAATCAATTGTAAATGCAACAAAAATACATTACCGGTGCAGCAAAAAGTTTAGGGAAACAAAGATACACTGAAAGAGTAAAACAAATTACCATGATATTCCATGAAGAAAAATAAACAACGAATTTCTGAACTCCAGCGTGAATGATAGATTAATTAACGTGCATTGTAGATAAAATTTTGTGTAAAAGACATAAATAAAAATCTATCTAATAAAAACATATCCATAAAAGATGATATGGAATCCCACAAAAATAGGGATATATACAATTTACTAAATATATAAATTACAAAAATTGGCCTCTTGACATTTTCGCAGGAATAAAGCTTAGTATTTTCAGTAATCAGATTTAGCAAAAAGATATCAATTTTGGACCATTAATTTAGAATGATAAATGGACATGATTTATTCATATTTCTCACGAAAGTTTGCATTAATTTCTATATGATCCAAATCCTATATATATATATATAGGGGATGGTTCGTGAGAATCAAATATTGGTGAGAAATAAGAATCTTTACATTTAACGATATAAAGTTGTTGCACTAAATGTATAAATTTGTTGCACCAAATTCTATGCAACAACTTTTATTAAGTGCTACACTTTGTATGTTAAATTTGATACAACAAATTTATACATTTAGTGCAACAACTTTATCGTTAAATGTCGCATTCTTATTTCTCACCAATATTTGCATTCTCACGTGATCCATCCCCTATATATATATATATATATATATATATATATAGCAGTGAATGTATAAAATTATTGCACTAAATGTAAAAATGTTACACCAAATTCAATATAAAAGTGTAGCACTTAACATAAAGTTGTTGTACCGAATTTGGTGTAGCAAAATTATAAATTTATTACAACAAATTTATACGTTCAATGCTTCATTCTTATTTATCACCAATATTTGCATTCTTACGTGAATCATCATCATATATATATATAAATTGATGGTTCATATTAGATATTTATGTGCTATATTTAATAACTGGATATGCTATGTTTTTAATATACAGAAGAAATTAAGAGGTCAGATTACTAATATTATTTTTATGGGATTTGATTTTTTCTTTTTTTGTGAGATTTCATATCTTAGATAGATATTATTTTTTCAAATATTTATCTTTTTTTCTTATTTATTTTGTTGCACCGGTGATATAATTTTTTTACTTTGTAAATTGTTTTCGTTGCACTGGTAATGCAATGCTAATTCATCGTTTAATTTCATTAGTATCTGCAACAATAAACTTATGCAAAGTAAATATTAAGATTGTACTACGTAATATTTTTATGTGTGCTATAAATATATTTTGTAAAATAATACTAAAGTTTTTTGCAACACACTAATGCAATGTTAGTTACTATATGTGCTACATATTACAAAATTTGTGCAACACAAATAAATGTCATATTACGATAGGTAAAAGATTTGGAAAGAGAATATTTTTTTGTGTCATATTTACTTTTACTCGATTTTACGTGAATAAAAGAGTGATGATGTCATCAATCTTGTTTAAAATGAAACATAAAATCTGGAACATTAATTACATGTTAATTAATTATTATGATTTATTCTTATTTTTTATACATAATAACATTCTCACTCTAACCACCATATATATATATATATAGGAAGTGGATCAAATGTGAACTACATCTTTTTTGCGAACTCTGCGAACCATGCATAAGACGTTGAAGATGATGCAAAAAGCGGTATAAAGTTGTGCATAACAAAAGTTTTCTAAAATTATTTTGTTGTGCAACAATTTTAGAATGTTTTCATTGTGCATAACTTTATATGTTTTATTCATCAATTTTATACGTCTGTGCATAGTTTCAAGTTCTCAAAAAAGATGAGTTCTAATTGGATCCAACCTATATATATATATATATTCATGGGTAGGGATGGGAAACAATTAGGTTTCAGTTAGTAGAACCGAATTTATACGAAAAAAATGGAACCTAAACTAAACCAATTTTGATTTTCAATCAGGCACAACTCAATCAGTTATTACTATGCGATTTTCTGCTAATCGAAAAATTGAACTAAACTAATTAATAATTAAAATAATTAAATATTAATTTTAAAACTAAATTTATTAGAAATAAGTAAAATCAATATTTAAAAAATCTGAAATTTATTAACAATAATAAAGAACTTAGGTTCTAGAATTTTTGATTAACTAACTAATACTCCCTGCATCCATCAAAATCATTCATTGATTTTGGTGGCACGAGTTTTTATAAATTGTAATGAGTGTAAAGTAAGTGAGTATAAAAAGTGTGTCATGTGGATAATAAATGAATATATTAATGGACATTGAGTGTAAAAATGTAAGCCATATGTCTTTTTTTTTTTATAAATAAGTAGATAGGTTTATGGTAAAAATATAAAGTTTATGTTTCTAAAAAAAGAAAGTGAACATTTTTCTTGGACGGACCAAAACGGAATTAAATGTACGAATTTATAGGGGTGAACATTCGGATTTCGGTTCGGATTTTTGCCTAATCCGAACCGATCCGAAAATCCGAATTTTGAGAGAGAAAATATCCGATCCGAACCGAATATCCGAAAATCGAAACTTCGAAACCGAACCGAAAAATCCAAAATTATGAAAAATCGAAAATCCTAAACCTATTTTTGTTAATTCTTATATATATTTATATTAAATTTAAAAATATTTAAATAAAATATTATTTTTATATATAAATTATATATAATTCGGATTTTCGGATTTTTTCGGAATAAAAAAATCCAATCCGATCCGAAAATCCAAAATTTTAAAAAATTTCAATCCGATCCGAAAATCCGAACCGAATTTTAAATTTCGGTTTGGTTCGGATCGGATATTCGGTTTTCGGATTTTTTGCTCACCCCTAAGAATTTAGTGGACGGATCGAGTAATTAAAAATATACACTTGCAATTATTTGCAATTGTTATATATACGTACCTAAGATAACTAATAATATACTCACACAACCGAGAGACGGGAAGTCCTTGATTGATTAAAATGTCTACTTTGTTGATGCATATATCTCTTGCTATTAATAAAAATCCAGCCAGCCATTTTCGCACTTTCCCCGGCGGAGCTCCGAAGCCACGTGGTGTCGTGCGGTCAACCGCCGCTACCCGAAGGAGCTCTACGTCTTTGACTACTCGACGATCCGGAAACTACAAGCCTCCCCTTTGGGACTTTTACTATATTCAGTCGCTCACCACCCAATATACGGTATGTACCATCATCTCATCTTTCTTCACCAATACATATCTTAACTTAGTTCTACTTATTTCTAATTGCTTGCGCCGATTTTTTTTATCTTAGGAAGAGAGAGATCATTCGACGCGGGCTGCGGAACTGATTGTGCGAGTGAAGAAGATGTTGCTGCACCAAGAAATGGCGGGTGATCGACGGTTGGAGTTGATCGATGACTTGCAGAGGCTCGGTATATCTTATCACTTCGACCAAGAAATCAACCAAAGCTTGAATTCTATTTACAACAACTACGATGATAAGGAGGAGAGGGATTTGTACTCCACGGCTCTTCAGTTCAGACTACTAAGAGACCATGGTTTCCGAGTTTCTCAAGGTGCATGGTAATAATGAGAAATTATTCTATATGTAATTATTATTATGGTCTTATTGAGGCAAATTCATTTATAATAGCCTATTTGCATTAGCAAAGGAAAAAATTAGTCACCTTTATAATGATAAGTAAAAGTAGCCGTACTTATCATAACACCCTTAATTGCATGGGTACCAACTCAAATTGAACTGTGACACCATTATACGATTAAATCTCAAATTTGTAATCACATAACAGTATTATTAATACTGTTATACGATTATATGTTCAAATCTTCGTCAATTAATCAGAAATTTTAATCGTCACGGTGGACTCGAACAGTATTAATAGTTTAAATCTAGAATTCGACTATTCTTGCAATTTTGGATAACTTTTTCCTTTCATATAGCAAATAGTCTACCACTGCACATTCTGTCTTATTTTTAATATTGAAGCTATGCTTTGGTCTGTTACAGAGGTGTTTGATTGTTTCAAAAACGAGAAGGGCGATTTCAAATCAAGCCTCAGCGAGGATATGAGAGGAGTGTTGCAACTGTACGAAGCTTCATTCCTACTTACACAAGGTGAAGAAAGCCTGGAGTTGGCCAATAAATTTGCCACCAAAATTCTGCAGAGAATTGTTGATGAAGGTGATGATGATAATCTATTGGAATCGGTGCGCCATGCTTTGGATACCCCAATTCATTGGAGGATTCGAAGGCCGAATGCGAGATGGTTTATTGAAGCCTATGGGAGAAGACCTGAAATGAATCCAATTGTGCTTGAGCTTGCAAAACTAGACTTTAACATTCTTCAAGCAATACATCAACAAGAACTCAAACTTCTATCGAGGTATGCAATTAATCATTTACGTACCATGCAAATAATTAAGGATGGTTATTTGGATTGATTATTCCAAAATATGGTAATTTTTTTAATCCATTTTTTTAATATGTTGTAATTATGGTTCATTACAAAATAATAGAATTTTCTTTATTATAAATATTACTCCGTCCGTCCCCAAAATATATTCATGAGAATCTTCGATACGAGTTTTAATAAACGTTATTGGGTGTTTTGTAAATAAAGTAAAGGTTCCACATTAGTATAGTGTTAAATTAACTAGTGGTAGGCCATGAGTTATAAAATATGTAATTAAATAGTGTTATTGAAGGTAATAAGTAGAGATAGTGCTAAACTATGAGTGTTAAATATATAAATAAAAGATGTTGTTGAGGGTAATAAGTAGGAAGTATTTTATGGGGTAATTTCCATAAATAGAAATGAAACAAATTTGAAGGACGTACCAAAAAGAAAAACTGTGAAAAAAATGGAACGGAGAGAGTATTAAATAGTGAAATTAATACCGAAATACTGTAAATAGAGTCAGTAAAATGAGCCTGGATCAGTCTGCTCGGAATACCCGGGGTTTGGGTTTAAAAATTAAACGTCTAAAAAAAAGGGTCTGAAAAGTCCACCCGAAAAAAACTCTGGGCCTATAGGACTTCGGGCCAAAAAAGCCCGGGATTTCGGGCTAAAAAGGCTCATCCGATATAATGTTAAATATATCTATTTATAATATTATTTAACTAATAAGTTTTTGTGGTATAATGGTAATTATGCGTTATTATCTTGTGAAACGGACAGATTAGGGGTGTGCATCGGTTGGTCGGTTCGACCGACCGATCGAAATTTTTAAAATCGAAAACCGAACCGAAAGAATTTTTTAAAACCGAACCGATTTATAAATTCGGACCGATCGAAAACCGAACCGAAAAAACCGATCGGTTTCGATCGGACCGAAAAACCGACCGAAATATAAATTATATATATTTTTCTAAATAAACATATTTTTATCCTAATTACTTAATTAAAATATTAATTAATTTTTATATAAAATATATAAAGATATAAAAATAATAGTTTCGGTTCGGTTCGGTTACCGACCAAATCTAAAACATAAAACCGAAAACCGATTTTAATTAAAATTTTGAACCGAACAGAAAATCGACTTCCTCAAACACCGAACCGAACCGACCGAAACCGATCGGTTCGGTCGGTTTTTTCGGTTCGGTTCGGTCCATGCACACCCCTAGGACAGATAGGTGATTAATTCTGATTTTCTATATATATATATATAGATGGTGGGAGCAGACATGGCTAAGTGAAGCGCTGCCCTTTGCAAGAGATAGGGTGGTGGAGTGTTACTTCTGGACCCTTGGTGGGCACTTCCAGCCTCAATATGGTTATATGAGGATTATGGCCACGAAAGTCAACGTCTTAATTACAATTATCGATGACATATTTGATGTGTACGGTACCTTGGAAGAAGTGCAACTCTTTTATGGTGTAATTGAAAGGTTAGATTGATATAACCACAATACATATATATAAACTTTGTATTTTTGGTGGATTCAACTACTCACCCTTAACATGTAATTTGTTTTCAAGATGGGATCTTGAAGCTATGGATCAACTCCCAGATTATATGCAAATGTGTTTCCTAACACTGAACAACTTTGTGAATGAGATGGCATACGATGTTCTCAAAGAACAAGGCGTTCTCATCATTCAACATTTGAGAAATTCAGTGAGATTAATCTCTACATATTTGCAATGTCTTGGTTTTGTTTCACTAATGCATTCTACAAAACAAACTATGGCAGTGGATAGATTTATGTAGAGCATACACACAAGAGGCAGAGTGGTACACAGCAGGATACACCCCAACCCTTGATGAATACATAAGCAACGCATGGATTTCGATCTCAGCTCCAGTGATACTATCTCATGCATTCTTTCTCATAGCAGATCCAATAGAGAAGGATGCTGTTCAAAGTTTGTATGAGTATCACCAGATAATTCACTATTCATCAATGATTTTACGGCTTGCAAATGATCTTGGTTCGTATTTGGTTATTTACTTTTCACAAAAGTTGTATCATTGTATATTATGATGTTTGTTTTGTTTAGGATGAGATGAAAAGAGGTGATGTGCCGAAATCAGTACAATGCTACGAGAACGAAACCGGAGCTTCGACAGAAGAAGCTCGAGAACATGTAAGATTTATGATGTGGGAAACCTGGAAAAAGATGAATGAAGAAAGAGTCGGAGATCCTCAATTTCCACAAAATTTCATAGCAAGTGCAGTTGATCTTGGTAGAATGGCTCAATATATGTACCAACACGGAGATGGCCATGGAATTCAGAATTCTCAAATCGAAGACCGTATTTCAACATCATTGTTTGAACCTATTTAGTTTGTGATGTGTTATTTCTTGTTTTTATTATTATTACAAGCAAAATGTAAGTCATGATAGCTCGCACGATCTATTTTCAGGTATTGTTCGATGATGGCATGTGGCTCGAATATTCTTTTTCAGCGTTTTTAGATCTTACCTGTTGTTTTTTCTGATGTATTATGCTTTAGGGGGGCTTTGAGTTCTCATTTTGTTAGATTTTGTTCTTAAGTTTTATGTGCTTTTCTCCAACTATTCGGCTATATTTATGTATAAAGCTTTAACCTTGTTTGTGGAACTTTCAAGGTTTGTTTAAATTTCTTAGAACTAGTATTTCCATTCAATAAAGTCGTTGAAATTAATGGATGGCTGCGATTCTAATTTCTGGGGAGCTAAATTTTTTTAATGTTTGGTAAGTTGTAGGTTTAATATATCAAGTAACCATGCAGTATCTTCTACCTAAGTTCGAACGATAAAATAGGAAAGGATACTGAAATTTCGAGTTTGATCGTGATTTCATCAAATTATATGTGTGATATAGAAACACTCTTGCTCCTTTTTTCGCATAGATAATAGTTTGTGAAACATACACAAGATGATTATCTAACACATCAAATAATTCCAAACACAATAATTAATTTAATACGTGAATCACATACATGATATCATCTAAGTATTGTTAGTTATTAATTAGTTCGATTACACCATTTTCGATCTTGAGCTGACTAGGAATGTTAATCTTAGTCTAACTAATTTCAGTAGAAATATTCGTACAATCCTAACATCTTTTAGATTATCATGGAGCTTGATCCAATCACATAGTCGCAGTCATGAATCGCCTTCATTAGTCCTATTTTTCCTCGTACAAATCGTATTGAAAATAACTTTTTTTCCTTTGGAACATAAATCGGCTTATAATGACTTGTTTTTTGATCCATTATCTCATAATGTCTGAGATGGTTGTTGATCCTATTGAACAACTCATTGACACTCTTCAACCGAAAATGAAAATGAAGAACAAAACGAAGATGATGATTTTGTTGATGCGGTTGAAACAACTAATGAATGGAATCAAACGAGAGATGCAATAGCTAATTCAATGTGGCAAATGTAATTTGGATTTGCTTAGAAAACTACTATTGTACCCTTGATGTATGAATGTCTAGCACCTTATTACGATTTTTGTGTTGTGCTTGTATTATTATGACATATCAAGTTTATTTATTTATTCATATTTGATTTGAGTTTTACTAAAAATTGTCCCTTTCATTAGCTCTTGTGATTGCCTTCGTGTTGGGTCTTGTTTTTTTAGGATGGCTTTTACAATTATGTGCGATATGAAGTTGTCCTCATTTGTAAGCATTTTCATTCTAATAGGAACACAAATATTTGTCATAGCACTAAGACATGGACCTCATTCCTAAATGTCGGTGTGGAAAAGGAAAGATGATAATCAAGTATGTTGGAAAGGATGCCATGCATTCGGGACACTATTATTACAAATGTCCGGCTAATATCAAATATATGTATTTCTTATAGTGTGATGAGTATCATCCATCATGTACGATTCTCAAATACGTATTGAATCGGGCTTACACCATAAAACTAAGGGCAAACTCCGCTTAGTCATCAACCAGTCTAACAACAAATGGCAGAAAAGATTTCGATAACACACCAATGCGTTTGAGGAGCGACCTCAAAGTTTATATTGTCTTTATTTTCATATCAATCATTTTGATCTTGTTTGAAGTGATCCTTGTTAAATTATTATAGTATGTGTTTGTGTCCCAATTTGACATGAATTTGAGAATGATATCTTCCCACTATTATATATAGGACAATGGAAAATGTTTGTTTATTATCGGATAACTGTGTTAATTCTGAACCAGATAATTGCTATTAAAATATTAGCCCTTTTTATTGTATATATTACGTGTATGCCATGACATTGACGTCCCATAGGAAATTTCCAGTCGTTGCTTTGTGGCGTAATAAATCGAACCATCAATTTTCAATTAGCATGAATAATTGTTATGTCTGCAAAACGCACCAAGTTTTCAAAATTTTGAAACTGGACTTATAATAATTTGATTAATTGTGGTAGTTGGGGGTACAAAAGTTAGCATTAACGATGGTAGAGTTATCGTGAAATGGGGGTACAAAAGTTAGTGTTGTGACAAGGATAATTGAGAATAATAATAGGATTTACGTGGTCATCAACAATGAGCAAATAATAAGGAGAACGATTTTCGAGATGATTGTGATTACTGTTCAAAAAACGGAGAATATATATATAGTCTGATTAAGACTAAACCTATATAGATTAAGAGACTAAACCTAACTAATCGAGCGGGAGATAATTCAGTATAGCATCAATTTGATCAATATTGTTTGGTTACGATGATATTAAGCGTGAGGATGAGAACACGGTGATTGTTATAAGCGACTCAACACAAGCCCTCGGGGAAAATAAGAATGTTACTATCATTGTTTTATCCGATGAAGAAATAACATCTTCAATTTCAAATCACACAACAAAATTACGTAGGAAGTTGTTCGATGATGAATCGCAACCTATAGTTCTTGAGTCAACCAACAATAGATGACATTATTTTAAGGGTCAATGTATGGATGGTACTAAGAAATTTCTTAACAAATAATTTTCCATCAAGATATAACGAGAAAGGTTCAAAGCCTCTTGTGCATAGTCAACACCAAACAAATGGTGGAAGAACACATTCGAGTAAGGCAATTTGTATGTTGTGCACCTACTATGTTTATTTCATTTCATAAGCCCTCTGGATTAGCAACGACGGTCTATCATCTTTTTTATTATGTATTAGTATTAAGCCTTGTTTGGTCATCCTTTGTCTCTTCGATAATATGTAACAATTAATTTATATAATGTACTTTTATGTTAATATTTTTATTACTTGTGGTTTCTTCTTTAGAATTGATTAATTCATTATCAAATTCTTAGATAATATGCTAGTATAAATTTAATAATTAATAATGGGTTAACGTGTGACATAATAAAAAGATGTTGCTCGCTTTGTAGAAATTAGAAAGTTTCAATTGGCCACCCACGTTAATTAGCAAACCTAATGGTATATGTTTTTGCTTCTTGCAATTCAATATAGTAGAGGTGATCCACACCTGCAAATTAAAATATCCAAATACACCACACCTGCAAATTAAAATATCCAAATATAAATTTCGAGTGGAATCTGTCTTTATCATAGGGTAATAGTAGTATATTACAACGGATAAAAGATAAGCACCGGCATCCCAATGTTTCCAACGTTGTTTTAGCTCTCTTTCATTATTATTTCTTTAAAAAATAAGAAATCGGGGCTCCTTGCAATATAAATGGTAAAAGAAAAGAAAAAAAAAACAAAAAACGAAAGGCTGTTTCTAAGTAAATAACAAGGCAATTAAAAAAATTCTTTACATGTACTGGCCAAACTTTCCACTACACTCTGCTAGCTTATCTCGATCTGCACCTGCAAAAGGAAAGAGCAAATAAAAGTTCTCATATCTAGTAGATTGTGAGACGATTTTGCTCTTGAAAATGTGCTCTAATCAAATAGCTTATAACATAAGAATATATAAAGTTTAAAGTAAAAAAGACGTAGGGTCCAAGTTTAAGGGATAATTATTACTGAAATGAGACATTTGAATCGGTGAGCATTTAAATGGGAATAAGAATATATTTATAACCAAGTTTAGCTCAGATCGGTGCATTTAAAAATTTCCCAACAAAATTTCCCTACAAAATTACAAATGGCATTGAGATAGTTCACAAAATCTCTGGATAAAGTATAATCAACGTTACAGAACATAGCTCATATAAGCATCCGCATAATAATTGATGTACAATCGACATTAGTGTAAAGATAGCCAGACAGAAAAGATAATCACATACAAATAGCATCGGATAACATTACCAATGTTTAAGACATCATGATATTGCTAAAAGGGAGCAACAATATTACACAGACATTCGCTCCTCTCATTCTTTCTTAAGCCACAATCCAGACAACATATACATAGAGCATCAAAAGATATTAATTGTTGTTTCATCTATCCTATTACAAAATAAGGCAGACCGATTTAATTCACCAGTGCACAAAAGTATTGGGATTACAACAAAACAAGTTTTATACATATTTCATGGTGTAATAAGTTCGAGCATGAAGTAGAATGAAAATGTCCTATATTCCTTTAGATTTCAGAAGGCACATCACATTAGGGCTGTAAACAAACCAAACCGTTCGTGAGCTACTCGGAGCTCGACTCGATAAAAACTCGTTCGAAATTCGATCGTTTTATAAACGAGCCGAACTCGAGCCTCGAATCGAGCTCGATAAGTTTATCGAGCCGAACTCGAGCTTATAGATGTTCGGCTCGTAGGCTCGCGAACATGTTTGGCTCGAACTCAAACGAGCCAGTTCGCGAACCCGGATTCGAACATGTTCGCGAACTCTGATTCGAACATGTTCGCGAACCTTAATTCGAACATGTTCACGAACATGTTCGCGAACGTATAAAATAATAGATTATTTATACATATTTAAATAATTAAAATGAATAATAAATTATAAAATATATGTTAATTATAATTATTTAGCAACAAATAAGCATATAGATGAAGTATTGATAATAAATTATTTATATGTTTAAATAATTAAAATAAATAATAAATTAAAAATATATATTTTAGTATAAATTTTTCATCTAACTTATATAACTAATTAACTAATTATCATATTTATACTAGTATAATATTTTTGAAAAGAAAATGTAATTGGATGATATTGAATAGTATATTCGGTTTATTTAGTATATATATATATATATATATATATATATATATATATATTATTTTATTTTAATCAAACCTTAATATATATTTTCATGTGTGTTATAAAATAAAATCATTAAATGAACAATTAATTAATATAATGAGATATTGATTTGGAAAACTAAAAATAATAACATGATTTATTAAGTTATATTATGAACAAAATATCGATTTAGATAATTATAATGTATAAATATACAAGTATACTTGAATTACATAGTTATATTTATATCTCTAGAATTACAATTCTAAAAATAAATTACAAATAACTTACATAATTAATTGACTATGAGATAAATATAATAATAATTCATAATTCTAATATAAAGTTCATCTACCTTTATAACTAAGTAACTATGAGATAAAACAATTATAATTTATAACTCATAAGTAGATTTTGAAAAGTAAATGTAATAGAATGATATTGAATATTATCAAAATGAAATTTTGAGTTGGAAAACTAAAAAATAACATGATCTAATAATTTATCTTATGAACAAAAATATCAATATAGATCATTATAATATATAAATATATACAAGTATGAGTTATGTAATTATATTTATATCTCTATAATTATAATTCTAAAATAAATAACATCTAACTTACATAATTAATTTCTATGAGATAAATATAATAATAATAATTCGTAAGTCGATGAATGGAGTAGATTTATTCGAATGATATTAAATAGTATATTAATTTTATATATTACATAGTCTATATCCAAAACTAGTTAGAATCAGACATCTTTTTCTAATATGATCTCATCCAAAACTAGCTAGAATTAGACATATTTTTTCTTTTGCTAGTTGTGAAAAATTCATTTGGTAATGAATCTTTTAAACTTCTTATTGTAATTGTTGTTTGATCATGATTAATTAGTAGACTATGCATCCTTTAAATTAATAGAATCATATAGTGAATTATGCTAAAATAGTGTTTTAAGCTGACTCGAGCTCGAGCAACACATTATCAAAGCGAATTCGAGCTCGAGTTCGAACTCGAAAACGAGCAAAATCGAACACGAGCAGAGTTCGAGCTCGAGTTCGAATATGTCTCATAAACGAGTAGTTATCGAACCGAATTCGAATAGCTCGCGAGCTCAAAAATTTTCTAACGAACCGAGCTCGAGCTCAATTTAAAGCTCGAATTCAACTCGAGCCGAATAAAATTTAAGCGAGCCGAGCTCGAGCTTGGCGAGTTCATTCGGCTCGGCTCAGATACGACCTCATCACATCCCGTGGTCTAGCAGAATTAGACAGCCTCATGAAGATCTTTAGACGTTCAACTTTGTCTGCAAGTATCTCACAAACATCGAATTTTTCATCCAATGACAACCCATGATATTACCTAAGAGATCAAACACTTCCTTCCTCGCTTTGTCCAAATTGAACTCATATCACAAACACCTTGTAGCCCATCTACTGCCTTGCGTTGGCCGATTGTTTTGGAAGTTGATCCCATTTTTGATTTTGGCAGACGATATTTTCAGCTGATTCATTTTCGAATAGTTCAAGCTAACATGATCATCACCGTCAATGCCCCCTTTTGCTAGGTTATCCTCCTGTAGTAATGCATTCCTTCATAATGTCATTGGCACTCTCTCCAATCGCTCTGTCTTTATCAAAAATTCCTTTCAATAATCCAAAAAGGGTCATTATTACTATTTAATACATATGAGATCCACTCTCTCCAATAGTTCAAGCTAACATTATTATCACTTTGAGGAAAAAAAAACATATGAGATCCACTTTGAAGCTAGATGGATCAATAATACTAAGCAGAACCACAACCTTTAAGTCAGGAAGCTACTCTTACATTAAATTCTACACTCTAATTTGAATTTAAGTTAGCAAGCATGAATTTAACATGTCATCAATTGTAGTAGAGTACTCAGCCAATAGAAGAGAAAATATATAAATCAGATTTTATTTTGTCATATAACACAAACATGCCAATATTTTAATATAACTAACTTCAAATCTTATCGATATATGTCGATTACAATGAACCATAGTCTGAGTAAAAATTAATAAATTGTATTTATCAAGTGATCAATATTTGGCAACAGATCCACATGATATAATGTATTCCAATCAAATACAAATCTGACTCTTTCAGCTTATTTACCAAAGTACCGAGTTTACCTTAACTATTTGATCCCATAGATTGTTGTCACAATCAATCATGTAAATTCCTTTCAAATTGAAGCCAACACCACTTCGACTCGGCATTTGGGTTAGAGAATAGTAATTCTCTTCCAAGTACTTAGCTTCGAGTTGATATGAGGCATGCCCTTTAAATCTGTTTAGGGAAATTCCTTTTTCTTGGAATCTTCTAGCCTGTTCAAGTACCCCGCTCTAAACCCGTTGTCTGATTTCCAACCTTGTGCAACAAGTTCAATCAAAACCTAAGAAGCACCAATACGAATACGGATACGAAATACGATACGATACGAATACAAAAATATGTCCATCTTTGAAAAATCCAAATACGAATACGTTCAAAATACGTTTATATTTTTATATTTTATTAATAATTACATTATGAAAATTATAAACACTATTAAATCAAAGAAAATAAATAGTTAACTAAGACTTAAAACTCTTAAATACAATCCAATAGCTAAAGCCCAATACTAACAATAGATACTTAATTAAGATTTACAAATAAAGCCCAATGTCAAAGCCCAACACCAACAATCAATAACATAAAACTAATTCAAAAGATTACAAAACCCTAAAGCTAATTAAAGTTGGGAAGGAAAGTTGGGAAGGGACGCAGCAAGCTGCAAGGAAAACTGGGTACGCAGGTGGCGCGACGGCGAGGACAGGCTACGACGGTGTGACCATCGCGAGGCTGATGGTGTTCGTAATTTCTGGACAGGCGGCGGCAGTCTACCGAGGCGGTGAGGACAGGTGCCGGCAGTCCGGCACGGCAGTGAGGACAGGCGACGTCGGTGACCATCGTGAGGCTTTTGCTGTGCGAAATTTCTGGTTTGCTTTCTTTGTTTTTTTCTTCGAGAGGGTGAATGTAGATGTAAAGCATAGGGTAACGTATTTTGACTTCTAAGAAACGTATTTGACCATATTCAAAATGTATTTTTCTTAAAATAAAGAATAAATAAAAATAATTTTAAAAAAACATATTAAATACGTATTTTGAGCGTATTTTTTTCGTATCGTATTTAATACGTATTTTTGAGATACGCTTACCTCCCAAGCTTACTGGTGCTTCATAGTTCAAAGCTATTATAAGGATCTCCTTCTCTTTTTGGGACCAACAACGCATTGTCTTATCTGTTTTGATAACCATGCCATGTCCCATATTGCTAATACCTTTTCTGTACCTTGCAATAAAATAGGGTGACAATTATAAAGTTCACAAGGAAGATGTAAGTATAATCACATTATATAAGGTAAAAAAATCAGATTTTTTGCTAAGCTTACCATTGAACTCATCAATTGCAGTTGCTATGGTACTACTTAAGTTTTTATGAATGGTATATTATCAAGGCATTTTATTTGTTTTTCAGCTGAAATGGTCTATTTATAATAACTCGTACCAATTCAGTTTCCCATCGTCCCTAACCCCCATCAAATATATTATTTTGTAAATGACTTAAATATACTATCAAATTGATGAATTAGTTTAAAGCCTGAATTTTTGAATGCAGGGAGAAAATACTATCTATCGAGCACCGAGCAAAGATTTAAAAAATAATAAGAATTATAATAGGACACTTAACAATGTCCTGTTTATTGTTTTGCACGAAATATTGTAGATCACAGTCTATGCTCAAACTATAGCTTATTATATACAAATTTTTCCTGAACTAGCCAGACTATCATTATGGACTCATCATCCACATTCTAACAACAATACAAATCTAATTAACATCACAACTTCAATTATCAAAATGAATGCCGAATGAAAAAACATCAGCAAGTCTTTGGAATGAGTTATTTTATTGTTACAAATTTCTTTGTGCATAGTTATTAATATAGAAACAAGTACATAAACAGTCTGATAATAATTTTCACCAATACTATAAACAGTTTTATTGAATCCAATAATGACACATCAGCACACACAGTTCCCCTGCTACTAATACACTCCAAAGGCCATTCTTTGACTCAATGCCAAATTGTACAAATGGTGGATATTTGCAAACTTGTAATATAGAGAAGACATCGTAGATTAGTTTTCCCAACACGCTAATGTTGTTTTAGAAATAGAAACAAATAGAAACAAAATAATAAACCGAAGTGTAACTCGTATACAATCTATGTAAACCAATGAACCAATTCCCACAAGTAACCTAAATACCATAGTACTGACATTTGTGAGAAACTGTACCCAACAAGCATACGCATCAACAGAAGCAAACAATGACCAACAGTTGAATTTCAAATCAAATCCACCAGTTAGGATAAACATACACTAATACATGCAGATACAAAAAAATCATATTTGCACTTCCAAGCACATTCTCCAAACCACAAAATCAGTCACTCCATATAACTTGTGTAACTTCAAACGTCATCTAATATGAAAGAACCGCAGCACATATATAATCAATTTCACAACTTTTGTAAATAAAAAAGTCCCATTTTTCAAAGTGTACCATATTGTGAGCTAGAGCTAGAGCTAGAGCCATTAACAGAGCTATCAATGTGCATATACGAGTAAAACTTTGCATCATATCTGTTATCTTCAGAAACAACAACCCAATTTCATTTCACACAGAGCAAACACTCAAAGCAAGAAAACAGCAGTGCTGCAATGATACCATTTACAATTTCCAAAATACATGAATTGTTTTTTAACCAAAAAACGCTGACTCTGAGACAAAACATGTTCTCGAGGCCAAACAAAAGAACAAAGTTAACTTACAAAAGACACAAGTAGGAGGTTCTTTTATCTTATACGTAATTGCAAAAGAAGCTAGTCTACGAACCATAGTGTGGGCAAACACCGTTCATTTTGGAAACATTATATAAAGTATACGATTACTAACCTTCTTTCCCATAATTCATATCGGAAAGACGACGGCAGTGAAGACTATCTTGGCAATCGAGAAGGTTTTATCTTCGAAATAAATGGATCAAAATGCTTATGCAGGTCGCTGAGAGGATGAAATAGAAGCCCATGTAAAATTTGGGAACCTTTCTTTCAAGCCCTTGCAGAATATCTGAAAATAAAAGAAAAAGTTTCATCATCATCCTCAATCAAGTACTCAGCAATTCTCGCCCCTTATACATTGCCCAATTTTCAGAATTAATTAACACAAAAATCCCATGTTTGAATTTTATATGAAATCTAATAGTGGTGCTTTGTAAATTTATCCAAAATCACTGCCAAATTGAAGGGAATACCAGATATTGTTGCTCATTCAAGCCTAAACCAGGAGATGTCGTTGTTATTAAAAATTCGATTGCAGAAACCACTAGACTAGGAACCCTAGTATGCTCAAACATACTTAATCACACGAACTAGTATACTTATACTAACCTTCTTGTCCGGAATTAACTTGGGATGATGACGGTGGCGAAGACCTCCATGAAACACCGCCGATAAGATTTTCCGTGTTTATCTTCGAATGGAGAAAAATTCAGTCAGAGTAGTAAATAGGAAAGGAAGAAGGGTTCATGAATCATGAATAGTGGGAACAAAATTGTCATTTCACATTTGTCCGTGAGGTTAAATTTGTAATTATCTGACTTAATCTCACAACTGTTGTATCTAACCAGTAATTGACTACTGTATATCCAAGTTGTCTATCTTATATTATATAAATAACAAAATATGATATCAATCTCATAAATTATCTTATTCCTTATCTATCTTGACATACCTTATCTTGCTTATCAAACAGTCTTTCAACCTACTATGAAAATAAAAGGGCCCATAACGATAGGAATGATGATCTATTGAGAGACAAGTCGGGCTCGGCCCGAATAACACATTTTAATTTGTGTTATTGATGAATAAATACATCAATTTTGGATCAATTTTGGTTTTTTTCAAGAACTTTAAAAATTATCATAAAATACACAAATTTAATAAGTTTAGTGTATTTACCACGATTTCAAATTCAGACCAAATTAGATTTGATTTGACATCTCAAAAATTTATTATAAACTAAACGGTTAGTGGTATGAATGACATCATAGAGATGACATAAAACATTATCGTTCATTAAAATAAATCAGATTTTTTTTTAGATTCATCACGTCAAAGTCTTTTTAAAAAATCAAGTCTTCTCGTTTGTTTCATCGTCTGATTCTAGTTGGGATCAAAACAATCAATATCATTTTTCTACGATATTGTTTATATCAATGACTGTTTTATCGACGATAAATTTTGAAATATCAAATCAGATTTAATTTGAATTAAATTTAAAATTATGATAAAATCACAAAAATTATTAAATATATATATTTTATAATAATTTTTAAAATTCATGAAAAACCAATATTGATCCAAATTGATATATTTACGAGCCGATAACCATTTTAATTTCGATTATTAGTATAAAACAGAGGGACAGAGCAATACAGGATGGAGGAGAAGACGAAGAAAGAAGAGAAATAGGAAAGCTGAAGACGACGGCAGAGGCAGTGTACGAGAGAGAAAGAAGGCTGAAGCTATGGTTCTTTGGGGCGAAGTAAGTGGCGAAGGCGCCGCCCCCTGCGCCGCCGAAGACGAGGGCGTGGCCGTCGGTATGTGATGAATTCTTATTCGCCAACACAATTAGGGTTTTCTTTCGGCTGAGGCGGGCTCAGATGGGGCGTTTGTGACGCCCAGTTGTGATGTTGTACTTGGGTAGGCTTAGCTTCCGGTTCATGCCGCGTTTTGAATTTGTATCGTTTTGAATTGGCAGATGACGAGGATGAGTACGAGGAGGCTGAAGGGGGCAATCGCCTCCTTGGGTTCATGTTCGGGAATGTTGATGGTGCTGGTGATCTTGATGTTGATTATCTTGATGAGGTGGTGATGTGCTTTCTTTAGTCTCATTTTCTTGTTTGTTACCGGGGCTCAAGAATGAACTAGAATACTGAAAAGATAAAATTAAGTTCTGCTATGCATTGTCGTCTGGGTAGGATGTTTCTAATGTCAATTGCTTAACCCGAAAGGATTTCACTCAACTGAACTTTAGCTATGCACTTATACTGGTTGCGGTACATGGGTACTGAATTGAAATCATAAAAGGAGTCCGTATATCAAGAATGCAGTAAAATAGTTGCTAATGTGGCTAGTCTTCTACCAGTAAAAGTTGTTATAATTTTGAAATAAAAATTCTGAAATATTATGGTAATTCTGGAAGTTCGATGGATGATTTAGTAAATGGGATGCCTGATCTTTTTATATATGTGAATGCCAGATTCTGCAATTTTAGTGAATGTTTTGGATTGTCTGCTTTATCTAGAAAGTACTGCTAGGAGATTTGCCAATTTGAATCAGAAGTGTAGAGATATGTGGACTTCTATCGAGCAATTTTATATTCAGGTGCTGGTAGAATGAGATCTTCATAGTTATGATCTATTGAGTAAAAGGTTTATGCTTAGTGTAGTTCTTCTGTGACAGTTGTCTTTAAGCTTATACTTAGTTTTTACCCTTCAGATTTGTACTCTGTTTATATTTACAAGTAAGAAAGGTGAAAGTTTGGAAGCTTTCTTTGCTGGTGCTGACGTGATAATTGTGAAAGGTTCTGGTAGACTCTTTGTTAGTTTTCTTAACAATGGAAAATGAGACCATTTCCCCATTATCGTGTATAATTCCAGTGAAAGCTAGGCTCAGTTTGCCTCATGCCAACCTGAACTAGTTTGTCTTCTCTTTCCTATTAATCCAACTATTTTTGGGTTAGATGGGGCTTAATGTTGAGCTTCTTTCCTGGTTTTCAACATATCCTAGCTCTTTCCATGTTAACAAGTCCCCTAGCCTGAATGGATTCAAGCATGCTATTGCTATTTTATAATTAGTAATAAATGCTTGAAAAGTGATGCCGTGTACTATCGAGGCACTATCACGCCCCAGGATCCGTTAAATCAAATATTATCTTTTATACAATTGATTAATTATTAATCCTGAATACCTTGCTGTAGTGAAATGCTGAATTTTGTTTGTAAAATCATTTGCATGCTATTCTTGATAGTTCCAGTCAGCAAAAGAAATTGCTGAATAACATCTGGTAGTTGGAATAGCATACATAATGATACACTAATTGAGGAACATGATACATAATGTACTAACTAACAATTAACTATATGCAAAAAGTATATACCTTTAAATGTGATGGTATTATTTTAGGAAATATGAACTGAAGTGTAGCATAGTACCTACACAGTGACTTGGCTCTGGTTGTCGGTAAGTTTTGAGTATAATCTGGAGCTTGGTTTGATACTAATATTAATTTCTAGAAGCCACGCTTTAACTTTTAAGTAAACTTATAGCAGAGAGGTCATTTGATTGCCATAGTTTATCAATCAGAAAAGCATGTAGCAAAGACTGTATATCTGATATAAACATGTATAGGTCTTAGTTTGTAGAATGAGATGGTAGTTTTGTTAACCAATGCACAATAGGCAAATTATGGTGAAGCTTGTATGTTCACTGTTTTGTATCTTGGACTTGAATTTCTATAACCCAAAGATCTGTTTGATAAGAGGTATAGCTACCACCCTAATTTGTTCCTTATGGGCTGAAACTGAATTGTTGGAACAGTCAGATGACTTGTGTCGCTTGTCTACTACTTCTTTAGCCCTCTTTCCCTTCCCTATCCTTTTCTTGATGACGGCATGCTAAACTACAGATCTTCTTTCAGGACGCGAAGGAGCATCTTTCTGCACTGGCTGATAAGCTTGGTTCTTCCCTGACAGAAATAGATGTATGGAAATCTTTATCACCGCTCAACCATGGTTCTGAAATCTTGGTGCAATTGTTTATGAATTATGATATTGTTTTTTTACCAGTCACAGTGGCACTGTTATCAGCGCTGATAAACTGTTTTTTCCTATTTGAATTCCAGCTCACTATGAAATCACCACATACACCATTGGACTCTACAGATCAAGGTGATGGTGTATACCAAATCAAATTACTGATGAACTTTTGAAATCTCTGCAGTTTCTCTTTTTTCTAAGTAGTGCCCTTTTTGTGTTCAAGATAACAATGGTTGCTCATGGTTTTCATCTGAAGCAGCAAGTAAATGTGTTAGAAGTTATTTTCTGTAGTTTATTACTACTTAGAGTGGCAGGTGTTGATAATTATCTTGTTGATGGTACTGATATCTGTGCTCTTAAAGTGGATTTCTTGTATATGGGTTTGGTGGAATATTTATTTAGAAGTAAATCAAGTAATATGTGCAAGCATGTACTTTTTCTGGAAGGGTCTTCTGGTGAAAAAATGTTGATGTATGGTATTAAATTCTTGGCACATAACGTGAATATATAGTAGAGTTTCAACTTTCCATGCATATATCGGGTGTTGGAAATTATAGTTTACCCCCGACCCCAAAGCTGGTGAAACTTTATGCCTTAACATGTTAATGCATGCAGTTGAGAAGGTCTTGATGGATTTGGGTACTTATGGCATGATTAACTCTATTTATGGTGTTGAATTAAATGTGATGTTAAATGATTTACTCTTTGACAGTGTTTTATGAGATAAATTAAGTTTAGTATTTAGATCTTCTTAACTACCTCTTCAATATACTTCTATAATATCTTGGAGCAGATAAAGAAGTGTTCTGGCTTTGAAGTGGACAGCTAAGTAATATATTCTGGAAACGCACTATGGTCGTACTAAAAACCATGATGCATAACTTTCTGGAGATATATATACTTTTTATTCAGAGTGTCCCAAAGTCCCTTTTTAGGTTTTGACTACTAAGCATCTTGAAAACTTCAGTTATAAGCCAACAAAAGTATGACAAAACTTGCTATGAAATGCATTATGCTGTGCTCTACACTCTTTTCCTTGGGAACAATGCATATATCTATAAGATTACAATCTCATATGATTTTTGTTGCTTAACTGTCATTAAACCTCTATTAGCATAACTTTCCATTTTAAGACGAACATTATTCTACTTAATTTTTATTAGTTCGAAGGAGGCTTTGAGTTTGCATTGCATTTCTCATCAGAATGTGCTACAACAAACTTTTCCTCTGTTTATATGTGATCCTGATTAGTATGCTTTTCCCTCCCATTTTTCTCCCATGCGAACTAGATTATGACAGAAAGGCAGAAAATGCTATTGATTATGAAGATATAGATGAGCAATATGAAGGACCAGAGATCCAAACTGCTACGGAGGAGGACTTTTTATTGCCTAAAAAGGATTTTTACTCCAAAGAAGTTTCAGTAGCTTCTTTGGACAATAGAACATCTCTTTTTGATGATGAAAACTACGATGAAGATGATGATTTGGAAAATCAGATTACAGGCGGGGAAGGCCATGCTGAAACTCAACAGTTGTCTCCATCAGGTTTTACTTCACTTAACAATGCCTGTATTTGAATTAGTTAATTGCTGCATTTGTTTTACTTCGTTTGTGTTTTTCTTTGGTTTGTACATGTGGTGAGAATATTCTTTGAAATCTTGTGGCATATAACTTACTTTAAAAATGTTAACTCTAGGACTCCATATCTCAAAGTGACACTACTCATTAGTGTCTGAGGAGCCCTTCAAATTCATATCTAATAATAAGGATGGTTACATAAACACACTTAGATAAAGAATTGGCAAGTTCCTTGTCCACTATTGTCGTAGGGGGGAGAAAGACAGAATAAGATATAGAAATAGAAAAGCCTCCCCTTGTTCACCCTTGCCCCTCCTTCCTCTGTCTGCTGCTGCCACATAATCTTCTTGAATGAAATATGTCTTTTTCATTTACCCGGATCTCTGATAATTGTTATTTTTCTTTTCTTTTCTTAGTCAAGTGTGAAATCTCAAACAGTTGCTCCTGAAAAGGTCAATCTAAATAGGAAAAATGTAAGACAGTGGTAGGAGATGATACTCGTTTCATACTTTCATATTGGTCGAGTCTGCTAATTTTTCTTTTAAATGGATGACAACATCCAGGATGTTTATGTATAGCAGCTATGAAACCTGCAATTCTGATCAAGTTAAGCATTAAGTTGTCAGGTAAAAACTAATGATCGTCTTATATTTCCATGCATGTCACTGAAAGTGGTGAGGAGTCTGTTCATGGGCATGTTTTCATCTTCAGGTTCTTGGTGATTAAAACAGAAAAAAAAAAAACAAATCCATTGAGAATATTTTGTGACTCATCTTTCATTTGTTTTTCACGATTTTAAATATTTGTAAGCTTTATCATGTCGCGGCTAATGTGAGAATTATGTTATGTTCAAAATCAGATTTTACTGTTAAAATGGCTGAAAGAGCAATAGATAATTGAAAATTACTACTTATAAACAGTGTAAAAAGAAAAATTCATGTAAAAGAAGCCTAAATAAATAGCTCTGGTTAGCTCAGATACTTGGTGCTTGTTGAAATGGATTCAATCAAACTATCAGAACTATTAACATTGATAACTTGGGAAGTGACAGGGAAGTTTATTTACTACAACAGCATGGATGAGGTCTTGAGATTGGATGATTTATGGGGAGCAATTGTTCAAGTAGTGTGCTACTGTCTTTGGTTAGAAAGAAATAGTGGAACCTCTGAAGATTGCAAGGTATTCCTGAAGGAGGTGTGGGTATAGGGTTAGGTTTAAGGTTGCTTTGTGGGTCCCGACATGGAGAATTCAAAGCTTTCCTTGTGCCTGACTTTGTAAGGAACTGGATTGCCATGCAGTAGTATGACATATTGCTCCTGTGGTGCCCCTTGTCCAGTTGTAGCTTTCTGATTTAATTAACAAGATTTGATAATGATTTGTTGCATTCTGTTATGAACATAGAAAGATATGAGCCATAATTCTTGCTCTCCGGGCGATCTAAACTTTGCTGTGTTCTACTACGTAGTTGATCTAGACATCCTTGATTAGTCAATCTAATGGAATATGTAATGTTAGTCCTTTCAATATAGAGTTGATTCTTTTTTTCCACAACAGATGAGCAGGATCATAAACATGAAGCCATTTCTCTGGAGGAAAGTCTTCCAGATGATGATCTTGCTCTTGAAAGAAGTACAGATGTGGGAGATTCTGAGGAGGTTGGTGTTTTGTATATTTTGCAATTGCTTCAGCGTCAAGCACCCTGATATGATGTTTACTTTTTCTTCCACATTTGTATTTCAATAATGAGCTTTTCTCTCACTTTTCATATTCCAACCGTCCGCACATGTTGCCAATTGAGGTAAATGCTTTTGAGATTTTCTATCTACCAATAAACTTAAGCTCACTAGCTCCTCATTTTTTGGTAAGATTATTATTCTTTTTATTATGAAAAAGATGAGTTTAAGTGTTCCAGCCACTTCCAGGAATGAGTAATCGCCAAAAAGTGATGAAATTCTAACCAGCAATACTACTCCAATTTCTGACAACATCTGAAAGGAAAAGACTTTGCAATTTGATACCCACTAGCAACTCTGAATTTCACCAAACCCACACCTCCTCTAAGGTTTCTTCTTTATCTTCAAAGATTCACCTACTTCTTAATAGCCATAATGGCCAAAAACGGGCGGGAACTATCAACCCTTATAGCACTTTACCTTTTGTACATGACTGTTTGTCATTGTGCTCAGCATTCTGTCCCATAATCTCAGGGAGATAGGGCAATGTAGGTCTAGGTCTTCAGATTGGTTCCTGTACAGGACATACTAGTTTGGGTAAGAAGAATGTGTGAGAATGTCTTTTTATTGCATCCCATGTGAGTAACTAGTCCAACACCTATAATCATGAAAAGACCTGAGCTTTCAAGGCATGAGAACCTTCCAGATAGCTTTAAAGAAAGGGAAAGGGTGTAATGAGTTCATTTGAAGGATTGAATTTAAAAAGGATTTGCAAGAGAACTTTCCAGATTTATCCAAGACCCAACTCCTAACATCATCTTGATCCTCTATAAGTTAAACTCCTTTCAATTGTCTTAGCAAAGAATGCAATTCTTGCAGTTCAAAGCCTTTAAGAATACAGATTAGATATAAATCCCAAGAAACTGAAGAGCAAGAGGTGTTATGAATCAGAGAGACAAAGCAAGCAATAGGTTTATGATGGTAAGAAGAGGCATCATTGATGAAGGAGTAATGTGAATAATGAATTCTTACCCACCCAAACATCCTCATCTCACTTTGTTACCATCTTTTTCATGTACCTTCATTGATTGATGAAAATCAAACATTCCCATCTCACTTTGCTACCACCTTTTTCAAGGACCTTTATTGCATGATGAAAATCATTTTGAATTCTGGATACACATTTCCAGCGGCTTCAAATAGTAGTTCTACCGTCTATGGCAATGCCTGTGTCCCATTCCTATCCTGAAACCCAAATTTTCTTTTAATAACTCCACCCCACAAATAATTATTTTCTTCTTCAAATCTCCATTACCATTTTCCTAATGAAAGCTTTAATTTTTGGAAATACTCCGAATGCCCTCTTTTAGGTCGTAAAACCACTTCCCAAGAAACAAGATGGGAATTATTTTATCTGTCAAAGCACATCCAATGAGAAGCTCTCATTCTCTTTTCCATTAAAACTTGGTGTTCCTCCTAGGACTTGTATGGAAAGATAAGTAGTTCGTAATTGATTTTGTTGGTTCACCTGCCCCCTCTGACAAGTAAGCTTTGTCTCCAGCTAGCTTCTCTGAAAACTTGCTGAAGACGGGTTCCCTAAGGTATATCTAAGAGGGGTCTACCTTCTATGTCCCCTCAAGTATCGTTAGTCCAGTCACCCACTGCACAATCAATAGCCCCCCTTTGACAAATAAGCTTTGTCGATCCAGCTAGCTTCTTTGAACTTTCTAAAGACCGGTTCTCTAAGGGATATCTTGAGGGGATTACCTTCTATGCCCCCCTAAGTATTTAATAGTCCATTCATCCACTGCACAATCAATAGCCTCTCATTGCATCTTTTAATAAAATATAGAATTTAAAAAGTGAGATTGCATGTACGTTAGAACATTGCAATTAGCATAAAACCTTCTTGCACTAACAACAGCTAATGATTGGTTTTGGAAAATATCTCTCAACCCTATGCCCATTCCATATTGCGTCTTTTCTTCCCTTAATTCATTGCCTTTTTGGTTTAAGATGAGTGAAAATCTAATCAAGTTTGATGTTAAGTGATTCCACTAACCTAGAACGTGGCCTCTTGGTTGGGCTTCCCTGTTTTCTTGAAAGCTCTATGTTAAATATTTGTAAAGTTGGCTGCATTTTTAAAGCTGTACAGCAAGTGTTTATAATTGCTTCTCCTGGAAGGGTAAGCTAGATGTGACCCCATTTATGTATACTTATTCAGGAACTTCTTTTCACCTTTTACTATATGATTTCGTATTTTATTGGTGTAACTTGTCATGTTTAAAGCAGGATGATTCAAATGCTCTGGATGAGTCAATTGATGGTGACATGTCTTCGCTGCTTCCTGTTCTTTATGTAGAGGATGGAAAGGCAATCTTACGGTTCTCTGAGATTTTTGGTGTTAAAGAGCCTGTGAAAGCTGCAGGAAAAAGAGATCGGTATCCACTACCGAAAGGTGTGTATTGTTTGGTTCAGTGATATCGGTTCTGCTTAACAATGCTTGATTGCTCTTTCAATTGATTTAAGAAGCAGTCTGGGCTAGGTCTACTATTTATAAAATTTCAGCACATTTACTCCATTTAGTTCCGGTACTGATATTGCACCTTACCATCTAAAGTTACGACTTGCTTGTACTTTACTGGCTTTCTGAGCCAGCAAATTTTGTTCTGTTTTCTGATAGAGAAATACAAGTTGATGGATACTTCTGACGTTGTTGAGGAAGACGAAGAGAAATTTATGAAGGCACCTTGCCAAGATATTTCCTGGATGAGTCGATATGGTGCAAAAAGTGATGTTTTCACCTTGAGTGAACAAGGTGATACAGTGTTACCTGAAACTTTTGGGGAATCAGGAAGGATCTCTGTTGGACTTACAAGGGGTGGGAAGGATTCATTTGTTAATGCTGAACAAATGAAAGATGAAGTCTTGCTGTTTAATTTTCCAGAATGGAACATTACTTTTCCTTCCAAATTCTATCCTCTTGACCAGGAAGATTGGGAAGATAGAATTGTTTGGAATAACTCTCCATCTTCTATTGACACCTTAGTAGAGAGCTGTGAGCTGTCTGGACCTGACTCTGACACACTTGGTGATAAGGAGAGGGATTTAAAAGCCGAATCAGGAAAGGTCGAGTTGGAAATCCAAACTGAGCCCCATGACAAGCATCATAACTTATTTCAAACTAAATATTCCATTTTGGTGGAGCCTTTTGACTCTGATGGAACCCACTCTACAGACCTTATCATCTCACAAACTAGACTCCATCCTCAGCTTCTACGGTTAGAGTCCCAATTAGATGATCATGGTACAAAATATGGAGCACTGAAAGATGTTGCCCCTGAAGCAAGGCTTTGTAGTGATGCTATAAGATGTTTCAATGAGCTCACCTCACAGAATAGAGATGTAGTTGAAGGATCGTGGTTAGATAATATTGTCTGGGATCCACATCAATCTATTGCAAAACCAAAATTAATTCTTGACCTCCAGGATGATCAGATGCTTTTTGAACTTTCAGATACAAAGGATGCTAAGCATCTGCAGCTTCATTCAGGGGCTATGATTGTAGCCCGTTCTCTGCATTCCAGCAGTGGGGATGTACTTGACCTGCATAATCATGGAATTCTATCAGCTGGGCGGTTTAATATCTCTAATGATAAATTCTATTCAAACAGGAAATCCTCTCAGCAGCTGAAATCTCATTCTAAAAAGCGACCTGTTCATGGACTTAAGGTTTTGCACTCAGTGCCAGCACTTAAGCTGCAAACCATGAAAGCAAAGCTGAGCAAGTACGGAATCTGTTTCAATTCTATTTCTTTGCATTTTGCTCCATATGCATTAATAGTGCTGCTTTATTATGGCTAAACTTTCTTCACATTATTTTTAAACTGACCTTCCCATCTTGTTAACATCTATCCTAGTTGTGAAGTAATTGTTGTTTTGCAGCAAAGATATTGCTAATTTTCATCGTCCAAAAGCTTTATGGTATCCTCATGATATTGAGGTGCCATTTAAGGAACAAGGGAGGCTAGCCACACATGGACCAATGAAAATCATTTTGAAGAGTTTAGGTGGCAAGGGATGCAAACTTCACGTGGACGCAGAGGAAACCATTGCCTCTGTGAAAGCTAAAGCTTCGAAAAAGCTAGGTAGTCTGTTTCTTTGAGTGATGTAAATTTTCTTAACATTTTCATATAACAGTCAAAGACATGAGTATCAATTAATATCAGTTAATAGAAAGAAACTGTACATTTTCTTGTAGATTTTAGACTATCTGAGCCTGTGAAGATATTTTATTCTGGGAGTGAACTTGACGGCAACAACTCTCTAGCTGAACAGAATGTTCACTCAAACTCAGTCTTGCACCTTGTTCGGACAAAAATACATCTATTGCCCCGAGCACAAAAGCTTCCTGGTGAAAACAAGTCATTGCGTCCTCCTGGAGCTTTTAAGAAGAAATCTGATCTTTCAGTAAAAGATGGTCATGTTTTCTTAATGGAGTAAGTTATCAAACTATTTTAGGATTGCCTGTAGACTGCAGTTTTGTTTTGAAGTAAATAATCTCATATTGACCGCTTTATTATTATTATTTTCATCCAGTTTGATGTTTTCTACAATATATTGTTATCTCTTTGTTCAAATAGTTATAGTTTCAATTTTGCTTCTTATCCATAGAGTGAACTTCAACAATGCTCATGGCCTTGCTTTTTGATTGTGCTTATAAGAAGTTGAGAACTCAGAATTTTAATTGTGGGATGAAATACAAACAAATGATGTTTTCATTCAATCATGTGAGCTTTCTCATCACCTGACAGTGATCTCTCATGGCTAAACTGATACAGCATCAATGGAACCTCTGCTATGCTGCACTTTTTTTACAATATGAAGTTAGTTATGTGGTGAATTGCATGTTGTAATCATATTTGAGGCGCTTTTATTTTTTAGAATGAGTTTTGTTAAGGTCGATTTTAGTCATGTGAGGTGATTGTTCACTAGTTTAAGTTATAATGAGACTATCAGAGGGATTTGTCCCAAATAATTATTTAAAACTTGTAATATTTTCCTGAGAAAGCTGCATGGTAATTGCATCTCGTACTTTAAAACTTATTAGCAGAAGAAGTTGTAACTATGTACCCTATGGAAATAAACACAGATAAGATGGTCATAGACCATATTATTGCTTTTGACTTTGGTCTTCTAGCCTTTCTGCTGATTGTCTTTTGTCTAATGAATGGTACATACTGAGACCTTCATCAACTTTTCAGCCCATACTTCTATTCAGGCCATCTTCTCTAGAGAGTATTAAATTTAATTGTATGAATGATATAAGTTGAGTTTGCCTGCTTAGTTTTCTTCTTAATAAATTCTATAATTCAGGTACTGTGAGGAAAGGCCTTTGCTTCTAGGTAATCCTGGAATGGGTGCAAGACTCTGTACATATTATCAAAAATCTGCACTGGGTGATCAAATGGGAAACTTCCTGCGGAATGGTGATAATGGTTTGGGGAGTGTTGTCATTCTTGATCCTGCTGATAAATCCCCATTTCTTGGAGATATAAAACCTGGTTCAAGCCAGTCATGCCTTGAATCTAACTTGTATAGAGCACCCATATTTCAACACAAAGTGCCATTAACTGATTACTTATTGGTGAGGTCTTCAAAGGGTAAGCTGTCCATCAGACGCATTGACAGGATTGATGTTGTTGGACAACAGGTTCTGCTAATATTCTTGTTATATTTATTCTTCTAATTTCTCAAGGGTCTTGTTTGGTCTGCGTGTCAGATACTATCTGCGCAGCTATGCTATCGTTTTCTGCTTTTCTATTAAAGTTACTTTCTGTTTCTTCTTTTTTTGTCTTTTTTTTTAATCTCTGAGAATAGAGGGGAGTAGCCCATGATTTTTCAACTGCTACTGATACTAGAGTCTTCAGATGTTTGATAATTTATATTTTCTAACTTGGATTTGTTCAATAGGAGCCTCACATGGAGGTTATGTCTCCTGGGTCCAAAAATGTCCAATTCTATATCATGAACAGAGTGTTGGTATACATGTACCAGGAATTCCGTGTTTGTGAAAAACGTGGTTTGCGTCCTTCGATACGTTCAGACGAGTTGGTATCACAGTTTCGTAACATGTCTGAAGCATTTCTTCGGAAGAGGCTGAAAAATTGTGCTGATTTACAGGTATTACATCCTGCTTCTTGTTATCCTTGCCTTGGCCATGATCCCTCTTGATGCCATTCATGATCCTTATTAGCAATAGCTGGAGAAAGAAAAGGAAAGCTGCATTAGTAATTAAACAAAAACATACTTTAACTGTGCAAGAAATCCCAGACAACACATCTCTTTGTTCTACAGGCACTAAGATTTATTTATCTTGCTTATTCTTCTAATTTTGGTGAGTAAACCATGTTCTTTTTTTGTGTGGGCTATTAGAAAGGACCAAATGGGCAGTATCTTTGGGTTATGAAGCGCACTTTTCGCATTCCTTCAGAGGAAGAATTGAGAAGGATTGTCACTCCTGAAAATGTGAGTATTTTGTATCTGTATCCTCGTTACTTCATTGGAGGATTTGTGCTGTGTGAGGTGATTATATGTGCGGTTTTTTTCAAGCACAGAAGGTTTTGGAATTTTTGCTACAACTTAATAAGGGTTGAAATTGCTATAGTTAATTTAGAACTAGGCACCATTTATGTATTTAGCATCAAATTCTGATAAAAAAAGACAATAAAATCAATTGCTCTTTTATATCTCTTCTTTTTGGAATTCGTAATGTATTTGTTTGGCAATAGAAGTCCCATGTTTATGGTTATCATAAATACCTGTTAAAGTTGACAGTAACACAATGGTATTAAGATCTGATTGCCTGATTGTGTGTTTATGCAATTTTTATGAGCCAAAGAAATAAAGTATGGGCAAAGTTGTTGGGTACATCTTTTATCGTCGTTTGTAAATGATTCAACTGTCCTAGCTTATACACATAGCTGTCAAAGGCTCTGGGCGCATTTTAGGTGCCAAGGCCTCCTATCCACTTGGTGCAATTAAAGTGGACCCCTAGGTAAATCTAGGCTCATGGATGCTAACACTCGCCAGGCACCCAGAATGTATAGCTGTTCTTTCCTTAAAAGAATATGTGTTGGAAATGAACAATCATAGAGAATGGAAAAGGTACTGTTGGCATTAATTATTCAGATTAAAATTTATAACAACCAGCAGCCAATGATTCATGTTATTATCCATGAAGACTTATTTGGTTTTACATTTGTTATAATTGGATACATCTTCCTACTTGTCACACTATAGATACAGTAGGCATCACCTTTGCTTCATTATATATTAAGCAACATTGGAATCAAATTCGACATGTGATTTGTTAAATCAAAGGTGGAAACATGATGTTGGGACAAAATACTCTATATTCATAAAATCATCAAAGCCACTATTTATACAAAAGAGTCCTAATCAAACTAGGAAAACTAACATAAGAGTTCTAACTAAACTAGGAAACTACAAAATTGCTCTGCAACAATTAACATAAACAAATATATTTCTAACATGATTGAAAGCTATCAAACTTACCCTCAAAGTCCTCCCTGTCAGTTGGATTGAAGCCAGTATTCTTAAACAATTCATAAGAAGACACCCAAGAAGATCTGTCGCCATGTTTTTCGGTCTTAGATGTTGATTAAGATTGATAGTTCGGAGGTAAGGAAGAGAAATATTAAAGGAAGCAATTTTAACTGATTCATAATCCAGTTCTAGTGCATGAATGACTATAAATGTTCTATTTATAAAAACGCTTGCCTAATTATATGATTAACAAAAAAAAAACCTAATATTTATGTTGATGGTTTATGATGCTGAAAGACGTCTATACTAATTTGCAATTTTGCGTTAGGTTTGTTCATACGAGAGCATGCAAGCAGGTTTGTACAGGCTCAAACGTTTGGGAATTACAAGGCTTACTCTTCCTACTGGTCTTTCATCAGCAATGAATCAGCTGCCAGATGAAGCTATCACTTTAGCTGCAGCTTCACATATCGAGAGGGAGCTACAAATAACACCATGGAATTTAAGTAGTAATTTCGTTTCCTGTACAAACCAGGTGAGCTACCTCTTTCAGATTGTTTTGCTCTGGGTCTATCCCTGATTTTTATCTTTAAAATTTAACACATATATACAAGTTCTAATGCAAAAGTTGTTCTTCTTTCACCTAAATCGTTCAGATGAGGACAAAAGAACCAATAGAATGTGATATTTGGAAATAGATTTTTATTTTATTATTTTACTGTCCTTTTGATATGTTATACTTATGCTTAATTTGGCACTGGAAAGAACAAAATTTATTTATTGATTTTTGTTGCATAGTTTCTCGGTTCTAAAATAGTTTCAATTCACTCAAGGATGAAACATTGAAGGAGAACTCTGCACTTTTGCTGTTCAGGATAGAGAAAACATCGAGCGTCTGGAAATTACAGGAGTTGGTGACCCTTCAGGAAGGGGCCTAGGTTTTAGTTATGTTCGCACAACTCCTAAGGCCCCAATCCCAAATTCCATGGTGAAAAAGAAAACTGTTATTGGTAAAGGGTCAACTGTTACTGGAACTGATGCAGATCTACGCCGATTGAGCATGGAAGCTGCGAGAGAGGTAATTGTAATTTGCTTTACAAAAAGTCGTTAATTGCTCAAATGCTGATATATCTTGACTAAATTGGACTATTTTTGGGTTTCTAAAAATGTTATAAAGATTATGGGATCTTTGTTGTCCTATTCATTTTTCGAGATAAAACGTTTTCTTTCTCTTTTCTGTGGTTATACCTTTCTTTTTCTTAATCAGAACTGAATGCGTTCTCCTTATTGATCAGCTTCATCCCTTATAAAACTTCCTGGTTTGCTTGCCATCAATTTCAGGATGCATTTCCGTAATTTACATCTTGTTTAATGATCTGGAGTTGTACTAATGACTATGCTCTTGTTATTCAAAAAATAGTAGTCACTCCAGGTATCATGCTGCTAATTGTTTCATTGTGTTTGCATACAGCTTCTCCTGAAATTCAATGTTCCAGATGAGCAGATTGCCAAACAAATTCGATGGCACCGAATTGCTCTAATACGCAAGCTGTCAAGTGAACAAGCAGCATCAGGTGTCAAGGTTGATCCAACAACAGTCAGCAAGTTTGCTCGTGGACAACGAATGTCCTTTTTGCAACTGCAGCAGCAGACTAGAGAAAAATGTCAGGAAATATGGGACCGACAACATCAGAGCCTCTGTTCTACTGATGGGGAAGAAAATGAGAGCGAGTCGGAGGCTAATAGTGACTTGGATTCATTTGCGGGTGATTTGGAAAATCTTCTGGATGCAGAAGAATGTGAAGATGGCGAAGAGGATAATTTTGAGTCCAAGCATGACAGCATCAATGGTGTTAAGGGGCTAAAAATGAGAAGGCGGCCATTCCAAACTCAGGAACAAGAGGAAGCGGAAGATGAGAGAGCAGAGGCAGCAGAATTATGCAGGATGCTCATGGATGGTACAAAGTCTTTTATGTGATGGAGACCTTATCTTTCTAAGATGGAAGCAGTTCTGTTTGGTACTATTGCTAGACGAGCTACTCTGCACCTAGGAATCCCCTAAAATCTTTTACCGGATGGCATGTCTTACCTTGTGAGCTAGATGTTCACTGTATAATAGATGAATTTATCACTTCCGATGAAATTAATTGTCTAGGTGCTATCGGGCAGATTAATATTAAAATAAGTCACGTGGTCGACTAGCAAAGTGGATCCATAAGATACAGATATGCAATAATACTGATTTCATGGCTATCGATTTCCTTGTCGTGCAATATCAACCTTTGTTTGATACAAGGGCTAGTATAGAATTAGTAGCGAGTTTGTTACAGGGCTCTGTGGCAAATTTTCCTGTGGCTAGAGTCTGGCTATAAGTCTTAATGTCCAAGAAAATCTCAAGTAGTATCTATGGAACATTGAGTATTAGCATGAGTAGCAGAAATTTATTCATATAGGTTGTTTGATCCTGATGCAGTATGTGAGGAGTTCTAAAAAGGCTGCTATTGGGATGACTTTATGAGAAGAGTAGATAAACTGCAGAAACAACAAGCTAGTTGCAAGGGTTATTTTACTGTCTGGGTTACTGGACTTCCACCAAATTTATTGGTTTCATGAAAATCCATTTAAAATTGCTTAAAGTATACTTCTCTGCTGGTAGTGTGGTGCTTTAGGCCTCTATCAACATCCCTTTCTTTATATATGATGTAGATCTACTTAGGAACAACAATCTAAAAAACTGAACCCTATTATGAGGTCTCCTAGTTAATGCAAGTACTTGATTTTGGTTCAATTATCATAATTTGACCATTGACTTTGCAGATGAGGAAGCTGAACGCAAAAGGAAGAAGAAGACAAAAGCTGCAATAGAGCAAGTTGGGTTGTCTATTAAATCAAAGTTTGGTCCTGAAAATGCTGATGGAATTAAGAAAAACAATGCAGTTTCTAAGAGAGTCATGCAACCTGAAGGATCCTTGCTAGTAATGGACAAAATTGCTAAAGACCAAAAGGAGGTCCATAATTAATTTAACATTGTTTCCAATTATTCATTTATCCATATCTTCTGATAGTTATGGTTGATCTAATGATTACATAAATTCTGTAAGTTCTGATCACAAAATCTACAGGGAGATAACCTGTCTGCTAAAAGTAATTTTCCGGGGAAACTTAAGGCCAAGAAAAAGAATGAGATGGAAGTACTTAGCAAAAAGGTGAAGATATTGGGGGATGGAATCACCGTAAGTTTGCCTCTTAAACTGTGATACATGCTCAGTTAGGCTCACAGTAACCTGTTACTGACTGATTGTTTCTGAATATAAACTTTGCTCGCAATACTCTGTTGTTTTTGTATTGATTTGATGTTAATTTGGGTTTGGGTACCAAATGATGCTGCTTCTGATATTTGGAGGGCATCACTTGTGAATCCCCTGCCACCCTTCTTGCTGTCTGAATCTGCATCCTTGTTAACATAGGGTTTGCAGAGGATTGACATATTTTCTTTAATATGTAAAACTAGGTGATCAAGGAAAAGAAATCTGCCAGGGAAAGTTTTGTCTGTGGAGCATGTGGTCAGGTATGCATCAATTCTGAATGCAGTAATGTGTACATCTGGATAATGGTTCTTTATCTGTCCCCTTTTGTATGTCCAGCTTGGTCATATGAGGACCAACAAAAACTGCCCCAAATATGGGGAAGACACTGAAACTCGGGTAGAGAGCATAGATCTTGAGAGGTTATCGGTCAGACCAAGTTTTCCAGATCAAATAGAGCAGAGCCAGCAGAAACCCTTCGTGAAGAAATTAATGCCGAAAAGTGGGACAAAAGCTTCTGGGTCAGAAGCACCAGAAGATGATAAACCAACTTCAAAGGCAAAAATCCTGAAGGTTAAATGTGGCTTGACTGACAAGCTTCCTGATAGACATACTCCCCCAACCTCACAGAACTCTGATAGACCAGTTACATCAGATGCTGAAATGGGAAGCAAGTCTGTTGTTAAAGTCAATAAAATCACCTTTTCAAACAAGATGAAACCTGATGATGTGCATGAAACTCCTAAAACCTCCTTTGTGATAAAGCCACCAGTGGATGGTGATAGAGAGCAGTCCTGCAAGAAACTTGTAATTAAACAACCGAAGGAGATCATTAATTTTGAAGAAAATAGTCAGGATGGAAGTTATGGCTTTGACTACAGGAAAACAAAGAAAATAGTTGAATTGTCAAGTCTAGACAAACATATGGAACATGAGAGCAAGCACTTCTTTGAAGAGTCTTCAAGGATGAGAGATACAGAGGGCAACCAATCGTGGGTGGAGGAGAAAAGGAGAACATTTGAGAGACAGCATGAAGGAAGAAAGAGGAGGGGAGAAAAATTGAAGATGATCGAGGAGCAACCAAAGTATGAGTTACTAAGATATGAAGAAGCCATTCGAAGAGAGAGGGAAGAAGAAGAACGTCGAAGGGCGAAGGAGAAGAAAAAAGAAAAGGACGCTTGAAATAAAGGATGACTATTTTGATGATTTTCCTCCTAGAAGAATTGACAAACGGACACCAGACAGAGATAGAACGGTGAGGAGGAGGGCAGAACCCGACTATGGAAAGCCTGCTCCAGATTATGCCCCAGCTCTAAAGCGGCGACGAGGAGGAGAGGTGAGTAGTTTTTAATCTTGTTGAGTTTCTTAACGTCCTCAAGTTTTTGCTTTCAACACGGAACATGCATGTAGGGCTACATAAAGGAAATGGTTAATTCTCGCATAAAAAAATAACCTTAACCAAACTTGCAATTGTCACACGACTTTTAAGATGTTGCAATTACAAAATTACCTTTTAAGTTAATTACATCCCTAATTTTTTCAGCAAAGTTTGTCTAATGTGTAGTGTGTACCGCTAAAACAATGCTGGTTCACAGCTTACAAATTGCCATGTGTCTAATTGCAAATAAAAAATTAAAGTTAGTGCTGTAATTGCAAGGTTTTAAACGTCGTGTAAAATTTCAAACCTGGTTAAATGTTGTGTTGTTTGCAACAACTAACCCTTAAAAAAAGTAAATAAGAAGAAAATGGACATGCCAGTGTTTTATGAAGCTCTGTGATTAGGCTCAACCATTGGTGCCACTCAATGTATAAATATGAGACTGCATTTAATTTTGGAGTTCTTTCCACATGTTAAGCATTATTCCTATTTGAAATCCTTTGTGATATTGATGTAAAGTGCCTTGCTGAAAACACCTTGTTTATGTTTAATAATTGACCATTTATCTATCCATCTATATGGTGGGGTGAGCCATCTTTTATATTTGGTTATTGCTTTTATGTACATGCATGTTTCTTTAATTCTGAATTCCATCATTCAGATCCTTTCCCTGGTGAAACTGATCTATGTGAAAATTGCAATGACAGGTTGGTTTGTCAAACATCTTGGAGACTATTGTTGAGACACTCAAGGCTAGGAAAGAGATATCTTACCTATTTCTAAAGCCAGTAACGAAAAAGGAAGCTCCTGACTATATGGACATCATTAGTCATCCTATGGATTTATCTACAATTAGAGATAAGGCAAGGAGGCTGGAGTACAAGAACCGAGAAGATTTCAGGCACGACGTGTGTCAGATTGTGATCAATGCTCATATATATAATGACCGACGTAATCCAGGTATTCCTCCTCTTGCAGATCAACTTCTCGAGCTCTGTGACTTCTTGTTAGCTCAATATGATGCAGACTTGACAGAAACTGAAGCTGGGATTGAATAGATAATAATAGTTAACGCGTGTGGGATGGTTATTTTTTTCGCTTGTCCCCTCCCCATTTATTAGCTGAATTAGTCTCTTTTTTTTGTGCAATTTTGTGTTTAAAGGTTGTTGTAGCATAAAAATCGCCAAGTGTATATCTGAATGATCCCCAGCTTTGATATAGGTCTGTTACATGATGTGTAGATTAGTTATAGGTGACAAAATGTATAGAATATGTGCATAGCAGCGGCCCCTTTCTGGCCTCCAAATTCTTGTTAGTGTATGTTGTATGAAATGCTTTTCCCCCTTGTCTCGTGACGATATTGTGCAATGTCTATATGGTTGGAAATCTTCTGTCGGGGGGTTTAGTACCCCTAATTCACTGATTGTTTATGAAGAAATTCTGTGGAGAAATCTTGGCAATGAGGGTTCACTTGTGTAGCTTAGATTGGAAATTTGGGTGTCGAAATTAATGAAGGCTTATTGATCTATCTGTTGTGGTTTAAATTTTCCTTATCGACGGTTATAGATAGTAAAATTGAGTCTAGAATTCCACTGCCGGGTAAAAAAAATCAAAATTTGTAATCTCTATATCTGGCAGTCTCAATTTTATCCTCTGCACTATGCATGTCGATCAACAAATTGCACTTATTATCATACAGCCCAAGCTTCGTAGTTTCAAGCCCCTCCTTTAATTTTAAAATTCGCCATTAAATTGGCGACGAAATTTGAAATGTATACATATTCCTTTCTGATTTATGTTCTCTCTTTTTTGTTCGTTTTCTTCTTGAAAATTATCCTAAAATAATTGGGATTTTTTAATCTTGGGCTCAGCGAAAGTAAAGACGAGCAAATTCGCGCCATTTTGGCAATCACAATATAGGTCTGTAAATAAAATAGTATATCTCAAATTTGAAGTAGTTTATTAATCGAGCGTAGCATGTGCCACACAAAAGTGGCTGAAATATTAAAAAGATAATACACAAACAGAAACAGAGCCGACGACAGCAAGAGCTAAAGATCGACACACAAACAAGTATTCAGTACCACCATTGATGCACAGCAATCCCTCATCTCTGATCTTACCATACAACGCCACACACTCCCAATATGCCCTCTTCCTCCCCTCCTCCCTGCAATCCAAGAACAGCTCATCCACAAAGCACAGCGTCTTGTCTCTCAGCATCCTCTCCGCCACCCGCGCCTCCACCTTCACCACCACAAAATCCCTGCCCCCACCCCCGTCTCCGCCACCCAATCCCCCTCCATGTTGTACACTTGGAATTCCTGACCCCTCATCGGATAGTTGTTGTAAAACCAATCCACCGCATCATACTCGTCTACAACAAGCACCCGCCGCCGATACTCATCCAACGGATCCTTCATCAAATCGGGCAGGAATCTGAAGCTCGATTTCTTCGCCGATCTAGGTGGCTCCAGATATATATCCTCCAATCCTTTCAATGCAGCTTCCTTCTTCCCACCACCAATGCCGCCGCACATCACTTCCCCGCGCCGCCAGAATTTCCCGCCGGCGCCGCCGATTTTTTCCTCATCGCAACCACCGTGTTGCCGTCCAGTCTCCGGAGGTACACAATCTTGAAATTCCGCATCAATCGGAGCTCGGTCGAGATGTGACCGCCCAGCGGCGCGATCGCCAAACCGCCGTCGCGGACAGCATTGTCCATCAGCTCTATTCCATTAAAGCTCGGGGCGTAAATATAGTCGAACATCTCGTGTGCACCCGCACTTTTGCCGGATCCGGCGACAAAATCGACGCCGGCATCCCTCAAGAACGCAAAATCGAGTTCGCCGGAGCCGCCGAGAACGATGCCCTTGTGGCCTTTCGTGAGGAGGCCCTCCTCTGTCAGATCGTGGAGGAGAAGGGGCAGATTCGTGATCCAATTAGACGTATCCGCGTCGTAAAGCGCCGCCGGAGCGTAGGAAGCCGAACGGATGATCGAGGCGATTGAGAGCAGAACCACCGCCAGGAACAGGGATCTCGATACAACACGCAGAGATCGCGAATCGGGCAGCTTGATGACGAAAATGGCGTCGGAATTCAGCCCAATCTCGAACTCATTCGGGTCATCGACATTGCCGCCGGCCTTAATGGGGCGGGCCCGGCCCGATTTGTCCATCATCTTCAAGTCTATGAAGCAACGTGATCGTGCACAGTAGCCGCAATTACAAATCAGTAATGAAATCTAGAGAGAGAGGGGGAAAGAAGAGGGGTTTTAGCGAGTGCAGAATCTGGCGGCGGTGTGATTCCCACCCACGAGAGCTCCACCTCCACGGCTGCTTTGGCTTCTACAGCGGAGGAGCAGCAATTGCTTGATTCTGGCTATTTCCATCTCTCCTAGTTTTTCTTGCCAATTCGATTGGATTCACATGATATGCCAAAACTGGAACAGCCACGGTATAATCACAGAGAGAGAGAGAGAGAGAGAGAGAAGGAGTGGTGTGGGAAACAAGAGAGTAATATAACGTGTGAAAGATATTGTTTCTGCTCATCAAATTCAAATATCATATTTATTTTTATTTTTATTTTATATTTTTATTTTTGTTTGATACGTAGGGTCAATAGATTTGGTTTTTTATGGTGAAGGTCGTTTCAGTCGAGGGAGGGACAGAGGGAGGAGGAGGATGGACTACTATATTTTTTGTTTTCAACAATTTCATTTTTCAAATTTCGTTCAACTAAAATTTAATTTGTTTTCATGGGACCAATTAATTATTTGAGGATTATATTCTATACTTTGTGGTCTAAAATGAGTCCATGTACAATCAGAGTGTATGGATTTAATATAAATATTTGAAATGCCAACTAATTAAAAGATCATCAATTCAAAATTTTCACTAGTAGAGTTATATGAAACCGTTGGACTGATCCAAAAATCTACTAGACCTCAAAAGGATCAGAAGAACCTACGATTACATATTTTCAGATTAATTTACACGCTTTAGCGACTCATAATCAAAGGGAGAATTCTAGCCGATACTTATATTTTGTACTACAAGTTGCTTCAAAACGAAGCTGTGAGTGTTCATGAAGGGTTTTCTTTTCTTTAAAAAATATATTGATTGATTGATTATTATGATAATGAACAATTTCTTTTTTCTCCTTGCTCCAAAATGGTATATTTGATATTCTCTTAGGTATATTTACTTTTCATGATTGATAAAATACATAATTAAGTATTTTTATCTTCATTATTAAGATTTCTCTAATTTTTACATTTTTAATAGGGCATAGTTGAAATGATAGAAATTATCAAAGACCTTATCCCAATATTCCAATCCATCAAAATAAACAATGAATTAACATACATCATTTTTATCTATTTAGACTAATTATTAAAAGTAAACGTTCCTTTAGGTGTAATTTCTGGAAATGAGGGTTTAATCCACATGAGTTGAACTAGTATCTTTAAATTTAACTTTGATGTTGCGGAAAGTATTGGATGAACCTAATTAATCAAATTTTTAAAAAAAAAAAAAACCAAATCAAACTGAAATTTTCGAAACTCGGAACCGAATGATTTTATAATTTTTTTAACTAAAAAATTACGATTTTTCATTTTTCAAGATCCTGCAGCAAAGATATTTAACAACCTAATTATTTACTATCTTCATAAAAACCAAGTATCAAATAATTCATTGCAATAGACCTAAATAAGTACTAGATTATCCAACACTAACAAAATAAAAAAGGTTTCAGTGATAATGATTGAAGGATTAATTGCCTGTAAATAAATAGATTATACCCACATTTCAGTTTTTAACCCAAAAAATATATTATTGGACAAAAAAATATACAAATTTTATTTTTACTTTTATTTAAAATTTAGCTTGAAACCCAAAATTCCAATCAAATTTAGTACTCATTCCGTCCCAAAAATATGTAGCAGGTTATAATAAAAGTTGTTAAGAGTGTTTTGTGAGTGGAATAAATGTCTCACATTAGTATATTGTTGAATTAATTAGTGGTGATCATGAGTGATAAAAATATAAATAAAGGGTGTTGTTGAGGTGGTAAAGTAGAGAGTATTTTGTGAGATAATTTTCATAAATAAAAAAAAACAAATTTAAAAAACGTACCAAAAAAGAAAAACTATAAATAAATTTTGGGGACAGAGAAAGTACTCCATGGAGCCGAAAATGAATTACGTGACTTCAATGCCTGGCAAGCCACATAGCAAAAATGAAATAAAACAACAGAGTTTGCATTATCTAAAATAAAAATGGTGAGGTGCGCTTTAAACAAAAATTGTAAATATTTGAACTTAAGAAAAATAAATTAGACTCGATTAAGTTCTAATAAGTTTATGAGCCTCGACATGTTTAGTAAATGAAGTTCGAGTTCAACTCAAAGCAAGTATTGATCGTTGTCATTGCTCCAGCAAAATTCATCACAATTAGTAAGTATTGGATGCTGACTCATATGTCAAAATGTTCATCTCATAAAATCCATCAAAACTCAACCTTTAATTTTCGAATCGAGGATCGGAACGATAGGAATTTATTTAAAATTAAAATTTTAGTAGATTATACAAAATTTTCAGTGACAGGAAAATTTAGGATTAATTCTAATTGCACTAAATCGAAATATCGAATATAAATTTTGCAACATTTGAAAAGTAATATTGTGATAGCATTGGGTTGGTGAAATTTTACTAAACTCAAAAATCTTAAAACTAGCCAACTAATTTATCTGCGAATGAATGTTGGCACGTAAAGAAGATAGGGGGGTCGCAATAATTGAATTTTGTGTCTCCAAATAATTGGTGGATAGAGACATTAAATTCTCTATTTAACTTTAGACTTCCATAATTATCATCAAATTATTGAATCCCGTATTCAAGGTTGTTTTGCCGCCAAATAAAGGTGAAGTTTGAATAAAATCCCGAAACACCGCTGCATCAATAATTTGAGAGATTGTCACTTAAATCAAGATTTATAATAGTATTTATATTATTAATAAAATAATAAATATGTCACTGTCTCATTGAATATGAATTGGGTCTGCGTAATTGTGGTGTCGTATTTGTTCTTGTCATTTTGAGTCTATCTTTTTTTTTTTATTAATGAAGATAAGCATGTTTAATGTTTCTAGGTGTAACAAAAACCATTTTATTCGGTGTGCCATCGCTTTATTCTTAGAATATAATGGATTTTAGTTGTCCTTTGAGTTAAAATGGAATCGCAAAGAAGATAGGCACAAAATAAGGGAGATAATCAATTGACAAATTTTGATGTAATAGGATTGCATATCAACTCTATAGCAATGTTTTCAAAACCAGATCGGACATCGAAACCGATCACTTGATTGGATCACTGGGTAAATGGTTTGATCGGTCTAGCCGTTTTGAAAAAATCGAGTGACCACTAAGTATTTGATTTTAATATGAATAATGTGTTTACATAAAAACATATTAATATGACAATCTATATCAATTCTTAAATTTTCTATACATTATATCAACCAAAATTAAATAGTATTATTCATCATATTTATTCATAATATATATTTACAAGAAAAAAAATATAACAAAGAACAATTACACTCAATTAATTCATATAGTCATCTTCTTTTACATCATAATCGCTATTTATATGAATGTTAAATCTATAATAATATTAATTTAATAATAAATTTATAATATTAATTACATACGAATGAAATATACTTGTTATTTAATATTTATATCAATATTGTTACTATAAGTAAATTAATTAATCAAATAATTACAATCAAAAGTTACAAATTGATGGAGTAGGTTGTTGTGTTAGTTTATGGCCTAATGGTCACAAATTTGAATCCCATTAGCATTATTTTGCTCATTTTATATTTATAATTATTTAAGTTATTGAACCGGTTCGGTTCATTGATCATCGATTTTATCCGTTTTTTCACAGATTCGCACTGATTTTTTATAAATTTTAGAAATAATCATAAATTGAACTGTTGATTTTACCAGTTCATGGTTAAACCGATTGAACCGACCAGTTTGATTCAATTTTCAAAACACTGCTCTATAGGAATCCATATAAAGAAATAGAACACGAACTAGAAATAAAACTAGAGAGAATAGACCAAACCAAGAAAGATTGCCAAGGAGCCTACGCGGGAATTCGATGTGCATGCTAAGGAGAAGATTTTGTCGCACTTTTCCGGAATTTAAAATTTCAAACACAATCATCTTTTCAAATATTCGCAGTGGTTTTCGACAGTTTACAATTTGAAACACATTAGTTGTAGTGATATAAATTTAACTTCAATATTCTTATATAATAAATAGTAACAAAAATCTCTTACAAACAAATTTATTGAAGTAGCTTAGGCATGCCATAGAAAACTTAATGAAAAATTCTTTTTGCAGGTTTTAATTGATTCGAGTTAGCCGAAAATAAACCGAGTAAATACTTTTTTTTTTCAAGGGTTAATTGTAGTTTATGACCTCAATTTTGAGTGGTTTTTAGTTTATGCTCTCAATTTTCAAAATTTTCATGTCTCGAACAAATTTTCATGTCCCGAACTTTGATAATACATTAACTTATGGCCAAAATCGATTTTCCAGTGCCTAAATGGTAAGTAAGACATCTTATTTGATGTGATATTTTTTTCCACCTATACGAAACGACACTGTTGCTCTCTCCCACATCATTAATAATAATATTTAAAAAAAAAACAGAGATACGTCCATTGCGACCACCTCCACCCATCTTCTTCCCCAACTCAAATTACAGCAATAGAGGACAGTCATGACCACCACCGCCACCTCGAATCATTTCGTTGTCATCACGCACAATGATTCCATCCACTGCACATATATATGCCCCACACATCATCTGTCCCTCTCACTCTCAACCCCCCTTTATTTTCCTGGTCGCCGTTCACAAATTTAGACCATGACCATGAAGAAGAAAAAGTCATTTAATAGAAGATTCAAATAAGCCTCTTCAAAATATAAAGATCATGAAATGGAGATTATCTAGTGCCCTTCTTTCTCTCTGGGATCTATAGTCCATTCGAATGCACTCTAGATTCGATGCTCGAATGCTCAATCCATACAAATGACGAAGAACAACGGGGATCGAGATTTGTAGGGGACGGTGGCGGCAGCATGGCTGCAACATACGACGGGGAGAGGAAGGAACCTAACTGCAAATTGTTGTTTTTGCTATTGATGTAGTGACCCGAAAAATCTCTAATTAAAATTAGAGGTTAATTAAGTATATTTAGGGGCCTAAAAGCTATTAATTTCATAAGAAGGAATAAAGAGGTATAAAAGAGATTATTAATCGATAGAAATTCGACTATTTCTCAATGGAAGAATATGAGATTAGAAAATGTAGAGATTAATAAGAAATGAATTTTATTATGATAAAATGTGAATTATGTGTTTATTTATGTGTGTTTGCATGAAGATGCTATTAAATGTATTAATTATTTTTATGTGGAATTTCTTTTGTAAAATGAAATGAATTATTATTTAAACTATTAATGTGCTTGAATAAATTTTTTTTATTAATATTTAGTGATAAAAGAATTATTTGATGTAAATTTCAAAAATTAAGAAGCATTAAAATAATTAGTTGAATTTTAATATATGAAAGGATTTAAATTATGCTAAATAAATTTAATTTCAATTATGGATATAAATTGTATTAGATTTTATTTATTATTAGAAATATAGTCATACTAATTAAATTATACTAAGGTATGACCTTAGTAAAATTGAGGTGTAATTATAAGTTGTGGAAATTAGTGTATGATTTTAATGAAATTAGAGCTAAATACACATGAAATTTTACTTATATAATTCTAGAACTATAACACATGGAATATATCATCTCCAACCTCCAAACTCCCTCCATTTTCGGCACCCTCACACACCACCACACACAAATTTTATTTTCACTTTTAAATCCCTAATTAAGTGTGGAATTAATAGCAAATCAATCCAAGCAAGGTAATTACTTCATTTAACTTAAGTTTATGTGATTTAATTTGATGAAAATGATGTTCTACTTAGGTAGGGTTTTCAAAATTTAGGGTTGTTGATTATGATTGATTTGTTTAATTTTTGTTATGTTTATTGAATTAATTATGTTTATGGAGCTTAATTAACATATACTATGGTTTGAATTCCTTAAATTTATGAAATTAAAAAATTAAAGTTTGATCATGAAACCCTAATTTTTGTACATGAATGATATGATATGATATGAATTGATTGAATTGTGCTTATATATATACTTAGGAATGCATATAAACATCATATGATTAAAGAAATTAAAAGTTAAACTATGTTTGTTCAATTCTTGAAATTTTCGAAAATTACATGTAATATGAACTTAATGATTTTGATTTTATTTGATCCATTTGACATGATATTTATGCTTAGGGATATAAATAATGCATAGAATGAATTTATAGGAATTTAATTCAACTATATGCATAATGTCCAAATTTTCGAAAATGAAGGGGACCTCATGAACTTTGATTTCTTGATTTTATTTGATGTATTTGATATGATATTTGAGATCTATAATAAAAATAATGCTTAAGTTGAATTTATAGGAATTTATAGAAATGAAATGTAAAAGTTACAAAATTAAAGTTTAGTATAAGTTATGATTTTATGTGAAGAAAATAGGTTAAGATTTGATTGGATTATGGATTAATGATCATTGATACTAAATGAGTATAATTATGAGAAATTTGATGCTAAATGGAAAATAGAGTGTAAAACTCTTGAAATTTTCTATATATGTAGTTGAAGAGCAATAGGCGATTAAGTTGTAAACGCATAAGTTCAAACTTGTTTTAAGTTCTTATATATATGCATATTTAAGTATATAGTGATGATATTGGGGAGTTTGGGATGAAATTGGATTTATTGGGCTATTCATATTATAACGTTACTCTACCGAAATTTCGGTAGAATTTGTTGATTTGCTAATCGATAAAATATTGCTAAATAATTAAATGAATAAGGAAAGGTTACTAAATTCAATACTAATCTTGTTTTTACAAGGAACAAGTAAAGGCAGTCGAGACGTGAAGAACGAAGAACCTGACATCTTGGAGTAAACGTTTGAGGTGGGTAATGTTATGCAAAATATTTTGAATAAAGTTAATGTTATGCTTTGAAATTATTGATATTCTGAAAGTATTTTCAATCACCACATTATGAATACATGGAAAATGAATGTTTTACCACATTGTAGGTATGACGGCGATTTACCTGTCTACGGTAGGAAAATATTATGTAATGTGCACAGGTTATGGCCGTGAGCTTGCAAATGTAGGCCGGCCGTGGTATTGGGGAGGAGGCCTACTTCCCATTACCGGATGACGTAGATAGGGTATGACCGTAGTTGAGATCCTTTGGGACCAACTCGGGTATGTGATGCCGGTATGTTCGAAATGAAATTGTGGTGATATGTTAATGAAAGATCTATATGATACAATTATTCAAATTGTTTTCTAAAGTCTTATTTGAAAGGAAATTTTTAAGTTTGAAAGTTATGTTGGCTATTACCCACTGAGTACTTTTTGGTACTCATACCCGCAAAGTGTTTTCTGTTTGTTGCAGGTTGAGTGTGGAAGAGTTTGGGCTTGGAACTGAGCTTAGCTGAGCTTAATTGACTTCTTTTGTTGTAAATAGTTGAGCCTGAATGTTGTGTCTTCATACACGACATTCGCTACTCTTCCGCTGTCAACTTTTGAAAACTTTAAATCATACTTTTGAGAAACCTTGTAAATGTTGAAATCATATATATATATATATATATATAGTTTTGGTTCAAATGAGAACCATTTTATCCTAAAACTAAGAACCAATGAATTCATTATGAAAGTTAATGAATTCAAAAAAGTTAATGAATTCAAAATTGATTTTTCACCGAGTTCGAATCCCATGAGGCGAAAATTTTATTTTTGGATTGATAACTTTCTCGTGATTCATCAACTTTCACCGTGAATTCATTATTTTTGGTTCTCACGTTCTCACAATAAAATGGTTCTCACATTAACCTCCCTATATATATATATATATATGAGATGGATCGAGTAAGAATGGATAATTTGGTAGAAAATGAGAATGAATCAAGACCTTTGATTATTTGGATCAATGGTTGAGATTTAATTTCGGTTGTCTTCTACGTTTTGTGTTGTGTGTGCTACGCGGATTATTGTGCAACATTAGAACCCTTCTTGTGCTTTCTGTTACCGCAATGAAAGATGTCTAAACTAATATATTTAACATATGTGCTACTGAAGAGATGAAATATGTGCTAAACTAATATATGCAACATAGTAATTCGATTGTCTACACAAATATGAAACTTATGCTAGACTTACATATCTATTCTATTTTCTACACTTATTTCCATTCTCACAGAACCATCCATATATATATATATATATGGAGGTTGTGTCCTCACTTTTGGTTATTGCTGTTGTTGGTTATTTTTCTGAATGCAGGTTGGCTTAATCATATTCTAAGGGTTATATAGCCCGTTTGTTGAAAATTTTATTTCATTTAAACCTGTTCATCTATCCAAAGTTTAAAATGTTATTGTCTTAACCCGTTATGGCCTGATTAATTAGTTAATTTCTTGATTAATTAGTCGGTCGTGACAGAGTGGTATCAGAGCAGTTGTTCGCTCTGGTCCTGTGAATTTTCTTCTTGAGCCAACCTTTTCTTGTAAACCTTGAATTATTGATAAAAGCTCAGTGTTCCAGTCCATCTCTTCAGCTCAATCAGGTAAAGTAAATTGTGAATTGTGTGCATATGTGAATAGCTATTTTGAAGAGAGTTGTGAATTATATTGAATCTTGTGATATAGTGTAAATAGTTGTGATTATGGTGAATTGTATGATATTATATGTATGAATATAAGTGATATATGATTGTTTTAATTAGCATGTAAATTATATTTGATTATAGGATGGCAAGGAAGAAAGTTACCGCTCGAAAGAAGGTTGATAATAGTCCGCCTAGTTTAGGCAGCATCGATAGTTTTTACTCCTTTAGAATGAGAGAGGAGCAACACCTGCCGTTCGTTCTCAACCAGTACATGATGCTGTGGAGGTCAGTTTTAACATGTGCAGTGACTGAGTTAGATTGACTGCTCGCATTAGTTAACGCTCTACCTTCTTCCTAGTGGGGATGGGCATCCGAAATGGCTCTGGACTATGTACATCCCGATATGGAGTGTATAATTACCGGTAACCTCGATCGATTTGTAAATCTTATCAAAAATCAGTATAGAAAGATAGGAGATCCTCCAGAATTACCATATCGACCTTTTGATCAGTTTATTCCAGCAGTTTATTAAATCTTATCTGATATCCTAGACCCAAAAAGTAGAGAAATTAAACCTGAATCCCACGAGATTGTTGTTTCTAGTCCTACTTATGAATTCTGTTATGATGATGATAACTCATTTCCTCTTGGGCCTCAGTGGATTTTGGATGATTTAGATTTATTTGATCAACCATTTGCCTTGAAAACCCCTTCACCCCCTTTATCTCCCCTTCTCGAAATTCCATTAACATTGTCCCCCACTGAGGTAGCTCATGAGTTTGAACATCAGCCATCTGTTGGCACTTCTTATTTGAGACCTTTAGCTGTTAGTGAAATGCCCTCCCTATCCGATCCATCCCTTCTATTGACAGGAGAGTCCGCTCGTTCAGTCACTGATCATTCACAGATTCTCAAGGAAGAAGACGAAGAAGACCCAGAAGAGGAGGAACCAGAAGAGGATCCGGAAGAGGATCCAGAGGAAAATAGGGAAGATTAGGAAGGATAGGTGAAGGTTGTGGAATAGTTAGATAGTAAAGCAAGGTGGAACTACCAGCCCGTAACAATGAAACTAACATATTTTGTAAAAGTCCTCAATGAGACAATTTTCTTGTAAATTATAAACTGTTGTTTCTCTTTGTTGTAATTAAATAAGTTGTCTCTAAATTTTTGCGATAATTGAATTCTGTTAAAACTTGAATTCTCATTCCTTTGTTTTGATATCCTCTTAACTGTTGTGGAAATAATATTTTTCTTTTGTATCAGTATGCCTCCAAGAAGAAGAAACCCAAGTTTAGAAGAAAGAAGCAGTGAAGCCACCCCTCAAATTTTTCCGGATCGTGAACCTTCTCCTCCAAATCGGAAAATAGCAAAACTTTTCCTTCGCCAGAATCCACCCAACTTTACTGGGGCTGGTAGTCCCGCTGAAGCCGAAGAGTGGGTGCGCGTTATTGAAAGGATATTTAGGTTTCTGGAATGCAGTGACCAGGAATGCTTGTTATGTATATCTTTTCTGCTTAAGGGACCTGCGGACTATTGGTGGGAGGCAAGGCAAAAGACCCTTACACCTGATCAATTAGCGAACTTCACGTGGAATCAATTTAAGGACGAGCTGTATGCAAAGTTTATACCTCGAAGTTATCGGAAGCAAAAAGAGATCGAGTTTATGAACTTAAAGCAGGGAAGCAAGAGTGTGGCGGAATACGATCGAGAATTTTGCACGTTATCCCGATATGCACCGTATAAAGTAGAAACCGAAGAGAAAATGGCAGAAATGTTTTGTTCCGGATTGCGACTAGAAATTCGAATTATTTTGGTCGCCACCACCTATGTCTTACGTTGAAACTCTTAATCGAGCGTTGGACATGGAAATTAAAATACAGTCAGAGAAGACGGCGACTGAATTGAAGGCAGGTGCATCACAAGGCTTTGTTCCATCGAAATCCTCCCAAATGGAATAAAAGTATAAAGGAAAGAGGAAATGGGAGACCAGAGGAGTTCCAAACAAAAAGCATTTTCAGAGGCTAGGACCTACGGTATCGCGACCTTTTCGAACCTCAATACCTGGACAGACATTCTTCACTCCGAATCAGACGAGGCCGCTCATGTGTCCTCAGTGTAACCACCCACACTTTGACATATGCAGAAGCGGAAGTAACACTTGCTACACGTGCGGACAATTCGGTCATTTCGTCTCTGCTTGTCCGTATAGATTGAACATGGCTAGGAGAGGAGAGAAGTTAAAGTCCGTTAGACCAGCTCAAACAGTGAAAGCTATCACCGGTTATTCGCAGCAGCATTCACGATATCAACTCCCTCTGCCGCAAGCAGTCTTCAATCAGGATGTATCAGCATCACAGATGCAACTTCAGCCTTCCCAGATTCAGACTCAACATCAACAAGCGTATGCGCTCAAACAAAAACAATCGGAGAAAACTTTAGGAAATTTAACAGGTATGGCCCAATTACAAGGTGTACCTGTTATAGTTTTATTTGATACGAGCTTCGCACTCTTTCATTTCAACTGCATGTGTGGATAATCTTGGGCTTCCCGTAGAAAAAGCTGAAGTAGGTTTTAAGGTGATTACTCCTATAGGTGGGGCGACTGTGGTTGATCAGATATGTCCTAACTTAAAGTTTGAGTTAGGATCGCTAAAATTGAAAGCTGAGTCTTTACGCCTCCTATGCATGTGGGACATAGATATTATTCTAGGTATGGATTGGTTAACAAAGAATTTTGCCACCATTCGTTGTGAACAACGGGAGATCGCATTTCAACCACCAGGAAAAGAACCCACTCGCTTTTACGGAATTGATGAAAGGAAAAGATGGGTGCCTGTGGTTTCAGCTTTACAAGCAGATAAGTTGTTAAGGTGCAAGGAAAATCATGCTTACCTCATATGTCTGAGTAAGGAGAGCAAGAAAGACAGAAAGATAGACGATGTGCCAATTGTCCGAGAATATTCAGACGTATTCCCAGAGAAGTTACCAGGCATACCGTCGGATCGACAATTAGATTTTGCTATCGACCTGGAACCAGGGTCAGCACCAATTTCTAAAGCACCGTATTGGATGGCTCCAAAGGAGCTACAAGAGTTGAAGGTCCAATTACAAGAACTTTTGGACTTGGGATTCATCCGACCAAGTGCGTCTCCGTGGGGAGCATCGGTTTTATTTGTTAAAAAGAAGGATGGCACCTTGAGAATGTGTATTGATTATCGAGAGCTGAACAAGGTGACCTTAAAGAACAAATACCCATTACCACGGATTGATGATTTGTTTGACCAATTAAAAGGAGCAAGGGTATTCTAGAAGATTGATCTGAGATTAGGTTACCATCAGGTGAAAATCAAACCCGAAGATATACCTAAAACCGCTTTTAGGACCCGATATGAGCACTACAAATTTGTAGTAATGCCGTTTGGGTTAACCAATGCTCCAGCTGTGTTTATGGATCTTATGAACCATGTTTTCCATGAATATCTCGATAAATTTATGTTAGTGTTTATCGATGATATTTTGATATATTCTAGGAGTGAACCAGAACATGAAATGCATTTGCGAATGGTGTTGGAAAAATTAAGAGAGCAAAGACTATATGCTAAGTTTAGCAAGTGTGATTTCTGGTTGAAAGAAGTGAATTTCCTGGGGCATATAGTTTCAACAGAAGGGATAAAGGTTGACCCTGCAAAGGTCCAAGCAGTACAAGAATGGAAACCACCTACAACTCCAAATGAGATTCGGAGTTTTCTGGGCTTAGCTGGGTATTACAGGAGATTTATTGAAGGATTTTCTAAAATTGCTAAGCCAATGACACAACTGTTGAAGAAAGGGGTGAAATTTCAATGGACCCCAGACTGCGAAGACAGTTTTCAAGAACTCAAGGAAAGACTGACCAATGCTCCTATCTTGACGATACCTGATCCGGGGAAAGAATATACCATATACACGAATGCGTCTAGGAATGGGATATGATGCGTTTTAATGCAAGAAGGGAAAGTAGTCGCATATGCTTCGCGACAACTGAAGACCCATGAACACAATTATCCTACTCATGACCTGGAACTCGCAGCTGTTGTTCATGCATTGAAAATTTGGAGACATTATTTATATGGATCAAGATACGAAATTTTCACGGATCACAAAAGTTTGAATTATTTCTTGAGCAAAAGATTTAAACATGCGGCAACGAAGATGGCTCGAGCTGGTCAAAGATTACGATTGTGAGATCAAATATCATCCGGAAAAGCTAACGTCGTCGCAGATGCTTTGAGTAGGAAAAGTCGAAAGATTAGGAATTCTTTTGACGGATCGAAGAATTATTAAAAGAGTTTGAAAGGATGAAACCGGAGACCGTGTTGCTCCTCGGGACATTCGAGGAATTGTAGCATCGTTAGTTGTACTTCCGGATTTGAGAACTCGTATAATTGAAGCGCAAAGACGAGATGATCAACTAGAAACATTGCGAGTGAAAATCAGAACAGGAAATCTTCTAGAATATCACGAAGCCAAAGATAATGCGATTATGTTCGGCAATCGGATCTGTGTGCCTAACGACGACAAATTGAAAGAGCGAAATTATGAGCGAAGCTCATAATGTTCCTTATGCCGCGCATCCTGGAAGCACGAAAATGTATCAAGATCTCAAACAAAGGTTCGTGTGGATAGGAATGAAACAAGACATTGCATCCTACGTCGAGCGATGTTTAGCGTGTCAACAAGTAAAAGCTTTGCATCAAAGACCGTACGGAAAGTTACAACCTTTGGAAGTGCCTGAATGGAAATGGGATCACATCACGATGGATTTCGTAACTGGATTACCCAAAACAAGACGAGGAAACACTGCTATTTGGGTAATCATTGATCGATTAACTAAGAGTGCTCATTTCATCCCAATTCCAATCACATACGGAGCAGATAAGCTAGCACAGATCTATGTACGAGAAATTGTTCGCTTACATGGAGTGCCGATGTCAATTACATCCGATCGTGATACCAAATTCACCTCGCGGTTTTGGATGACTTTTCAAAAAGAATTGGGTACTCGATTAAATTTCGATCTGCGCTTTCATCCACAGACAGATGGCCAAACCGGAAGGACAATTCAAACGTTAGAAGATATGCTCCGAACGGTAGTGCTCGACCGGGGAGATCAATGGGAACAAATCTTACCATTGATCGAATTCGCCTATAATAACAGTTACCAAGCTACGATCAACATGGCTCCCTACGAAGCGCTATATGGCAAGAAGTGCAGATCACCTCTCTATTGGGACGAAGTTGGAGAACGGAAGATCCTTGGCCCTGAAGCAATAGAAGAAATGGTCCATATAGTACGACAGATAAAGAAAAGAATGAAAGAAGCCCAAGATAGGCAGAAATCTTACGCTGATAATCGTCGTATTGAATTGAAATTCGAGGTAGGAGATAAAGTTTTTCTCAAGGTTTCCCCAACTAAAGGAGTTCACCACTTTGGCATAAAAGGGAAACTCAAGCCACGATTCATTGGACCTTATGAAGTATTGGAAAGAATTGGGCCAGTGGCTTATAGGTTAGCGTTGCCACCTAACTTCGCTAACGTACACGATGTCTTTCACGTATCTCAGCTTAGAAAGTATGTGTATGATCCAAAACACATACTTCATTATGATGAAATAGTTCCTGATGCTGATTTGAACTATGAGGAGAAACCTGAATGCATTCTGGACCGGAAGGAACAAAAGTTAAGGAATAAGATTATTCCTTTAGTAAAAGTTCTGTGGAAAGATCACGGTCCAGAAGAGGTGACGTGGGAACTAGAAGAACAGATGAAGGAGAAATACTCTGACTTGTTTAACAAGGTACTAAATTTCGAGGATGAAATTTTTTTAAGGGGGAGGGAATGTAGTGACCCGAAAAATCTTTAGTATTAATTAGAGGTTAATTAAGTATATTTAGGGGTCTAAAAGCTATTAATTTCATAAGAAGGAATAAAGAGGTATAAAAGGGATTATTAATCGATAGAAATTCGACTATTTCTCAATGGAAGAATATGAGATTAGAAAATGTAGAGATTAATTAGAAATGAATTTTATTATGATAAAATGTGAATTATGTGTTTATTTATGTGTGTTTGCATGAAGATGCTATTAAATGGAAATTTTGCTATAGAATGTATTAATTATTTTTATGTGGAATTTCTTTTGTAAAATGAAATGAATTATTGTTTAAACTATTAATGTGCTTGAATAAATTTGTTTTATTAATATTTAGTGATAAAAGAATTATTTGATGTAAATTTCAAAAATTAAGAAGCATTAAAATAATTAGTTGAATTTTAATATATGAAAGGATTTAAATTATGCTATATAAATTTAATTTCAATTATGGATATAAATTGTATTAGATTTTATTTATTATTAGAAATATAGTCCTACTAATTAAATTATACTAAGGTATGACCTTAGTAAAAATTGAGGTGTAATTATAAGTTGTGGAAATTAGTGTATAATTTTAATGAAATTAGAGCTAAATACACATGAAATTTTATTTATATAATTCTAGAACTATGACACATGGAATATATCATCTCCAACCTCCAAACTCCCTCCATTTTCGGCACCCTCACACACCACCACACACAAATTTTATTTTTCACTTTTAAATCCCTAATTAAGTGTGGAATTAATAGCAAATCAATCCAAGCAACGTAATTACTTCATTTAACTTAAGTTTATGTGATTTAATTTGATGAAAATGATGTTCTACTTAGGTATGGTTTTCGAAAATTTAGGGTTGTTAATTATGATTGACTTGTTTAATTTTTGTTATGTTTATTGAATTAATTATGTTTATGGAGCTTAATTAACATATACTATGGTTTGAATTCCTTAAATTTATGAAATTGAAAAATTAAAGTTTGATCATGAAACCCTAATTTTTGTACATGAATGATATGATATGAATTGATTGAATTGAGCTTATATATATACTTAGGAATGCATATAAACATCATATGATTAAAGAAATTAAAAGTTAAACTATGTTTGTTCAATTCTTGAAATTTTTGAAAATTACATGTAATATGAACTTAATGATTTTGATTTTATTTGATCCATTTTACATGATATTTATGCTTAGGGATATAAATAATGTATAGAATGAATTTATAGTAATTTAATTCAACTATATGCATAATGTCCAAATTTTCGAAAATGAAGGGGACCTCATGAACTTTGATTTCTTGATTTTATTTGATGTATTTGATATGATATTTGAGATCTATAATAAAAATAATGCTTAAGTTGAATTTATAGGAATTTATAGACATGAAATGTAAAAGTTACAAAATTAAAGTTTAGTATAAGTTATGATTTTATGTGATGAAAATAGGTTAAGATTTGATTGGACTATGGATTAATGATCATTGATACTAAATGAGTATAATTATGAGAAATTTGATGCTAAATGGAAAATAGAGTGTAAAACTCTTGAAATTTTCTATATATGTAGTTGAAGAGCAATAGGCGATTAAGTTGTAAACGCATAAGTTTAAACTTGTTTTAAGTTCTTATATATATGCATATTTAAGTATATAGTGATGATATTGGGGAGTTTGGGATGAAATTGGATTTATTGGGCTATTCATATTATAACGTTACTCTACCGAAATTTTGGTAGAATTTGTTGATAATAAGATGTTTTGAATTGCTAATCGATAAACTATTGCTAAATAATTAAATGAATAAGGAAAGGTTACTAAATTCAATACTAATCTTGTTTTTACAAGGAACAAGTAAAGGCAGTCGAGACGTGAAGAACGAAGAACCTGACATCTTGGAGTAAACGTTTGAGGTGGGTAATGTTATGCAAAATATTTTGAATAAAGTTAATGTTATGCTTTGAAATTATTGATATTCTGAAAGTATTTTCAATCACCACATTATGAATACATGGAAAATGAATGTTTTACCACATTGTGGGTGTGACGGCGATTTACACTCTCACGGTAGGAAAATATTATGTATTGTGCACGGTTATGGCCGTGAGCTTGCAAATGTAGGCGGTAGTGGTATTGGGGAGAAGCTTACTTCCCATTCTGGGATGACGTAGATAGGGTATGACCGTAGTTGAGATCCTTTGGGATCAACTCGGGTATGTGATCTTGGTATGTTCGAAATGAAATTGTGGTGATATGTTAATGAAAGATCTTTATGATACAATTATTCAAATTGTTTTCTAAAGTCTTATTTGAAAGGAAATTTTAAGTTTGAAAGTTATGTTGGCTATTACCCATCGAGTACTTTTGGTACTCATACCCGCAGTGTTTTCTGTTTGTTGCGGTTGAGTGTGGAAGAGTTATGGGCTTGGGCCGAGCTTAGTGAGCTTAATTGACTTCTTTTGTTGTAAATAGTTGAGCACGAATGTTGTGTCTTCATACACGACATTATTACTCTTCCATTGTCAACTTTTGAAAACTTTAAATCATACTTTTGAAAACCTTGTAAATGTTGAAATCATATATATATATATATATATATATATATATATATATATGGAGGCTGTGTCCTCACTTTTGGTTATTGCTGTTGTTGGTTATTTTTATGAATGCAGGTTGGCTTAATCATATTCTAAGGATTAATAGCCCGTTTGTTGAAAATTTTATTTCATTTAAACCTGTTCATCTATACAAAGTTTAAAATGTTATTGTCTTAACCCGTCACGGCTTGATTAATTAGTTAATTTCTTGATTAATTAGTTAATTTCTTGATTAATTAGTCGGGTCGTGACAATTGAATTATTGTTGCTACAGAAAGACGAATTATTGTTGTTATTGCAACAAGGATGGTGAGATGGAATTAATAGCAAATTTTTTGATGATGTGGGAAAATGACGTTATTTTGAATGTAGATGTGAAAATAAAAAATTCCACCTTAAATAAGATGTCCTACTCAATTTTCTAGCAACGAAAAATTGATTTGGTCCATAAATAAATATATTATCAAAGTTTCGAATATTTATGAAAAACTTAGAAGTTGAAGCTATAAACTAAAAGCCCTCAAAGTTGATGCCATGAATTATAATTAACCCTTTTATCAAAGGGCAATACCAACTACTTTATTCTTTTGTCATAGATAATTTTTATCTTTTTTTCATAAATATCTATAGAACTCATAATTTTGTAAAAATAGTTAGAAAGCGTATACATTGGTCCAAAGTGACTAGTTAATACCTATCAATCTATCATCACTATAATAAGTGTTTGGAAGCATATGGGAAACTATCCATTTTGATGATTTACGTATAGAAAATATTTATTTTTAGGGTGAAGGGACAAAAATATTCTTAAATGTTGATGGGTTTGCTTGAATTTTTGTGAAAGTTTATATACAACTCTTACACCCTTTGCATTTGTTAAAAAAAATGAAAAATCATAACACAATTATTGTACGACTAGTCATTGTGTCATAAAGTGTGTGTTAAATTGAAAACACTAATATTTAGTCCCTCCTTCCACAATAAGTGTATACTTATGAACGATATGAGTTTTAATAAAATTATTGGTGAATGTTATTTTAGTAGAGAAAATATATCACCATATGTTAGATTATGTGAGATAGTAATGATTTTTGGTAAATAATGAACGATTGTGAAATTAAATAATAAAAAGTAATGTCCTAAAATAGAAAATGATATATTTTTTATGAATATCGAATAAATCAATTGAATATATTTATGGTGGAGGGAGAGAGTATTTTAAAAGAGTGTCGCGACGTGTATATGTATTAAATGTTATATTGAAGCACTAATTTTTTTAAAAATGACAATTCATTTTTTCGCACTGAACTTGCATTTTACGGCTAATAAACAAAATAGCCTGCAAGTTAAAAAAGCGCAATTAGCTGGCTGACTAGTATCCTTTTTTACTGCTGCTGTAAAATTCTACTAGCTGTCGTCGTCATTCACTACACACCAATCATTACTTGTTTGATAGTGGGCAGTGGTTTATTGTCTTTTCCTATAGTTAAATTCAAAAACAAAATTGATTGAAAAAGGGATCATGTGAAAGTTTGTCGGCTTAGTACCAAGATGATTGAGATATTAAGGATAATTTAGTTACATTAATGTTGGAAAAGGTGTACAGAATAATACAATTTATCGAGCGTATTATAACTTAAAAAGAAATATAGGAGATGATCAAACTAACAATGAACTTAAACATAAGAGAAACAAAATAAAAATACAGATAACCGTATTATAATGTCGAGTCGGGAGTCCTCTTTTCGCAAGACGAGATACGCCCCGATAGTGCTCTCGGTTCTGGCGCATCGTCCCCAAAGATAAAACGGCAACGTCTCGAAGGTGGCAGCACCGCAGACCAACGAGCTCCGACGAACTGGACGGGGGCGAGGACAAAGCTTGGACACGAGTTAAGTATGCAGAGAGTTTGGAATGCTGGAATGCAGATGTGCAGTAGGTGGCTTATGCTGGGGAGACATGTCCTATTTATAGGCGTCGTCCCCCTAATGGGGAGCATATTGGAGTCAACACCCGCATTGATGTCGGGTGTTATAAAGTTATGTCTCATTGAGTGCAGAGGGTTACGCGGCGGTTTCTGGAGACAAGGTGAGAGTTACACTCACGTTTCCCATAGAGCCATCATGTCGGGACGTTACCGACAGTTACGAAGAATCTGGACAACGCGTGCGTCCAGGTTCATTGGACGTATCCGGACGTCTCTTTAAGTGCACAACAGGCCCAACGGATTAGACCACACGAGTTGGGCCTAAGACCAACTCCATCTTTGGGCTCGATCAAACATTGATCCAAAATATACGGACAATGGGCCACGGAACCAGGCCCACGAAACAAGCCCAAAGTCCACGATCCATGGAACCGGGTCGGGCCGGGTCCGGGCCGGCGGCGTGCGTGTGGGCTTTTCTAGCCCATCACTTGTGTACATAATTATACTAAGTGTTCAATGAATCATTTATATACACAATTAATGAAGGTTCATTAATCAATGTGGGATAAGGATGAATTAATCCATACTTGTCCCCTTAAGTACATAACTTCATGTTTAAGTGACTAACTTTGATCCATTATTTTTCACTCACCGAAAATCGGATTTGAGAATGTGAATACACTACGATCATCTACTCGAAACGTAGATCGATCCTATGTCATTTAATTTCATAAAATTAAACGTTACGTTACTCAAAATCTTGATCAAAGTAACTTCATGGTAACTTGACCACATATATAATAAATATATATTTATTCACTGATTTCCAACAATTAGGTAGTTTCCATATATAACCTAACAAAGTCGATAATTTCCACAAAAAAATTAGCATCGTGGGATAATTCATCCGATTTGAAAGTAGCCCAACTAAAAAAAATATATTTGAGAACTATCATGAATAGAGGTGGCAAGCCCGACCCCGGGCTCGTCGGGCTTTTATATTTTCGGTCGGATCGGGTCCATAAAAATTTTTCGGTAGAAATATGAAGCCCAAACCAACCTCGGCGGGCTTTCTGGCGGGCGGGCTTTTTTAGATTATTTTTTAATTTTTTAATATATAAAATTAATATTTTAAATTTCAAAATAAATAAATTAATTAAATACATAATTAAAATCTCATAACTCCAACTTAAATAAAGAATCAGTGATAAGAACATATTAAGCTTACTTATTCTTATGATAATGCTTCTTGTATATTTTGACATATTTATGTATTAATACGATGATATTGTAATGCAGTATAATTTTAATTCTTTAATTTAATGAGAAATAAATTAGTAATTACAAATCAAAGGTAAATGATATTATTAAACGTTAATTCCACTTATACGACTAAAATAATAGAAAAAAAAATTAATTATACAATATATATTTAAGATCAATTATTCAAAATTGTATTTACATATTATAAGGTCATTAATCATTAGCCTATATATTTTTGGAGATTATTTCTTTTATGAATTATTTTTGAATGATTTATGAAGTTATTATTTTTTTTTTCAGAATTTTGATATGTTATAATTCAAAAAAATATATTTTCCTGACCAGTATTTGAATTAGTAAGAAACTTTTACTATGAAATATAATTAATGTTATTAAAATTATAGATATGTATATTAAATAATTTATAAAATATATATATTTAATAAAATATTAGTGGACTTTTTAGCCCAAACCCCGATCTTTTTTGTCCGGCCGGTGGCGGGGTTTTTTTAATGACTTTTTAGGTCCGATTTTTTTCGGGCCTTTAATTTTTAAGCCCAAACCAACCCAAACCCCGGGTATCCCGGGCAGGCTTTTTTGGGTCGGGCTCATTTTGCTGGCTCTAATCATGAACGACTGTGGATGTCCTTATGGGGTTAGATATGATATTCTCATAAATATTATGGACCATTTTGAAAATGTTATCTCCCTCCCACCTAAACAACACGTGCACTATCCGTTGCAGTTGCTGACAGATTTCTCACACTTTCACTCACTTCAAAGCTGAAACACTCGAGAAGATTAGAAGATAGAGAGAAAATATTCGGAGTAGAGTTGGACAAAATGCTTGCTTTTGCTTGCCCAATCAGAGCAATGGGAGTGGATAAGGAATTAGTGAAACCGGGCACCGGCCCCAAGCCCATTCCTGGTCAAAAAGTCACCGTTCACTGCACCGGATTCGGCAAAAATCGCGATCTCGCCAAAAAATTCTGGAGGTAAAAATCGTTTTTCCCCTTTCTTTTCCAATTCGCAGTGTCCGATAGAATTGTTGAACTATTTCATGATTAAATTTCTCTATATTTTAATTGGGTTACAGCACCAAGGATCCCGGAGAGAAGCCTTTCACTTTCCAAATCGGCCGAGGCCAAGTTATTAAGGGTAATGTTACGGAGTAATTTTCGTTTGAGTGGATTGTTATCTGAAACTGATGTCTAAGGTTTGAGTTGTGTGTAGTGACTTCACTGTGTTCGTGATTCATGTTTCGCAGTTTGATTTTCGGACTTATATTTTTGGCATATACATTGCCATGTGAATTTAGTTTCAATTGGAAATAGTTATTAGTTGTGATTTTAATCAAGTAAAAGATGATGTCAAAATGCCAATGCAGCAGCATATGAATCATCAGTTGTATCTGTAAAAGGAAATATTGGTGCAAATTAAGCATGTTTAGACTAGTATTCCAATATGTCATATGCATGCGCTTGTAGGTTACTGATTTCATCATGTGAATTGGTGGTAATCAGTAACCTAGATATTCAGTCTTTAAAGGGAACTAGATATGTCTTAGATGACTATGTAAGTATGTTGGATTTGGTATTCCATTGTTCCAGTAGTATATATTTGATTAACTGGCTAAATATGTAAGAATTGGGAATTTCAGCTCTGAATCTGTGCTTTTTATGGCATCTGGGAACTGTGATTGGCGAAAAGATATTCTTATCTTTTCAGTTTACCAATATTCTTTACATGTAACTAGGTGCTTCATAAGGCGTGGGCTTAAGGTAGATTATTGTCTTTCTATAGATCTGTAATTTGTTTGTGACATACAAGGGGACATAATTGTGCAGTTACATTGTAAGTATCCATATTTGTTTTCTTTTTCTTCCTAAAGTGGGATGTCCGTGGCCTTTGTTGCAGGCTGGGATGAAGGTGTGTTAGGAATGCAAGTGGGAGAAGTTGCTCGACTGAAGGTAATATGCAAATCTTTTCTATTTTCTTATCTTCCCAAATATTTTGTTGGCTCCATGTCTACTCTAGCTCCCTTCCAAATAATATAGAGTTTTGTTTATAATCCATATGTAGTGCTCTCCGGATTATGCATATGGATCAACTGGCTTCATATCATGGGGAATTCAGCCCAACTCAGATCTGGTTTTTGATGTTGAATTGTTGAGCGTTGAGTAGCAGCTTCTTGATGACAAGTGGTAGTTTTGTGCCGACTGATGCTTCATTTGCATTTTGGATATCGTTACATTGCTTTGTATGAACTGATGAAATACTTTCTTATGAATTCAAGGAACAATGATGGATGATATCCAGTTCAAGATGTGGCGATGATTGTATGTGAACTCTGATGTTTGAGCAGGATTGTGGGTGGAATAAATTGAAATTTTTGGATATGTTGCAGAATATCATTGATATAAGCTAGGCCTTAGTTTAGTTTGATGGATAAAGTTGGATTCAAGGTTTACTTTCCTTGATGTTTAGAAGATGGATAACCCAACGGCCAACGCTCTTGCTAAATTGGTTAGAGTAATTAAATTTAGGTGGAACAGTGACTTATCCGTCCCTTCCTCGTTAATATGTTCCAAATCATGTTTAGAAGGCGTGATGTTATTGAAAAATAAAATAAAAAGTTTACCTCACGACATTATAGTTTAAAAAATATTAAAACTTTTGTACCAATTAAATTAGAAGGCGTGATGTTATTGAAAAATAACAATAAAAAATTGTGACATTTTTAACTAAAGTCTCATCCACACTCACGGTAGCACACAATCATCGTTCACTCATTTTCAACTAAAGTTTGCTCCAATAGAGAAAAACATGCTCTTCATTTGCCAACAACTTTGAGCATCACTCTTTTCTAATATATACTACATTCGTCCATGAAATACGTTCATTTAATTTTATTTTGATCTCTCTACCAAAAATATTCATATTTTTTTGGAAACATCAACTTCATATTGCATCTAAACATATCCACTTATTTACCAAAAAATACTCATGACTTACCTTTTTACATCCACTATCTATTAGTATATTAATTTATTATCCATATGACTCACCTTTAATCTCACTATCCATTAATTTATTAATTTATTATTTCAATTCACTTTATCTCATTATAATTTATTAAAACTCATACCATCAAAATCAAGGAACAAATATGATGGACGGAGCCATGAAGGGAGTATTATATATATACAATTGAATTCAATTTCACGGGAGTATGATACCACGTGCTTAATATAGGTAAATGTGATCATCGATAGAGAAGCGTTGATGCTACAAGTTGAAATGCATGTTTTCCAACCAAATCATAATAAAAATTTAATTCATGTAATAATTTAGCGAACTGGTCGTCAAATACTAAAACAAGCAATTAGTACAACTACTTTTTTAGTGGCTTCACCTGATTGGACAATCTTTAAACAAAGTTATGCATAGACTTCCAAAGGGAAATTGATGTTAATTTCTGTTGTAAGTTATATGCGTATAGCAACCTCCAACATGTGATATTTTTCTTATCGAAAATAGGGTACGTCTAGATTAATGTTGTTTGCATTGATAATGTTGAACTAAAGAAGAAATATTCCATCAAGAGCATATATGTGGCAATTTTATTTTATTTTTAATTTTAAATATCTCCTTGAGATGGCCTTGTGGTGGAGTTCAAATTCTACCGAACACCTTCTAAATTATTAAGAAAAAAAATTAAAAAAAATCTTTAAATTAATTTTTGTCTAGATCTTAAGACCAATTATGTCAAGATAGCCAGCTGTTGCAAGTTAGAGGATTAGATTAACACGATTTTGATATCGCTACGTGTTTATCGATAATTGTTTTCCAAAGTAGTACTACAAACAGCGATCCCAGGGTTTGGGCCTTTCCTAAGCAGCTTAGGTGAAAAGCGAAGAAGGTCTCCTTCCGGGGCTGAGCCATCGGTGAGATACCACTTTGAAAGAGTTAGAATTCTAATCTTGTATCAGGATCTATGGGACTAATCTTGTATCAGGATCTATGGGCTAAGGAACAGTCTCATGTAGACAATTTCTATGGGATGTAGGTCTCCTAAAAGGTAACGGAGACGTGCAAAGGTTCCTCGGGCCGGACGGATATTGACCCTTGAGTGCAAAGGCAGAAGGGAGCTTGATTGCAAGACCCACCCGTCGAGCAGGGAAGAAAGTTGGCCTTAGTGATCCGAACGGTGCCGAGTGGAAGGGTCGTCGCTCAACGGATAAAAGTTACTCTAGAGATAACAATTAATATCTTGTCTAGAAGGGAAAAAGAACAAGATAGTAAAATCTCAGAATTTACATCAATTCATTCAATATTTCCATATACTATGTGGAAATCTTGATTCAAACTCTTCGCTTTTGAATAAAAGATGTTTTTTCTTTGCATTTATTACGAATCTTTCTCAACAAATATACTTGATGGTGGATTTGCGTATGATATTTGGTTTGTTAGACCAGCTGTGATGTGTAAACTGCCTAATTAATTTGGATACACCACCACTCACTCAATTATTTGCGACTAACAGTAAAGGAACTCCATTTTCTAACTTTATTTTTAGAAAAAAGCAATAGTATTTTTCCTTTTCCATGTATTTTCAAATTATGCAGTTACAATGATAAAATATTGAGTATAGCGGTATATATAATTCTTTATTATATATAAATTGTAAAACATACTTTAATTTGGATATTTAAGCAATCGAGTATTTCTTGCTCTTAAAAAAGTCTAGCTTAATATTTGAATAACAAGAAAAATATGGCTATTCATTCAATAACTCTATCATATCATTAAGTGAGTAGTGTGGAATTAAATAATACAATAATTAACTTAGTACAATGGATATTTTTATACTATAATTAATAATAGGTATACTTAATCTCTAATTAATTTTTTTTAGATCAGTTATTGCGAACTTATTGATTGCATTTCTTTATAGTTGATACTTACTTGCTTTTTGCTTAATTATTATAGAAGAAATTAAAAGGAGAAGCTACAACTTGCTATAAAGGAATGAGCTTACAAATTAATTTTGTAAGCATTTTCAATTATATATATTGGAAAGGATTTGATTGAAACAAAATTTAGGGTTTTTCTATGGAAATGAGTGATGATGGTATTCTTGTTTTGAAAATGGCGATTGAAGACCTCTTACCCAGGGGCGGAGCCACATAGGGGCTGGGGGCCCATGAGCCCCCCAACTATTTTTGAAAAACGAATATATAATTGATATGTAATATAATATATAAGTGTTTGTCCTAACCTTTTGGTTAAGATTCACTTTGAAATCTTGGACACTCGATTCGACGCTCAGCAGCGCATCTCTTCTCTTTTTTATTTCTTCTTTCTCTCTTTCTCGTTACTTTTTTTTTCCCTCTCCTTCTTTCTTTTTTTCCTATCTTTCTTTCTTTCCTTTTTTTTCTCTCTTTCCTTCTTTTTTTCTTTCCTTCTTTTTTTCTCTTTTTGGTTCCTTTTTCCTATCTTTCTTTCTTTCCTTTTTTTTCCCTTCTCTATTTCTTTCCTTTTAGTTTGTGTTTTCTCCCTCTCTCTCTCTCTATTATATTTCTTCTCTTTATTTTGGGATCTATTTTTCTTTTTTCTTTCTTATAATTTGTTTTATATTGATAAAATAAAATATGTATGCAAATAATAACACTATGTGAATTAATTCTTAGTTAAACATGTGTGATCTCTATAAATATTTAACATTTAATAACCAAATCTATTGTAGTCTAATGGATTAGGATTTTTATCTCTCATTTAAGAGATCTTGGTTCGATTCTTTTTAGTTACATATTTTCTTTTTTCTATACTTATTTTCTTTTATTTCCTTTTTCTTTCCTTTATCTTTCTTTCCTTATTTTTCTCCTATAATTTGTTTTATGTTGATAAAATGCTATTTTGTTTCTTTTTCTATAATTTATTTTATATTAATAAAATAAAAGATATATGTAAATAATAAAGTTTTATATATGAATTAATATTACCAATCAAATTTCTAAAAGGATTATAATAAACTCATTATACTATTAAATAATTATTATTTTATAATTTTATTTTATTATCATTTAAAATTATAATTAATTGGGCCCCAGAAAAAAAATCCTGGCTTCGTCATTGCTCTTACCTATATATATGCAGGCCTTATATTCTCCAGTGTCTTACATTTCTGGTTTAGTTTCACTTTCAAGTGGCTACAGATTTTTCTGGTTTTTTTTACATTGTGGAATTCGATTTTCAGTATTATGATTTTTTCTTTTGTATTTATCTTTTGTCTTACATTTAATATTAGTAGCTAAACCTTCATGCCAGCTGAGTTCACACCTTCACAAGAAAAATCATAATTCTGAAAACTTAAGGCATGAGTATTATAAGTAGATTCATGATGATTTTGATATGTCTGAATTTGATTTGATATATGCAATATCGTCAATCAAATCTCTTTAAAATAAAAAAAATTTGTAATTGCTGATACAAATTCTTAAAACAATATAATTGCAGAATTTTGGATCGTGAAACGATTGTCATATATATATATATATATATATAGGGGGGTTAACGTGAGAACCATTTTTATTGTGAGAACGTGAGAACCAAAAAATGATGAATTCACAGTGAAAGTTGATGAATCCGCTGGGAAAGTTGATGAATCCAAAAAAATAGAATTTTCGCCCCTCATGGGATTCGAACCCGGGTAAAAAATTCTAAATTTTTAAATTCATTAACTTTCTCAACGGATTCATCAACTTTCATAACGAATTCATTTGGTTCTTAGTTTTTAGGATAAGAATGGTTCCCATTTGAACCATATATATATATATATATATATATATATATATATATATATATATATATATATGAGGGCCTTAGAGCCCATAGGTCCCCCAACTTTTTTGTAAAAACAGGTATATATTTGATATGTAAGATAATATTAGAAAGGTTTGTCCTAGCCTGATGGATAGGTTCTTTTCGAAATCTGGTCGAGCTGAGTTCGATCCCCGGCGGCATGTCTCTCTTCTCTTTTTTTTTTTCTTTCTTTTTTCCCTCTCTTTCTTTCCTTCTTTTTTCTTTTCCTTCTCTCTTTCTTTCCTTCTTTTTTCTTTTCCTTCTCCGTTTCTTTCTTTTTTCTTTGTGTTTTCTCCCTCTCCCTCTATTCTATTTCTTCTCTTTATTTTGGATCTTTTTTCCTTTTTTTCTTTCTTATATAATTTGTTTTATGTTGATAAAATAAAATATATATGCAAATAATAACATTATATGAATTAATTCTTAACTAAACATATGTGCTCTCTATAAATATTTAATATTTAATAACTAAATCTATTATAGTCTAATGTGTTAGGATTTTTATCTCTCATTTAAGAGATCTTGGTTCGATTCTTTTTAGTTACATATTTTCTATTTTCTATACTTATTTTCTTTTATTTCCTTTTCCTTTATCTTTCTTTCCTTTATCTTTTTACTATAATTTGTTTTATGTTGATAAAATGCTATTTCTTTTCTTTTTCTATAATTTATTTTATATTGATAAAATAAAAGATATATGCAAATAACAAAGTTTTATACGTGAATTAATATTACCAATCAAATTTCTAAAAAATGATTATAATAAACTCATTATATTATTAAATTATTATTATTTTATAATTTTATTTTATTACCTTTTAAAATTATAATTAATTGGACCCCAGAAAAAAAAATTCATGGCTTCGTCACTGTATATATATATGTGTGAAGGTTTACGTGAGAACTATTTTTATCGTGAGAACGTGAAAATCCAAAAATGATGAATTCACTGTGAAAGCTGATAAATCCATCGGGAAGTTACTGAATCCAAAATATAAAAAAAAAATGAATTTTTGTCTTTCATGGGATTCGAACCCAAGTGAAAAATATCGAATTATTGGATTTAGTAATTATCCCAGCAGATGCATCAACTTTCATAATGAATTCATTTTGTTTATAGCGAAATTTTATGGTTCTTAATTCTCATATTAAAAATGGTTCTTATTTGAACCTATCTCTCTCTCTCTCTGTATCAAATAAGAACTTCAATTTTTTTGAGAATTAAGAACTAATATGGTTCATCTATTTTTTTTAATCTAACGATCAAGATTAATTATAAATTGTTTATCATCCTCAAATTTTAGTGGTAACCGTTTAATCCTATAATTAAGGGATTCTATATATTCATTTATGATAACTGTTCATGTATGTACAATCACTACGATTACATGTATAACAATATGCATTTCATGAACATAATAATTAATTAGAATGTGATGGCATGCACAAAAACTATTATTACATGAACAACGACATGAATTACACGAACGACGAAGAATAGAATATGAAAGATCCAAATAACGAAAATTTAGAGATTTGATTATTTTTATCATTAAATAATTCCAAGTCATCCGATCTTATTCAATCTAACGATGATTATTGATTCTTAATTCTTATCTAAGATGTAGTATTAGATTGACTTAACAAAAAAATTACTAGAAAACGATACTTGGTTTTGTTAGGTGATAACTTTAATTTTATTAAGTTGGCCTAATCATTCAGTGTATACGCACTCGCAAAGTGATTTGTCCTTCAAATTGGCTGCTAATAGTTTAAGTGGTAATACGTGGTGAAAATAGCCAAAGTTAATAATAATTATGTTTTTCTCACTTTTGAAAGTCAGTAATACCAAATGGACTTGATTTAGAGGAATTCAAATTGACTTGAGTTTTCCTGTCAACACAAGAAATAAACATAATTTTTTTTATTTGTAAAATGTTTTAGTTTGTTCTTTTGAACTTATTTGTTTTGCTTGTAATTATTTTTATTTCTTTCTTCGAAATTATTTTACAATAAGAAAGATGTAATAGATACAATTTATATCTACATATTTGTACTTTTTACATGGGCCCACACTTCTCACTCAAAGTACAGAAACAGTTCATTTCGTTTTCAAATAATCGATTCTCTCTAAACTCAACCAAATATATTTATGGTTTAATATAAAAATGATACAAAAGCATTTTCTTGTGAAAGTGGCGAATAAAAAATATTTTCTTATCTCAAAATGATTACTTTAACATTTCGTGTTTAATCTAAACCACTAATCCTGAAATGTGTAATTGTTCAGGATTAGCTTTCTCGGTTCCTCTTTATTCTATCACTTAGTTTTATTTACTTATAATAAAATTAGATAATCTAATTATAATCTAATTATATACCAACTTGATCCAATTCATCTTCATTCTTACTAATCACGCATGTAAGCATATTTTTGAGGGGGAAAAGATACTCATTTAACATGCTAACTATTTACAAAAATATACATAATAAACTAAAAAGATTTTTAAATCTAACTCGAAAATAAATTTTTGATATTGATAAGTTGAGATGGCAATCAAAATCATACGTGGATTATTTTTCATATCAATAAATTCATTCTAGTCAACAATCTACGTAATTCTAATTACCAACTCAACTTATCAGTATCCAAAATTTTAACATCTGATTTTTAAAAATCAATTTATTAGGTATTGTCTCATAAAATAGTTGTTTAAATGATTAAAATTTAAAATATGAGCATTTTCGAGGTGAAATGAGTATATTCTCCATATTTTGGAATGAACTACTTACAAATTAAATCACAATATTCCAACATTTTTGTAAATTAAATCTAACTTTTAAACTTTGCAATAATGTTCCAATCTTCAATTTATGACAAATTCATTCCTCCTAAATTTTTGCATAAATTTAGAGTTGAGATTTAGATGCTTATTTGAGATCAAATTTTAGAATTAATTATAGACTTTTGAAGTCCCATATGAGTTGTACACTCGTGCTATCGATTTATAATCGAATACACAGAATTGCAATTTAAAGCAAGAAGAAGCTATAGTACTCTACAAACTTCAAGCAAAAACAAATCAAAGATTTAAAAAAAAAGAAAAGAAAAGACGCGATGTAAGGTTGTGTTGTGTTTATCTGTGCATTTTATCGCAACCGATCAACCAGTCACATAAAAAAAAAAAATTGACTAAATGAGCTGGTCGACTACGGTTATTGTAAAATTAATTGTTATATCCTTTACATAATATATAAATAAAAAATAAAAAAAAATATACCAAAATTTATGTTTTTTTATTCTCTATAAATAGAGAGTGAATTTGCTATATTTTCACACAGGTAAAAATTCATTCACTTTCTCTATACCATTCTTTGTTTTGTTTTATGCGTCAAGACAATAATTCCTTCCACAATTTTCAAAATTTAAATTTATCCCAAGATTACTATCTCAGCCTTGAAAACCTTTCAAACTCAGATAATTTTTCAAAATTCGATTATGATATGAACTCTCATGTTCCTAATATCACCAAATCCATTAAAATATCTCCCAAGACTCATTGTTGTTTTGTTATATATTTTAAGTACCAATTGTTGTTTTTCAATTTTGTATTTCGATTGTTGTAAATTATGTATTGGTATTCGAACCATCGGTACGAATAACTCGTACAACGGATTAGCAATCCGATGTTTTAGTCGACTCAATCATCTCTCCCAATTGAAAAAGAGAATTAATACATTACACATAATTTAAGGAGTTTTTCTTTCTCTCGTTTCTTTCTCTATTCTATTATTTCTATATATAGAGACCCACAAATCGGGATTTTTTAATCTAAAAGATGGATTAAATTGCGCCAACACTAGAACTTAAAGAAAAAAAAGCAAGACCTATTTGTGTTGATTTTGTTTGAAAGACCCTTCTTATTCTCATTATTCTCACGACCCGACCTGGTCAGTACCTAGCCGTAGGGGTGGGCATTCGACGGTTCGGTTCAAAATCGAACCGAACCCGAAAAACAAAAAAATCGAATTTTTTTTTAAAACCCAAACCGAACCGAACCGTTTTACATATCCAAACCGAACCGAAATATTTGGTTCGGTTCAGTTCGATTTTAACCGAATTTAAATTATAATTAATATAAACATTATAATATATATATATATATATATATATATATATATATATAATATTAATCAATTTAAATATTAATAATATAAATAAAAATATAATAATAAATTATTGGACGGTTCGGTTTGAAAACCGAATTTTTTTCCCCAAATTGAAACCGAACCGGAACCGAATTAATTTCGGTTTCAAAATTTTGAAACCGAACCGAACAATTTTACTATACAAACCGAACCAAACTGCTAATTTCGGTTCGGTTCGATTTTTCAGTTCGATTCGGTTTTTTCTCTCCCCTACCTAGCCGAGCTTTTTTTTTCGTTCCCACAAATTATAGAGAAATAACGATTTCTCTTTTTTCGAAAATAGAAAAACTTTTTATTATTATATTCAATTAAATATAAAATATTCAAGCAACAACAAAAAGAAGAAATACTATTTTCATTAATTTCTTGTTATATTTACCGAATTAAAAAAAAACCATCGGTTCTTCCACAATACATTTTGTGTTATGATTTTAATATTTTTTTAATCCGTACCTATCTTCTTCAGCGAAAACTTTAGTTATTTAAAAATTTCAACTAAATAATTTTTTGGAGCCTCTTTTCCGAATCTCATTAAATTTGATCTACTCGTGAAAAAGTTCAACACACTCATTTTGATGATTCTTTGATAATCCTATCTTGATCATGCTCAATAATAATAATTTACTTTAATTTTCTGCAATAAAAATAATTTATTTTAATTTTCTATTATATTTACTTATATAATAATTATTTAATTAAATAAAATAATAATATAAATAATTAAATAGTTGGATGGTTGGATGATCATTAATATAATTCTCCTCCGTCCACCAAATTCGTGCATTTAATTCCATTTTGGTCCGTCCATTAAAAATGTTCACTTTCCTTTTTTAAAAACAACAAATTTATATTTTTACCCTAAACTTATCCACTTATTTATAAAAATACACTCATGGCCCATCTTTTTACACTCACAATCAATTAATATATTTATTTATTATCCCAATGACACACCTTTTTATACACATTTACTTTATATTTATTATAGTTTTCTTAAAATCCGTGCCATCAAAATCGATGAACGATTTTGGTGGAGGGAGGGAGTATAATTGGATGTGGTTAGATGAAGAGAAAAAAAAATAAAAAAAAAAATTTAATTAAATATTAAAAAAGTTAGATGATTAGATGTTTGACTGAAAAATAGTCTAAATTTGAAGAAATTAAATCAAAAGAAGTTATGTAAATAGGAAGGAAGGGTATTATGGTCATTGAATTGTTATAAAATGAGGGCGGCCACCCCGAAATTTGGTGCAGCCTACTTTCAACTGCTATCCAAACTACTACACTTTCACCTTCTCTTTCTTCCTCTTCCACCCATTTTCCTCACAAACTCTTAAATTTTACCATTCTTCCTCTGCCATCTGTAATCTCAACCATCTCTCTCTCTCTTTCTTTTTTCTTAATGAACGAATTGCTTATTTTCGATCGACGGGCTTAGCTCTCTCGATTTTTTGGTTTACCCGGAAAAAAGGTGACAATCTTTAGCAGTGGCATTTGATTTGTGGGCTTTCTCATTTTCAGCTTACCTGGTCGAAATTTGTTGAAACTTTTCTAAATTTTGTGGAGTCACAGTTGTGCTCTTTTTTTTTTCCTCAGTTGTGTGTCAGATTCTAAGAGCTGCCACAAATATTCTATTTACATTAGTTTGGGTAGTTAGAATGCTTGGTAGAAGAATATTTCCTCTGATCTTGAAGAGATACAGAAAAAAAGATGGAATATTTCCGTTTAAGATTTGACATGGCGGAAAAAAGGTGAACCCTTTTTCTGATTAGCAGCTTTTAGACTTCACATTTAGAGATTACTATTATGTAATTCATTCTACTTTCATTTTTCACTTACTACAAATTTACATATTTAATTTTTTGTTTTGATTGCTAAGCACGCATTCTTGATCAAATCTGACATATATGCTGATTAGCTGGTCTTTCTCAGGTATATAAATCTTGTTAACCTTTTCCAACAACAAATTGGACATAGGAAGTGAGAAATATGCGGTGGCTGAGCTTGTCGATTGATGTATTACGTTGCGTTGTTTCCTTGAACTTATACCGCAGGGTTATTCTATAAGTTTTAGGATTTCTCAGCATTGAATTCATCTATTTTTTTATGCATTTCTTTACTTAGTTAGACATCCATGGGATCTAGTCATTTTCCTTTCTCCACTTGTTTCTTCTATATTCTATAATTAGTCCTACAAATAAACCATTCAAAAGCACCTTAGAGTATAATTACCGGGTTCTTGATCTTGTTCTTTTCATCTTTGGCTGATTTAGGAAATCTTGCAACATTCCCAATTTTGCTTTTCAGCTCACTTCTCTCCTTTGCTTTACTCAAATACCCTTTTGTGAGTTCGACATTGTGATTTTTACTTGAAGTCCATTAAGTGTCGAAAGTAGTTATGGTGTGTCAAGCAACGAGCCAGACAAGATTTAGGGCGCTTAAACACGAGAATGGGATTTCTTCGAGAAGAACCGTTGTTGTTAGAGTCATATCATGCTTTCAACCTCTCCAAAATTGCCAGGTTTGTTCATGATATTATGGCATTTTGGATGATTTCTTGGAAAGAGTTTCTGCAAAATTATGATCTTTCTCTGTAATGCTGCTGCAGGCTGAATATTTCCGCCACTTGCTGAAACCTGTCACGTAACTTTGTCCCGAGTTTCCTCTGTGTTACATCAAGCTAGCAACGTATTGTGATTTTCTTCTATTCTTCTTTTTTTGTAGAGTATTCAAAGTAATCTATTTGCTGGACAGCATCAGACTATTAATCTGGTATGTTATTTTCATGTCGAGTTTGCTTGTGCAAGGTTGCTGGAATCAATATCTGGGATCATGTATTGCAGGTTGTTCTTTCGGCTGGATGGTTGCAACCAAAGAATCTCAGACGCGTAAGCAGTTCTCTGCTTGGAATCCAACAGATTCGAATTGCATGTCACTGCAGCTAGATCAAAACTGCAGTCTGCCTTATTTTATTCCTTCCCCGCTCACTGCGAATCTTGATTTTCCGGGACAGCCTAATCTTGGTCTGGGGAAACCAATCGATGCTTCTTGTGCTCCTCGGAAAAGGTTTCTCATATTTGATCGTTCTGGCAATCAGACTAGATTGTTTGTGAGCCCTTCTTTTTCCCACCAAAATAGCACCATTGCCTCCGAGGTAGCTTCTGGAGTAGATGAGCAGTTGTTGGTGAAGCCTGTTGCTGAAGAAAAAGGGGGCGAAAATGATGAAGAACTGGAAGATGCGGAGGAAATCAATGCTCTGCTCTACTCAGATAGTGATGATGAGTATGATGATGACACCAATGATGATACTGATAGCCGTAATGATGAAGTCTCTAGCACGAGGCACACTCTATTTACCATCGAAGGCTGCTGCAATAGAGGCGAATCTCTTGAGGAAGAAGTTGCGAGTAGTGACGGCTCACCTAAAAGGCGAAAGTTGGTTGATGGAATGTGCAAGAGATCAACATTGGCGCAGTGTGGTGGAGCACAAACCTCGTATGACGGTATTGGTTTGAGCGAGAAGGAAGAGAAAGTTAGAATCGATGAGGCAGTGAAGACGCTAGGGAGCATTATACCTGGAGTAAACAGCAAGGATCCACTCTCCATTATTGAAAAGGCCATTGTTTACTTGGAAAGAATGAAAATGGAAGCCAACTTCCCTTATTAACCATTGAAACAGTTGGTAGGCAGAAAGCATCAAGTCAAGTGGGTGTTTGAAAGCGGAAAGGTGGCTTTTCCCTTAATGCAGTGTGGACCAATGAGGGAGGAGGTTAATGGTCTTTAATCTCTCATTAGTGTGAGGTGATTGTTGAGTTGAAATGATTAATTTTGGAGGGATTAAAGTGTGATGGGATAATGGTGGTGCTTTGCTGTAAATGAGGACCCATTGTTATTGAGAAATGTCGATGCGCGTTGGGTGATGAAGGGTCCCACGCACCCTCCATTCATCCATCTTTCTAACCTTCAAAATCTTATTCCTTCAAAAATCTTGATCTTGACTTTGCCCTTTTTGAACTCTTTACTCATCTCAAATTGACTGGGCTTGTTAGTATTTTAGGAGAGAGATGGTGTGCATGTATCTAGTACTTGTGTGTTAAGGTGCTACTGTGCTTTGTAATATATATATTGCTGTTACAGTTTGTGATGAGATGCTGTTTAATGTAAAAATTATTATGTGATCGTTGTGGTTTTTCCTCGCAACAAGTTATAATGTTACATGTTAGCTTGGATCCATAAAAGTTTCGGATTTAAATTATACGTGTGTATATATATATATATATATAAAATTTATTCTAATAGTGATTAAATTTTAGATACAAAAAGTATGATTTTATCAAATAAATTTTAATAATTATATTTTGTATTTAATTTGTAAAGAAGATTTAAATTGTGCAATACTACAAAATAATTAGTAAATAAATTAAATATTATTCTAACAAATTTAGAATATTAATCTCTCTATGAACTATGGTTGGGATAAAAAGAAACAATATTGTATATATAAGGGGTAAAGTGGTCTAAGATAATTTTGTAAGAGATAAAAACTTTCACAATAATATTAAATTCTTTTTCTTTTATTTTTTTGGGGTTCCTTTTCCTTTTGTACTTTTTGGGATTTTGTTCCTTTAGTTTTAGAGATACCTTTCTCATTTTTATGCTTTCTAGACTTACTGATAACTGATAAGAACATGATTCCATGTTATTGGTAGCTACCTTGTGAGTTGTGATGCCCGGTGGTGTGGGACAAATTTATGTTGAGAATTATCAAATAAATAAATATATATATATAATCAAGTTAACTAATGATAAATTTAAGACTGAGTGAATTATAGCTTCAGTTTCTCTTACTTGAAATTGACTCACGAGTTTAATCGAATATAAAATAACTCTATCAATATAGAATAAGAAAATTTATTAATCAGTGTGAGTGTGACTTCATATAAAATTATAATATGATTCATAAGATATGATGATGATAAGCTATAATATATAATGCAAGTAAAGAGAACTTACAAATTTCAAGTAATTAGTATATTCCCTTACAAATTGGGTTTCCACTTGGCACTTACACAAACAAACAAATAAAAAATAAAAATGCTAATGAAGACAAAGTATAGTCACGGGGTAATAAATATCGATACTACACTACACATTGCTTAGCTTTATTCATGAATAATTTATTTTATTTTTTACATTTTTGGAGTAAGGAGACATTTGTCATTTTGCGGGGACATGTGGGTATTGCCCACGATATTTCAGAAACAGTGGCATTATGGAGGCTAAAGCTACGGGCAACTCTTCCTTTATTTGGAAGTCCTTTTGCGTCTATGGGTGATCCTTGGATTCCTTCTTTCAAGTTATTGTTGGATTATGAGACCCAGTCGGGCCTTGTTAACATGGATAAAAGTTGGTGCATTAATTCACAATTAATCCTTTCATATACATGAATAGGGATGTCAATCGGGCCAACCCGCTCGGGTTAATTGTTAATTTCGGGTTGTCATTTTTCGGTTATTTATTCGGTTGACATTTTTTCTTAGAAAAATTCAACCCTAACCCTAAACTCTCGGGTTTAATTAACCCAAAATATATATATATCAAATATTTTATATTAAGCGTTGGAGTAAAAAAAATAATTGAAAAATAAATATAATACATTCCACAAGTTCTTTTTTAATCTTATTATACTAACTTTGAATAGCAAACAATAAAAATTAAAAATAGTGCTCATAATTAAATTCTTTTTTTCTAATATACTTTAATGTCGCATTCCATGTAACTAAATGATCTCTAATAATATAATACAATTATAGCGAATTAAAACTAATATCTAGAAATTTTTAATAAGTTAATTCAATATAATACTATTTAAAATATATTACAATATCAAAATTAGAAAATAATGCTCACAACTAAATTATTTTTAATATATCGAATATTCATATTCCATAATAGCTAATTCACTATTTTTTTTAACTTTAACAACACTATGAATATCTTCTATAATTTCTTGTATAGTTGTAGGGATGTTAATCGACCAACCCGCTTTCGGGTTGAATTAACCCACTCGGGTTGTCGGGCTATTCGGTTCGGCTATTCGGGTTGACGTTTTTGGGTTATAAAATCCAACCCTAACCTCTAATTTTATCAAATTTCGCCAGTAGTAGTGAAACGACCCATATTGACATCCCTACACATGAATCTTGAATTTGGAATATTTATTCGATTTCTAAGTTCCTACACTTCAGCTTTTCTTATCATTCCTCGTGATACTTGGGTGGGTGGTTCAACAAAATGTCTGGAAAATGTAAACAAGGAATATTTTCAAAAATCAAGATATATATATATATATATATATATATATATATATATATATATATATATATATGGGAGGTTAACGTGAGAACCATTTTTATTGTGAGCGTGAGAACCAAAAGCGATGAATTCACAGTGAAAGTTGATGAATCCGTTGAGAAAATTCTCGAATCAAAAAATAGAATTTTCGCCTCATGGGATTCGAACCGGGTGAAAAATTCAATTTATGAATTCATTAACTTTCTCAAAGGATTCATCAACTTTCATCTTAATTCATTTGGTTATTAGTTTTTAGGATAAGAATGGTTTTATTTAACTAAACTAATATATATATATATATATATATATAACATATATTAACACACACTGTAAACCATTATTAGCAGTGGACTGAAAAGACTGCCACAATTATCATATTCATATGATAAAGATGGTGTAGGCCAATTGTTCCAATCACAATAGCTCAAACTGGATTCCCATTTCAAAGATCGTTATAGTCTGCATCGGCATAGATGACTCGACTCGACATATCGTTATATATATAGGATCATATAATAAATTGACTTGGAAACATTTGTCAACTGGTAAAATTTACTCCCACAATTTATTTAATGTCAATCTTTATTATATAACACTTTTCTTCAAAAAAAAAATGGAAAAATAAGAGTTCCAAACAATTGGCATCTATCTACCCAGTCTCACTCTTTTTGCACCAACAACCTCTGTAACACAACCCAACCTTTTTCTTGACGACAACATATCAATATCATGCTGATAGGCACAATTTGCCCCATTCCTGCAACCCCTGGGAGTATTAAAATACATGCAAGGTTTCATTATTCTTGATTTCAACAAGTGATCTCTAGATTTTGCTCCCATCACTCGCTTGGATTTACCACAGGATTGTGTTGGCATGCCTCCTCCTCCGCTGCCTCCATGCTGCTGAATGAGGCTCTTATAATAGTTCATGTCCTTCACCACACAAGGAGAGGGTGCTGAACTCACATCAGCAACAGGTGGAGAACAAGTAGAGATGAATCCTGTTCTAAGTTGAGGCGGAGCTGCTATATTCGTGTGAGGTGCATTGAGCTCTGGCTTCGTGGTTTGAGCAGAGATTGATGCTCCTCCGTTCATGGCAATGTTAGTAGAGTCTGATGAATTGTTTGGCTGTGTGCTCATGCAGGACGGCATTTCCTGTGAAGCGTGGCTGGTTATGAGCAATTGTTGAAGCACTTTTGGGTTGCTGAGGATTCTTATGAGCAAGTCGCTATCAATTAGGTTTGTTTGATCTCCGTTTGAACTGTTTGACAGGACTGCTGCCAAGGCAGCTTGTACAGCTTCTGCAATATCGAGCTGCATTGAGATTCCCTTGGCATGACCACTGCATTGAGAGGAAGGAACTCCATTGGGCAAGTGCTGCTGAGGCTTTGGGATCATCGGTGGATTATTATTTGCAGCGTGGGAGACGGATGCTGCAAGTCCAGCATCAGCTTCTTCAATTGGTGTCAGAGGAATCAGAGGAATGTTGTGATCATCACTGATTGATTCTTGCACATTCACTGGCAGACGAGGGCTGGAGGAGGATAACAAACACATACATTGTAGTCAGTACCTAAAGGTTTTACAGAAAAATGTGGAAAGGGTATGCAGCATCTTACTTGGGAGGAATAGCTGATGGCCGAGGATAAATTGCTTCGAGTACTCTCCTCTCGTGTTGATTCTGATACGCGACTTCTTTGCTTTCTTCCCCAGAGACCACTTGCCACTCTCTATTTACTTCAAACTGAAAAACAACAAGAGATGGAATGGGATATCCATCAGTCAACATGCTTGGTGCATCAGACATACATTCAAAATCCCTTTTTAATCATGTATAGATCAAGCTTGTCTAATTCTTCTCATTTGAAGCAGACATTTTTCTCACCAAATCTTACATACTGTGTTTATCTCATTAAGCATAAGTAGAAGATCAAGGTGTCCTGCTTTTCAGTAAACTCTAGTAATGATCAATCAAGCACAACAAAGGAGAGCAGTAGATACATGAAATTTCATATTGACAAATAAACAGAATGTTACAAGAAATGAAATTTGACTTACCCTAGGAGGGCATCTCCATTTGGTGAAGGCTTTTTGAGGCGACTTGAGAATTTTAGGCTTCATATCTTCAAAGCCTGGTGGCAAACTCTCATCAGCCTCAAAACCACCCGACCGCAACGCCCGACTGCCCATTCCAACTTCTGAAGGAGGTTTTGCGGAGGAAAACAGCCTCACCTGTTAACAATTAGATTCAGCTCAAATCAGCTGATGCTAAACAAGAAGTTGAGGGAAAAAATAAAATAAAAAAGCAAACAAGAATGGCGAAATTTCGACTTCAGATTGAACCATTAAGGACTCTGGAATTGATTTTGTTCAGGGATTAATCAATGAAGCAAACAAGAATGGCAAAATCAAATAATTTTCACTCGTAGCCACTAGCCACTATAATACTGTGATTCCGCAATTCTAACTCCATGAGATCTGGATTTCCACAATGAGTTTAAAAGCGGTATTTCCTAAATTGCATTAAATTTATTGTGTAATGTTCATTGATTTTCCTCTATGCTTTGGCAGGATGACACCAGATTTGATCTCAATTTAGGGAATGGCCTCGATCAAATCCTTGATAAACAAATAACAGGAAGCGTTCCATACAACTTTTGCTTCATAGTCTTTTCATATCGTTATACATATCTTATTCTATTTTACAGTAATTTAATTAGTTTCAAAGCTTTCTACAAAATCAAAGTCAATTATCAACAATTGATTCGTAGGAGAAAACGACTCAGTATTTCCTAAATAACGCAAGAATTTGTTAATTTGAGTCTCTTATTCACTTGTAAAACCGGAAGTAAATGAGTATCGATGGCTTTCCGATTGCTGAAACACGGATTTCGAGAAGATCGCGATGAACCTTCAGAGTCAATTTCAAATCAAATATTTTTCCATCGATTAATCGTTCGAGATCAATGTTGATGCTGAAATAATTGAAAATCAATATTAAGGTTTACTTCATTTCCTCTCAACGATATTGATGGAATTTTTTCTATCCAAAAACGAAATAAGAAAAATAAATCGAACGAACTCGCAGAAGTTACTGCTCTGCAGATGTCGTCGCTTTTTGCTTGGTTAAGAAAATTCACAAAAGTTTTTTATAAACTTCCGGCAAAGACAAATTAGGGATCTTCGTTTACCTGACAAAGATTAACGTCTGGAGCCCAAGTAATACTTTTAGATTTCTGCGATCCCCCCATATTCACAAATCAAATAATTCGATTGTATTCTATTCAGATATAAACAGATTTATCTTATAAATTCAATCAGCTTTTTAGCAATCAAATCGCCAGACTTCTGGTAACGCAAAAGCTCTTCAGAAATAGGAAAAAGAAAAAACCCTAGAAATTTCACACGCTGACTTCATAGAATATGATAGTTATTTGTTTTCAATCAATATATATATATATATGCACACACACATAGAGAGAGAGTGGGAGAGAGAAAGTCCTATTCTTTTCCAATTCACCGTGTGTTTCGGAGCCAGCGGTTTTCCTTTTTCATATTTATAAGGAGGCGGAAACCTAAACGTGGTAATGCTATCGTAAGCCTCGACATTTCCGAATCCAATTATATACCCCTCAATTTATTTATTTATAATGGAGTCCTGTATTTTTTGCGTAGATATTGCGTTTATATATTTCCATTTTCTCGATTGGATTTTTGTATTTTATAATTTCTTAAATCAAATCTTTAAATTTTCTTTTGAAATAAACAAAGTTTTAGGGAACCGAATTTCACATAAAGATCTTATTTTGGCATAGACGAAAGTATAATTACTCAATTTTACTCCAATAACTTTTTTTAACAATTGGACTATACAAAATTAGAAAAGAATTCAAATAACAAGACCTAAATGTGTTTTTCTTTTCATTAGAAACGTAACATAATATTAGATTAAATAAATTTAACAGGAGATTAAATTTAAAAGAAATTATATCTGCCCATTCAAACTACTTGTAAATTTATTTTCTAATTTTTAATGTTGAATTCATAATTGTATATTATATCAACAACTGGAGCAGTTGGAACTAATCCTTACTAGTTAGTAGTTAGTAGTTACTATACTAAAGCATTAATCGTCAAATTGAAACCAATTTGAAATTGAGTTCAAATTAATTTGGTGGCAATTTTGAAAATCAAGGAGAAATCAAGGTCACAATTGATTCACTATACAAAACAAAAAAACAACTTCAAACATGCTCTTTTATTTGCCTACACTTTCCCTCTATCTTCATATCTTTTCTCACTTTCCTATAACTTCATTCTTTCTTAAAATCTTTTGTTAGTCATTCATAAAAATATATGCAATACATATCTTGAATTAAATATCGAGACACGAGCTTTAATTTAATATATATATATATATATATATGTAAAAATCTAATTCAGATGAACAAATTATGATAATTTAAAACTCCAAAATGAATCAATCATACATACATACATATTGATGACCCCTTAGGGTTGTACCGGTATATACACCAGTAAAGACAAATTAAATTTTTTTCTTTTAACAAGATTGGACCTTCTACTGATCAGTAGATATCGGTTAATCGAAGTCAGTTTAATATTGGTATCAGTACTGTTGATTAGTTCAAGAATGAGAAATCTTGTACTGAGTGTATCGGTTAACAATCCTACTAACTGTTGATGCAGCTGGTTAGTTGGACTGATAACTAATGTGCTTGCGAATGTGGTTATGTTTTAAATTTATTGAAGACTGATGCTGATGTAAAACACTTAGTTAAATATTGATTAGTCAGTTTTAGTTTTCTCGTAAGCACAAAACTGATAATGATGGAGAGTTTTAACATTATGTTGTGATGCATGGCTGATGATGTTCAGTTCAATAACATCTAATTTAAACAATACTGAAAGTAAAGAACTAAAAGTAAATAACACTTAGTTTTTAATGTGGTTCGGAGAAATCAGTTCTACGTCCACAGACTGATAACACAGTCAATCCACTACTTTGGGTTTGGTCTTAATTTACGAGTACGAGAGAAAATCTAAGTAATGAAGTTCACCTTATCAGTACCCCGACTAACTTGTCGTTCTTCCTACGCTTGTTGGTACTTGGAAACATCTGACCGCTTATGGGTGCAGTTAACATAAACTCTTACTTACAGGTGCAAGATAACCAAGCTTTCAACAACTAACACTTCGTTGCTTACTTGCCTAACATCTACTTTTTTGAGAGTTTTGGGTAGAGATTTTTTTCAACTTAAATTTGAGCTGTCACATAAGACAACTCAAGGTTTCTAGGCTTATGATTGTACAAGATAAAGACCTAAAATAATAAAGGAGTGTATACTGAAATCTTGAGCTTAATAAAGGAGTGTATACTGAAATCTTGAGTTGATAAATATATTTGAGTTCTAAGTATTTATTGATAACACTTTGAAACTCATTTCTTCAAAATTGTTGGATGAATGTTATTAATATATGAACTTTGGGTGCATTTGAATATTTGATTGGGCAACATTTCGGTAACCTTTAAAGATTGGATTTCACCCGTGTTTATAGAAGGAATGATGAATAATGTCTTTGGAGGGAACACCAATCACATCCATTCGATTAGTCGTTTAAAATATGTTCTTTGAATCCTCGTACGTCATTTTTTATGTCTGAGCTCTGCAACTGAGTACAGTGATTCTGACTTGTTTTGATTCTTTGCAGATTCGCTCTGACACGTAGAACATCAAACACTCAAGGTTTAAATAATTTCATATTTCTTCAGTTGAATTGACTTCGGGTTCCACCAGTTGGATTAGTTCCGTAGTCTATCAGCAGTGGTGGACTCGCCTTTAATCGGTTTGGTGACTCAGAGTCTTGATGACATAGTTTTCAGTGACTTGACTTCCTGCTTTGGTATGATACTTAGTCATTTTTCGAGCTTCTTTGTCTTCTACAACACTGAGTCTCCAGTCTTCTGACTTAAGTCTTCGATCTTTAATGGCTCTGCATGCGATGCTCTATCGATCGACTAACTTCATTATTGCTCTTGAACTCCTTCAATATTACTTATCTATACTGATGGTTTTGCTGAAACCTGTAATATAGTCGACAAAATGAGCTCGGTCCGAAAAGTCCGCCCGGGGATACCCGGGGTTTGGACTAGTTTGAGCTTAAAAATTAAAAGTTCAAAAAAAACCTCAGACTTATCGGACTTCAGGCCAAAAAAGGTTGAGATTTCGAGCTAAAAAAGTCCATCCGATATTATATTAAATATACATATTTTATAATTTAATATACATATATATAATTATTTAATAATATTAATTATATTTGATATAATTATTTATTTTTAAAATTAAAAAAATTAAGAAAATGATTAAAAAAAAAGGACACCCTCCCGAAAATCTTCCCGGGACTGGTTTGAGATTCATATATTTAGGCCCAAAAATTTACGGGCTACTGACCGACCTAAAAATATAAAAGTCCGACGGACCCGGGACAGGGCCAACCCGACCCGCTACTTTGCCAGCCATACCTGTAAGCATAAAATGTTGGCTTTCTAACATGTAAGCAACACTATGTACAACAATAGGAAGATCATCAAAGAGGTTTTGGGATCTAATCAAAACAACAAATTAAGATAGAATTTTCTTAATACATACAATATGTGTTTAAATATATGCAATTTGTTTATATACATATATGATTTGTGTTTTTCTTTTCTCAATTTCTTTAAATTATTAATGATAATTTTATTTTTATATTTTTTAATTACAAAACCAATTTTATTATTTCATTAAGTTACAAATTTTATGAAATTAATTTAAATATGTATGAAAATAATTAAAATGGATATAGCATATGAAATTATTAGATAAATATATAATATGTGTAGACTATAATGGGATCCAAATTTAAGTTACTCACAAGTTAATTTAGGTTATTATTAAATTTTAAAAAAATAAAGAAATAATTTATATATATATAGATATATGTATGCACTTTCATATATTTGTATATATAAATTAAGAACAAACACACACACACACACACATATATATATATATATATATATATATATATATTAGAATATTATCATTAATTTATGATACAACAATATATTATTTTTTCTAAATATTATCATAATACTATAAATTTTTACAAAATAAGTAATCACTTTTTAATGATATGAATAAAGATACGGTGAAAAAATATTGTGTACATATACATGAGTAAAAATGTGTTAAAACTTAAAAGAGAAACATGGGTCAACAAAGATTTTAATTTATTTAAAATATTAAAATAATAAAATATGTTAATATATATATTAGTAAGTTGTGTATATACATAAATTAGAATCTCACAATAAAATCTAAATAGGTACTTATTTATGTAGTAGAAATCTATTTGTTGGTTTCGATCTTGAGTTCATCTTTAAGTGATGAAAAAAAATAATGGCTTGAATTGTATATTTTGTATTTGATTGGTTTATATAATATATATGTTTAAATATTTAATATTATCATTTTTATAACTGAGAAAAACTAATTAACTACACTTAATATTTAATTTTGTATATATGTCACGAATAATTAAGATCTGGCATAAATTACTTTACAAACTAACTCATCCGTCATAAAGTCAATGCACACTTTCACTATCAAATCGATTAGTTGCTCGAATGCATATACTATCGATCAAAATTTGTCAATTTTGCATATATTATTGAGCACCAAAAAATAAAATAATAAAATTATTAGAGGCTCGAATGCAGCTAAGCTTCCATTTAAAATAAAATTTTGTCATTGAACAATAAAAAACCAGACCAATCAATCGAATATTGATTAATACATAATTGATAGAACATACATTCAATTTTTCCATTTTTCGGATTCCTTCGCATTCAAGAGGACACTTGTGCTTATTCACATAAGCATGAAAATTTCTCGAATGATTCACGTGAGTGAGTTTTTAATACAAATTTGGTTTCGATGAACCAACCGGTCAATTACAATCAACAAACAAGAATGAGAAATCAAAATTATACAATTTTTTATTTCAACAAAAAAACAACTATAGTAACAATTTTGCTACTAATTGGTTGGGAAAGTAAGAGTTATTTGAATTGCAACACCATAAAATTATGACAAATAAATATCCATAAATCATCTGAAAATAATTCATAAAAAATTCATCTCAAAAATATTTGGTATTGATGGTTAATGATCTCATATTATGTGTAAAAACATCATTTTGCACCCTTGATCTTAAATATATAAGATTATGAACTATAGTCAATTCATTTTGTTCAATTATTTTTGGCGTGTAGATAAGGCTGGTGATTAATGATGTCATTTACTTTTGATTAGCAATTGATAGTTTCCTTCAATTAAGAGATTAAAAACTTAATAATGTTTCAAAACATCACTGTTGGATGTGCAAATATGCACGAAATGTAACTCAAATAAGCATTATAGAGTCATAGACGAATAACTAAGCATAATTAATGATTTGTAAATTGATTCTCCTTTTAAGGGATTCTAAATTTCAAATGAGTATTTAAAATAAAATAATATTTATTATTTTAACTTTAAATTTTTATATGTTAAATCTAAAATTAATTACAGTAGGTCCTCGAACCATTATTTTTTTGAAATATTATATCCCACAAGAATTATGGCATCTAAATGGTTGCTCAAATCACGCATCATCTTTATGCGTGCAACGTCTTGTAGGTGCTAGAAGACCTCCTAAACTCCCACATATATCCGAAGTATTCAAACCTAAACCCCTCTCTCTATATCTACAGATCCTAATTACCACCAACTGCTACTAAACATATAATTTGATCGTGCATGTAGGGTTTCTTGGGAACGTCTCTTTTAACTTCAATCAATCGGAAAACAGAGAGGATATAAAGATGATGATGAATATGCTAATCTGTCAAAAACAATTCGTGTGTCGGAGCACAAAATGCATTTGTCCATAGATAATTCATGAAATAGAATTCCTCCATTTCCTTGGAGCTGTCTTTCTAGAGACATCAGCGGCGGTCATGTGCGGGCCGACATCGTTGTGTTCGGGGGCCTTAGCGAGCTTGCTGAGCTTTTTCCAGCCGGCTGTCCACGGCGACGGTTGCTTGGGCTTCGTGAGCTTGTCGAACTGCTTCTGCAGCGTTTCCATGTCGTTTTGGAGCTCCAAGTACTTGGCCTTCACGCTATCGAGCTCAAACTTGAGATTGTTGATGTCCTTCTTGGCCGCGGCCCACCCCTCTTGAAACGACTGCGGAGTTCCCTCCAGCAGCGTTTTCCGGTTGGGTATCAGCGGCTGATACTTGGACTCGCTGCTGCCTTCCTTCAGGCCGCTTCCGGCTATGGCGTTGCTGATCTTCACCTGCTCCGAGAAGAGCACCTGCACCACCACCCTCAGCGGAAGCCTCTCGTTCTGCGCGGCGTGCATGCACGCGTCTATCGACAGTTTCTGGCAGTCCATCACGCGACAGAGCCTCTTCCGCTCGTGCTCCGTCAGAGTCGGATGTGCCTGCCAGATCGTCTCGTATCAAATCGTCTCACAAATCAAAAAGTCAAAGATGACTAAATTTTTTAAAGGGATAATATCCTGTAAATTACCGTATTTAGTATCAAATTCTGATTATGCACAATATAAAAGATTCTTTTAGTAAATCACTACACTTTTTAATTAATTTTGATTTTGCGATCGGAATCAATTTACCCAAATTGATAACATAGCCACCTGAATTTTAGCCAATTAGATTTTTATATATGCGTCAGCATCAATTGAGAGATCAGATGATCTCAATCCCAACATCATAATCAACTATAATAGTATAGTAATTTATAAGCAAAATATTTTTGTATTTATGCAAAATCAAAATTTGGCCAAAATTGGATAATATATGACCTATTTTCCCTTTTCGTAAAGGAAATACACGTTGATACCTTAAGATAGGAATCGATCGCCCTGTACAATCCATCGTCACAGCTCCTAGCAGATTCAGGCAGGGCCTCTGCCAGAACTTGAAATTTCGTCAACGAAAGGTTCCTGTCTCTCGACACCTCCGTCAGATAACCGTCGACGAGCCTCGCGACTTTCATTTTAGCATTGGGGTTAGCCACCCTCGCACCTCCGTCGTACATTTTGGTATCCGAAAACGACTGCCGGCTCGGGCTGCAGCCCTCCGAGTGCTCCTGGACCAGGAAATGTTCCAAAAGCCTCTGAACCAGATCAACATCATACATAGTCTCGCTCTTGCTGTAAGCAGGTATGAGCAGATCTGACAAGGTTGCCTGTTCGAACTGCATCCCTACGCGCTTCTCCAGCTCCGTCACCAGCGCCGGAGCCACCTTCAGCATGTTCTCCATCCGCAGCAGCCGCAGGAGGAAGCCGCACGAGACGCTATTCCTCTGCGGCGGGATAATGCTGATCAGGCTCTCGATGATCATCCTCTGATCTTTAGCCTGCAGCGCAGGCAGATCGTCGTTTACTCCAACGACAATCATGTGGAGCCCTGCTTTCCAGCTGCTATCGTTGCTGAAACTGCTGTTGCTCCCCTCGTCGGTAGGAGCCTCTCTAGTGAACCCCGGGAGCCACTTCGTCGCATAATGCACGATTGCGGCCCCGATCAGCTCGTGTCTTATCCCCTTCACCTTGATCGCCGTGACAACGCGCACAAAGTGATCGATTCGGAGGATCGAGACGTCCTCGAACCACCAGTAGGGCGGCACGGGGCTGCTCCGGCTGGGGCTCGAGTCCTTCATCTCGTTCCATTTGGGGCTCGACACTGACCGGTGAGGCTTCCCGGTGTATTGCCACCGGATTCCTTTCGGATTGGCGCAGGCTTTCCACGCGATCGACTCACTGGATCTCCTCACAATCTGGACGTTCTCCGCCCACGGCGATAGCTTCTCGCAACTTTTTAGGGCTACAATGGAGTCTCTCCACGATGACAGCACGACGTAGCTGAGAAAGGCTTCGGTTTTGAAGATCAGGTTGCCTTCTTCCAAATCCTCTGTCATTTCGAGGTACTCCGCCGCGCATCTCAATCCGGAGATGTTGGTGGCTGTTAGATCGACGGCAATTCCGTAGCAGAATTTGGCGGCCAGTTCGAAGGCCTCGGGCCCGCCGGGGAGATCGTCTAGGTTAATTCTGTTAAGCTCTGTGTCGCGCGGCGACTCGTATATCACTCTGTTCATCATCCCGCTCCGCGAGAGCAGAGGATACTGCAGAGGGGCATAACATCATAATCATCTATGCATACAGTTGTGATTTACATTTTTGTAACAACATATGTAGAGTTGAGTTGAGTACCTTGTGTAAATGGAAACTGACGTCTCCAATTTGGACTAACAGATCACTGGGAATATCAGTTGCGACATACCTAATTGCAGATCGAAAAGCAATAATTGAAAAATAGTAACGAAATTAACTAAGTTGCGACTAAGTAGTAATGGATTTAAATAGTAATTATGCATACCAAGACTGGCCTCTTTGCTCAAAGCCATCAGTTCTGACTCCGGGTTTGCTGGTGGAGAGGACTCCGTTGCCGCCGGATTCCGTCTCCGAATCCCACATCGCCGGTGAGGATGGAGTTTGGGAGTAGGAGAAGTTTGAAGATGTAGTTGGAGAGAGAACGAGGAGAGACTAGAGAAGTGAGAGAGGGGAAGAAGAATCCCACATGGGGATAATAAGGAATTATCTCTTAGTTGTCGGCTCTCTCTCTCACTGATTTCTAGGCCTCCCACAGGCTGTGAAGAAATGGGCAGACTAACAATCTTGTCAGGCTCTATTGCACTAATAAACATGCCTTTTTCCTTAACCATCAAGCTCAGATGCTATTTCTCATTTTAGCAACACTCATCTTCCCTTTCCTTCAATTCTCTCTCTCTCCATTCTTTGACATATCACTGTCCAAGATGTTCTGCTGATAAACAGAAGAAAGCTTATACAGTTTATACAGCAGAAAGATGTTTGCAAATTGCAATGATTTTAATATTTATGGTTGTGATTGGAGGAGAGGACCACCTATATTTGATTGCTCAGAGTCACAACTATATGGTATATAATTATGTACTAGCGCTGTTGGTAAATATGAAACCAGAATCTAGTTCTAATCTCCAAAGCGTGATTTATGTCTCAAATTATTGCAATTTTCAAAGTTAAAATTTCTGATCTAATAAAGAAGTTCCCTATGCCTAGCATTATACATAAACTAAAGGGCCCTACTCAAAAACACATAAATTTAAAGGGTTAAATATATTTTGTGGCCCAAAGTTTATCATGTTGGTGACTTTTCGAATTGAAATTTGACCTAGTGTTCTTTTATTGTCAGAGGAGCAAAAATCCAGTGACATAAAGATGATGCGGAGTCGCAGACAGCCAGACTCCAACATGGAATTTCACCAAAATAAAAGAATTAAGAAATATTTAACACTTATTAAGATCAAATATACTTTAATTGTAGCCCAAACATTATGTTATTGATGACTTTTATGACATGCACTTTAATCAATTGGTTATTTTATGACAAGAACTTTTACCCTTTTGTGGCATTCACTACAAAGTCGGGCAATTCATGTCATGTTTGTTCTCGTGCAGTTAAGTGTAACACCGAATCGAAGCTCAAACCATTTTTACCATTTCTTAAAGTTCAAACCATATATAAAATCACTCATACGATAAAATTAATATATTTAACCCTAAATTAAATGTCAGTTACAAATCGTTTCAGGGTAAAAGCAGAAGGGGTCTCAACAGGGGGTCGGTCTGGTCACAAATGTTGGCACGCAATAATTCATTCTTCACAAAATAAATAAAACTGAAAGAAATATACCAAATTAGGTGGTGTAGGTGTAGCATAAGCTAGAAATTGATGCGTCCAGGTTGAGAGGCGGCAATAATTTGGTACATGTATATACTGATTTGACCTCTGATTCATGTCAACGCTATCAGTTAAATTCTTGAAACATTGTGAAATTGTCTTTCTAAGCCCAAAATCAAATGAAGACCCTATTTTCATTTATTTATTTTTATTTATATTTTGTCGCCATCAGCGCGTGTATTTGGGATCCTAAGCATACATGACATGAGGGCTCCAGAGGGAGACAATAGAAGGTCATGTATTTGGGATCCTAAGCATAATATCTTTCATGACTTTTGTTTTGTGTACTGACAAATGTTATATACTACTTTTTCATAGTTTAAGTTTCAAATTTTCTTTTATGCTTCTCCTAACAAGAAAAGCTAGGATGGATAGAAACGATGGTGAAAGATTTTTCCATTTTGCTAAAACAGATTAAGAATTAGACTATTTATATTCTTGATTTTCATCCAATAACTTTATTCAATTTTAATAAATTATTTATTTCTCTTTTTTTTTTGATATCATGGGAACCCTGAATTTCTTCTTAGGTGTGTATTTGGGTAAACCCACGGTCTGCATGCAATAGCGCAAACCACACTTGGAAAACCAGGTGTGGCGCTCAAACCCATAGAGGCGTTTGGTGGGGTTCGAGCACCTGACGCCTCATGCGAACCCACCTTAATTATTTGTCACCAGGGACATTATTTATTTCTCTTTCTCTGCATAAACAACCTACAACTAGGGATGTCAATATTCAAGTTTTACCCATACCGTTTAGTAGCCGTTCATAGCCCATTAAACTTTAAAACAAAGATTCAGGTTTCAGTTCCAGATCCACTTCAGACCCGGATCATTTAAACTCATAGTTTGATGATCCGTCCGGTTCGGTTCGATTCTGGTTTTGATTTCAAAACAAGAATCGATACTTATTTATTGGTTCTGGTCCGAGTAAAATGCGTCTATTGACAATCTAAGTTTAAGTTAAACCCGTCAATGAGCAGATTTTACCCATACTGATCTGGAATTGCTCATAGCCCATTAAATTCTAAAGCAACGGTTTTGGTTCCAATTTCGGTTCTGGTTCCATATCCGCTTAGACCCGGACCGCTTCAGACCCATAGTTAATGATTCGAGTCTGTTATCTAGTAGGTCAATTCCAAAACCAGAACAGATACTAGAATCGCCGATTGACATCCCTACCTACGACCCAATCTAATTTCTACTTTCATGAAAACACCAAACTCAACCTAAAAATATTTTTTTGTTTTTGCTTTATTTTTAACTACATGTGATCGATAACAAGTTTTATTAAATTTAACAAAATTGAGATCAATTATTTTTTCCCAATAATTATATACACATAAAAATTACCATACACTTAAAATTGATACGTTTCAATAGATGAAAAGTTTGGATAATCTTGGGAGTTAGGATAATATTGGGAACTAAGATAATCTTGAGAATTTGGAAAATTTTGGGAGTTATTTAATTCTTGGGATGATTTTATCCATAATAATAGAAAATATGTAAGAAAAAATAAGTGAGAAGGAAAAAAGATTTAGTTTGTTTGCAAAAACGTATCAAAATAGGCTCTATTTACATAGGAAAAATCAATACGAATTTTGGTAATAGTTTTCTTTCAGTAAATAATTTTCTATAATATTTTGCACTTGCCATTTTATCTAACTAAAATTTCAATCATCCAAATTAATGCCATTTGTCAAGTAGGGGAGAAGATGAATAGTGCATGACTTTCGGTCATGGAAATGGAAGCAATATTCGTTTTTATATTATTATTTTTGTTCTTCTGTAGAATGATACTTGAAACTTGAAGATATACTATTTTTTGTGTCTCACTTGTATGTGGTACTTTGACCATCTTGGTCTTTTCCCTTTCATACATTTTTTTGGATTCTCTAGTTTCAAGAATATATATCGAGTGCAACTTTTGCGTTTTGACTTTTGAGTATATGGATACATATCATTTCTCTAAATTTCATTAGGTGAATTTATAGGCATATTTTGAATCTTATATGATTTGTATCATGCTATCTGAAGATTTATCGACAAGTTCGTTCTATTTTCTGTGTAATAATGAAAATTTACTTTGGCTGTAATTAATAATTGATGAACCACATAGCAAAATATATCATACAAAGGCAATTATGTGTGACATATTTGACTTATAATTTATTGGTGAGATTTAAACTTTAAATCTTTGGAAAGACTACCACCGGAAGCCCTAGGAGTGTGCAAAATCCGGATACAATCGTAAGAGTAGAGATGAGTTGTAGATTGCAAAATCTTATATTCTTAAGACTGTTTTTATCACTGTGTTTCTTTTTTGAATAAAGATATGACAAAATTACTTCAGATTTCAATCTTTACAGTTTAAAGCTTGGTAAGAAGTTGTTAATTGTTAAATATATTGATAGACTATAATTGAAAACACAAAACTCATGTACATATGTTTGCAGTGTATATGGATAAAAGTATCGTTTGTTCTTATAAAAGTATCATTTATATTGAAAAAAAAATATCATTTGTTTTTTACATTGTAATTCGAAAGTATCATTTATATTAAAAAAACGTATTATCATTTATATTAAAGAAAAGTATGATTGTCCATACATCACCTCAATTGAAAAGTAATGGAAAAATAAATTTATTTCTGTTGGTTTTGCACAAGCCAATCTAGCAGGCAACAGACATTATAGAGATAAGATGGCGCAGAGCCAAGCTGCATTATGTCCACTCATCACACCAACTTTATTCAACTGTTATCAACTCTTTCTAACATGCATATACAATGCAAATAAATCACCCCCAAAGTAGAGATAACTAAAGCATATCCGCTTGAAAAGTAGCATCAAATTTATTTTAGTCGTAATTCATTTCGATTATGAAATCATAATATATATATATATATATATATATATATATATATATATATACCAGTGTAAAGAGTTATATTTTACAACTTTTGGTTAATCTATATATGTCCTATTAAATACTAATTATCCCTATTATATGTTTAATTTAAGGATAATTGTGTAATATGATATGCTATATATATATTTATTTATCTATCACTATTATTATTATTATTGTTATAAAATATGTAGTCTTAATTATAAATTTTAATCTATAATATTCTTAAGCATTTTATTTTTAAAGATTATATATATATTGATGTAAGTCGAAATCGTTTTTATCTGAAGTTCTTCAAAACTATGATACGATTTTATACTTTTAACATATATATTAATAACTTTTATCAATATATACGTAACATGTATCATCCTGTTAGTATTAAATAAAAAAACTTACTATATCTCTTAACATATATATTAATAATTTTTTATCAATATGTATGTAATAAGTACCATCCTGCTAGTATTAAATAGAAAACTTAGTAGCCGACCTAGCAGTTTTATAAGAATTTATTTGGGGTGCAATTGAGTCGTGTTGAATAGTGCTAAGACAAGCATAATTTGTTTATTATGAGTCAAGTCTGTATTATATCTATCTAACACTTCAAGGCTCGCGGCTTATTCGAGCCTAGACAATCTTTCTAAATTCATAACTCAATTTAAATATCAATTATTTAGAAAATAAATTACTTATTCTAATAAATATAATATTTTTACTTAATTCATCCTTTGATTATAACACATAACCTTACTTAGATATTTAATATACTTATTTTAATTAAGTATAAAAGAATATATTATACCAAGTTAAAAATTTATATTTTTAAGATGGATTCACTTAACGATCTTGGTCATAAATTAACGAGCTTAATAGCATATTGTCAAGCTTAAGTTTGCTCATTGAATTAACGATCTCATCAAACAAACTCTAAGGTTCGAGAGGTTGAGCTCATTTAGAGCCCTAGAATATATTATATTTAGGGGTGGGGAAGCGATTTTACATTATCGATTAATACCGAACAAAATCAAAGCGCATCCTATTCGGTTAACCAAATACTGCATATTCGGTTTGCGGTAAAATATTTTTCTTTTCGATTTTCAGATAACCGATAATGAAAAATCTATTTTTTATTTTTATTTTTATAATTATGTTCTCATCATAAAAGATTAATAAATAAACATAAAAGATTAATAAATAAAAGTCCAGTCTTGATTTGTAGGTAAAATTCAATAGATTTACCAAAAAATAAAATAATAGGTTTGGGTGTAGTGAGCATGTGACCTTTTCATTTTAGTGGCTAGAAAACTTGTAATTAATTAGTTGTAGTCATAGGATATCAAAACTTTAAATTATGTGCATGATTGATTGAGTAATTAATTAATATATGCAAGTAATTAAATAAATTATTTGAAGCCAACCATATAAAACTAAAAGTAAAGCAACAATTACTCTATCATAATTTAGTTTAATAGTAACTATATATTATTTAGACTATTTAATGTAGTTTTTTATTTAAAATAAAAAAAGTTATAGGTTCTTTTTCGGTTAACCAAAAATCGAACCGCAATAATCGATACGGTTTTCAGTTAACGGAACTTAATAAACAGTTCAATTTCGGTTTTGAAATTTATGAAAATTTCGGTTCGATTAACCGAAAAAATCAGTGCGATTAACCAAACCCGAACCATTTCTCACCCCTAATTATATTAGTTAAACTCTGTAAAGACTACCTTACATTTAACCATAATTACTTTTAGCAATTTAAGTTGAAGTAACCCTATGTTTGGCAATATATGTGGGACAAATTTAGTTAACATACAAACCATCATCTTTAACCTTCTTGTAATGAAAGAGTCTAGGGAGTATAGGTCGTTATCAATATATAATAGGATTAGTGAAACTTGATGCCACATAATCCTCATATCTTATGTGGCACCATTATATTCTTTCATTCTTATTTATCTAAATTCTCTATTTAATGTCTTTTAAATTCTAATTCTAATCATACTAAAATATCTTATCACACATTGATTTCTAATCATACTCCATCAATTGAACAACTTATATATACTTAGAATCAATGTATATTTTTCTTCCTACAATTATTTTTCACCACTAATTTATTTGGCTAATTAATTAGTTAGATGGCCAAATAAATAATTATATATTTTACACAAATAATTTAATTTGGTTAATGAATTAATTAGATTGCCAAATAAATAATTATATTTTTTAAATATTAAACTATCCATTTAATGCCACCTTATCAATATATAATAGGATACAACCAAACCCATTGTTAAACAGAATCAGGAATGACTTTGTTAATCATTTTTATTTTAATTAGTTTACAGAAATATTAATTATTTGAATGACTATTTTTGTCTTTATTTAAAATCATGTGAACCCCAAATAATTCCACCAAAATTATTTCTTATACGGAAAAAAGATGTAGTATATAATATATGGACAAAAATGGCAGTTGGAAACTTGGAATGTTGTATTCCACAATGATTGATGGATCAGATTAATTTGTATTTTGCATGGTAATATTTAAAATATTATATCTATTAAATATTTAAAAACACAATTTAGTCTAAGTAATTTGTTTGTGGACATCTTGATACACGTAACACCATTTAACTATAATTATGTATTGTACGTAGAATTAAATCGATATATTTCTCTAAGAAATCGTGTATGGATAATTTTGGAGCAATGAATATATACTCCATTCTTATTTATCTAAATTTTCTATTTATTGTCTTTTAAATTCTAATTCTAATCATATTAAAATTATCTTATCTCACATTGATTTCTAATCATATTCCACCAATTGAACAAGTTATATATATACTTAGAATCAATTATTTTTTTTCATCCTACAATTATTTTACACCACTAATTTAATTTGGCTAATTAATTAATTATATGGCCAAATAAATAGTTATATTTTTTAAATTTTAATCTATCCATTTAATGACACCTTATGGATGAAAATGGATTTAAGAATGGAATTGCGATAAGAATGAAAACCATGGATTGAAAAATATACTAAAAGACTTTGAAAATGATCTTTTGATAAGATGTTTATTTAATTTGACTAATTAATTAAAAAATACTTATATTTTTTATTAAAAAATTAATTTTGAAATTTTAATTTAATCAGACTCAAACCTATATAAATAGTTGTGTATTTTTTCATCCCAAAATTCACAACTATTTTGTACTACCAATTTAATTTGGTCAATTAATTAATTAGTTGGCCAAATAAATAGCTATATATTTTCATTGAGAAATTTTGGTCAATTTCTCATAAACTTCTCAAATTTAAAATCTCAAATAAATGGATATATTTTGTACAATTTATATAAATAAATTTCGATGCAGGGTTTGATTTTTCATGAGATTTCACAAATTGATAATTTTTTTGAATAGTAATGATCAAATTTCCAGTGATAGGATAACCAATAATTGCAATACATATTTTATAAATTTAAACGAGTTCAGTCAATTAGTGGATATTAATATACGAGAATAGGTAAGAATAAATAGTAAAAATATTTTTTTATTTGTGATAATTGCATATATATAAGTTCTAAACATGTCAGGACATTGATTGATATATTTACTTATAAATTTCTCAAATTTTAATCTATTGGAGCAATATATATTCTATTAATTATATATTTCATAAATTTAAACTAATTTGAGTAATTAGCGGATATTACTATACGAGATGAGACGAGAACATGATTTTCTCTATTTGTAGGTCTTTTCTTATTTATATTATTTTGATACAAAATATATACATCATAGACAGGTAAATACATTAATCGATATGTCTACGTAATTTTTTTCAATTTTAATCTTTTTTAATTTATATGATAATAATTAACCATATAGTGTTCAACTTTTATTGAGACGGACAACTAATTATTGTATCAACTTATATTTTTCACATGCTTACGAATGTTAAAGTGATTCTGACCATTAATCTTCAAGCCTACGTTTAATTTTCATCATATTTTAAATGTTTAGTTATTTTCACCATTTTTAATATTTTCACACGTAGTGGTGCTCGATTTTTTTAATACTAGGCACTATTAATGTTTACTTTATAATATTTGGATATTATTATATGGGTTTTGATAAGTATCATGTATTTTATAATCACAGCTACAAAGTAATGTAATTTTCCGTCGAATTTCGACGGGTTATACACTAGTACAATGCTTAATTGAATTTTAATATGTTTTATAAGAAAAAGTGTTTGAAAAGTACGTAGTACCTTCAAGTCATTTGTAAAAATAAGTGAACAATATCGAATCGAAACTGAAACAAAACTAAAGCAAAGCATTTAATCATTTCGGTTTGGTTTTCAGCATATTGATTTCAGCATATAGAAAAACGGAAGTTTCTTCAGCCAGTTCGGTATTTGGTCCAATTTTTTGATCCAAACCGAATCGACCGATGATTTATAGGTTTATTTTTATTCTATAGGCGGTCACTTAATTATTATTTTTGGTTCTTCTGTTGATTGTTAATTATATATGGGTTTATCTGCTCGTGAATATTGATTGATGTCATCGTTGGTTCATGGTTATTTGTTGGTTTGTTGCTGACTTAATTGAATTCGTGCTTTATATTGTTGGAACTTCAAATTAATATTATTTTTTGTGCTCCTGACTTTGTTATATTTTTCGGATTATTGTTGACCTTCTTGAGTAACAATAAAAAAAAAATCTGAGATATCTTAAACATGTTCTGTGCACTGAAACTAGGTCACATATTGGGTCACAATTAAACATAATACAAGCCTTGTAACTAGGTCATGTGATATTGTCCAATATGAAAAAAAAACATATATTGCCAATTTGAGAGAGGGGAAACATGAAGAATGCATAAACAAAAAGGCCAGACGCATATTAGTTACATTACATTGATTTAATAGCGTTAACTCCTGTGTGCGTGTGTTGGCCTAGTGATAGAGTGGTTAATGCCTGAGGCCAAAGGTCTTGGGTTCGAGTCCACCGTGACGCGACCTTTAAAATTTCTGTATTTAATGACAAAAAAAAATATAGTGATAACTCCTATCACATCAATCCAAACAACTCAATAATATTGCTCGCGGCCATACAGATCAATTTCAAACTTCAAAGAGTTTCTAATTTTTATTTTTAAATTTCCCACTTCAATTTAAAAGTCGAGTAGTATGGTCACAGTATGCACTTGTGTTGGGAAAATTCTATTTTAATTTTGTGTTTTGATTAAATACCAAAACCTTATTGACGATTGCATTGCTGATACAACATACTTATGCTCACAAGTTACGGAGTTAACCTTTTTGTTTACAGATTTCAGCATAAGAACGACTAGTTTGGATACGCTCAATTTTAAAAGAGTTCAAGCGACTTAAAGTCGGATGTCTTTGAAAGAAGTTTCGATGTCAAGTATCGAAGAAAAACAATATTGAAGATCACAGACTTAAGACTGGAGTCAAGCAGACTAAAGACTGAAGGCTGAAATACAATGATACTGATGAGCAATGCTACTATAGAGGGAAGTCGAAGACTGAAGACTCAGTGCTACTGAAAACAAAGAAGTCAAGATAATAACTAAGTGTCATACCAGCAGCTAAGAAGTGGAAGCTGTTGAGAACTACGTCAAGCTGAAGCATCATACTGACTCAAGGTCACCAAACTGATAAAAGACGGAGTCCAGCTTGCTGAAGAAACACGAAGCAGACTCGACTGATATCACCTGAAGTCAACGTACTAAAAAGACACGGAATCAACCCAACTAAAAAAACACAGAGTTATTCAAACCTTGAATGTTTGACTTGCCACGTGTTGTAACGAATTTGCAGAGAATTCTGACATGCTAGAACCATTGTTCAGAGTTGTAAAGCTACAGTGTACGATGATACAGAAGTCGAAAGCAACGTATGAGGATTCAAACTGGCAGATTTCAAATGACAAATGGAATGGATGTGATTATTGTTCTCTCCAACGGTACTATTTATCGTCCGCTATTTAAATACGCGCAGAATCCAACCTTTGAATTTATCTGAAACACTGCGCATTCTAACGTTCAAAAGCACTCAGAGCTTATTTCTTAAGAACAACCACTCAGTATTTTCAAAGAAGAAAATACCAAAGCGTTATTAGTAAATTCTCAGAGCTCAAATATACTTATTATTAGCTAAGAATTTTAGTATATACTTTCTTTCAATCTAGGATACATTCTTGTAATATCCCAAGCCTAGAAATATTGAGTCTATCAAACCCCCAAAAAAGTTAAGTAGAAGTTGAACAAGTAAGCGAAGAAATCATGTTAGTTGCTGAAAGCTTGATTGTCTTGCACCTGTAAGCAAAAAGTTAGATCGACTGCATCCGTAAACAGTTAAATGTTTCCTAGCACCCGCAAGCATAGGAGGAACACCAAGTTAGGTAGGTTACATAAAAAGTTAAAATCTGTATCTATATTTACTCTCGTAACCGTAAACAAGACCAAATCTCAAATAGCGGATTGACTATGTTATCGGTCCGTGGATATATGAGCTGATCTCTCCGAACTACATAAAAACTAAATATTCTTTACTTTCAGTATTATCTTTACTTTACATTAACTGAACATCATCAGCACGACATACTGTTTTAAAACACTATATCGGTATCATTTTGATACTGAAAAGATAAACTAAAAACTGACTAAGTCAATATTTGACTAAGCATTTTTATTAGTTTAAGTTTTTAGTAAACGCAAAAACGTAACCATCACATTTCGCATCCACATCAGTTATCAATCTAACTTATCAGTTGCCCCTGCAGTCAATAAGTTTGCTAATTACTATCACTCCGTATAAGAATCCATATATTTGAACTGATCAACAGTACTGATACCAATACTAAATTGACTTCAATTAAGTGACATCTACTGATCAAATAGAAGGTCCAATCTTGAATAAAACAAAAAGGTTTTAAGTTACCTTAATTAGTGTATTCCTTCCACGTACCAATACATAGCCCCAAGGATCATCAACTTGACATGGCCTTATTCAACAACTTAAGCGGATCCCCATCAATTATTTATTTTTATTTTTTTAAGAAAATGACTCTCATCCACTAAAATGCAATTATTTTTCCCAAATGATTGATCGATCAAATTCTGACCACTTAAGCTCTCCACTTCGAAATTTTATGATAAAGTGACATAAAGTTTCACTTTAGCCTTATCATCATAATAAATTTATATATTTTTTAATTTTTTGCACAATAATTAGGGACAACAAAGTAAAATTAACCACTGTATTTGCTTAAAGAATTTGCAACTTGGTGTGGGTAGAAATGTGTAATATCCCACCGACCAATCAGGTCGGGACAAAAGAATATCACGGGGTTATGAGTGAAATAAGAAAAATGACAAGGGAATGAAGGAAGATAGTCACACATATAATATCATATATATATTGAGGTATTATGACATATATGTGTCAGAACAGCAAACTTATGACGAGATCCTAGTAAACAGACAATTTAAAAAGGGAAATAAAATTCGAATAAATAGTTAAATAGTCAAAATCTTGACACGAGAACAGGGTGGTGCAAATGTCAACCCAGATATAGGGGTCTATGCGTTTTTGATTAAGCAACTCGAAAGCGGAAAACAAACACTTGACATAGTCCACGCTCGGGTTTATAGTTTCAGGAAGATATTAGAAACTAGACTACGAAGATTTTTGGACTTCTTGACAAATCAATACCCAGGTTCCGTAGTCGTCTTACTCGACCATGCTAGCTCCTCAACCTGAAAACATTTTAAAAGAGTTTTGGGCTGAGTACTAGCGTACTCAGTGGGATCTTATGCCCCATTTTGAAAAATAACAGTTCATAAACAGTTCCAGAAAAGAGCATGCTAAACACATATCATACGGCAAGTTTTAAAAAGAAAAGTGCTGACCCTATATATGCAAAACATAGTTTTCTTCGAGCAGAGCTCGTATCGCTATATACTTCATTTGCTCATCACATCTGTGCTACCTACTGGACCATAGGGGGAAACAACGTTCCACTAATAGCCGCCTTCGCCAAGACTAGGGAACTTGGCCAAGTTCACCCAGTCCGAACTTCCGTGTACACTACCTCAGCCAGTATTTAGCTCGAGGCACGATCGTTAACTACTCCCGGCCGAAGCCTTAGCGGTTTAATCGTTCCAAGGTCAGCACCAAGCAATGAGCATAAAAACAGCATGCAATTCTCAATTTCAATAAACATCTTGGGGCTTAATAACCAGAAATACATTGCAGAAAATAGATCTCACCTGTCACCGGAGTGGTACCAACAACTTGTCTTACTTGCACACCTCCATTGGTTGTCTTGGATGAATCTTAACAAGTCCTATAAGACAAGTCTAGTTTCTTTAATATATACACTAATAAAGAATTTCTCGGAATCCAAGTCTTAAGCTTAGCTTGTCTATTCCCGGCCTTAAGGTATTGGAATTGAAATATCCATCAAGTTTTATAACCCATATTTCTACATTAATGCATGTCATGGTATGATATGCAGACAACTGATCATGTAGTAGCACGTAGTCAAATATTTCACGTTAAGGCATGTTTCTGTAAAAATATAATGTTATGCTTCCTTATCATTTTTCGTGTATCTTATCAATGCTCTAATGTGCTTCTGTCATAACATGGAATGCATCAGCTAATAGCATTAGTCACATAAGGTATATTTCACATAGATGAGTTTCAATACTTAGCCAAATTTTAAGTATTTAACTTACAGCAAAACTGCCCAAGGGACATACTTTGATAACTCATAGCTCTCGACTCAAAATATGTATGGATGCAACAAGACACATTTTGTAACCCTTTAAACATGTACTACAAGTTCTAAGAAAGGATTCGGATCCAAACAAGTTGTGGTTCTAGAGATATAGGGTCTCAAAGTGGGCAACCCGAAACTGACTTCTATACTCGTAATATTTTCCAAAATTTCCAGAATTGGCTTAGCGACGAGGGATTTTGCGAGACTCGTACCTTTTGACTCAAAACACCAAAATGGGAGAAAGACCCCATTCTAGAAACCTTGAAACGAGCACCACATGTTTCATGAAGAAAGGGTTGGACGATATCTGACGCATCGAGAGATACATGAGTTCAAAGTTGACTAGAAGAAAACGGACAGTTCAAGTTGGTGACTTTGGATCAATGAAAGGTATACCTATAGGGCTTGGTTCAAGATCGAACTTTCCATATCACAACTAGACATGGTAAGGAATATTATTGATGAATAAACCAAAATCCCAATCGGACTACAAACGGCTTGAACATCTCTCGCAAAATACATACTTGAACAGTTTATTAAAATTGAATTTGGATTAAGGCAGTTTGTTAAGAAGGTTCACTGGAATGCATTAATTTCAAAAATTCACCGAGGGATCATTATAAATAATATACTGAATAAGACCTATAAATTTGGAAAGCCATTAGAGTCTAGTTTAGTGTGGAAAAACCTCACTCAAAGATTTGCAATAGATTGAGAGCTAGAATTACTTTACTACAAGCTGTCCCTACTGTGACAGTTTTGAGCAGTATATTTGTAAATTCAAAAATAAATAGTAAATATTTTTAGAAACATTTGCAAAGTTACAGTAAGGTTCCAGACACCTTAAATAAGGCTTCTTCCAAATTTTAGGATTTTCCTATAAGCCAAACTCTAGACGGAGCCTGATGGCCGTGAGTATTGAACAGGGGAAATTTTGCAGTTTGTGCAGTGAATTTGGATAAATCTTTTGAAATAGTAAAACACCTTGGATTAGCTTGAAATTTTATACAGATATACCAAACATACTTAATTTAAACATAGTTAAATTTGGTGATTATCGGACCAGTACAAGTCTGTCAACTAATTTATAAGGCTACTATTTTCTCAAGCCGTTTCCAGATTCAAGAAACAAGTTCATGTTTTCATTTAATTCTCTCATGCATTTCATTAACCAATTCATATGCACATTTCTATTGCACGAAATGGTGAACTTATCACCCCAAAAATCAAACCCAAGATCATCAATTACTCACGCCCAACTCACAAGACTAACATGCAATGTATAATTTCACTAGCTCTACTCAATTCGGTAACATGCAACCACATATACGCATAAACCCAACGCATCCTAGCATATTAATACTCATGCATGTATATGATTTGGCTATCGTTAAGGATCGGATGTGTAGAATTCTACCTTAGGGACGGACTTAGCAAGAATTCAAGAGAGATAGAGGTGCTACGGCGGTTGTGGTCCGACTTGAGCTTTGGCCCTCATATGAGCTATGAGCTCGATTCCTCTGGTGGAGAGATGGTATGGGACTGCTCTTGTGTCGAAATAGTATGCCGAGGAAGGAGAGTTGCCGAGGAGAGTTCAGTAGGTGGAGGCAAGACGTGCGAGTGAGATGTAAAAATAAACAAAGAAAGAACTTTGCCATGGCCGTAGGAAGCCACAGTGAAAGAGATAAGGGAGTGGTGTTCTGCTTCCAAAGTGTATTAGAAGAGAAGAGGGAGTTAAGAGTGAGAGAAAGCAATGAGTTAGGGGAAGAGAGGTGTCTACGGGAATGATGTTAGGTAGGGGTTAGGTAGAAGGGTGACATACCTCTTAAGAGGACAATTGTCATCCCCTGCACATGCATTCCAACACACACACTGCACACAATACACGACACAAACACATTACACACACATGCACATTTCAACAATTAAATATCCAATATATATATATATATATATATATATATATATAATGAGAGATATACATTTACATGTATACATATATATTATATACAAATATGTGACTTACTCTTATTTTAACAAACGCCCCATATATATATATATATGCTTATTCAATCAAGCTATGAAATTTTAATTTAACACTTTAAGTAGACTAAGTTGTAGCACATTCATATAAAGAGCTTCTATACAGATTTCCAACTTTAAAAAAAAGTGTTAAGTGTTCAATTATATAATCTTGTCTTCGAATTAATAAGTAATAGCTTCTTGCCGCTATAAATATTTTCATATATAATTAAGTAATAACTTCATATGGTTATATGTGCTTTATTATGATTATTATATAAACGCCCGTACTCAAATTAATCGAGATAGCGAGATTAATAATCTCAAAATGATTTTCACATCATGATAATGCATGCTAGTGAGAAACGATTCGAGCTCTTACTGATTTTAGAAATGAAACGTTTGTCTTAATTTTTTTTTTATTAGTAGTATTTTTATTAAGGCGGGTTTTCAAGCATGCAGCTCTCTGGGTTATTACAAAATGCAACACCAAAAAGTAAAATTACAGCTTAAATAGGCAATTTCGATTGAGTTGAATTTGGTCCAAATTTATTCAAATAAAAATTGAAACCTACCGAGTTCTTACAAAATTAAAATTAAAAAGAGGTGGTCTTTTATACATCCGTCCGCACATGCAGACTTTGATATTATTATTAAGCGCAAATGATATTTGATACAATTCTTTAATTTAAATGATATTTAAGAAACTCTTTAATGTAAATGATGTTTTTCTTAATAATAAATAATATATACTTTGTCCATCCACACGGTGGAGAATTTTTTTTTTGTGAATTAAAAAAAAAGAAACAATGTATTATTCATGATTCAGATAAACTGCAGCCGTTATTAGCTTAGGCCGCAACGACAAGAGCTTGAAACAGGAATCCTAGTCGATATTTGGTGTGCCTTTCTCAACTTGACATCGGTCAGAACATTTATCGCCCATTCGTAAAAATAGGTCTCGTTATATCCGATTCTTGCGTTTTGTAAACGGACATGCAGCGGCGGTCGTCGTCGGGAAGGGCAGCGGTCGCCGGCGGGGTCCCGCCAGGCGCCGCGGTGGATCATCCTGACCAACTGGCCAACCAGTGGTAGACATACTGCCCGATTCCGGCGAGCTTCAGCCACCCTTTGGGAAGAATTCCATCACGCTGCTGTTTCTGTCCATAAAGAACATGTTGCTCAATTGAGCCCGTGTGGCGACACTAATACATCCGTTGCGCTCATCAATTTCACCTGCATAATTACTCTAGTCACTTTATATATCCACATTTTTATCCGCTCGGTCCCATTCCAAATCTAATTAATGCTTCTATCAAAACAGATAAAGTTTGTCATAATTTTAAGAAATTTTAGATATAAAACAATTCATAGGTTAGATATAGAGGGGTTGATTATTGTAAAAATGTCCCTTAAAATAAAAACTATGAATCATTAAAATTGATGAATTAGCTGTAAAACTGTGCATTTTCCGTGGAAATTGACAAATTCAATTTTTTTTTATTTTGAATTCATCAATTTTCACGAAGAATGCAGTGACTTTATAGGTTCAGTACAATATTCTCAAGTTCTTACCAAAGAATTTATTCTCATGAGACCAACCCCTATATATATAGATATATCAATTACTAAACTATTCATAGAGTTTAAAATAAATAAGAATAGTTAGATATGTTAAAGTTTACAAGTATGTACATGTTTTATAACGGTAATAGATAGGTGATTGAATATATTATGTTCCATTTTTGTTTCGCGAGGCAAATTTCAGTGTATTCGATACAATTAAATTTTAATTGCGATTAATAAATCTAACTATATATTTATAAAAAATTGAAGCAGGAATTAATAAATCCTAATTAGTTTAGTAACGGTGCATGCTAGTTGGCATGTATGCTACATACAGTCGGATATATATATTAAGTTTGTCTTTTCCCTAATACCTTTCTACCCATAATTCTTTATTTATTTATCTAGGATACATGTTTCTGTTGAAAAAAATGTATAAGGAGAGTTCTAGTTAGCTATTCTCTCTCTCTATATATATATGTGTTATGTACGTCATGAGAGGCGATATATTGTCCAAAACTATACTTATATTTTGCCTAGATAATATGGTATGAGCTAGAAGAATGAAGACACTAATAAAGCAAATCCTTGATTTTGAAAGGATCCACCTCAACTATGACTAATTTTATTTTATTTATAATTTTTTCGAGTAAGAAAGAATTCGCAATTGTGAAAGTTGAAATTTGTTAAATATGCAAGTAATCACCTGTTGACAAAAGGTGAGGTTATTTGCATAAGCCACCGTCAGGCGGCAGCCCGCCAGCTCCCGGCATGCGCTCCTGAAGATTCCGACGACCGCCGTCTGATTTCTAAACGACCTAGACCCATTCCTCAAGAACAGAGTCATGCCGATCACCGGAGTCCCCTTAATCTCACCAACCTCCACACCGCAGAAAACCCTAGCCCTACACCTCAAGAAATCATAAACCCCCAACCTCCTCTCCCTCGACATCCCCCCTTCATTATGCCTCATCACCACAGCCCTCTCAAAGCAAGCCGGACCCGTCCCGTTATCAAATCTCTCGACGCTCATGGGCCCCCCGAAGGCGGCCTCCATCAGCGAACTCAGCCACGGCCCCACTCTAGACCTCAGCTCGCCGCGGTGGTATAAAACCCACCTCCGCGGCGGGGCCGCGCATTTATTACGGATGTGCCACGCCAAGAAGGGCACGGCCGCAGACAGGCCGTGCCAGACGTTGTCGTAGTCGTAGTGGTTGTAGGAAACGAAAGTGAGGCCGTTGCGGAAGGGCGCGCCGTGGGGAAGGGCGTGGGGCCATGCTAATGCATATGAGTTTCGTGACCCGTCATGTGTGTCGCAGCCTTTGAGGCAGAGGATTCGGCCTTTTGAGGAGTTTGAAGGGAAGTGTTGGAATTGGACCTCACCGTGTTGGTGGGTGTCGAGGGTGGAGCTCATGAACCACGTGTGGCCCTCGAGGGGCTTGCTGGCGAAGCGGAGGTCCTTGAGGGGGAGGAAGGTGACAGCGTCACGGAGGTCTGGGTTGACTGCTTGGTCTTGGGAAGTGGTGATATGGAGGAGGAAGAGCGCGGCGGAGACGGCGAAGAGGAGGAAATAGTGTTTGGGCGAGTGGAGGTATGGGGTTTTGCGGCGGCATTTCTTGCAGGTGGATGCAGGCGTTTCTGATGAAGGCTTGGCCATGGATGGAGATCGAGATTTTTGGTTTAATTAATTGGAAGATGATTTGGTAAATTTCGGTACAGGCTTAATAGCACCATACTAGTATTCTTGGTTACACTTCATATTTCTTCTATTCGTGAATCGTGATGGATAAAACGTGACCCGCATTTAGCAACTAATTTAATTATTTATTTTCCACGAATTAAAAAGACATTTCTGAAACTGTCTTACACTCAAAAAATACATTGTGATATAGAAAATTACATGGATTTTTTTTTCATTGGATCATCTATCCCACTTTTTCGATTTTTAATCAATTTATTCCTTCAATTTTATGTATAATTTTAAGATAATCAAGAAGGATTCACTAATTCAATTAGAATTTACAATTACTTTTTTATATTTATTTTTCAATTTTTGAATTTAATAATTAACTACTAGGTTCAATTAATCCAAAATTAGGATATATACATTTTTTTTTGAAATTTTAATTTCTAGTGATAAATATTAATTAGGATTAATTACATATAGTATTTTTTATTCTTATAATAAGTCTTTATAAAATAGTAAAATTAATGACGGGACACGATGAGACACCAAGATATCATTCCAACTCTTGAGCATTTGGCAAAAATGTCTTAGCGTTTGATTGGTTACTGTTTTATTATTTCAACATTTTCACAATAATAACATGAGCCATATTAATAAAAATCAGCATGGCGTGCTGAGATTTGATGTACACAAATATAGAAAATTACATGGAATTGTTTGCATACCCACATCAGCAAAACGAAATATTGCAAAATATTATTTTCGAAACTCTGGATTAATTCTCTCTCTTCAAAATAAAATTTTACAAGAAATCTAGAGACAATTTTTTTTTTGAAAACCCATATTGGGAAAACCCCAGCAAGAAATTAAATCTAAGAAGCCAGAAAAAGATTTCAACTAGTACGAGAGCGAATGAGATTTCAATTGACTTGAGAACTAGTACCCAGCGCGAAATTATTATTCTTTTGGAAAGAGAGGTAGTGAGAACTCGGTTGGTAAATTTATTATTATTATATTATTTGGTGCAAATATCCTTAGATAACATAAATTATTCGTGTTCAGACCAAAGTAACCCATACAATCAATATTCCACAAGAAACATACAAACTTTCAAATTTTGCTCGAACTTGACATTTATTTGTTTAGAATCGAGTGAGAGCCTAGCTGCGGAGGCCTTTATAGTAATCCCCGTCGTGGACGACGTGAAATACATGTAGAATCTATATGTAAATTTGAATGTTTTAAATAATCAAAACATTAGTTATTCTAAAGAATATTAAAACCTCGCCATCACATGCTCGATCGATCCAAAATATCATCAAAGGAAACACTGTTATTTACATCAACTCCTCTTTATATCAGCAACTCCTATATGAGTTAGTCCACGTGGTGATGACAAATAATTTACAACGTTGTCAAGCAAACATCAATATCATGTGAGGTCAGTTAAAGCATTAAACTATAGAATATGACTGCTAAACAAAAGCAACATGGTTATACCGTGAGATCAGAATGCTGTACAGAGGTTGCTATTCTTCAAGTTCGAGGAACACTCCTGCTGGATTTCCCTCGAGGGGCTGCATATCCTGCTACGTTTCGCCTCCGATATCTCCACATGTGAAATTGCCACAGCTAACATATCAACCAAACCACCACTCTCACCACCACCAACTATTTCACCTGATGCTGAACTCGAGCTAAAGTCATCACTGAGATGGAGATGGAGATGGTCAGATGATGTTAACCTTTTTCTCTCCGACTCTTTACCTCGAATACAAGTCAGTTGCCAAGAAGTCAGCCTCGTGTTGTTGTTACTTGGTCCGTCACAATAAGTCTTTAGTGTAGGTTCAGTATAGAAAGAAATCCATGGATGTTCTGTACAAGAAACGAAAGGTGATACGGGCATCAGCAAATAGAAGTGATGAATAAGTTGAAAGCATAAAACATTCATTACAGGTTCTGTAACATGTCAACAAGATCCTCTATTTACTTTCTAATTATATTTCTGTATGTTTGAGCTTTTTTCTAACTATACATATTTTTGTACAATTTATTTTGAGGCTCTCAGAATACCTAAAGGCCAGCCAACACCTCAACTACAACCACCTTACTGCATCTATAAGCGGGAGTAAAGCATCAGAATTTTATGTGCCCGTTTATTATTTACGAAAAATATATGAACCTAGAATTTTCTCTGAACTGATCTTAGGCTCTTAGCTATCAGATGTTAAGGTCTACTGGCACAAGGCCCACAACTACCCCACCGTCTTTACACTCAGACACACTTGAGAAGGCTTAAGAGCATTCTTAATGAAATATACTAACCAAATAATTACAATGTTAATTTCAAATTTGAGCAGAACAATTAGCTAGTATGTTATTTGAAAGAACTTATGAGGACAAGAAAATGGAACATAGGAATCATGATTCATATTCTTCAAAAATTAGTGTATTTGCAAGCAACAATTAGGACCACACACAGTCGCATCATGAACAATAAAATATGAACATCTTAAGGAGTCCAAATCATCTTTCGTCCAACACATTATAACCCGACCTTTCGTCCCAGTTGCAAAAAAACTCTAACCTTTAAACTATGCTTAGAAAAAAGAAATAAAAAATAAACTTGGACCTTTTATAGAGTTGCAAATATGGCTCGGGAAAAGGACTCCAACTCATCTTTTCGAGGCTGGAAAATTTGTTCTATGCTATATTTGCAATTCTTTTGAAAGGTACAGTTTCTTTTGTATTTTTTCAAGGTCAAACCATTTTAGAGTAATTAACTCTGAAAAACATTATTCATAAAATAAGAGAAGAAGAAAAGATTAAACGATTTAAAAAAACATGTGCAAGTTTCCACAGGAGCTACTTATGTGACTAAGACTTGAAGCAACTAACTTTGCTCTAATCAGTGAACAAATATGCCTTTTTTTCCTAACTTTCAGATATTTTAATTCGCAAACTTACTGATCCACACAAACAAAAGAAAGGCATATCCTTTTAGTTCCAAAAGAAAAAGGTATATATAAGTAATTATTTGAATGACCTGAGCAGATATCTAGCAGGCATGTTTCCTATAAACAAAGCACAACTAAATGGAAGAAAGGTTAGGAAGAGAAACTTACTTAAAACCTCGTTAGCTGTAAACCTTGTTGATGTACTTCTGGTCAACATTCTGGAGAGTAGATCACGAGCAGGTCGTGAAACAGACTCCCAACTACCACCAATAAAATCAAGTTTTTCTTTCTTAATGGCCTCAAACACTGTCTCCAAAGAATCTCCTTGAAACGGAAGAAAGCCAACTAAAAGTGCATGAAGAAGAACACCGGCACTCCAAATATCCACTTTCTCTGAGTAATCACCCACCAGAACTTCTGGAGCAACATAAGCAGGACTTCCAACAATGCCAGACAGTCTCTGACCTGCAACACAGAGATAAAAAAAATGTTAATTCTCAACGTATATCATTAAGTCTTTATTGCTCCACATAGCACTGCATAAGTACCATTCCTCAAACATGAGCAATAAATTAATAGCAATTTAGCCATCAGGAAGTAAAACAGATTGTTTTCAGAAGCAACTGTTCACTGCAACTAAGTGGCACCTCTTTTGCATTTTGAACATTGCACCACTTTCTCTAGTCTCTTTGAAAAACTTAATAGAACATTGTACCCTATCTCAAGAAGGTTAAACAATTTGTTACCAGTATCTTAAATTCAATCACATGTTCCACTCATCTCATTGAGGAAGTGCCATACTAGGGGAACAAGCACACTTCTGCAGCATCACTTTTCACTCTAGCACTACCCTACCACTTTAACATCTAACTATTGCACACCTGGCATGAACATCCATGGACATCCTACTACGGGTGCAATTGGTAGAATAGCAGATTTTTAAGAGAACATGATATTTAATTTAAGCAGGTGTACTAGTTGACTTTCTCACTGTGTAGTTCAACTGCAGAGGGGTTCCACATTACAAAATACTAACACAAGCAATTAAAATTCAAAATTTTTAAATGCGGAAGGAAGTACTGCTCCTCCAGGCACCATAGCAATGGCCAAAGCAGAACAATAATTTTGCACACGTCAATAACAAAAGGAATTTGCGGAAGTAACAGTAAGGTGGATTAGAAATTGTAAGCATGCTTTATTCTAGCTAGAGTCAGCTCAGTTCTAGAAGCCAGTTAGTAGTAAGCAAAACATTGTCCAGATACTATAATTGAAGTTGCAATTCAACACAGAAACAGAAAAGAATAAAAATCAAAACAAATTCTTCCAGCATGTACCATGTCGAAGAACTATAATTGAAGTTGCAATTCAACACAGAAACAGAAAAGAATAAAAATCACAACAAATTCTTCCAGCATGTACCATGTCAAAGAACTGCTCAGAAAGACTGCACTATGTTTCTGCGACCACTGCCCTAAACTTAATTGAATATATAATTTTTCAGTTAGTACCTGTCAGTGACCAGAAGAAAAGGCAAAAAAGAAAAACAAACTCAGAAGGGAAGAAAACATGTGGTTGGGGGGTTAATCACATCAAGATTGAAAAGAGGAGTGCCTGGGGAAAACATGAGTAATCAACCGTATCAAGATTTGAAATGAGGTAAATTTATATTATCAACAAAAAAATGGATATTATAACATTAGAGACATTGGGGAATATGGTTGTGTGGTATTACCATCTAAGATCCTCACAGCTAATCCAAAGTCAGCAAGCTTCATTTGTCCAGAGGATGTGAGAAGAACATTCTCAGGCTTGATGTCCCGGTGAACCACACCCATCTCATGGCAGTACCGTACAGCCAGCATCAACTCCTTAATCACATTAGCAGCCTTTCTTTCAGAATACATGCCTTCTCTAGACATTTCATCGAGCAAACGTCCTCCAGAACATAGTTCCATCACAAGATAGAAAGATTCACTATCCTCATACACAGCCTTCAGCGTCACAACCCCCGGATGCCCAGAAAGGTGCTGCATAATCTCCACTTCACGATGCACAACCTCCTCCCCTTTCCGCAACGTCTTGCATGCAAACTCCTCCCCAGTTGCCTTGCTCCGACATAACACCACCGATCCAAACTTCCCTTTCCCTATTGTCTTATCCAACTCGTAATCCTGGGCAATCTTCTTTTTCCTACCCAATCGAGTCACTGCATCAATACAACCAATTTTCCGCTTTAGACCCCTACCTGGTAACTCCAAGCTTGCAGCCCGCATGCTGGGGCAGTAGCAACTCCATTAATAACACTCCTACGTGAATCAGTTTTGAAACTACCCTTCCGACATTTCTTTTTCCTTCTCGAATAATCTTCAAGTGACAAATGCGACCACCTGAATGCCAATTGAGTCTCCTCTTCAAAATCATTTTGGCACTCCGTGGAGATCTCAGCTCCCTTTCTCTTCTTCCCAAAACACTCCATATAAATCTATATTCCCAACCTGTCCCAAGTTATCATAAAGAACCTATATCAACTAAATTTTCACCTCGTCCTTCCCCAAAAAAAAAAAAACTAAAATCATAGACTAGATTAGTCCCAAGAATATCCCTTATCACCCACTTTCATCTAATAACATAACAATCCAACCAATGAGATTAGTGTCACAAGCGATGTCATAAGGGCATCAATTCTTGGTACAATCCTGCAAATTAAGCCAATATGTTGTATCAAAAAACAGTTCCACACCATTCTCGAAAACCTCAGACAGAAAGTAACATCGCAACGAAATTCTAGAAAGAGGACCAAGAGATTCCGATATTCATACCTTGAAATCTAGAACGAATCTTGTATTTTTCCTACGCCCCATCTGCAGAGAAGGGCCTAAGTATAAGCTTTCCTAAATATCAAAGCTTGATCTTCAAGAAATTCTAGAAATATCTGAAGTGATTGATCCCACAAAAATATCTCCCCAATAAAATCTTCAGAGAATAAACAAGTCGATAATTAATTCGAATTAAAATGGAAGATTAATAAAATTTTGGTGCATTAATATGTGATAGAATGAAAACCTCGTCGCCGGAAGGAAAGAGGATAGATTGCTGTGGTTCCCGCTGGCCGCTGCGCTGCAGAAGATTGACAATTGGGACACGGCTACCCTAACCGACGGTTAGATATTATACATGATGCATCACTCGCTTAGATTAGTCAGTGCATGCTATTCTTGTATGTATATACACGTATATATTTTGGCAGCTACTCCAAATATATTACTTCACTTGTTCTCATTCAATCTAAAATAATTCATTTTTTTATTATTTAAAAATATATATAAAATAATTAAAATGATAAATATCTTTTAAAAAAATAATTATTTTCTAAAAGAATAGATCAATTTAAATAATATAGTAATATATATATATATATATATATATAGGAATACGATCAAATACAAACCAATATTAAAATATAAAATAAGAACCATTTTCATTGCTTGATTCGTGAAGATTTACGGTGAATTCATCACCTTCTTGATGGATTCAAATGCTTGGGTTTGAATCTCATGAGGCGAATTTTAATTTTCTACATTCAAACACTTACATGAATTCGACGCTTTCGCGGTGAATTCAGACGATTTGAAGAGTTCGTAGTTTATAGGTCATGGATGGTTTTACAATAATCACTCCATATATATATATATATATATATATATATATATATATATATAGGGAGGTTAACGTTAGAACCATTTTATTGTGAGCGTAAGAACCAAAATGATGAATTCGATGTGAAACTTGATGAATCCGTTGGGAAAGTTCTTGAATCCAAAAAAATGAAATTTTCGCCTCTCATGAGATTCGAACCACGGGTGAAAATTCAATTTTGGATTCGATAACTTTCTAATGGTGAGATTCGGTTCGGTTCGGATTTTTGCTAATCCGGCGATCCGAAAATCTGATTTGAGAAGAAAACAATCCGATCCGAACCGAATATCAGAAAATCCGAAATCCGAAAATCAAAATTTTATAAAATATCCGAACCGAACCGAAAAATCGGAAATTATGAAAAATCCGAAAATCCGAAACCAATTTTTGTTAATTCTTATATATATTTATATTAGATTTAAAAATATTTAAATAAAATATTATTATTATATATAATTCGAATTTTCGGATTTTTTCGGATTAAAAAAATCCAATCCGATCCGAAAATCCGAAATTTTGAAAAATATCATTCCGATCCGAACCGAAAATCCGAAAAATCCGAACCGAATTTTAAATTTCGATTTGGTTCGGATCGGATATTCGGATTTCGGGTATTTTGCTCACCCCAAAACTTTCCCAGTAGATTCATTAACTTTCATAGTAAATTCATTTTGTTCGTAAAGAATTTCCGTGGTTCTTAGTTCTCACGTTAAAATTGGTTCTTATTTGAACCTCACTCTATATATATATATATAGGAATGAGATCAAATACAAACCAATATTAAAATATAAAATAAGAACTATTTTCAGCCATTGATTCATGAAGATCTACGGTGAATTCATCACCTTATTTGATGGATTCAAATGCTTGGGTACGAATCCCATGAGGGGAGAATTTTTTATTTTCTGAATTCAGACACTTACACGGCGAATTCAGACGCTTTCAGGATGAATTCAGACGATTTCAGAAGTTCGTAGTTTATAGGTTAATGATGATTTTTACAATAATCATTCCATATATATATATATATATATATATAAATCATCTTGAATGGGATAAAGTCATAGAATACATATGATCTATTTTTTTTTTGTCAATTAAATAAAAAAATTTAAAGGTCACGTTATGATTAATTTGAATCTAAAACATTTGATCTCGAACATTAACCATTTTATTACTAGACTGCGCACACAATATGTATGATCTATTATTAATACAAGCCGGAGTATTCCACGACTACTGTAGAATGATCCATTTGTTTTTGTCTTTTTTTTGCCATTCATTACTAAGCCACGTGATAAGACAAATAAGATTCAATTTTGTTTATGTAAAAAAAAAAGGCTCGTGCACAATTTCATAAAACCGCCGAAGTTCGTATATTTACTGGACAATTATCTCATATTGTTAACAAAACATATTTTGGGGTATTTTTATGATAGATAAATTTCCAAGGGTGTTATACATAATCTAACACTCCAAGTTGGATTCTTAAACAAATATATTAGGAGTATAATTTTGTAGGAATACTAAATTATACTCCTAAAAATATATTAGGAGTATAATTTAAGAGAGACACAAGTTGGATTCCAATTTTAATGCAAACACAAATAAGGTAAATTGTCGGTACATGCATATTTTATTATTAAAGGAAATTGTTAATAAAATGCACGACATTTTATAACTTTTGTTATTTTAACACGATTTGTGAAATATTACAATAATATCACCATATTTTAAATTATTGTAAAATTAATATCTTCCAAAAACAATTGTCATCGAAAAGTGGACATACCGAATATGATAATGACCGAGTCGAAAATAGCGAAGTCGTGCAACCTTAATTTGGAGCATGTCACGTTAACTTTCCAATAAACTAAATTGAAGGTGTTCATTTACAAAAAACTAAAAGAGGTTGACATTGTTCATTTAAAAAAAAAACTAAAACAGGATGGGTTATTGCTTTTTTTTTTTGAAAAATAAAATTACAAATGGATGAAAATTCATGCATTGATTCACAAGTGAAATTGGTCAAACTAAAATTTATTCGGATGCTTTATCATCTATCTACCCAGCTCTAAGGGAAAGGTGAAGACGTTCGGCTCGCTTATTATATTGTTGAAAAAGTATTTTTCATGATTTTTAGAATAAATAGTCAGGATGGCCGAGTGGTCTAAGGCGCCAGACTCAAGTTCTGGTCTTCGTAAGAGGGCGTGGGTTCAAATCCCACTTCTGACATTTTGCTTTCCCTATTGCCTATACTTTGTTTTTCTTTTATTAATGATTTGTTTTCTTTTAGTTTCTTATTAGTGAATTTCCTACTTTTCTTTCTTTAGTTTCTTTTAATAGTTGCGATTTGCGAAGACTTCGGCCCACTTCTGGCATGTCGCTTTCCTATACTTTCTACTCCATCCGTCCCAATATTCATAAAGCGTTTTTTTTTATGATACGTAGATTAATGAGGTTGTGTTTTGTGTGTAAAGTAGTATGTGACACGATATTCGAAGTACTTTTTAGTGTAAAATTGTTTCTTTTTTTTGGAAACGAACCAATTTAATGGGATAGTCCAAAAATGAAAACGAGTCAATAATAATGGGATTTGAGGAGTATATCTTTTATTACTGAATTTCCTACTTTTTCTTCTTCTTTAGTTTCTTTTATTAGTTGCAAGACGTCGGCACACTTCTAGCATTTCGCTTTCCTATACTGTTTTCTTTTACTTTTTTTTATTAGTGAAACTTTTTATCTTTTAGTTTCTTAGTAGTGACTTTCCTACTTTGGATTTTTTCTTCAGTTTCTTTTATTAGTAAATATCAGGACTTTGTTTTTCTTTTAGTTTCTTTTATTAGTGATTTTTTTTTCTTTTAATTTCTTATTAGTGAATTTCCTAGTTGCTTTTCTTTCTTCAGCTTTTTTATTATTCTTTTCATCCACAATAAGTGTATCACTTGTGGACGACACAAATTTTAATAAAAAATGATAGTCGGTGTTGTTTGAGTGGATTAATGGTCCCACTATATATTAGATTGTGAGTAGTATGAATGATTTTTTGATAAATAATGAGTAGCTGTGAGATTGAATAATAAGAAATAGTGTCATAAAATGAAAAGTGTACATTATTCGTGGATGTCAAATAAAGCAATTATGATACACTTATAATGAATAAGAAATAATAAATTTCATGAAAAGTTCGAGAATACCGCTTTAAGAATTGAGTTATTGACATCTAAGTACACTAACTTTGATGTGATTTTGGTTTTATACACGAACTTTAAAATGAGTATATAAATACAAGAACTTTGATTTAATTTTGGATTTGCACACAAACTTTAAGAGGAGCATATAAATACACGAACTTATAAATTTTAGTAATTTTACCATGATTTATTTTTTCGACCAAATTGAAACTGACATGACATTAGATATGATAAGTTGATAACAATGTGGAAATAAATAAATTAATAAAATATAAAAGAAACATTTACATTTTATAAAACACGCACATTGACTCATTAACTCACACAAAACACATATACACTTCACGAGAAAGAAAGAAAAAAATAAAGGAATATAACACAAACACATAAAACGAAGATAACACTTGAAATCTTTAAACCCACAATTGGTAAATGGAGTAAATGACGAACAAGTAGGCTACTACAAATGTCTTCTTCTTCTTCACACACAAACTTTAAGATTTTCACATCATTGTCAACTCATCATATCTAATGTCATGTCAATTTCAATTTGATCGAAAAAATAAATTATGGTAAAATTACTACAATTAATAAGTTCGTGTATTTATATAATATTTTTAAAGTTCGTGTGCAAAACAAAAATCAATCAAAGTTCGTATATTTATATACTCATTTTAAAATTTATATAGAAAATCAAAATCACATCAAAGTTTACGTGTTTATATGTCAATAACCCTTAAAAATTGATTTCTTAAAGGGGCAAGTAAGGATGTTAGTCCGGATAGGAATATTTTTACAAAATCGCAACACATCCCACAAGCAATTGGAACAAAAATTAATATTGTATTCATAAGTAAAATAATGAAGTTGAATAATCTAAGTTACAAGAAAAACTTCGGTTAATCTGGTCATTCCTATCAAACTTAGATTATTTTCATTTCTGGCCAATCAAATTGAATTTATTTTTATTTTTTTTAGAAAATTTCAAGAATAACTATATTTTTTCTATTTTTAGTCTATTCAGAATCAACCTATCAATTTTGGGCTAGATTGACATTCATAATTGTGATAATATGTGATATTATCTTATTGCAAATTTTTGGGCTAGATTGACAATCAACCTATCAATAATATCTCAATCTTTTGCTTTGTTGCAAATTTAGCGTGTTACTTTTTTTTTTTGCATGAGTTTGAACCCCAACATCTTTTTTTTGCATGAGTTTGAATCTAAAATTTAGACACCACCATCAAAACTCATAATTGATTGAGATTTTTTGAAATCCATTGTCTTGATTTTCTTCCCTTCTTTTCAATTTTGTCATAAGAAGTTTGACAGTTAAGCAATTATATCATGAGTTGGCAAGTAATTGAGTCATGAGTTGACTCAATGAAATTCGAATTGCAATTTATATATCCCGTGATAAAATTGATAACAAGAGAGGATAACACTGACAATGGACTTCAAATCCCCCTTAAATCAAGTTTGAGTTTCAACATTAGTTGAAGAACTTGAAGGTCCGAACCCTGCCAAAAGAACAAGGATCAAATTTGCAACAAATTAAAAATTTAAGACATTATTCAAATGCTTTAAAAATTAAATCTAATTTACAGCAAGTTAAAATCATCTCTCATATTTTCCCTGAAAAGTATAACATTATTTGGAAAAGGGGAATCTGATTATGCAACATCATGAAGCCCAACTTGTAAAATACTCTCACAACGTTCCAACCATAGTTGAGAATCTTAATTGCCACAAGCAGTAAAGATCAACATAACTGAACCATCATTTTCTTGATCAAAACTTATTTGTATATTCCTTACTCTGTTACAAATTTATTACCACTTCTTCAAACTAAGTCTGCTCTTAAAACCACAGCTACTGACAACTAAAAGTGTCGAACCGCATCACCCTCATCTCAGTTCCTCTGTCGGGTCACAGCCCTTTTCTCTGAGTATCATACGGAAACTAGTTGCTTTATCTGCCATACCTATTTCCTCGAAAGATGCTAGGAGCTTATTACACATGGTGCGGTTGAGCTCTGAAGTTGCAGATTGCTTCCATTGCTCAAGTATTTCACCAGCGTCTTCTAAATATCCGAGAATCAGATATGACGAAAGCACGCACACATAGTTCCGTCCTGTCATCTTCTGCCCAGTCATCCTCAAAGATTTCCAGATCTGGTCGATTTTATCCTTGCTCCCCAAGCCCCCGTAGAGAATAATAAGGAAGTCGTAAGATATCAGCTCTCTCTGCGTAATACCTTTCTCACTCTCCACTAGGGAGCTGGAGTAGGAACTAACTAGTTGAGTAGAGGTGATGTACAACTTAGCAAGTTTCTGATATCTAATCCAACTTTCGTCGCAGCCTGAATCACCAGTCATTGCATCAAGAATCCTCCTTACCTCATTCATGTCCAGAGCTGCGGCACAAGCACTTACCCATAGATTATACGTAAACAGATCAGGCGCAACATTCTGGCATTTCATGTCTCTGACGATTAGGGATACCTTTTCCAGCTCTCCGACGGACATGTATAAGGTCATAAGCTCATTGTAAGTGATGGCACCCAACGAGAGATTTTCTCTCTTCATTCTGTCGTAGAGAGCCTCTGCCTTTTCAATCAGCTTCAACCCAGCATAGCAGTGAAGGAGAGCAGTGTATGTTTCGCTAGTTTTTGCTTCAGAAGGCAGTGCTTCAAAGTAGCGCTCAGCAGCATCAATGCCAAAAACTTGGGTCATCAGGTCAATGCGGACTGCATAGTCGGAGTCAGATATTTGATATTCCTCATGGCTAACTATCCACTCTGAAATCTGCAAGTTTATAAGGTGCAAAAAATGTTCATTACATTAAAAATTAGCAATTCAAGATTAATCCAAAGGAAAAATCTAAACTTGTATAGACTACATTTGCTATTCTAAAGAAGTCCTTGAATAATTTCCATAAATAAAGTAAGAGAAACAATCTGGAAGCAATCAAGTACCAAAACCAAACAGAGATATTGTAGCAATAATCTAGTGAACAGATAGTCTCTTGGACATTATGGTTAAACCATAACTATCAAAGAATGATTCCAGCAACAAACCAAATGATTATATTTGAAAATCATAAAGAGATCATTTGTGCCAATACATCCAGTAACCAAGAGAACAAATGGAAAATCAACCACTCAAGAATAAAGAGAAAAGCTACATGCATGGCATTTATGAATGAAGAACTATACCTATGGCTATTCTTCATCAACCTATCCTTAAGCAGGACTTTTTTTTTTGGACTTAGGAGAAACCTATAGCTGCTACCCATTGATGCACTATGAGTAAACTCCACTCCTACGTAATAGTCTACAAATCAGGCAAATCGCACTAGGCAAGGGGTGATGCCTTTCTTAAGAGCCTCTTGGAACTATTAGTAGACCCAATGCATCCGGCATGTCACCGCTTTCTGAAACCATCCACCTACACGAACATGCTTTGCCTATAGAGGCTATCATGCAATTTGATTTAACCATGGAAAACATCTAAGGCTATCCATAAAAGTGTGCTGAGCTTTTATCCTGGGAACAAGGAGTTGACTTCTTTTTTTTGACAAAATATATTTTGGTTTGTTTAGGGTAATATATTAATTAGTTCATGAAAAATATCTTATAAGACCTTAGGTAATAAGCAGGGATCTTGTATATTTTAAGTTGTTCCATATTCTTGGAGCATAAGAATTCTACCAACCAGTTCAGACAAGTGCTTCTGGCATATATTCCACTGACATTCAAAAAGATTACCAAATGGCCTACTAGTAAAGAGTGAAGGTCAACTAGATAAGGGGCAACACAGCCAACTACAAAGGTTCCACATCTAAATTAGCTAGACTTGAAGGTATCATCCTGAACTGCATATTTCAACACAATCATGCAGAGACACTGTGATGTTTGATATGCTTGTATGCATAGGAAAGGAAGGAAGAATTAGCAATAATGAAAGTTCTCTATTTTCAGTCCAATAAGTTCCTCCATCTTCAGCACAGAGACCCTATTGACTATCATACTACAGTCAGTTCACATGAAAACAGATACTTTAGGTTATATTATATGAGCTACAGTTCGAAAAAGGGCATGAATTGTTCACGGATATTAGTGACATCTTCTAATAGATGAGGTTCAGCTAATTATGCTAGCTTAATGGAGAGAGGTTTCATCATCAGTTCACTTCACATGCTCAAAAATCGAAAGATATTACCAGCGAATGCAGCTAATACTTCACAAAACCAGGCAACATTGTAATCTTTTCTTCACTTGATCTTTTACCTTTTATTTTCTAAACCTACAACTGGACTAAAGCTCAGTGTCATCATAATTCTGATTAGCAAACTCCACAAATTGCTCCAATCTTTTCAAACTGAAGACGGACACCCTTCTCAATCAAAGATCAATAACTCCAACTGAACAACAACCAACACACATAGATTCAGATAAACTCACACCATTTCCTATGACATATATAAGTAATAACAACAAAGAAGAAAAAGCAACACAAAATAGCTACCAAAATCTAGAAACCAATCATCTCTTTGAAAGATCTAAAGTACACACACACACACAAATCAGTATATTAATACAAATAAGAAGAAAAAGAGGGAAATGAGTAAGGACCTCGAGAGCGTGCTTGTATCGATGCGAGCGCCGAAGATCTCTGGAGATTCTACGGAGATCAGAAAGGGGAACCGCACGGCCTTCGCCAACCCATTTCTGCAAAACATTAGTGACACTTCTCTTTGGGAGGCGCAGCCTGAAAATTCTGCTCTTCAAATCATCTTTTTCAACTTCTGCGTATTCATCAACGCTCCCTTCCTGTGCGGTAGTGATGGCTTCTTCTTTAAGGGCTTCGATGTTTGAAGAAACGGAACTGGATAGGGTTCTGCTGTCTCTTCGTGCATTCCTACCGACAAAAAATTATGAAAATCTTGAATTCACTATTACCAAGCAAAACTGGGTTGCTGGAAATGGAAATGAGGAAAAGGGGAAATATACCGAGTGAGAGTGTGGAAGACGAAGCGGGCGGCCATTGATTTGTTGTTAGCTCCAATTTTTTCTTTGTTGAAGCAGCTGTAGCATGTAAAGGGTGAACTGATTGATAGTTTACTAGTGTCTTTTAATTGTAAAGGGTGAACTGATTGATAGTTAATTAATTAAGTAGTTAATTAATCTTAATTAATTAATTAATTTAATTTAATTTAATTTAATTAAAATTAATTAATTTAATAAAATTTAATTGTAAATTAATAAATATAATTTTAAATTAATATATCTTAATTTTGAATTAATAAATTCTAATTTTGAATAATAAACCCTAATTTTGAATTAATAAACCCTAATTTTGAATAATAAATCCTAATTGAAAATAATAAACCCTAATTTTGAATTAATAAACCCTAATTTTGAATAATAAATCCTAATTATGAATTAATAAACCCTTATTGTTAATTAATAAACCCTAATTTTGAATTAATAAACCCTAATTTTGAATTAATAAACCCTAATTGGAAATAATAAACCCTAATTTTGAATAATAAACCCTAATTATGAATTAATAAACACTAATTATAAATTAATAAACAAAATATAAAATAAAAAAAAATCACAAAACTTTGTGCGCGTCGCGTGCGCGCGCGCACAGAAGTTTTTGTGTTTAATTAATGTACGTAAATTTTGAATCTATTTTTGTATTTTATATAAATTTTAAAAATTATCACAAAATTTATAAATTTAATTATTTTAATGCATTTAGTGTGATTTCAAATTCAAATTAAATTGAATCTGATTTGACATCATAAGAATCCATCGTAAAGAGATGACATTGATTGTTATGATCTCAACTAAAACCAGATGACGAGACAAACGAGAAGACATGACTTATTAATGATGATTGATGCGATGTACTCTAAAAATTAAAAAATCTAATTTATTTTGATGGGCGATGATATTTTATGTCATCTTTCTACGACATCATTTATATCATCGGTTATGTTGTCACGATAAATTTTGAGATGTCAGTCATATTTAATTTGACTTGAATTTGAAAATCATGGTAAGAAAATCATCAAATTGATCGTTTTATGTATTTTATGATAATTTTTAAAGTTCGTGAAAAATCAAAATAGATCAAAAGTTTGTGTATTTTTACGCCAATAACCCTTATTTAAATGAACTAATTTAGTATCAATACCAAGACTTTTCATGTTGTGTGTTCTTGATAATATCCTTTACAAATTTTATCTTTTGAATAATAATAATAATAATAATAATAATAATAATAATAATAATAATAATAATAATAATAATAATAATAATAATAATGTTGATTTTTTTTTTATCTTAATTTAATATTTTGATTAGATCCCAAAACTTTTCTGATGATTGTATTCCTAATGTAATTTAGTACTACTCACATTTTAATGAGCTAGCTTTTTGTTTATAGATTTTAGTAGAATAACTACCATTTTGGAAAAGTCCCAATACTGAATGAGTTCAAAACAAGATCGAAGTCACCGTCTTGATAAAGTATCGATCATCGCTTTTGAGATTGAAGACTAAAGACTGAAGTTAGAAGGATGAAAGACTGAAGACCCAACGCTGTTGAAGACAAAGAAGCCCGAAAAATAACTAATGTCATACCAACAGTTGAAAAGTCCAAGTTACTGATAACTACGTTAAGCTGAAGTATCGACTGAAGTTTCTAAGTCACAAAAAACGAGTCTAGCCTGCTGATAAAACATAGAATTGACCCAACTGGTGGAACCCAAAGTCAACGTACTAAAGAAACACATAGTCAACTCAATTGAAAAAACACAGAGATATTTAAACTTAGAGTGTTTGACTTTTAACATGTCAGAGTAAATCTATAGAGAATCCCGACAAGTCAGAACTACTTTTCAGAGTTGCAGAGTTCAAATGTACGATGTCGCAGATACGAAAAAAAAGGTACGAGAATTCAAACGAGCAGTTCAAACGACAAATGGAACGGATGTGATTGGTGTTCTCTTCAAAGTCAGTATTCATCGTCCCTTCTATAAATACGTGCAGAATCCAACCTTTGAATTTAACCGAAATGCTGCGCAATCAAATATTCAAAAGCACACAGAGCTCGTATCTTAAGGACAATCATCCAACGATTTCGAAGAAGAGAGTTTCAAAGTGTCATCAGTAAATCCTCAGAGCTTACATATATTTATCGATTACGAATTCAAGATACACTCTCTTATTTTTTTAGGATATATTCTTGTAATATCATAAGCTTGGAATTCTTGAGTTGTCGACATGTGACAACTCAAATTTTAGTTGGAAAAACTCTCTACCCAAAACCCTCAAAAGTTTAAATAAAAGTTGGGCAAGTAAACAACAAAGTGTCAGTTGTTGAAAGCTTAGTTATCTTGGACTTGTATAGGGGTGAGCATTCGAATTTCGGTTCGGATTTTTGCCTAATCCGAACCGATCCGAAAATCCGAATTTTGAGAGATAACAAATCCGATCCGAACCTAAAATCCGAAAATCCGAAATCCAAAAATCCGATTTTTTTATAAAAAAAAATCCGATCCAAACCGAAAAATCCGTAATTATGAAAAAACCGAAAATCCGAAACCAATTTTTGTTAATTCTTATATATATTTATATTAAATTTAAAAATATTTAAATAAACTATTATTTTTACATATAAATTATATATAATTCGGATTTTCGGATTTTTCAGTTTAAAAATCGATGCGATCCGAATCAAAATCCGAAATTTTGAAAATTTCAATCGATCCGATCCGAAAATCAAAAATCCAACCAAATTTTAAACTTCGGTTTGGTTCGGATCGGATATTCGATTTTGGATTTTTGCTCACCCCTAGACTTGTAAGTAAGATGTTAGGTCGACTGTTCCCGTAAGCAGTTAGAGGTTTCCTAACACCAACAAGAGTAGAAAGAACGACAAGTTAGTAGTGGTACTGATAAAATGAACTTCAATATTTAGTTTTCTCTTATACCCATAAACAAGAATTAATCTCAACTAGTTGATTGAGTGTGTTATCAGTATGTGGACGTATGAGCTGATCTCTTTGAACCACGTTAAAAACTAAGTGTTAGTTACTTTCATAATGTTTTAATTGTATATTGTTGAATTGAACATTCTCAGCACAAACAACATTGCACACTGTTTTGAAATCCTCTATCAGTATCAGTTTGATACTGACGAGAAAATTGAAACTGACTAATCATTATTTGACTAAGTGTTTTATATCAACTTCAGTTTTTCGTAAAGACAAAACGTAACCACCATACTCCGCAAACACGTAAGTTATCAGTCCAATTGATCAACTGCCTCAGCAGTCAGTAGAAGTTCTAACTGATGCACTCAGTACAAGATTCCATGTACTTGAACTAATCAGTAGTACTGAATTGACTTCAGTTAACCGACATCTACTGATCAATAGAGGGTTCAATCTTGTCAAAAGAAAATGTTTTATTTGTCTCAACTGATGTATTCTCTCATCCCCAATACATTAGTACAACCTCCATAGGACTATTAAATAATAATAATAATAATAATAATAATAATAATAATAATAAAGTCAAATATCATTTTATGTTCCAATATTTGACGATTTTCATAAATATATTATAATGTTTAACTAAAAGCAAATTCATATCTATCATTTCATAAAATTCACAATTGTGTCTTTCGTAGCATAGCACATGTTGAAATCGCTAAGTGACGTTTAGGGGTGTCTAAACGGTTTTCGGTTAAACCGGAACCGAACCGAAACAAATTTTGGTTAACCGAAACCGACAAATTTGGTTATCGGTTCGGTTTCGGTTCGAGTTGAAAAAATTTGGTTATTGGTTAACCGATAACCGAACAGTTCGAACCGAAAAACCGTTTTTATTTTTAATTATTATTTCAATTACTAATTAATTAATTAATTAAAAATTATGAAAATCAATTTTAATTATTACTTTATTAATTATTGTTAAATATTTTATCTTTTTAATAAGTTTCAGTTTTAATTATTATTTTATTTATTTTAATTATTATTTTATTTGTTATTATTATTATTTTATTTGTTTTATTATTAATTAATTTTAATTCGATTTTGGTTAACCGAAAACCGAATCTACGGAATCGATCGATTTTCGGTTAACCAAAATTTAAAACGGTTCGGTTTGGTTCCCACTTTTCGAGAATTCGGTTGATTAACCAAACCAAACCGTTAGACGTTGACTATTACTTTATATATGGAGAACAAGTTGCAACGAGTTACATCATCTATCAGGCACTGAAAATGAGATGATATAACATTTAATATCATGAAGTGATATATACGAATTAAATGTTAGATCATATTTGTGAAAACCGTTAAACATTGAGACATAAAATGATATTTGATCAGGAAAAATTATACAAATAATTTTTTTTATTAATGTTTTTATATTCTCATATATATATATATATATATTCCTATTTTTTTTTATCTAGAATCTAAGATTTAAATTGGGTATTTTGTTAATAAAAAGGGAATATAATTATTTGATTTCTTCCCAAGACAGTGTCTGGTGGGCTAAGCTCTGCTGCTGTTAACCAAAACAATTCGGATAAAAATCAATAAACATACACTACAATTTAAGATTTTAATTTCTAAGCCTAAGTAGAACAAACATCCCAAATTTTTATGTTACTGCACGCAGCAAAACCAGTAACCAAATGAAAACGCAATTTTCTCTATAAATGAACGATTCAATCATCGTTTAATCATGTTTTGTATCCTCAATTTTCAATATTTAAAGAAAATATCTCAAACTAATATTTTTTTTTCAAAAATTCTCAACTTTAGGAAAAATTTGATTTACGTCCCCCTCTTCAAAATATAGCGACGGAATGATGAATCACCTAGTCGGATTCTTAGGTTGATTATACATCGTTTGATGTTTAGGTGTAAAAAAACTACATGCAGTCCAACTAAGAATCGGTGATCTAATTCATCATTCAGTCATCAGATCCTATAAAATCGGACACGAATCAAATTTTTTCCAACGTTGAGGGTTTTTGAAGAGAAAAAGTTAGTTTATGATATTTTCTAGATTAAACACTGAATTGGAAACACAAAACATGATTTACATATAAATCAACTTATCTGATTTTCGATTATCGGTTAACCCGAAACTGAAATAGAAAAAGTCGGTAATCCGTTAACTGTTGCCGATAATCGATTTTTTCGGTTTTGGTTCGAGTATCAGTTACCTCCTTCAAATTAATTACGGTTATCGGATATAACTGATTAACCACGATTATACCCGATTAACCGAAATTAATTAATATATGTATACATATAATTAATTATTAAATATCCTGAAATTATTCAATTTTAATATTGTAAATTTCGGTAATATCTGAAATTATTTTGGTGAATTGGTTTTTAATTTGTTAATTTTAATATTTTAAATTCGATTACCGATAAGCCTCATTTTTACCTGATTTATAAGGCTATATTCATTTCGTTTTTAATTGATAAGTGATCTTTTGAGCGGTCTTTCGATATATTTATGTTTACCTTGGAAGATATTATGCCGTGTGTATTTCGTGTCATTTTAGCATAGGTTTTGATGTCAAAAAGGTGGATCACGATAAAGAGGAATCAATAGCCCAGTCGCGAGCTCATACGAAGAAGAACTGTTTGAAAATGACGTTGAATATGATGAAATGGATTTGACAAGGATGGATGTAAAAAATTGACTATGTTAAAGAGCATCTCGATAGGAGTCCGTAGGCGCAAACGGATCGCAATTCGGAGTCCGGACGAGAGAGAACGGAGCGAAACGACGAAGTCGCGCGCGTAGGGAATTACACCTCGCGAGCAGAGATCGCGACCTAAGGTCGCGATGATAGGTCGCGAGGAAGAGCAGTTTTTCAGCACATTCGAATGCCTCTCGACATGTCTTCACGGTGGGAGGTTGTTGGCACTGCCTCGCGAGGTAATAGGGTTGCGTAATATATTTATATTCGCACACATCACACGGAATTGAGCGGAGGAGACGAAAGCTTTTTCAATTCCTAAACAGGACGCATATTATTTCAGTTTTTTAGATTACAGAACACACCTTTCTTTTATGTATTTTTGTTCAGCACGTTTTATTGGATCCCATTATAGTTAATAGCTTAATGTTTGAATTCCTTTCAATTCCAGAATTTAATTTCCGTTCATAGTTCAGTTTTTGAAGTTCAGATTTTATTCCGGATTCAAGTACTACGTTGTTCATCGTGGAATCTTACGGTTTTATCTATCTAATTTAGTTTATGCTTTCTTTACTTATTTATTATTTTAATATTTTAATTATGCGTGGCTAAATTTTGTATTGATCATAGGGTTTGTATGTCTGACTAGATTTGTATAATTTATCTGTTGATACTGTTTTGCCGTCCTGTTCATGATTTATAATTCTTGGATTTAATTCTCATGTGTTGGTATCTGGCCAATATTGATGCATGCTAGTTATGTGATTGATGTCCTGACGGAATTAATTATATAATCAATATCTTGAATTCATAATACAGTTTTTGCCTTGAGACCTGACGGAGATAGGTGAACTGTATGAGGTTAAATCTTTGTGTGCTTTTGGTAATTAGCTTACTTCTCTTGAGATCCGACAGAGATAGAGTTTAGGCTAACCTACTACTATAGGCTGTTCTGGCGGAAACTATAGTTACATTAGTGATCCTTCATATGAATGCGGATTAAATTGATAAACAGATTAATAGGTTAATTGTGTGAATCTGGTTAGGTTAAGTAAATCCCTAGGGTCAGTCTTTTATATCTGGTTTTATTCCTATCTTTATTTTGAGTCTAGTTTTATTATTATCTCTTTCTTGATATTTTTGTTGCCTGAATAATAATCAAGATTCGGTGTTGATTATTTGTTGTGTTCTCGAGTCGCAGTCCTTGTGGATACGATATATATACTTGCTATTTTACTATCATTTATTTGGTAGGAATATTAGCGATCAAATTTTGGCGCCGTTGCCGGGGACTGTTTAGATTGCATAGTGATAATTTTCTGGATTGTAGTTATTAATTCAGACGTTTAAAAAAAATTAAAAAAAATAAAAATTAAAAATATATATATTTATTATTTCTGTGTTGCTTCTCAGATCTGATTAGGTTTTTATCTCTCTTTGCAGTGCATGATTACAAGATCTCAAAGGAGAGAAATTATTCCTTTGGATCTTGAGATTGAAAGATCACATAAGAGAGAGTCGAGAAAGAAGACAACAAGCAATGGCAGAAAGACAACCTCAAGGCCAAGATCGGATGGCCGAGATGGAGGCGATGCTGGCAGCAATGCAGCGTCAACTGGCGTTGCAGAATCAGATAGACCAGATGGGTGGACGAGCACAACCCATACCGCTCAACCACATGTACAGGCCACCGACGGATCAGTTCCAAGGTGGAGGATGGGGGCCGAATGTCAATGCGAATAATTTCGAGTTAAAGCCTGCCCTCATCAACATGATACAAGCGGAGCAGTTTGGGGGAGGGGTGACTGAAGACCCCAATGCGCACTTGGAAGCGTTCCTCGATATCTGTGATACTATCAAGCAGAACGGAGTGCCAGCTGATGCCATCCGAATGCGGATGTTCGGATTTTCGTTGAGGAGTCAAGCGAAAGAGTGGTTCAAGAGCTTGGATAGATCGAGGATTACCACATGGGAGCAGCTCTGTGAGAAATTTTTATCCAAATACTTCCCACCTGCTAAGGCTCAGAAGATCATTGCGGAGATATCCCATTTTTCACAATTGGGAGATGAGTCATTGTTTGAGGCTTGGGAGCGATTCAGAAATCTGCTCAGAAAATGTCCACTGCATGGGTTCTCACCAGAGCAGCAAGTAACACAATTTTATAGTGGACTCAATGTTAACACCCGTAGCATTGTAGATGCATCAGCCGGAGGATGCCTTCTCAATCTTGGAATAGACGAAGCATTGAGAATTATTGAGGAGATGGCATCCAATAGCTATCAATGGCGATGGAGAGCGGTACCGATCGGAAGAGTGGGCTGCTGCGAGTTAGATGATAAGTATGATGACTTGTTAGAAGTTCACAACTCTGCGGAAGGAGTCTGAAGAGAGAAAGGCGCGTATGATTGTGGCCATGGCGCAGAGTATCGAGGAGGTTCAATATTTAAACCAAATGAGTAATGGCCGGGAGAAGCAGTAGGAATCACCTATCATCCCAACAATAGGAATCATCCCAATTTTTCCTATGCCATGCATGAATGCTCAAGAACCACCACCGGTTTTCTTGTTAATAATGGAATGATTGTGGAGTCCAAGCCGAGCTCGAGGATATGATGCAACAATTGTTGGCGAGCAATCAAGAATAAATAACGAGTCACCAACAAATTGTGGCTCAAAGAAAATATTCGGATCCAACGACTTGGGAATAGGATGAACGCCGGAGAGCACGATCGATGCCATCAACAATACGGTGATCGCCATGGGAAAACAATTGAAGATGTTGGAGAACCAAGTGGGGCAAATGGCCAATGCGAGAGCTGGGATGCACAGGCAAGGGCAATTCCCAAGCAACACTGAAGAATCCTAAGAATCATCGTCTCGAATCGGTGTAATGCTATTTATTTGAGAAGTGGAGGATCCTACATAAATCATCCGGAGTACGAAAGGGACGAAGAGAATCATACGAGGGGAGAGCCAAATTCTCGCCTCGCGAGTAAGCTTCGCGAGGAAGAGACGCGAGCCCAGCACGCGAGGAAAGCCGCACCTGAGAAGAACAATTACATCGTGACAAATCTTCGCGAGGAAGGATCGCGATGCCGGGTCGCGAACAAAGACGGAGAGCACGTCGCACCATTACCTCGCGATGAATTATCGCGACAAGAGGTCGCGAAGGAAGGCGGGGAGCTCGTCGCGAGGGAGTCCAGCGATGGCGTCTCGCGAGGGAAAGTCAGAGAAGAGAACTCATGGTGAAGGCGCAAGGATCGAGAAGCCAAAAGCTCATCGCTCCGTTTCCTCAACGCATCAGGAAGACAAAATATGATGAGGAGTACGCCCGCTTCAAGGAGATATTCCAGAAAGTTGACGTCAATTTACCTCTCTTTGATGCGCTCAGAAAAATGCCCAGATATGTTAAATTTCTCAAAGATGCATTAGCGAATAAGAAGAAGTTGAGGAAATTTGACAAGATCAACCTCTCTGAAGAATGCAGTGCTATCTTGCAGAGAAAGTTGTCATTGAAACAAAAAGACCCGGGGAGCTTCACTTTGGAGTGCGAGATTGCCGAGCATACCTTCCCCAATGTGTTGTGCGATTTGGGGGCGAGCATAAATCTGATGCCTTTATCTGTATTCAATCGCTTGGAGCTGGGCAAAATGAAGAAGACCTCAATTTCATTAATGATGGCTAACAGGTCAGTTGCATATCCTAAGGGCATAGTTGAAGATGTGTTGGTAAGAATTCGAGATTTTGTATTTCCTGCTGATTTTGTTATTTTAGACATTCCTGAACTTAAAAATCAACCGTTAATCTTAGGTCGACCTTTTCTAGCAACTGGTCGTGCTTTAATTGATGTGCAAGAAGGTGATCTCACATTTCGAGTAAATGATGAAGAGCTGAAAATCTCAATATATGATGCCATCAAGCAACACGATAGTCCAGAGCATGAAGAATGTCATTCAATCACCACGGTTGAAGCCAACCAAATCTCGAGCTTGGATGTCAACCGACCAGTTGACAAAGGTGATACAAAGAAAAGATGAACTCGGCATGGAACTCCGAGTGACTTGTTCAAGTTTGGGGGAGGCCACTTCCACACTCAGTTGTGGTCTAACGTAAATGCAAAGTACGGAGGCAAGCACAGATTTGGTAAGAAGTCTGCTGTCAAAACGCCAGAATGATCGAGGTATGAAATGGTCTAGCTAAAGACATTTAAATTTAGCACTTGTTGGGAGGTAACCCAATGTTTTCCTTTCTTTTGTTTTGTTTTGTTTTGTTTTGTTTTCTTTCGTTTTTGTTTTGTTTTTCTTGTTTGGGTTTTGTGTCTATTTTGTGGGTTGAGTTGAATGACGAGTAGTCGATGATGAGAATTGTTTTTATTAGAAAATTGATTACAATTGATTTTGTGAGACGAAGCATGTTATGATTATTGTGAGCATTGAGCCTTTGAGAACTTGATCACACTTTTGAAACCTGTGAGACTTGAGCTTTTGACTGTCACATCTTTTCAGTCTTGTTTCTTTCTTTGTGAATAGTTTGAAATAGCATGTGTTTCTTTAGAACTTGCTCTGGTTCTTTTTCGAGGTTGCATTGATGTGCTTGAGAATTTTGAAATGATATTAGACATTCATTTCTTAGCCTATGCACTATCCAAACACTAACCTGTTATTTTATTATCTTTTGATGAGCCCGTTTGAGCCTACCTTATTCTTTCATATAACCGTGGGTTGGGTTATGTAGTTAGTGATATTTGGCTGCTTGAATTGAGGGTTGAGAAAAAGAAAGGAAAGAAAGAAAATAAATGATGAAAGTGTTTATAAAAAAATAGTTGCTTACCCATATAAGGTCTTTTAAAACAATTTATTTTTTTTTGTAAAAAAAAATGAAACAAGTGTGTGAAAAGAACATAAATGGGTAAGTAGCTAGTGCTTTGAGATGAGTTTATCACTTATATAATAATTATGGAGTTCTTAAAGAAAAACGACTTCTTGGTACAGAGAGTTGAAATAAATTGTGAAAGTTTGGGAATTGTGTCTTGTGATACTTATGATGTTTTTCATTATGGGATTATGAGTCACTTAGCCTAAATATATCCTACCTTACCAAAGAGCCTACATTATAACCTTTTATAAGACCTTTTTGATCCTAGTTCTTGAGCATATATTTGAGCAATGAAGAATTAGACGATTTGCAAGCTTATGGTAGATTCCATGTGTTTTTAAACTTTGAGAGTATACACGTCATCCTCGATACACTTGAGTGTTTGAGATTTCTTATATATATATCCATGTCGTGAGGATTCAAGTTTGAGAAGGCTTGTGCTTATGATTATTATGATGTGTGGAGTTTAAGCGAAAGATGTTGTGATTTGATTCATTTGAGTTAATCGTTTATTGCTCATTGCTCTGAGGCTTATTGCTTTTGTCGTTCGACTCTTTACCTGTCTCTGGTCGTCTCTCTTTTGTTCTGATTTGTTTGAGAACAAACAAAAGGTTAAGTTTGGGGGAGTTGATAAACCTCATTTTTACCTGATTTATAAGGCTATATTCATTTCGTTTCTAATTGATAAGTGATATTTTGAGTGGTCTTTCGATATATTTATGTTTACCTTGGAAGCTATTATGCCTTGTGTATTTCGTATCATTTTAGCATAGGTTTTGATATCAAAAAGGTGGATCACGATAAAGAGGAATCAATAGCCCAGTTGCGAGCTCATACGAAGAAGAACTATTTGAAAAAGACGTTGAATATGATGAAATGTATTTGACAAGTATGGATGTACAAAGTTGACTATGTTAAATAGAATCTCGATAGGAGTCCGTAGGTGCAAACGGATCGCAATTCGGAGTCCGGACGAGAAAGAACGGAGCGAAACGACGAAGTCGCGCGCGCAGGGAATTATACCTCGCGAGCCGATCTCGCGACGTAAGGTAGCGATGATAGGTCGCGAGGAAGAGCAGTTTTTCAGCACATTCGAATGCCTCTCGACATGTCTTCGGGGTGGGAGGTTGTTGGCACGCCTCGCGAGGTAATAGGGTTGCCTAATATATTTATATACGCACACATCACACGAAATTGAGGGAAGGAGACGAAAGCTTTTTCAATTCCGAAACCGGACGCATATTATTTCAGTTTTTTAGATTATAGAACACACCTTTCTTTTATGTATTTTTGTTCAGCACGTTTTATTGGATCCTTAATAGCTTAGTGTTTGAATTCCTTTCAATTCCAGAATTTAATTTCCATTCATAGTTCAGTTTTTGAAGTTCAGATTTTATTCCGGATTCAAGTGCTACGTTGTTCATCGTGGAATCTTACGGTTTTATCTATCTAATTCAGTTTATGTTTCTTTACTTATTTATTATTTTAGTATTTTAATTATGCGTAGCTAAATTTTGTATTGATCTAGGGTTTGTATGTCTGACTAGATTTGTATAATTTATCTGTTGATACTGTTTTGCCGTCCCGTTCATGATTTATAATTCTTGGATTTAATTCTCATGTGTTGGTATCTGGCCAATATTGATGCATGCTAGTTATGTGATTGATGTCCTGACGGAATTAATTATATAATCGATATCTTGAATTCATAATACAGTTTTTGCCTTGAGACCTGGCGGAGATAAGTGAACTGTAGGAGGTTAAATCTTTGTGTGCTTTTGGTATTTAGCTTACTTCTCTTGAGACCCGACGGAGATAGAGTTTAGGTTAACCTACTACTATAGGTTGTCCTGGCGGAAACTATAGTTACATTAGTGATCCTTCATATGAATGCAGATTAAATTGGTAAACAGATTAATAGGTTAATTGTGTGAATCTGGTTAGGTTAAGTACATCCCTAGGGTCAGTCTTTTATATCTGGTTTTATTCCTATCTTTATTTTGAGTCTAGTTTTATTATTATCTCTCTCTTGATATTTTTGTTGCCTAAATAATAATCAAGATTCTGTGTTGATTATTTGATGTGTTCTCGAGTCGCAGTCCCTGTGGATACGATATATATACTTGCTGTTTTACTATCATTTATTTGGTAGGAATATTAGTGATCAATTACCCGCTAACCGAATCAACTAATTGAATTGGTTAATCGGAATTGAACCGAATCTCAGCCCTAATTAAATGGGCAAATAAGTCCCAAATATAATATGTAATAGTCCAATAACCCCCGAATAGTTTTTGAAGGTATATTCTATAAACAACATCCATTGATTCACTATAACCTCATTCAAAAGAGTAATAAAAATATTATTCCATCCGTCTACGATAAGTCTATCACAATTACCTTATTCGGCGTCCACGAAAAGTGTATCAATTTTCTTTTAATGACATTACTCTTTATTATTCTACCTCACAATCACACATTATTTATCAAAAAATCATTCCTACCACTTACAACATAACACATGTTGGGATTCTTTCTCCACTCAAGCAATATTCACCAATAATTTTATTAAAACTCGTGTCGTCCACAAGTGATACACTTATTATGGATGTAAAGATTATTAGATTTACTATTTTATCCCTATAATCCTAAATATAGTATTAATAAATGATATATCCCTAAAACTAAAAAAATGTGTAGCCCCATGGCAATGAGCCCCAGGATCGGATCTTTCTAGGTTCGAATCCAGACTTGAGATTTTTTTGCTTAAGTTCAGATTATTCTAGATCCATCGAATTCAAAAAAATGAGATCCAAATCTAGAGCTATAAAGCCCACGGTCCACAGATCTATTGAATTTGTATAATGAAAGCAGTTTAGCTAAACTTATACACAATCTTTCATGTTACCGTTAATCTGATTTACTACCTGAATTCTTTATGATTGTATATATTGTCCTTTTATCTCGTACAAAAGTTAGATCATACAGTTTGTAGAAAATCACTAAAGTTTGTATGATTGGTTAAGTTTGTTGAGATATAACTTGTATCACAACTAAGACAACTTGAGGATGAGTTTTGGTATAAACTGCAATATAAATACGAAGTAGCATGACTTGATTGATTGTCTATGTTAGTACGTCTTGATGTATTGATGGATCACAGTGAGATGAGTTCTTCTATCTGACCGTCGTGAAGAACCTAGGTCTTGGTGACTTAACAATGATCTAAATCTCGATAAGATTTTATGAGGGTATGAGTTGATGACCATCACTTTGACTTGTACTTGTATATCATGTGGGTTTCAGGTGAGGATTGCATGGGTAACCTAATATTCTCCGTATCTTGGGTGGTGACAGTGCTTGTATGTCATGTTGGTTACTTGTATCGTATAATCATATCTATTTATGATGATGACGTCCCCTCAAGGAACTCAAAAGATATATCATACTAAATCCTGAAGATTGAGTTAACTCAAGTACGATAATAAGATTGAGTGATATTACTTAATGAATTAATTAAGAGATTAATTATTTTAAGCAGTAAGAGTGCTATAAATAATTAATGGACATTCGATATCTTAAATACGGGAATGAAATTCGTAACTCTACGTACATGTCCGACTCAACTTCGATAATAAAAAGGTGAGTCATCATTTATTCTCTAGTGCAATGAATTTATATTTATGAATTTATTTATGTTCTCGACTGAATATAAGATAATTAATGCATTTGAATTCTATCTTTATTCCTTATATTTGATAACTGAACTAACCCAATAAGGCCTGCTTGCCTTGATATTTTTGTCCCCTATTAGAGTCCCGATGGGAATGGATTCTGTTAAATATATTATTAATTTAATACATCTCCTAGTCTAGATATAATTATTTGATAGATATCAAGAGATAATTATTATTCTAGAAGAAAAAATCTTTTGGTAGGAAAATGATTAATATATTTATTAGATGTGCTGGAATCATGATCTGATTAGGATTTTAAGAGAGCACTATGGTATGAGAAAATTAGTAGTACTTAATACCTACCTTGTGATTTTCGAAATCATGATTTTGAGTGGAGATAAAATTTTGGTGTTCTTTACAGATTATTCTCACTCAGTATTGAAGTTCAGACAATCGGGATACAGTTCAAAAGATTAAAGCTGAAGTATGGTATTAATCAACTGTGCTAGAAAATTTTAGGTAAACGTGAGAAAACCCCTATTTGATTCAATTAATTTTATAAGAATATGCTATGAATATAATCAATATATGATGAATTAAACATTCAAAATAAATCATCAGAAAACGGGAAAACATATTTCCTTCAGGATCTAGATATAGATTCATTCAAATTTTCACCATGTTTTAGGCACTATTTTACTATCAGATTATGTTCTATAAATGTGAAACTAATTAAAAGATGCTATTAAATTAATTTATTTGATATTAAGTAAATCGTACATCAACCTAAATTAATGTACAAAAACTCCATATAGACGTTAATATAATTTCAAATTCACTATAATTTTCAAACTTACTATAAGTTTTTATTGCTAACAAATTTTTTTTTTCAATCCAAATACAATTTAACGGTAGAGTTTAGACACCAATTGCATATAACTGAAACAAAAGATCAACATATTAAAACTAGTTTTTGAATAATTTTTAAATCATTCATTCAATTTTCTTCAATTTCAATTTCAATTTCAATTTTGTATGTTTGATTTAATTTTTGTAATTATTAATTGAATCATGGTATATAATTAATTTTTATAATTTAATTTCACTTTTACTTATTAAAATTCATTATTAGGGTTGATAAATCTAAAGTTAGGGTGTATAGTTTTTTAATTTAATTTTTTTGAACTAAAAATTAAGTATTATTGATAATATTACAATAAATTTTATTTTTATAAAAATTGTTATTAAAGTAAGAGATATAATAGTGAAACATGATGGCATACAAAAAATTGGATCCTATTCCGAAAAAAAAAAACCTTTCTATTTTGTCTTGAAATTGTTTTACAATATGATTAAAATGGAAGTAAAGAATTTAAGGAGGAGTCACATTAATCCATTAATTTGGCTATCGGCTAACTGCTCTCTTAAGCCACTTTATATTTCAATAATAGAAATCTAATTCTCGGAGACGAATTGAAGATTCATTTTGATATAGTGTATTTTGAAACAAAAAGATCTAGTGTCACTTCGAAGGAATAATTAAAATGGACCGCATTTGGAAATATGATTATTGGTGTTAAAATACATGAACTTTGGATCTATTTTGTTTTTTCTACAAATTAACTTTAAAAATTATTAATAAGTACACGAACTTAAAATTATTGTTATTTTTTCCCATATATTGAATGACAGTCAAAATTAAAACTGATGACAGTCGCGTGACACCACTTCATCAAAACGACATGTTTTTATTTATACAATATATATTAAAAAAATCTTAAATCCACATCACATCCTCTCTCCAACCTAAACCTCATTGTAAGTTGTGGTTAGAGAAAAAGAGATGGGATGAGGCCGTTTGAGGTTTGGGTTGGAGAGAGAGAGGGTGTGAGGTGTATTTAAGATTTTTTTAATACATTTTTTATAAGTAAAACATCATTTGTTTTGATAAAGTGATGCCACATGATTATCATGTCAACTTCAATTTTTGTCCATCATTTAATTTGTGAAAAAATTACAATAATATTAAGTTCGTATATTCAATGACAAATTTTAAAGATCGTGGGAAAAAACCAAAATAAGTCAAAAGTTCATGCATTTTGGCCCAATAACTTTTGAAAGTATTATCATGACACTATAAGAAGTTAATTTCAAGGTACACCCATATTATATATATAAGAGATCATATGATGGAGATCTTTCAAATTTATTAGAGAGAGAGGTGTGAGGTGTATTTAAGATTTTTTTAAAATATTTTGTATAAGTAAAACAACATTTTTTTGATAAAGTGATGCCACGTGATTATCATGTCAACTTCAATTTTTGTCCATCATTTAATTTGTGAAAAAAATTATAATAATATTAAGTTCGTATATTCATTGACAAATTTTAAAGATCGTGGGAAAAACAAAAATAAGTCAAAAGTTCATGCATTTTTGGCGCCAATAACTTTTGAAAGTATTATCATGACACTATAAGAAGTTAATTTCAAGGTACACCCATATTATATATATTAGAGATCATATGATGGAGATCTTTCAAATTTATTAAGCTAATAAACACTGATTTTACCGTAATAAGGGTAAAATAGTAATTCAATTTGTTATGTGGTTAAGAAAAAAATATACATATTATTAAACAAAATGTATACGGTTGAATACAAAGATCATAATGTTGAAAACAAATATGAATATAAGATTGTTTACTCTCCGGACTTTCTTCTCTCATTTAAATTGCTTCATTCTAACTTCATAATTCGAAAGAAACACAAAAGATCAACAAGAAAATAAAACAAAAAATCTGCAAGAAAATTGTTTGTGAAGATTGGAGAATAGAGAAAGAGAGAGATGCGAGAATGAGAGACATATTTTCAAACTTCACCTTCAACAAGCGTGAATTTATATTAAAACATGCCCGTTCTGTTTTGTAGTATGCATGTTTTGGTTTTGTAATATGCATCCTTTTGTTTGCAAATATTCAGGAATCTATTTTGAGTATGCACATTTATGTTTTGTAGTATGTATATTCCTCTTTCCACAAAGGGATTCAATCTTGACAGCGAAACCTTTCCCCATCCTACTCCGTCAATTCCAGTCTCCTTCTCTGATTACCAACAAACTTCGTCGTAAACCACCCATGATTACCCTCTCTCTTGATCTTTCAATCTTATCTTAAAATAACCTTATCCTTTTCCTCAAATACAGGAAAAAACTCTCCATCATCGGTCACCATCGTCAATTGTCGCTGCACATGTAGAAGGTCGCCTTCCTACAGCAACTATCCCCAAAACAAGTTGCGGCGGTTTCTTTTCGCAGAAGTCGTTTCCAGAGAGGTAGATGAGACAAAGAAGGAATCAAATAAGAAAAAGATCGGAGTGGAAAAGAAGAAGAAATTAAACAATTTGCCCATTTGTACATTTTTTTAAAAAACAATAGAAAAATGTCTGTCACGTGGCATCTTTTAGTGTGTCCACATAAATAAATGTGTTGCTCAAACTTTGTATTACATACTACCTAATGATAAAATACTACCAGATCCTGACGTGGTTCATGTATATACAATTATTAACATATATACATGAGAACAAATATTGTCTACTAGATTTGAAAATATAATGGTTATTTTTAAAATGTGCACCTGAATTAGTTATATATATATTTCTGCATATAATTGTGCATTTGAGGAGTGGATCTAGTTTATTACTGCAATGTACAAAGAGATCATATCAGATTTTACGAGCTTAAGCAAATCCGTTACTCGACCAAATAGTATAATATTATAGATGAACACAAAGATAAAAGAAATACACGCTGTAGAAACAAATATTCTGCACGTCTAATACATGCATGTGGAGGCCACGCTCTGCTATAAACTTATTCCTTCACATTATTGATTTTCGTTAATATATTCAATTTAGGTTGTTAATCTAATTGGCTGCAGGAATGATCATCTGTTGTTCCAAGAGGGATTTTCCGCCGACACGGGATTTGGTGAGTTGCGACTCCACGTACTCTTCATACTTCATTGCATTATACATTGCGCGGCCATCCTTCTCCACCAGCGGCGCAGCCGGCCCCACCACGGCCTCCCCCGACGGACCATTCGCCACCACGATTGAGATTCTCTCTCTCTCCTCATTCACCACCGCTCTGTGATTCACACTCTTACACCTTCCGTTGCTGAAAATCTGTTTAATTAGTTATACAGACAAACAAGGACCCCAATTTAGTATGTGACAGAATCTATTTTCCATAAATAATAAAGTGAGTGATACCTCAAGTTGGTCAGCCGCATTAACCAAAATAGAATTCTGAGGAGAATCGGCGTTGAACCACTTGCCGTCATGCTCTATCTGCAGACCGGCAACACCATTATGTATGAGAAAGGTGAAGAAACCTGGATCTGTATGCGGCGGGATGCCGATCGCTTGATCTGGCTGTGGGCAACGTGGATAGTAATTTGTCGCAAACATCTGAAAACTCGAATCCAGCTTCAAAGTTTCATCCACGTAACTTTGATTCAATTCTAGGGCTTCACATACAGCTTCAATCAGCTTACTAGCTAATTTTCTGGTAATTCGGGTGTATTCCAGCACCACTTCCCTACAAAAGACAATACAATATTATCAGATCCTGTGTCGAACTATTTCACTGAGTACAGCATCTAGAAAATACCTTAAGAGTCGGGGCTGGTGAGGGCAGTGGAAGTTGGGATGCACGTAGAGCTTAAGGTAATCCCTCCATAAAGTGAAGCTCTGGTTTGAAGTATTGGCGACGTTGAAATTGCCACATTTGATTGGATCTGAAGCACTTTTCGCTTCGTATTGCTTCTTCTCCGAATCAGGCAAACTGAAGAATTCTTTCATGGCTGTAAACATTGCACTCATCAAGCTCTCTGGCACGCCATGATTTACAAGCTGCACATACGCACAAAATTATATGTTGTACAATAAATAACATTATGTATAAAATTATGTAATGTAATTGTTCTTACGATGAAGAAACCCCATTCCCGACATGCTTTGGCGAGATCATGGACAGCTTTGGGGCGTTGATGAGGATCGTCGCCGATGAGGGCGGAGAAATCGATGATAGGGAGTGAGTCAGAAGTGAGAGCAGTGCGCTCATTGGTGAAGTTGAATTTTGAAGGGACGGCTTTCAGAGTAGAAGAATCTGATAACACTTTTAAGGTGGCATCGAATTCAAAGGGCTTAAACGAATCAGAAGCTGCAACTGATGCCGCCATTTTCAGCTTTTCTTTTTCTTGTGTTATGGTTATGGAAGGGTGTTGTGGTTGCAGTATATATAGAGGTACTGAGCAGCATCAGCTTCGTATTGAAGCAATACGTGTCAGAATTTTATTGGGACAGTACTCCAAATCTGATAATAAATTAGATTTTATCACAAAGTAAGCAGCGTTTGAATTTGTAAGCTAACCATTCACGTTGATTAATTGCATTAGGGTTTCATCACTCAGCCGTTGCATCAGTACTGTTCCCACGTTTATTGTACTACTAGCCATTACACGTTTGTTTATTATAGCTATCCAATTTAGAAATCTATTATAATTAATACCCTAGTGGCGTGCTACTAGCACATGAAATTGTTATAATATGATAAACTTAATCAGATAATTAAGGATATATTACTAACTTTCATTTTTTAAATCTTTGTTAAAGGATTTTTCATTAAGATGTTTCATTTATCTATGTTTAGTTTATTTCGCGCTTTGCATCCTGACAAAAAATCATTAATAGAAATAATAAGAGCTTTACCTATTAGAATATCCATGACAAAACCGTCCACCACCCATATATTAATTTGTTGGTTCAGTCACTACAATTGTCTATTACTGATATGATTTTAGTTACACTAAAAGATATCATAAAATTTATCACATCTTTAAATGTATAAAATTTAGCTACATCCATACATTCTTCAACATACTTGTTACGTAAAAATTATAAATTGTAAGTGAATTTTGTTATATTTAGAAATGTAATAAATTAATTTGTGACATCTATCAATATTTATAACTTTTACTACATTTAGAGCTGTCATAATATATAATTAGAGTAAACATCACTTTAATTCATAAACTATATCTGCTTTATTAAAAATGTATATATCTTGTAGAAAATATACGAAAGAGAAAATCGAACAAATCTGGATACTCTGAAAGTCGTGTAAACACTTTCAGATCAAATCAATTCGAAGGTACTATCGAATTATTCGATCGGATACAATTCAAAGTTTGAACGTTTGTATGTTCTTTGAGTTTCGAAAATTTCTTCAATGATCAGAGAGCTTTTTTTTTATCAAACTGACGTATATCAGTTTTTGAATAAAACCGTTTTTCAGCAGTTTTTGCAATTATTTTATAATTGCAAAATAGTCCCTCGTAATTTCAGAAATTAAATTTCCGATGAAATCAAATAGCTCGACCCAAGCCGGGGCGCCCATGGACCTGCGGTGCGCCCCTGGACCCATGAAGGGCCGCCGCCTGACCACTGCTTTCTGCGTTGCCCCGAACCCCCACCGACATAATAAATTCATATAAGCGTGCACTCCGCACCACCCAACTTATATAAAGTATTATTACGACGACACTGATCAAACAAGTCAATCCAATTACACTAAAATATCCAACAATCCTCCCCTATTTTAGTGTAATCCTTGATTAACTAAAACAATACATCTCAAAGTATCAAACATATGCATAAATGAAATATCATGACGATTGAATCTCACCTTAGTACACTACACATTCCATATATTCGAATAACAGGGTATCTCTAAGGATTGAACCCTGTGAATTCATATTGAATACACGAAGATAATGTACACATATGTTTACATACATATTTGTTCTATCTTGACACTATATTTTACTAGTCTGTGTCCTTATCCTTCATAAGCATGTCAAAGCCAAGTCCCAGCTTCTTGAAACAACTAAACTTCATGCTCACATAGGTAGCTCTTTTTTCTTGCACCTGCATATGCAATTTGTCAAAGAAACTATTAAGAATGTAAACATTCAACCTCCTTAACTTGCAGGTCCGAACACATACCTTGGGATAATTCTTTAATGTGTTCCAATCTCTAGATATTAAGCTTTCCACATTGAATTCAACACCTAGCATCATACTAGATGGGAATTGGGTATCTTAATATCAGAGATTTTTAGTGGACTTTAAACCCATCCCTATAGCCGACTTGCGCACAAGATCTCTACTTAACCCTTTGGTTAAATGATCGGCTAAATTGTGTTGAGTTCTCACAAACTCCACAGATATCACACCATTTGTAATAAGTTCCCGTATCATGCTATGTCTAACACCTAAGTGTCTAGACTTCCCATTGTACACTTGACTATATGCCTTAGCCAAGGTAATAAACTATCACATCCGATAGATATTGGTGATAACGGTTTCGGCCACAATGGAATTTCATAAATCAAATTTCTTAGCCATTCAGCCTCTTTACCAGCTGCTGCTAAAGCCACAAACTCAGATTCCATTGTTGAATGAGTGATACATGTTTGTTTCTTTGATGCCCACATATAACACCACCTCCAAGAAGGAATGTCCAACCACTGTAGAAGAATGATCTTCTAAATTGGTAATCCAACTTGCATCGAATAACCTTCAATAATGAAGGAAATCCGAATAAGTCAAACCATAATCCATAGTTCCTTTCAAGTATTTAAATACTCGATTAATTGCTTGCCAATGAATTAAACTTGGATTATGAGTGTATCTACTCAATTTCCTACAAAGAAAGGCTATATCGGTCCGGTGCTAATCATAGCATACATGGGAACCAATAGCCTTTGAATATTCAAGTCGATTCACGAACTCCTTTATTAGGCACGAGTTTCACACTAGGATCAAAAGGTTCTGTTGGAGAACAATCTTTGAAATTAAACTTTTCCAACACCTTCTCAATATAATGGGATTGAGAAATAGAAATACCATGTTCTCCACGTATGATCTTAATTCCAAGTATCACATCAGCCTCCCCCATATCTTTCATTTCAAACTTAGATGACAAGAATTCCTTTGTTTTATCAACTTGATCTTGGTCAGTACCAAAGATCAACATGTCATCCACATATAAGCAAATGATTACTCCTTTACCAGAAGCATCAAACTTGCTATATACACACTTGTCCGCTTGGTTAAATACAAAACCATTAGACAACACAACCTCATCAAATTTCTGATGCCATTGCTTAAGGGCTTGCTTTAGTCCATAAAGAGATTTCTCCAACTTGTAAACTTTATGTTCACTACCAGGAATGACAAAACCTTCTGGTTGTTTCATGTAAATCTCTTCATCCAATTCACCATTCAAGAATGCCGTCTTAACATCAATTTGGTGAATTATTAGATTATGTATAGCTGCAAGTGCTAACAATAATCTAATGGTGGAAATCCGAGCCACAGGAGCATAGGTATCAAAGAAATCAATACCTTCCTTTGTCTAAAGCTTGGATAACCAATCTAGCTTTATACATCTATGCTTCCATCTATCTTCATCTTTCTTATGAAGATCCATTTACAACCCAATGGTATAAACCCGTGGTAAATCACCAATCTCAAAGTTTTACTTTGTCTTATTGAATCCATCTCATCTTGGATTGCCTCTTTCCGAATCTGATATCCCTAGAAGACATAGCTTCAACGTATGTCTCGGATCATTCTCAATATTGTAACAATATTGATCTCGAAAATCAATCTCAATCCTTGATCCTTCCACTAAATACATTTGGAAATCATCACCAAATGTTTTAGCTTTCCGTGCTCTAATACTCTTTCTAGGCTCGGAAGAGTATTATCCAAGATCTTTTCTTTTACCGTAATTACTAGAGCTTGCAATCATGTCTCCGTGTTTAGGTAGAGAATTAAATCTATTCTCATTCCCAAAATCAGCATCCCTTGACTCAATAATAGAGTGCACAGCTACATAGTCATTAGGTTCTATAACATAGAACCTATAACAAACTGAATTTTCAGGATAGCCAATGAAAACACAATCTATACCTCTTTGGCCTATGGTTTTCATTTTAGGGTCAGTTAGTCTCACCACAGCTCTACAACCCCAAACTCTGAGATAACTCAATTTTGGTGGTTTCTTAAACCAAAGTTCATAAGGTGTAATCTTGTTCCTTTTATTAGAACTCGATTGATAAATAACAAGTCACAAACATAGCTTCACCCCAAAAACCTTCACTTAGACCAGAATAGCACAACATTGAATTAATCATTTCTTTCAATGTTCTATTCTTTCTTTCAGCTACACCATTCTGTTGTGGTGTATATGGAGCTGTTGTCTGATGTACTATACCAGTAGATTGAAAATATCTTTGGATCATAGTATTCACCTCCCCTATCGGTCTGAAGAGTTTTAATCTTCACACCATGATTTAAGCTCTACTTCCTCTTTATAGATTTTAAATTTATCAAGAGCTTCGTCTTCGAATGACACAAATAGACATAGCAATATCTAGTAGCATCATCAATGAAAGTAACAACATACTTCTTATTACCAAGTGACGGTGTAGAATGAAAATGTAATATCCCACCCACCGGTCGAGTTGGGACGAGAGGGATATCACGGGGTTATGAGTGAAATAAAGGAAATGACAAGGAGCGAAGAAAGATAGTCACACATATAATATTATATATATTGAGGAATTATGACATATATGTGTCGAACAACAAACTATGACGAGATCACGGTAAGCAGACAAATTAAAAAGGAATTAAATTCAAATAAATAGTTAAATAGTCAAAGTTTTGACATGAGAATGGTGGTGCAAATGTCATCCCGATATATAGGCCTATCGTTTTGGCTATGCGGCTTGAAGGCAAAGCGACACTTGGCGTAGTCAATGCCAGTCTGATCTCACAAATATAGTGGAGGTAGATTTTCCAAAAGCATAACATACTGACAAGTCAATGTCTAGGTGCGATGTCATTGCCTCACTCGCCATGCCGACTCCTCGACCTAAAAGCATTTGAAAAGATTTTGGGATGAGTACTAGCGTACTCATTTTAATAAAGAACAGTTCATAAGCAGTTTAGAAAAGTGCATGCTAAACCACATATCATAGGGAGGTTTTAAAAGTAAAATAATTTATCCCTATATATGCAAAACATAGTTTTCCGAGCAAAGCTCGTAGTGCACAATCAATCATCATAGCTCTTCGCATCTGTGCTACCTACTGGACCATAGGGGGAAACAATGTTCCACTAATGGTCAACATCGCCTAAACTGGGGAACTCGGCCGAATTCACCCAGCTTGGACTTCCGTGTACACTACCTCGGCCAAGATTTTAGCTCGAGGCACGATCGTTAACTACTCCCGGCGAAGCCGTGGCGGTTAAACCGCTCCAAGGCCAACACCAAGCAATGAGCATAAAACAAAGATGCAATTCTCAATTTTAATAAACATCTTGGGGCTTAATAACCCGAAATACATTGCGTAAAATAGATCCCACCATCACCAAGTGGTACGAACAACTTGTGTTACGTGCACACCTCCACCGATTGTCTTGGGTGAATCTTAACAAGTCCTACACGATAAGTCCAGTTCTTTAATATATATACTAATAAAGAACTTCTAATCCAAGTCTTATGCTTAGCATGTCTATTCCTGTCTTAAGGTATTGGAGTTGAAATATCCATCGGGTCTTATAACCCATATTTCTACTCTAGTGCATGTCATGACATGGTAGCAGTTAATTGATCATGTAATAGCATGTAGTCAAGTATTTTCAATTAAGACATGCTTCGGTAAAAATACCATGTTTTGTTGTTTTATCATTTTTCGTGTCTTATTAATGCTCTAACATGCTTATGACATAACATGTATGAATACATCAATTATCAGCAGGTTAGTCACATAAGACATATTTCACGTAGGTGAGTTCCAATACTTAGCCAAATTTTAAGTATTTAACCTTGAGCAAAGCTGTTCAAGTAACATACTTTGACAATTCATAACTTTCGATTCAAAATACGTATGGTCGCACAAAGACACATTATGTAAACCTCTAAACATCTACTACAAGTTCTAAGAAGGAAAACGGGTTCAAACGAGTTATGGTTCTGGAGATATAAGGTCTCAAAATAAGCAACTCGAATCTGACATTTAGAATATTTTTCAAAATTTCCAGATTTGGCTTAACGACGAAGTATATTACGAAGCTCGTAACTTTTGACTCAAAATAACAAAACGGGAGAGAGACCCCATTCTGGAAACCTTGGTAACAAGAACTACACGTTACTTTCAGAAAGACTCAGTAGATACTCGATGCATCAAGAGATACATGAGCTCAAAGTTGACTAGTTGAAACGGACAGTTTCGGGTAAGTGATTTAGGATGGAAGAAAAGCATACCTATATGGTTCGGATCGAGTCCAAACTTTTCAGATCACAACTAGACATGGGAAGGAACATATTTTATGAAGAAACCAAAGTGAAAGTCGGACTAAAATCGGCTCGTACCTCTCTCGCAAAATTCAGACTTAGGCATTTTGTCAAGAAGATTCACTGGGATACGTTAACTTCAAAAATTCACCGAGAGCTTATTTAGAAGGATATAGGAATGAGACCCATCATTTTGGAAATCCATTTGAATCTAATTTAATTCAGAAAAATCGTCACTCAAATATTCACACGAGGTTGGGAGCTAAAAATATTTTACAACAAGCTATCCTTGTCGAGACAGTGTTGTGCAGTTCCTTTTTAAATTCTGAAATAAATAGTAAAATTTTTTAGAAAAATCTAGAAAATTACAGAAAGCTTCTATACATCCTAAATGATGTTTATGCAGAATTAGGACATTTTCCTAATAGCCAAACTCTAGACGTAAGCTAAATACCTTAGGCTTTAGACAGGGGATTTCGACAGCTTTGTGCAGTGAATTTGAAAAATATAATTAAAATAGTAAAACACCTTGGATGGACTTTAAATTTTACATAGACATGTTAGACACGTTTAGTTACAACATAGTTTAATTTGGTGATCATCTGACCATCACAACTTAGTCAATTAATTTTATAAAGTCTCTGTTCACACAGCTAACTTCCAGTTTTCATAGTTTCATTAATTTCTTTCATTCATTTCACAAACACTTTATGTGCACAGTTATATCATACGAAAATGGTGAATTTATCACCCAACTCACTTCCAAGTTTACCAAACTCAACATTCAGTCGGTTCCAACTAACATACAATGATCAAGAATTATGATTTCACTCATTAATTTAATATGCATCGACATTCACACATATACACATACATGCAAGCACTTAGATACTTTTATATTTCACAAACCCAAACTCTTATCACATGCTTGTATAACTTGGGTGGGTCATTGTCAAGAAACAAGTATGGATATATACCATATGATTGGATTCGAGAGAGAGCGAAGAAGTGATCTGCTCAAAGCTTTGGCCATCCGCTTTTGTGCTAGAGATTCGACTCTTGTTAATGAGACCAAAGAAGGCTGCCACTTATATAAATGAGCTGCATGGGGGCTCTAGTTAAGGGGAATGGTGAAGGTAAATGGAAATTCTCACCATAGTTCTTGCTATGGTTGATGACCTCTTTAAGCTCGTCCAAGGGAGTGTTGTCAAAGAGGCACAATAGCTCGACGTAGTTAGGTAACCCCGATAGATAAAAGATGAGAGATTATTATAATGGTAGGATGGCCATAGGAGGCGGCTGTATAGAGTATGAAGGGGGGTGAGATATAGCCAAGTGATGTGTGTAGAGGGAGGGTGTTGGTGTAGACTTGATCTTCTCGTGGCTTATATGAAAGAAGGATTAGAGAGATAAATATGATGGTGGGTTTGTGGTTCAGAGTAAAAATAAGAATAGGAATGGTGTTGTGGTTGCCGTTGAAATTGAGGAAAAAGGAAGACATGAGGTGGTGTTGGGTGGTTTTCATGCGTGACACTTGTCACCTTTAAAGTTCCTCATGCTAACACCTACACACTACACACTATGAACACACTCAAGATGCACGACACACACTCACATACATTTAATGAACATGACATGCACCACTATACATGCACTTATATATTTTTATACACATTTGTATATGTACTATACGTAATTTTGATTACTTAATTAAGCTAGATAATTAATCCACATTGTCACTTAATACTTGAAAGTTGTAACACATGATTCACACATGGAGCTTCCAATCATTTTTTTTTTAGATATATGCATATATTATTTATCTAGATATTTAATTGTCATATAGCAGACTTGTCCATGCACGTAAAATGCAACACGTTAGTAATTTAAATAATACAAAACCGATTTGCATAAATATGAGGTGCTCCATTATATTATAATATCTTCCTATATCAATAGATATTTCTATATATATGATTTGGTAATACCTTCCTGAAGCTATATATGCGTTATTATTACTATTAACTTATATAAATGCACTAAACCCAATTTATCAGGTAACGAGATTAATAATTCAAATTCTTCAGATCATGATAATGCATGCTAATGAGAAACTATTCAAGCTCCTAATTGATTTTAAACGAAAAGATTTCCTTAGAAAGGAATATTATTATTATTAGCATCTCTTATTATGGCGAGTTTTGAAGCAAGCAGCTCTCTGGGATATTACAAACTACCCCCGTTAGAAAAATTTCGTCCTCGAAATTTCGCGGTGTCTAGGGGAATAAGTCTAGTAAAGCTTATTGGAGCTAAGTTTTTTATTCTCTCATTATCCTTCTTAGTTCTTAATGTCTTTAGAGAAATCACGAATATTGATTCCTTGCTTCTAAATGGTTAAATGGAATTCTTAGTGTACCTAATTAAGCCCTTCATGCTTCGTTGTGTCACTCTGGTCAGACTCTGTGATCACAGGAAATACCATGTTGTGACTCTATATCTCATATTGGGGAGAAATCTTCACCTTAGAAGCAATAAGGTCATTGGTCACCTCTTCGAGAAAAAGAAAGCAAGATTATCATACTAATGGGAGATGCCGAGAAAGAGCTAGAGATGATGAAGGTTGAGAAGACTCGAGAAACTTTTACCTTTGAACTATTATGGTCGTCAGCCAGTTAATCTGGGAGGTAAGATCGATGGCACCGAGGTGCGAGAGCGGGAGGTGAGGATCGTATGATGTGAACGAAAAAAGATTCATTTTTGTCATTAGTGAGAGGGAAAACTCGAAAGTTGTGGATACCTTCAAGCATTTGGATAATACGTTGGGTCAAGTAGCATTAGGATAAAGGATATGAAGTCCTCGTTCGAGGAGGAAGAGGTTGATGGTGAGCGTGATCGGATAGACGATCGAGAATTTTGGATCTCAATCTTATCCTATGCATTGAGAGAGGTTGTTTGACGAGCCATGTTCCATGGTACAAGGTGATAAGCATGCTAGGGTAGTGAGGAAAGTTTACCTTAAGAAGATGTCGAGGTATGAATGAGACATAATCTACTTTTTTTTTTTTTTTTGCTTGGGGCATGGGTTATACTCGTCGTTACACTTACCGGGTGTGCACTATGGGTAATACTCGCCAAAGTCTATGTATCGATCGTATGAGAGAGGTTCATCATGGTAAGGGTGAGATGCTTGTGCACTGAGGTAAGTTCTACGTATGAACTTGGTAAGGATGGACATGCCTGAGGGTATGTACGTCTTGACTTATTTATGATCTTGGGTTCTACGTGTTGTTCGCAAAAACACTCCAAATTCTTATGGATTCTCGCACTTGGCTTCATATAGGTAGTTTTGTCGAATCTCTAGTACGTCTATGTTTATTTTAAATCGAGGTTGTATAGTTCACCTCATGGGGCCATTGATGTCGTGTTGCGCATCTGGGATTTTCCTTCCTTGCATCCACATACATCATGTCCTTATTTCAAGTATCGATGTATACATCGTATTATTCATTTCTTTACGTTGTCTCTTATGTTAGTGCCGAAGTTGATCTCATCTCGTGTTCTTGCATCGGCTATGTATCCTAGGGTACTTTATGAAACGATTTATATTAAGAGTGAAAACCGTCATCTGTCTATCTACTTATTGTCTCGCAACATCATTTTCTTATAGCATTTCCTTCTGATGTGTCTTCTTTCCTGAGTGAGTGGTCATTTAGGTGACAAATCGAGTCGTATACTAACAAACTCGGGATTCAGTTTCTATCGGGCATCAAGAGCTATGGTTAAAGATCAGGACGTATAATAAATGTCTTGAAAGTATGAGCGTCCAAGCCTATTCAGAAATTACTAGGCACGATAGGAGTATCTCAAATAATATGCCCAATGATGACTTTAATCGAATGGGATTTGCCTCACTTGAGGACTTCCAAAACTGGAGTTCATCCCAAGTGAGAATTTGAAAAGCAAGTTAGTAAAAGTTTTCTTCTTATGAGAGAGGTTTGAACAATGATAAAATTTCATAGTCAAAGTGACATGAGGATCCTCACAAAAGATTTAACCAAGTTCCTCAATTGCGACGGATAAGGAACCGGAAGTAGGGAACAAATTACCTAGTTTAGAGATTTGTCATTTCAGAGACTTGTTGAGTTTGTAAGAACTGCTTCTAGGGAGGGCTTTTCAAGGATGGCCCTACGATACGCCTCTAATGAGGATTTTAGTACGATAACAAACAAGAGTTATTAAGCATGAAAGCATCGTGAAAAAAAAAAAAATACGACTAAATTGAAATGCTTCAGCTTTCAAAGACAACAGGAAAGAAAGAGTATGAAGCTGATCGAAACAATATAGACTGATACGAGGTTTTTTTTTGTCTAAATGGATTAGTGAAAGGGTAATGTTTAGAGGACTAGTGGATATAGTCTCTTGATCCTAGTCCAAGTATCATTCTTCAATTTTACTGTTGGTGCCATCCTCCCTTAGCTTGTCTTTTATGTACTAGAATTGGTAGCTTGCCTCATTCTATAGGTCCAAGGTCTGTTTTCTACATGTCGATAATGCTTTTGAGCAAGAGTTTCTTGTTTGTGTGGTGGGTGGGTGGGGATACTCCACTAGTCTTAACTACTTATAGGCAAAGAAGATGGAGTATAGGCAGAAGTTTGGAAGCCTTTCGTTTTTCTTTGATGGTCTTGTTTTTGTGTCGTCCTTCTTCTGGTGATCGATGGAATCCTGTAATAAGGGAACGAATGCTTTCAACAGTGGAACGTTCTTCGACTTGACAGGTACAATTGGCTGGGGAATTTTTATTTTTTTCAATATAATTGCATTATCGTCGTTGTGGAGGCTCCGGGGTGTTGTCCATCTTCTTAAATTCACAATAATACTTGCTCAAAGTCATGACGGCCATCCTGGTCGAGTAAAGATTTCGAGTTGTGAGGTGTGAACTAGAACTGTCGATATTTCTTTAGCCTTCGCTTTATGATTAGTCTACTGGAAACCTGTCGGCGGTCGTGGTCTTTATCGCGTAATTATATTTGGTCGAGGCCGTCAGGTTATGATACTTGATGTGGTGAGCACTTCTTTGTTTGCAATTTAGGTGAGTTGACGATCGGGATGTAAGTTAGTAGATATGAATGTGGTTCACTGAATGTGAAAAGTTTGCGATTTACTTGGGTAGGGGTGTAAACTATTGGCTGACACTGCGGGGTGTAAGTTAGAGACGTCAACTAATCTTGGTTTTCTAAGGAGCATGCCGAATCTATTTCAGAGTCAAGGCATCTACATCGATCGGTTAGGAGTTTACAGTGTTATGCATGGACTGGAAATATAGCTGCGATTATCCATGACGATGTTGCTTGTTACAGGACTGGTGGTGGTTGCCACAACTAGGTAATCGAGGTGGGTTGAAAATCTGTAGCTATGACGTCATTAATTGGCGTAGGGTTATAAGAATTTTGGGTGATCAATCTTAGGTGATGCACTAATCCCGTGTTATAGTTGCCAACTAGTGGAAATTAATTATTCTAACGTGACTTGGGAATTGGTTGCTAGCGGTAGCCTAAATCATCTTATATTCTCATTCATCTCCGTTTAGCTAGTAACTCATGGATTATCTTCGTTGCAACTTTGTGCTTTGGTAAACTGTCTTTCTCGGCTAATTCTCATTTAGTGACGAGACTCGTAACATAGCTCTCAAATGATTCTTTAGGACTCATAGTGTAGTCTCTAAGGAAATAAGAGTGTCCTGTCATCCACAAGGCAGAATTCTAGTTGAGCGCTTAGAGTGTGATCCTAGATAGTTAGACTAGGTTGAAGAGAAAAATAACATAAGGGAACATAATGAAATCTAGGTTCTCGTAACCTATATATCTCGATGGTTCTCATCTTAGTAGGATTTCTTAAATTCTAACAGTTCTTGCTTATCGACTTGACCCATTGTTCATGATTACTTGTAAGATTTCATTTCTAAGTTCAAGATACAACTTAACTTGCTCACTTCGAGGGTAGAGTCAACAAGAAACTCTACTTGATATCTATGTTTCTTTGTTCTTTCGGTTGCCACTTCACATGTTACTAGTATCTCATTTGAGATCCCTTCCGGTCTCATGGGCTCCTTTGTCCCATTCTGATCATCCAATAATATCATATCAACATGAAACTATTTTCACAATCCACTATTCACAATTGAACCATTTTTCCATCTCAAACATTTTCAAAATTTTCACTCTAATTACGTACATAACTTTTTCATGAAACATTCAATTCATTTCATTTGAGAATTAATTTGGAATCCATAAATTCAAAAAAAAACATACCTTTCAGAGGGCAGCATGGAAGAGAGAGACGACAAGCGATTGACGGTCCTTCAAGAATCTAAAGATTGTATCCTAACTTTAATAAGGAGTGGGTTTGATAACAAGGGTCAAACAATGAACAAGGATTAGAGTTCTATTGATGAGAGCTTTAAAGGTCTGGATTATTAGGAGGAGTAAATTTTGGTAGTCAAAACAAGTCCACAAGTAAATGTTGCGGGTTACACTGAATCGAAAGAAAAGTTGGTAGTCATAGCGAAGCCTGGGCTCTGATACCATTTGTAATATCCCACCGACCAGTCAGGTTGGGACAGAGGGATATCACGGGGTTATGAGTGAAATAAAGGAAATGACAAGGGAACGAAGAAAGATAGTCACACATATAATATTATATATATTGAGGAATTATGACATATATGTGTCAGAACAACAAACCTATGACGAGATCCTGGTAAACAGACAAATTAAAAAGGGAATTAAATTCAAATAAATAGTTAAATAGTCAAAGTTTTGACATGAGAACAGGGTGGTGCAAATGTCATCCCAGATATAGGGGCCTATGCGTTTTTGGCTATGCAGCTTGAAGGCAAAAAGGACACTCATGTAGTCAATGCCCAGTCTCAGTCTCACAAATATAGTGGAGGGTAGATTTTCCAAAAGCATAACATACTTGACAAGTCAATGTCTAGGTACTGATGTCGCTGTCTCACTCTGCCATGCCAGCTCCTCGACCTAAAAGCATTTGAAAAGATTTTGGGATGAGTACTAGCGTACTCAGTGGGATCGAGAACCCATTTTAATAAAGAACAGTTCATAAGCAGTTTAGAAAAGTGCATGCTAAACCACATATCATAGGGATGTTTTAAAAGTAAAATAATTTATCCCTATATATGCAAAACATAGTTTTCCGAGCAAAGCTCGTAGTGCACAATCAATCATCATAGCTCTTCAGCATCATGTATACCTCTTTGGACCATAGGAAACAATGTTCCACTAATGGTCAACATCGCCTAAACTGGGGAACTCGGCCGAATTCACCCAGCTTGGACTTCCGTGTACACTACCTCAGCCAGTACTTAGCTCGAGGCACGATCGTTAACTACTCCCGGCCGAAGCCGTAGCGGTTAAACCGCTCCAAGGCCAGCACCAAGCAATGAGCATAAAAACAGCATGCAATTCTCAATTTTAATAAACATCTTGGGGCTTAATAACCCGAAATACATTGCAGAAAATAGATCCCACCTGTCACCGAAGTGGTACGAACAACTTGTGTTACGTGCACACCTCCACTGATTGTCTTGGGTGAATCTTAACAAGTCCTACACGATAAGTCCAGTTCTTTAATATATATACTAATAAAGAACTTCTCGGAATCCAAGTCTTATGCTTAGCATGTCTATTCCCGGTCTTAAGGTATTGGAGTTGAAATATCCATCGGGTCTTATAACCCATATTTCTACTCTAGTGCATGTCATGACATGGTAGCAGTTAATTGATCATGTAATAGCATGTAGTCAAGTATTTTCAATTAAGACATGCTTCGGTAAAAATACCATGTTTTGTTGTTTTATCATTTTTCGTGTCTTATTAATGCTCTAACATGCTTATGACATAACATGTATGAATACATCAATTATCGCCAGTTAGTCACATAAGACATATTTCACGTGGGTGAGTTCCAATACTTAGCCAAATTTTAAGTATTTAACCTTGAGCAAAGTCGCTCAAGTAACATACTTTGACAATTCATAACTTTCGATTCAAAATACGTATGGTCGCACAAAGACACATTATGTAAACCTCTAAACATCTACTACAAGTTCTAAGAAGGAAAACGGGTTCAAAAGAGTTATGGTTCTGGAGATATAAGGTCTCAAAATAAGCAACTCGAATCTGACATTTAGAATATTTTTCAAAATTTCCAGATTTGGCTTAACGACGAAGTATATTACGAAGCTCGTAACTTTTGACTCAAAATAACAAAACGGGAGAGAGACCCCATTCTGGAAACCTTGGTAACAAGAACTACACGTTACTTTCAGAAAGACTCAGTAGATACTCGATGCATCAAGAGATACATGAGCTCAAAGTTGACTAGTTGAAACGGACAGTTTTGGGTAAGTGATTTAGGATGGACGAAAAGCATACCTATATGGTTCGGATCGAGTCCAAACTTTTCAGATCACAACTAGACATGGGAAGTAACCTATTTTATGAAGAAACCAAAGTGAAAGTCGGACTAAAATCGGCTCGTACCTCTCGCAAAAATTCAGACTTAGGCATTTTGTCAAGAAGATTCACTGGGATACGTTAACTTCAAAAATTCACCGAGAGCTTATTAAGAAGGATATAGGAATGAGACCCATCATTTTTGAAATCCATTTGAATCTAATTTAATTCAGAAAAATCGTCACTCAAATATTCACACGAGGTTGGGAGCTAAAATATTTTACAACAAGCTATCCTTGTCGAGACAGTGTTGTGCAGTTCCTTTTAAATTCTGAAATAAATAGTAAAATTTTTTAGAAAAATCTAGAAAATTACAGAAAGCTTCTATACATCCTAAATGATGTTTATGCAGAATTAGGACATTTTCCTAATAGCCAAACTCTAGACGTAAGCTAAATACCTTAGGCTTTAGACAGGGATTTCGACAGCTTTGTGCAGTGAATTTGAAAATATAATTAAAATAGTAAAACACCTTGGATGGACTTTAAATTTTACATAGACATGTTAGACACGTTTAGTTACAACATAGTTTAATTTGGTGATCATCTGACCATCACAACTTAGTCAATTAATTTTATAAAGTCTCTGTTCACACAGCTAACTTCCAGTTTTCATAGTTTCATTAATTTCTTTCATTCATTTCGTCAAACACTTTATGTGCACAGTTATATCATACGAAAATGGTGAATTTATCACCCCAACTCACTTCCAAGTTTACCAAACTCAACATTCAGTCGGTTCCAACTAACATACAATGATCAAGAATTATGATTTCACTCATTAATTTAATATGCATCGACATTCACACATATACACATACATGCAAGCACTTAGATACTTTTATATTTCACAAACCCAAACTCTTATCACATGCTTGTATAACTTGGGTGGGTCATTGTCAAGAAACAAGTATGGATATATACCATATGATTGGATTCGAGAGAGAGACGAAGAAGTGATCTGCTCAAAGCTTTGGCCATCCGCTTTTGTGCTAGAGATTCGACTCTTGTTAATGAGACCAAAGAAGGCTGCCACTTATATAAATGAGCTGCATGGGGGCTCTAGTTAAGGGGAATGGTGAAGGTAAATGGAAATTCTCACCATAGTTCTTGCTATGGTTGATGACCTCTTTAAGCTCGTCCAAGGGAGTGTTGTCAAAGAGGCACAATAGCTCGACGTAGTTAGGTAACCCCGATAGATAAAAGATGAGAGATTATTATAATGGTAGGATGGCCATAGGAGGCGGTATATAGAGTATGAAGGGGTGAGATATAGCCAGTGATGTGTGTAGAGGAGGTGTTGGTGTAGACTTGATCTTCTCGTGGCTTATATGAAAGAAGGATTAGAGATAAATATGATGGTGGGTTTGTGGTTCAGAGTAAAAATAAGAATAGGAATGGTGTTGTGGTTGCCGTTGAAATTGAGGAAAAGGAAGACATGAGGTGGTGTTGGGTGGTTTTCATGCGTGACACTTGTCACCTTTAAAGTTCCTCATGCTAACACCTACACACTACACACTATGAACACACTCAAGATGCACGACACACACTCACATACATTTAATGAACATGACATGCACCACTATACATGCACTTATATATTTTATACACATTTGTATATGTACTATCGTAATTTTGATTACTTAATTAAGCTAGATAATTAATCCACATTGTCACTTAATACTTGAAAGTTGTAACACATGATTCACACATGGAGCTTCCAATCATTTTTTTTAGATATATGCATATATTATTTATCTAGATATTTAATTGTCATATAGCAGACTTGTCCATGCACGTAAAATGCAACACGTTAGTAATTTAAATAATACAAAACCGATTTGCATAAATATGAGGTGCTCCATTATATTATAATATCTTCCTATATCAATAGATATTTCTATATATATGATTTGGTAATACCTTCACGAAGCTATATATGCGTTATTATTACTATTAACTTATATAAATGCACTAAACCCAATTTATCGTGTGTGAGATTAATAATTCAAATTCTTGAGATCATGATAATGCATGCTAATGAGAAACTATTCAAGCTCTAATTGATTTTAAGCGAAAAGATTTCCTTAGAAAGGAATATTATTATTATTAGCATCTCTTATTATGGCGAGTTTTGAAGCAAGCGACTCTACAGGATATTACGAAAATCACACAAATCACTATGAGCGAGTTCTAATAAAGAAGTATCTCTATCCACATGCTTAGAGAAGGTCATCTACAAATCTTAGTTTGCATGCAAGTATTACACTTATGCGCATTTAACTCAAAAGTCGGAATTAAACACATTTTCGACATATCTTTCAATCTTTTATAATTCACATGTCCAAGTCTAGCATGCCATAATCTTGCTATGCGAAAAATTACTAGAACTAGTAGAAGCCGTGCAAACAAAATTCTTAACAAAAGAAACATCCAAATTTAACTTAAACATACCATTAAGATAACCAAATCCTGAAAGGAACCATGTCTCGACAAGATATACTTGTCACTTTCAAACACTTGCTTATAACCACAAGTATTTAATACAATACGGACACTAAGTTCTTACGAATACGGTACATACAAAACATTACTTAACAACAAAGAGTTTCGAGTAAATACTAGACTAACGGATCCTAGTCCTTTGATTGGTTCGGTAGCAACATTTCCCATCTTCATAAAGATCCACCTTCAATTGGCTTGAAGTCCTTAAACCATTGAAGATCTTTACATACATGACATGTTGCACCGAATCAACCCACCAAAGACATCATCATCCTGCATATAAAATGCTTGAGAGATTATGGACACATAATTCTCAGCAGATTGATCATAGGGTACCAAAACAAACTGATTTCATTAGGGATCCTTGGATCCACTTGAACCGCTTCGTTTTCCCTTTTCCTCCATTCTTTCCAGACCTACGGTCCTTCTTAAAGTGTCGGTTTACCACTTCCAGCAGACCAACTTAGGCTTCTTTAAAGGAGCACTACCGTAGTTCTTGTTCCTCGAAACTTTCGTTTCCTTTACCGACTATGAAACCGACCTTGAAGATTCACCTCTTCCATCATATTAACGGATGGACCAGACAATTTGTTTAGCATCACTATGAAACTTTTTCCATATCACGTATGGATTGTTCAATTTGCAAATGACTTCCAAGTTCGACCAAAGTCATTTCCTCCTTCTTATGTTTGATTATTTTTATAATCCTTCCGGGAGGTGGCAACTTATCAATGATACTAGAAATGCAATGCATTCATCCATTTTCATATCATATTGGGCTAATTGTCCCAATATCCTAAGCAATTCATTATCTTTGCTCCATGACAGCCTCGAATCTACCATTTTATAATTTATAAAATTACCAACAAGAAACTTCTTGCTTGAGGCATCTTCGCCATGTATTTGGCTTCGAGTGAATCCCATAATTCCTTTGCGCACTCTACATTTTGATACACATCGAAGAGGGAATCAGACATACCGTTCAAGATGTGGCCACGACATATGTAGTCATCGTTCTCCCACTTCAGGCGTTTCCTCGTTTGCTCTAGGGTTTCGTCTTCCACAACCTTGGGCATGGGAGTACTCAGAACGTACACAACCGTGAGATTCGTCAACATAAAGTGCATCTTCTTACGCGGTGATCGAAATCACCTTGACAAACTTGTCGACTTCTCGAAACTCCTTGTCATGTCCTTCATGATTCCTTGTTCGCCATTTTCAGAAATTGATTTGATCTTTGTAGAAAATATACGAAAGAGAAAATCGAACAAATCTGGATACTCTGAAAGTCGTGTAAACACTTTCAGATCAAATCAATTCGAAGGTACTATCGAATTATTCGATCGGATACAATTCAAAGTTTGAACGTTTGTATGTTCTTTGAGTTTGAAAATTTCTTCAATGATCGAGAGCTTTTTATCAAACCGCGTATATCGGTTTTGAATAAAACCGTTTTCGCTTTTGCAATTATTTTATAATTGCAAAATAGTCCTCGTAATTCGAAATTAAATTTCGATGAAATCAAATAGCTCGACCCGGCCGGTATTGCCATGGACCCTTGATGCCTGGGACCCATGAGAGCCGCCATGACCACCTTTCGGGCGTTGCCCCGACCCCTTACCGACATAATAAATTCATATAAGCGTGCACTCCGCACCACCCAACTTATATAAAGTATTATTACGACGACACTGATCAAACAAGTCAATCCAATTACACTAAAATATCCAACATATCTTGTTGGCAGACATATTTATTTAAGCCATAGTTAACTATTCCTGCTTTATTAAAAATGTCTCTTATCCGTAAACATATTTATTTAAACCATCAACGATCAATATTATATACGAGATTATCATGTGTCCATTTTTTGGTCCCCAGAATCTTGACATGACTTATCCAAATGCCACATAATTTCATGTAACATCTATATTATTTATTTTGCGTCTTTTTATGTAGTATCCGACAAACCACATCAAGATTTTGGAGATCAAAAAATGAACATTGAATATTTTTGTTACAAAGTTGATTGTTAATCATTTAAATGTCACTATATTTTTTGTTACATAGAGAAATATAACTAAATTTAGTATACTCAAGAATATAAAATTTTTGTTACATTTAGCTACTAATATAGCAAAACTTCTCTCTATCTCCCTCCCTCACGCGCACACACACGTACGCAGACACACAGAATTCCAATTTTATTTTTTTAACTTCTTATCTTTCTTTGCTCATAATTTATTGTTAACTATGACTTCGTTTTTCTAAAAACTAATAATAAATAAATTTTCTTGCTTTTATATAAAGTAATAATACAATTCATATATGTTACATGTCACATTAATTATAAAGATAAGTGATTGAATAATGATCTCATCCCCATTAAAAAAAAAAAACAATTGTATGAAGTATGAAATGACTTCGAAGTATCTTGTGTAAGTATTGGCGATGAACTGAAGGTCTAGGCTGAAAGTAAAAATTAAAGAACTAAGACTTAGAAATTCAAAAAAAATAATATTTTGTTTAATATAAATATTAATTTTTTTAGTTACAGAATTCAAAAATAAATAATATTTTGTTTAATATAAATTATACCAATTATTAAAATAATTTATACTTTTACAATATTCGTACCTAGAAACGGTACTCACGTGTAATTTTGTATTTTTAATTTGTTCAATTTAGTCTCTTGGGCGTTCACAAATCACAATTGATCGCATTTCTCGAAATTAGCAATTCAAAAGTAAAAATTAAAGAACTAAGAATTAGAAATTTATAGTGCTGTAGCAATGAGTTGTCAACTTTAGAGACGCACACGTAGCAAGTTTCTAGAGAAGTCATTCCACGTTTTCGTGATTGTGTTTCATTACTCGCCCGATTATAAAGTTAATTAAAAATACAATTAATACTCGAAACGTGCGTGATCAGTCTGGCATACAACTACAAGTATGACAAATGATTTCATATATATAAAAAAGAGAATAAAACAATTGATATGATGATATGCATGTATTAGGTAAAAAATATTTACTTCACTTCTATTGCTAAATGTTTTGAATTATAAGATGTTTTCTTCTTTTGCGTTTATAAAGTATTTTTTTTTTTTTTACAATTTAATTACGTGTTTTTTTTCTTAGATAGATTTAATTACGTGTGTTAATATCAAAATATATAACATTTTTTTTTAATGGAATCAAGGGGTGGCGTTCTACCCACAAAATACACATGATTTCCACATTGCACCTAAAATTTGAATTTTGGTATTTCGTAAGTAAGTAATGTTGGAAAAAACGTACAAAATAGTACAAAACTTGCCGGGCGTATTACAACTCGAAAATGCAATGTAGGAGATCAAACTAAAAGAACTTGAAAGCGTAAATAAATACAATAACAGTATTCTAAAGCCGAGTCGAGGAGTCCTCTTTCCATGAGACGAGATACGCCCGATAGTGCTCTCGGTTACGGCGTATCGTCCCAAGATGAAGCACGACAATCTCGTGGTGGCGACACCGCAGAGACCAACGAGCTTCGCGAACCGGACGGAGGCGAGGCGAGCTTGGACACAAAAGTATGTATGCGAGGAGTGCTCTTAGAATCTTTGGAATGCTTTAGACAGTAGGGGCTTATCTTTGGGAGACATGTCCTATTTATAGGCGTCGTCCTCATAGGGAAACATCTTTGAGTCAACACCCATTGATGTCGGGTGTTACGAGTTATGTCCCACGGCGGTTTACGGAGACAACGTGCCCACGTTTCCCGCAGAGCCATAATGTCGAGCGTTAAAAGCGATTCTGACGAATACGGACAACGCGTGCGTCGGGTTCGTTAGGCGTATCGAACGTCTCTTCAAGTGCATAGCGAGCCCAAAGTTGGGCTTACGAGTTGGGCCTCGGACCAACTCCATCGCACAACAGCCCAGCGGTTGGGCTACACGAGTTGGGCACCGGACCAACTCCATCTTCAAACTCGATCAAACATTGATCCAAAATATAGGACAATGGGCCACGGAACCGGGCCCACGAACAAGCCCAAAGAACGCCCAAAGACCACCCAAAGACCAATTGCCAAGATCCACGATCCACGATCCACGGACCACGGACCACGGACCACGGGCGGGTCGGGCGGGCGGGCGGGCGGCGCGGCACTGCACCGGGCGGCGGGCGGCGGCAGCGTGGGCTTTCGACCCATCACTTGTGCACATAATTATACTAAGTGTTCAATGAACCACTTATATAGACAATTAATGAAGGTACATTAATCAATATGGGATGAGGATTAATTAATCCATGCTTATCCCCTTAATCACATAACTCCATGTTTAAGTGACCAACTTTGATCCATTATTTCTCACTCACCAAAAATCGGATTTGAGAATGTGAATACACCACGATCATCTAATCGAAACGTAGATCGATCCTATGCCGTTTAATTTCACAAAATTAAACGTTACGTAACTCAAAATCTTGGTCAAAGTAACTTCACGGAAACTTGACCACATATAATATATATATATATATATATATATACACGATTTTCAACAATCCCCACATGAGTGGAAATAGCCATATGCATGTATGCGAACCGTACTCAATCCTCAAGAGATGTTAAAATATTTGGACATGTGATTTATGGCCTTGAACCTTCCATAGTTAGTACCATCAAGTACACATGCGGATTAATTGACACGATGCCTTGAACTATTCCCCCACAACGTGCAATGAGACAATGGTATTAACACTTTAACACCCTAACCTCATCCGTTCTCACGTTTGATTCCATTTTGGCCATGGACATCCACTTTGGATTCATAAGTGTTTTATTTGAAAGCGGCCCACTGCACTTATATAGGTGATTCTTTACAGAGTATCTTGCCATACTCAACCTCCTCGAGTATCTTAGGAATCATTAAGGTTAATGACTCAACCTCACCACTAGGCAAGTTTTTCAACACTCGTTTGCTTTCTAAGGAGCAGACTAACTCGAGTGTTTACACACGAACTCCTATAGCTTAGTTCTCCCATTGAACCAAGTTCTTGGGATCTCAGGTCATCATGGTTGGGTTACCACTATGATTGTTCTTAAGATGTGATTTTAATCTCATTCCCTTTAGCAACTTGATCATTTGATCCGGTTCAACCCTTTGGTTAATCGGATGCGCGGATTATCTATTGACTTGACATAGTCGATTGATATAACCCACTGAGATCAAATGCCTCACGGTATTATGTCACGACGTATATGTCGAGACTTACCATTATACAAACCACTTTTCGCTCTTCCAATAGCGGCTTGGCTATCACGGTGAATCATCACCGGTGGCGCGGTTTGAACCAACATGGAATATCTTCCAAAAATTACAGACCACTCGACTTCCTCACCAACTTTATCCAAAGCTATGAATTACGATTCCATGGTGGATCGGGCTATACATGTCTGCTTCGTGGATCTCGAAACAAGACACCTCCGATTGTGAACACGTGCCCACTTGTAGAAGTGAATCTTTCGTGTCGGATATCGAATTGGCATCACGATACCCTTCAAGTACCGGGATATCTCGTGAAATGCGCCCATGATTTTGAGTATACTTCAAGTACCTCAAAACTCTCACTAGAAACCTTCCAATGCTCCTTGCTTGGATTGCTCGTGTAACGACTCAATTTATTCACGGCAAGCAAGCTATGTCGGTCGGTGCAATTTGTAAGATACATCAAACACCGATGACCTTAGCATAGTCTTGTTGCCCAACAGTTCACCCATGTTCTTACTCAGTGAACATTGAGCTCGATGGGGTCTTAGCAGCAAACTATCAAACACATTGAATTTCTTAAGCACTTTCTCGGCGTGGTGAGATTGTGTCGAGATAATTCCGTCGATCTTCTTAGAATCTTGATTCCAAGAATCACATCAGCTAAACCCATGTCCTTCATGTCAAAATTTCTATTTAACATGCGCTTTGTGTCATTAATGACTTGAGTATTACTACCCATGATCAACATGTCATCTACATACGGACACACTATAACATAACCATTATCGGTGTTCTTAACGTAGACATTTGTCACACTCGTTGATCTTGAAACCATTTGCCAACATTACATTGTCAAATTTCAAGTGCCATTGCAACGGCGCTTGTTTCAAACCATATAGAGACTTCACGAGTTTGCATACCTTTCCTCTTGACCGGTACTACAAACCCTTGGGTTGCTCTATATATACCTCATCCTCGAGGTCACCATTCAAAACGCGGTCTTAACGTCCATTTGATGAATCTCAAGATTGTGCAAAGCAAAGAATTGCGAAGCACCGAATAGACGTAATCCTCGCGTCACGGTGAATAGGTATCGAAGAAATCGTATCCTCTCTTTGTTTAAACCCTTTGACAACCAAACGACCTTATACTTTTCAATTGATCCATCCATCTTGTACTTTCTTTTAAGGATCCACTTGCATCCTAATGGCTTACAACCTTCGGCAAATCAACGGCACCCAGTGTGGTTTTGCGAATGGAATCAATCTCGCTTTGAGCGACCTCTCGCGAGCATTCCGTCTGGCCGAGCATAGGCTACTTTGATCGAAGTTGGTTCTTCGTCCAACATGAACGCAATATAGTCGGGACCAAAATACTTTGGCGTTCTAACTCTAATGCCTCGTCTCGGTTCCGACCCCTCTGGATCAGACCTCGACCACTTATGCGATATCGGTTCTTCCTCCAAAGGTTTAGAACTCGAAGCTTCACCATTAGCTCTATTGCTAGAGTTGGCTTCACTTTTATCATTGTCTTTACAGGGATAAACACTTTCAAAGAATATAGCATTCCTTGATTGATCGCCGTTCCCACGGTCATATCCGTACCTCGACACGTGGATCGAAACGATAGTGCTGGCTGTTCAATGCATACCCAATAAAGATACAATCATTCGCTTTAGGTCCAATTGTAACTTGTTTAGGAAGAGGCACCTCAACCTTCGCCAAACACCCCACACTTTGAGATATTTGTGCGGTGACTTTCTTCGCTTTCCACAACTCGTAAGGGTGACATCCTTACTCTTGGTGGAATTTTGTTCAAGATGTAGTTGGTGTCAAAAGCGACTTCCCCAGCAAGTTCTAGGGCAACCACGAACTAATCAACAAAGCATTCATCATCTCCTTAAGTGTTCGATTTTTACGTTCGGCACGCCATTAGATTGAGGTGAATAAGGGTCGTCGTTTGATGTATTATACCACTTTCGTTGCATAATACCTCAAGCAGACTACATATTCTCCCCTCTATCACTGAGCAGTCTTAATTGACGACTTAGTTGATTCTCGGCTTCGTTCTTGAAGTTTTAAAAGCTTCAATAGCACCGTCTTTACTTCTTAGAAGGTAAAGATAACAATATCTTGTGCGATCATCAATAAGCGTGATGATGTACTTTTTACCACCTCTAGTTTGTACAAACTTTAAATCACACACATCGGTGTGAATAAGTCCTAGAGGTTTAGTGCTCGTTCTACAGAATGAAGCGATAACTTAGCTATTTTGGCTTCCACACAAACCTCGCATTTCGTTTGTGTATTAACTTCATTTAACTTTAGTAAATCTAAATTTACTAATCTTTTATTGCATTTAGATTAACATGTCATAATCTACAATGCCATAAATCGAATCACTTTCGGTCAGTAAGAGGAAGTAGATGCGTTTTCATTCATAGCAATTTTGGGTACATGGTACATTCATAGCAATGATGTACATTTTCATTGAAAAGACCCCGGTGAGATAACCCTACCAAAGAACTTCCCAAACTTAGTCAAGACAAACTTGTCCGACTCAAAACTAGTCTAAACCCTTGTTAACTAGAATCGAGCCCGACACTAAATTCTTACGAATGTTCGGACATGCAGACATCCTTCAACGTGATCTCTATGCCGACGACATCTTGAGCACCACATCACCAACTCCGGCAACCTCGGATGAAGCTTGGTTCCCCATGTTGAGCTTCCTCCCTCAACGATCTTGTGGGTGGAGAAGCGCATCTTTTCGGCGCAGACATGCGCGATCGCGCCGATGTCGATGAACCGTCCACCTTGATTCTCGGCGTGGTTGACTTCTTCGGTCACCACAGCCAAGTCATCCTTGTCCCATTTGTGAAGTCCTTCTCGACAACGTTGGTAACTTGTTAAGCCTTCTTCTTCTTAGGCTGACGACAGTCCTTACTCATGTGGCCATGCTTGCCACAATTGTAACAATCCCCGTCAAACTTACGGGCAACCACCTTCCCTTTGCCTTTGTCTTTGACATTGGGACGAACACGTTTGTTGGAGGGACCGCCTCTCTCCAATAGGTTGGCTCTAGAATGGATCAAGCCTTTCGCTTTTAAGTCTTGCTTCTTCACGTCGGACTCGATCGCGGTTTGACAATCAAGTCTTCAAGTGTCGTATCCTTTCGCTTGTGCTTAAGGTAGACCTTGAAGTCTCTCCACCGGGGTAGCTTCTCAATCAGCATGGCGACGACAAAGCCGTCCAAAGCAGTGTGCCCTTCGCTGAACCTCGTGTACAATAAGTTGAAACTCTTGCACTTGGTCCGTGATCGATTAGAGAATCGACCATCTTGTAGTCGAAATATTTGGCTACAATAAACTTCTTTGTACTGCATCATCACTACTGATGCTTCTTTTCTAGCGCGTCCCACATACATTTGGATGTCGTTACAACATCATAAACACTATACAAGCTATCTTATAAACTACCAAGTATAAATTTTACAAAGATAGTGGCGGTCTTGATTATCATATCTTTGCTCGGACGTGAAAGTCCGTCACTTAGACCGAACGACGGGCTCATCTTCCATCAAGAAGTTGACAAAGCCCAACGTCGTGAGGTAGAACAACATCTTTTGCTGCCATCTCTTGAAGTCGGATCCTCCAAACTTCGGCGGCTTCTCGACGGGCGGCATCATCCTTGCGGTATGAGCAGGCGCGAGATCGATCAAAATCGGATCCACCAGCACCACTTGAAGTGTCTTTGAAACATGGAACTTCGTATGAGAACCACCGGTGTTAGATCCGTGGATCCAGCAAATGACCCACCGAAAAGTGCGGTGGTCGAGCCAAAGGAACCACTAAAAGTGGAACCAAGCGTTGAACCACTAAAAGTGGAATCAGCGATCGACCCAAAGGTCCAATGGTTGACCAAGGCATCAAACCAAACATGGCGTAGCCGTTGTGCGAGTGGCGGCGGCGGAGGCGGTGGCGGCGGCGGCGGCGAGTCGATGGTTGGAGCGATCGACATCTCAAGCAAAGGTTTATAGTTTGAAAATTTTAAGTCGATTTTAATGTCTCAACTCCTTGTGGCAAGTAGTATCTCGTCTTGCGATTGTTGGAAAAAACGTGCAAAATAATACAAAACTTGCGGGCGTATTACAACTCGAAAAAGCAATGTAGGAGATCAAACTAAAAGAACTAGAAAGCGAAATAAATACAATAACCGTATTCTAAAGCCGGTCGAGGAGTCCTCTTTCCATGAAGGCGAGATACGCCTCGATAGTGCTCTCGGTTACGGCGTATCGTCCCCAAAGATGAAACGGCAGCGTCTCGTAGGTGGCACCACCACAGACCAGCGAGCTCCGTGAATCGGGCGGAGACAAGGGCGAGTTTGGACACAAAAGTATGTATGCGGAGTGCTCTTAGAATCTTTGGAATGCTTTAGGCAGTGGGTGGCTTATCTTTGAGGAGACATGTCCTGTTTATAGGCGTCGTCCCCCTCGTGGGAGCATGTTGGAGTCAACACCGCATTGATGTCGGGTGTTACGGGTTATGTCATGGCGGTTTACGAGACAACGTGTCCACGCTTCCCGCAGCCATCATGCCGGGCGTTACCGACGATTCTGACGAATCACGGACAACGCATGCGTCGGGTTCATTGGGCGTATCCGGACGTCTCTTCAGTGCACAGCAGACCCAGCAGTTGGGCTACGAGTTGGGCCTCGGACGACTCCGTCTTCGAACTCGATCAAACATTGATCCAAAATATAGGGCGATGGGCCACGAAGCAAGCCCACGAATAGGCCCAAAGACCACCCAAAGATCAAGATCCAAGATCCACGATCTACGGACCACGGACCACTTTGGCCGGGCGAACGGGCGGCGGGCGCGGGCACCGCCCGACGGGCGGGCGGGCGGCGGCGTGTCTTGTGGCGTGGTCTTTCCGACCCATCACTTGTGCACATAATTATACTAAGTGTTCAATGAACCACTTATATAGACAATTAATGAAGGTACATTAATCAATGTGGGATGAGGATTAATTAATCCATGCTTATCCCCTTAATCACATAACTCCATGTTTAAGTGACCAACTTTGATCCATTATTTCTCACTCACGAAAATCGGTTTGAGAATGTGAATACACCACGATCATCTACTCGAACGTGGATCGATCCTATGCCGTTTAATTTCATAAAATTAAGCGTTCGTCCTCAAAATCTTGATCAAAGTAGCTTCACGGAAACTTGACCACATATATATATATATATATATATATATATATATATATATATATATATATATATACACGATTTTCAACAAGTAATATATATGGAGTGCATTAATAATAAAACGTGATTGTATAGATTTGGAATGACAAACCTATATACATAGGCAAAATAACCACAAAATTAGTAACACAATTGTGTCGATTAACAACAGCTAGTTGATTTCACTATTAAAAAAAACACTAAAATTACAACGGCTAATTTCGGCTTTATTGTGGCAGCAACAGTTAAGTGGTTTGCCGACGAACCAAGTAATAATAATAATAATAATAATAATAATAATAATAATAATAATAATAAAATTTTAGCTAAACTTAATATAGATACGGAAATAATAAAAGGTTGATAATGAGAATTAGTTGTATTTTGTTAGAATTCACAAGCCGATGAATCTAATCAATGAAAATTTATAACTTAATTTGATCACTGCATGCAAATACTTTCATAGTTGAAATTACATAATTATAATTAATAATTAAAAGTAGAGATACAACTGAACTAAAGTTACATAACTGAAGTTGAAATCACATAATTAAAACTAAAAATACATAAATAGAAACTAAATTTATCATAATTCTATACTACTCATATTTGTCACATGTTCCGATATACTCGACCAAATAAACTCGAAGTTGGTGATGTATTGGCCTATCACGAAGCTTTTCATAATTCATAAGATATGCTCGGAACTCTGGGGTAGAATAGAAACCATGGATATTGTTCCCAGAGTAGGCGTGTCTTCATCAGACTAAGAAGGTATTTGACTGAGCTTATAAGCTCTTTAAAACAATTTATAAGATGTTTAGAAGCTTATAAGCTGTTACAAAGTGTTTGGTAAAATAAGCTCTTAAACAGCTTATAAGCTCCCCTAAAAATAAGTTGATCAACTCTAAATTATTATTTTTATAAATTTATAAGCAACCATGAATTTATCAAAATAATTTTATTATAGTTCGTTATTTGCTACACATATACTATCAAGTTCACATCTCGTCAATTTTATCTCTCTAACTATGATTCTTTCTCTCTAACTCACGATTCTTTCTCTCTAACTCACGATTCTTTCTCTAGCTTATAAGATCAATTATCCATACACTTTAACAACTTATAAGCATTTGAGACATTACCTCTTATAAGCTCTTGGAGCTTATAAGCTCTCTAAAATAACCTTAGCCAAACACCCCATAAATGATTGTTTCGTCTCTATCATTCTCAATAATCATGTCATGCAAAATAACAAATATAAGCATAATTTTTCTGAAGTCATGTACCTCAAGATCGCGTAGGATTTCTAATTATCGTCCACCGAGCTTGCAGCACTACAAACACCTGCTCTACATCTTTTCTTGCAACCTCTTGTCTTTTTTTGTGTATTTCTTTCTTTTGGGATCCATAAGACATGGAAAACTCTTAACAATTGAAGCCCATTCCGTATAGATGCCATCTATCAAATAATATTCTTTCTAATTCGCCGTACCATTCAACGTGAAATTAACTTTTGGGGCATTTTCTTGTAGGGTAGCGTTGAATAAGAGTAATACATGAGGAATATTTATATCATTACTAGATCCTGTTTGTCCAATAGTTGGGTTTATTAAATGTTACCGCGCGCATTATCTACTTACAATGATGTAAAGTTACATTAATTTGGGTTCTATTTCTTTTAACCCAACCAATATAAATACCTTTGATGGTCTTGTGGGGATCATATTGGTATATGGAGAGGGGGAGGAGGGGAGAAGGGGGAGAATACTGTTGGAATAGTTGTTAAAAATGAAAGTGGGAATGTGAGATTTTGTCCCACATTGGTTTGATATCAAAGTAGGTGGAGTTTCTTAGGCTATATAAGGAGCTCCTAAGTCTTTGATACAAGTGCACCAAGTAGTACACTTTAGTCTTGTGTTTGACTCTAGTTAAATTTCCTTATCTCGGTCTGTGAGTAAGGTGAGAGTTATTCAAAGGCTTGTAAGAGTGTAGGGGTTGGGAGCCGAGAGAGAGTGAAATACTGTGTGATTGTAGAAATTTATCATATAGTGGATTTTCTTACGTAGGCGTGGTTTTCTCGGTTTGGAGTTTCCACGTTGAATTCTTGTGTTGTTGATTGTGTACGTATTTTCTTATTTCTTGCTTCTACCAAGTTTGAATGGGGAATTGATTTTCCCAACAAATACACCAATTAAAGTAAATATTTTTTTTCTTTTATCAAGACTTGACATCCTACCGAAGTTAGTACATGTCAGATATTGATGTCGATTCATTCTTGATGTCGATCTTGTTGATCGATTCGGAAAATAAGAGTTTTGTATTGAGTGAATCAGTTAGCAATCCTACTAACTACTTCAATAGTTGGCCAGTTGAACTGATAACTAATGCGCATGTAGAAGTATGGTGGTTAAGTTTTATCTTTATAGTATATTGGCTTAGTTAATATTAGTTTTCTCTTCAGTAGCAAAGTGCTATTGATAATTGATGGAGACTTTCAAGAGTATGTTGTGCTGCATGTGCTGAGTGATGTTCAGTTCAATAACATGTAATTTAAAGATAACTGAAAGTAAAGAACATCATTGGTTTTTACGTGGTTCAGAGAGATAAGATCCTACGTCCATGGATTGATAAATCAGTCAATCCACTACTTGAGATTGGTCTTGTTTATGGGTGCAAGAGAAAACCTAGATACAAAACTTCACCTTATTTGTATCCCGACTAGCTTGCTGTATCTTTCTACGCTTATTGGTGTTATGAAACCCCTAACTGCTTGAGGATGCTATCAACCTAACCTTCTTGCTTACATGTGCAAGAAAATCAAGCTTTCAACAACTAACACTTTGTTTATTACTTGTCCAACTTCAATTTCTACTTTTACAAGTGTTTGGCAGATGAGGTATTTCCAACTACGGATTGAGTTGTTACAAGCAACAACTCAATGTGTTTAAGGCATAGAAAATTACAAGATTTAAGGTCTAGATTCTAAGGGGGAATATATGTTGAAATCCTGTGCAAATAAATATGTTTATGCTCTTAGGATTTACATATTACAACGTTTTTTAGTAACCTTCAAGGGTTGGATCTTGTGGATATTTATAAGAGAAACGATGAATAGTGTCGTTGAAGGAACACCAATCACATCCGTTCTATTTATTACTTGAATTTTTCCCGTTTGAATCATCGTGCGTAACTTTACGTATGCGCAACATCATCTGACAAAGCAAACACATCTGAAACGTATCCCCAGCTTGTCTAGATCATCTATAGATTCTCTCTAATATGTTGAAAGTCAAACACCTATGCTTTAAAATATTTTTATGTTTCTTCAGTATGATTGATCGTGTTTCTTTAGTACGTTGACTTCGGGTCTCTTCAGGAGAGTCTGCTCTACGTACTTTCATAGAGTGTACTCCGTCTTTTTTCAATATGATGACTCTGCGTCTTCAATAGACAATTCAGTTTGACGTAGATCTTCAACAACTTCAACTTTTCTTCTACTGAAATGACACTTAGTCATTTTCTTGACATCTTCTTCTTTAGTATTTCCGATTCTTTAGACTTCACTCCTCAGTAGCACTATACTTAATTCAGTATCGTTGTGCTTTATTCTTCAGTAACACTGCGTCATTTAGTAGTGTTTTTCATCACTTGCGTTGGTACTAAAACTTCTATTGCTTCTTGCACTCCTTCAATATTAAACGTCCATACTAATGACTCTGAAACCTATAAATATGCGTTGCTCCCTAACATGTGAATAACACTATATTATATCAACAAAAAAAAATGTGTGTATGTGTTGGCGCAGTGGTAGAGTGGTTAATGTCCGAGACCAAAGGTCTCGGGTTCGAGTCCACCGTGACGCAGCCTTTAAAATTTCTGTATTAATTGACCCCCCAAAAAAAACAAAAAAAACATTAAAAAAATTAGAATTTAATTAAAACACTAAATTAAGACAAAATTTTCCAACAACCCTAATAACGCATTTGAAGAGAAAGGCGGGCCATACCGCAGCTCCCCAGGTTGACCTAAATTAATAAAGTCTACGAAGGCATGTAGTAAAAAAGGTAGCTTTATTGAATAAGAACTCATTGAGCAATGAGCACTATACTGTTCAAATAATTAGGAATCTGAATTTCTAGATTTAGTAAAAGTTTAAGTGAAACTCTTTAGTTTTATATTTAAGTCCATTTGATGCCACACTAATAAAACATAATAGATGTAGTTAACACTTTGTAGTTTAAATATAAAATTCATGATTGATATGAAGTGGGAAAGCATTGACGTATGACAAGAATATTTATACTAATAAAGAAGATGGATGGAATTTGTATTTCCCAAAAAAAATTGATCGATTTCTATATTGAAGAATCGAATGTACTCATCCATCATATTTGTTCTTTGATTTTGGTGGTACGAGTTTTAATAAATTATAATGAGTGTAAAGTAAATAAATATAATAATGAAAAGATTAATAGTTAGCGAGATTAAAAGATTTGTCATAGAGATGATAAATGAATTTACTCATCCATCATATTTGTTCTTTGATTTTGGTGGTACGAGTTTTAATAAATTGTAATGAGTGTAAAGTAAATAAATATAATAATGAATAGATTAATAGTTAGCGTGATTAAAAGATTTGTCATAGAGATGTGATCGCTATAATTCCTACCAAATAAATGATAGTAAAACAGCAAGTATATTATATCGTATCCACAGGGACTGCGACTCGAGAACACAACAATTAATTAACACAGAATCTTTATTATTATCCAGGCAACAATATCAAGAGAGAAGATAAATCTAGACACAAAATATAAATATGAATAAAACCAAATATAAAAGACTGACCCTAGGGATGTATTTAACCTAACCAGATTCACACAATTAACCTATTAATACATTTACAAAATTTAATCCACATTCATATGAAGGACCACTAATGTAACTATAGTTTCGCCAGACAACCTATAGTAGTAGGTTAACCTAAACTCTATCTCAAATCGGGTCTCGAGAGAAGTAAGCTAATTACCAAAAGCACACAAAGATTTAACCTCCTCGGTTCACCTATCTACTGCTGGTCTCAAGGCAAAATCGTATTATGAATTCAAGATATCGATTATGCAATTAATTCATGAAGACATCAATCACATAACTAGCATGCATTAATATTAGCGGATACCAACACATGGGAATTAAAGCGAGAATCATAAATCATGAATGAGGCGACAAAACAGTATCAACGGATCGATCATATAAATCTAGTGGACATCTGAACCCTAGGATCAATCTGAATTTAGCTACGCATAATTAAAATACTAAAGCAATAAATAAATAAGAATAACATAAACTGAATTAAATAAATAAAACCGTAGGAATCCACGATGAATAATGTAGCACTTAAATCCGGAAATAAATCTGAACGCTCCAATAAAACTTAACAATAAGAAAACAAAAATCAAAAGAAAACTCAAAAGCTTGGCTAATAAACTATTGTGTAAACAAAAACGTGTAGAAGAATAAAAGAAAACAAAAAGTAAAAGTGTTCTGTTCTAAACTCTCATGAATTGTGTGCGCCCTCTCGCATATGTATATATTACGCAATCCTAGGGCTACGCCTCGCGACACGCCCTCCATGCCTACCTCGCGAGCAATGATCGCGAGCGCGAGTCGCGACGCGCCTTCCGCGTGAGTTCGCGATCTTCCATCGCGAGTGTTGGTCGCGATATCGGGTCGCGAGCTTTCCATTCAGCGCGCGTTCAATACTTCCTCGCGAACTATCATCGCGGCCGTTGATCGCGATATCGGGTCGCGAGGCAAGTCTGCCTCTTCTTCGCGTGTCAGCCTCGCGGGTCTTCCTTGCGACTTTCTCTTCACGCCTCGCGAGGCGTGATTTTCTCGCGGCTGACTTCCGAACATTTTTGTAATTCATCTTTTATCGTGATCCACCTTTTTGACATCAAACCTATGCTAAAATAACACGAAATATACACAGCATAATATCTTCCAATGTAAACATAAATATATCAAAAGATATCTTAAAAGATCACTTATCAATTAGAAACCAGATAAATATAACCCTATAAAATAAGTAAAAATGAGGCTTATCAACTCCCCCAAACTTACCCTTTTGTTTGTCCTCATACAAATTAGAACAAAAGAGAGACGACCAACGATAGGCAAAGAGTCGAATGACAAAAGCAATAAGCCTCAGAGCAATGAGCAATGAACAATTCAAATGAATCAAATTACAACATCTTTCGTTAAACTCCACATATCATAATAATCATAAGCACAAGCCTTCTTAAACTTGAATCCTCACGACATGGATATATATATATAAGACATCTCAAACACTCAAGTGTATCAAGGAGGATGTGTATACTCTCAAAGTTTACAAACACATGGAATCTACCATAAGCTTGCAAATCGTCTAATTCTCCATTGCTCAAATATGTGTTCAAGAACTAAGATCAAAAAGGTCTTATAAAAGGTTATAATGTAGGCTCTTTGGTAGGTAGGATATATTTAGGCTAAATGACTCATAATCCCATAATGAAAAACACCATAAGTATCATAAGGCACAATTCCCAAACTTTCACAATTTATTTCAATTCTCCATACCAAGAAGTCATTTTTCTATTAAGAACTTCACACGTATTATATAAGTGATATACTCATCTCAAGCCCTAGCTACTTACCCATTTATGTTCTTTTCACACACTTGTGTCAATTTTTTTTTTTTTTAATAATTGAACTTATATGGGTAAGCAACTAGTTTTAATAATCACTTTCTCATTATCTATTTTCTTTCTTTCCTTTTTTTCTCAACCTCCGATTTCAAGCAACCAAATATCACACTAATAACATGACCCAACCCACGGCTATATAAAAAAATAAGGTAGGCTCAAATGGGCTCGTCAAGGATAATAAAATAACGAGGTTAGTGTTTGGATAGTGTATAGGCTAAGAAAAGAATGTCTAATATCATCTCATAATTCTTAAGCACATCAATGCAACCTCGAAAATAACGAGCAAGTTCTAGAAACACGTGTTATTTGAAACTATTCACGAGAAAGAAACAAGGCGAAGAAATATGGCGTTCAGCTCAAGTCTCACGGGTTTCAAAAATGTGATCAAGTTCTCAAATGCTCAATACTCACAATAATCATAACATGCTTCGTCTCACAAAATCAGTTGCAATCAAATTTTCTAAAAAAAACAATTCTCATCATCGGCTGCTCGTCATTCAACTCGACCCAAAATGTACACAAAACCCAAACACGAAAAACAAACCAAAACAAACACAAAACAAATAGAACAAAACGAAAAACAAACAAAACAAAGAAAAAGAAACATTGGGTTACATAAAACAAGTGCTAAATTTAAATGTCTTTATTGAACCATTTCATACCTCGATCAATCGATGTTTTGGCGCAGATTTCTTTCCAAATTGTGCTTGCCTCCATATTTTGCATTGACCGCACCACCACTGAGTGTGAAAGTGGCTCCCCCCAAACTTGAATGAATCACTCGGAGTTCCATGCCGAGTCCATCTCTTCTTTAGGCACCCTTGTCAACCGGTCGGTTGACATCCAAGCTCGAGATTTGGCTAGCCGCAACAAAGGTGATTGAATGACCTTGCTCATACTCGCACTATCGTGTCGTGGGATGGCGTCATAGATTGAAATTTTTAGCTCCTCATCGTTGACACGAAAAGTCAGATCACCTTCCTACACATCAATTAAAGCACGACCAGTTGCTAGAAAAGGCCGACCCAAGATTAGTGGTTGATTTTTAAATTCAGGAATGTCTAAAATAACAAAGTCAGCAGGAAAGACAAAATCCCGAATTCTTACCAACATATCTTCAACTATGCCCTTAGGATATGCAAGCGACACATCGGCCATCATTAATGAAATGGACGTTTCTTCATTTTACCCGGCTCAAGCGGTTGAACACGAGATAATGGCATCGGGTTTATGCTCGCTCCTAAATCACACAACACGTTGGGGAGCGATGCTCGGCAATCTCGCACTCCGGTGAAGCTCCTCGGATCTTTACATTTGGTAGCAACTTTCTGCAAGATAGCACCGCGTTCTTGAGAGAGGTTGATCTTGTCAAATTTCTCCAACTTCTTCTTATTCGCCATCGCGTCTTTGAGAAATTTGGCGTGTCAGGAATATTCGAGCGCATCAAAAAGAGGTATATTAATGTTCACTTTCTGGAATATCTCCTTGAAGCGGGCGTACTCCTCATCATATTTCGTTTTCCCAATGCGCTGAGGAAATGGAGCTGTAGGCTTTGTGCACGTCTGCTCGAAGGTGTGACCTCGCGAATGCTCCTTTCTTTCTTCGCCTCGCGATACGTTCTCTCTGGACTTACTCGCGAGTCGCTCCCTGTCTGTCTTCGCGACCTTCTGTCGTGATGTTTCATCGCGAAGGTTTGTCGCGAGGCGCTCTCCGTTTGTCTTCGCGTCAGGTACTCGCGATCCTTGGTCGCGATGCCGGGTCGCGAGATCGTTGTTATTCTCAAGCGAGGCTTTCCTCGCGTGCTGGGCTCGCATCTCTTGATCACGATGCTTCCTCGCGAGGCGTGAATTCAGCCCTTGAGATGTCTGATCCTCTTCGTCCCTTTCGTACTCCGGAGGATTTATGTAAGATCTTCCACTTCTCGTATAAATAGCATTACACTGATTCGGAGGCGTATGATTCTTAGGATTCCGTTCAGTGTTGCTTGGGAATTGCCCTTGCCTGTGCATCCCAGCTCTCTCATTAGCCATCTTCCCTACTTGGTTTTCCAACATCTTCAATTGTTTTCCCATTGGTATCACCGTATTGTTGATGGCGTTGTTGTGCTCTCCGTGAGGCGTTCATCCTATTCCCAAGCTGCTGGATCTTAATATTTTGCTGAGCCACAATTTGTTGGTGACTCGTTGCTATTTGTTGATTGCTCGTCAACAATTGTTGCATCATATCTTCGAGGCTCGGCTTATTGGGCTCCACAATCATTCCATTATTAACAATGAAAACCGGTGGTGGTTCTTGAGCATTCATGCATTGGCATAGGAAAAATTGGGATGATTCCTATTGTTGGGATGATAGGCGAATTCCACTCTGATTCACTGGCCATTACTCCTTTGGTTCAAATATTGAACCTCACTCCATATTCTACGCCATGGCCACGCCATCCGCCTTTCCTCTCGACCGTCTCATCCGCGAGTTGTGAACTTCTAACAAGTCATCATACTTATCGTCCAACTCTGCGGCGTGCCCACTCTTGATCATTGTCTCCTCCATCGGCCATTGATAGCTATTGGATGCCATCTCCTCAATAATTCTCAATGCTTCGTCTATTCCACGATTGAGAAGGCATCCCCCGGCTGAGGCATCTACAATGCTACGGGTGTTAGCATTGAGTCCACTATAAAATTGTGTTACTTGCTGCTCTGGTGAGAACCCGTGCTCGTGGACATTTTAAAGGCAGATTACGAATCGCTCCCAAGCCTCAAACAATGACTCGTCTCCCAATTGTGAAAATGGGATATCTCCGCAATGATCTTCCGAGCATTAGCGGTGGGAAGTATTTGGGTAAAATTTCTCACAGAGTCTGCTCCCATGTGGTAATTCTCGATCTATCAAGCTCTTGAACCACTCTTTCGCTGACCTCGGTGAAAATCCGAACATCTGCATCCGGATGGCATCGGTGGCACTCAGTTCGCTTGATAGTATCACGGATATCGAGGAAGCTTCAAGTGCGCATTGGGGTCTTGATCACCCTCCCCAAACCGCTCCGCTTGTATCATGCCGATGAGGCGCGGGCTTTAACTCGAAATTATTCGCGATTGACGTTCGCCCCATCCTCCACCTTGAACGATCCGTCGGTGGCTTTGTACATGTGGTTGAGCGGTATGGGTTGTGCTCGCCCACCCATCAGCCCGTCGATTATTCAACGCTAGTTGGCGTTGCATTGCTGCTAGCATCTCCTCCATCTCGGCCATTCTATCATGGCATTGGGGCAGCCTTTCAGCCATTGCCTGTTGTCTTCTTTCTCGGCTCTTTCTCTTATGTGATCTTTCAATCTCAAGATCCAATGGAATAATTTCTTTCCTTTGAGATCTTGTAATCATGCACAACACAGAGAGATAAAAACAAAATCAGATCTGAGAAGCAACATAGGAATAATAATTTTTTTTTATTTTCTATTTTTTTTAACGCCTGAATTAATAACTACAATCCAGAAAATTATCACTATGCAATCTAAACAGTCCCCGGCAACGGCGCCAAAATTTGATCGCTATAATTCCTACCAAATAAATGATAGTAAAACAGCAAGTATATTATATCGTATCAACAGGGACTGCGACTCGAGAACACAACAATTAATTAACACAGAATCTTTATTATTATCCAGGCAATAATATCAAGAGAGAAGATAAATCTAGACACAAAATATAAATAAGAATAAAACCAGATATAAAAGACTGACCCTAGGGATGTATTTAACCTAACCGATTCACAAAATTAACCTATTAATCATTTACCAAATTTAATCCACATTCATATGAAGGATCACTAATGTAACTATAGTTTCCGCGGGAGATGACCTATAGTAGTAGGTTAGCCTAAACTCTATCTTCGTCGGGTCTCGAAAGTAAGCTAATCACCAACACACAAAGATTTAACCTCCTGCAGTTCACCTATCTCCGCTGGTCTCAAGGTAAAATCGTATTATGAATTCAAGATATCGATTATGCAATTAATTCGCCAAGACATCAATCACATAACTAGCATGCATTAATATTGGCGGATACCAACACATGAGAATTAAAGCGAGAATCATAAATCATGAATGGGACGACAAAACAGTATCAACGGATCGATCATATAAATCTAGTCAGACATACAAACCCTAGGATCAATACGGAATTTAGCTACGCATAATTAAAATACTAAAGCAATAAATAAATAAGAATAACATAAACTGAATTAAATAAATAAAACCGTAGGAATCCACGATGAACAATGTAGCACTTGAATCCGGAAATAAATCTGAATGCTCCAATAAAACTTAACAATAAGAAAACAAAAATCAAAAGAAAACTCAAAAGCTTGGCTAATAAACTATTGTGTAAACAAAAACGTGTAGAAGAATAAAAGAAAACAAAAAGTAAAAAGTGTTATGTTCTAAACTCTTGTGAATTGTGTGCACCCTCTCGCATATGTATATATTACGCAATCCTAGGGCTACGCCTCGCGACACGCCCTCCATGCCTACCTCGCGAGCAATGGTCGCGAGCGCGAGTCGCGACGCACCTTCCGCGTGAGTTCGCGATCTTCCATCGCGAGTGTTGGTCGCGATATCGGGTCGCGAGCTATCCATTCACCGCGCGTTCAATACTTCCTCGCTAACTATCATCGCGACCGTTGATCGCGATATCGAGTCGCGAGGCAAGTCTGCCTCTTCTTCGCGTGTCAGCCTCGCGGGTCTTCCTTGCGACTTTCTCTTCACGCCTCGCGGCGTGATTTTCTCGGTGACTTCCAACATTTTGTAATTCTCTTTTATCGTGATCCACCTTTTGACATCAAACCTGTGCTAAAATAACACGAAATACACACGACATAATATCTTCCAAGGTAAACATAAATATATCAAAAGATAGCTCAAAAGATCACTTATCAATTAGAAACCAGATAAATATAACCCTATAAAATAAGTAAAAATGAGGCTTATCAAGATGATAAATGAATATATTAATGGATAGTGAGATTAAAAATATGATCATTGGTAGTTTTTTTTTGTAAATATATAAGTGGATAGATTTAAGGTAAAAATCATGGAGTTATATTTTCAAAAAAGAAAAATAAATATTTTTATAAACAAATCAAAAAGAAATTAAATAAACTTATTGATGGATAGAAGGAATATATTTTATCTAAAAATCAGACTTATAAAATATCCAATCAAATACAAGCATTTAAATGAGACATGATCAATTAAGATAAAACAAAACACTATGGCCCAATAATCAAATATGAACATCATTAGTAATCTTAAAAATAATAACATGTAAATAATATATATATGAGAGGATTAACGTAAGAATCATTTTTATCGTGAGAATCATAAAATGATGAATTCGTTATGAAAGTTGATGAATCTGTTGATAAAGTTACTGAATCCAAAAATATCCAAAAAATAGAATTTTCGTTCCTCATGGGATTCAAACTAGGGTGAAAAATGTCAAATTTTTGGATTCACTAACTTTCCCAACACATTCATCACCTTACATAGCGAATTCATTTTATTCATAGCGAAATTTTGTGGTTCTTAGTTCTCACGTTAAAAATGATTCTTATATAAACCTAACTATATATATATATAGTGGTTCATGTATAAATGCAAATATTGATAAGAAATAAAAAAGTTACACTGAATGTATAAAATTTCTTGTATTAAATATATAAATTTGTTGCATCAAATTCGGTGCACAACTTTATGTTCATTGCTACTATTTATATGTTGAATTTGATGCAACAAATTTATATGTTAGTGCAATAACTTTATATTTACAGTGTAGCTTTCCTATTTTCTTAGCAATATTTATATTCCTACATGATTCATCTCCTATATATAGTTTCAGACGATTTAGTCAAAATCGAATACATTTGGTTAGAAACCAAAACTCGACCTTAACTATTTCGGTTTCTGACTTTCGACCAATTTAACCAAAAGGTTGTTATAACCACTTGTTTTAATTTCCCCGAGTTAACTCAAATTTTCTAGTGTACTCTTTTGACTTCAAAAATTACCAGCTTAATCATGACAATATCCAACAAACTTGAAATCGTTACTTGGAGCATATAAATATATATCCAACAAACTTGACAATTCAATCATCTCTAGTATTGATGTACCCATGTATCCTTTCAGCACCTTTTATGTGAAATATAGTAGAAGTTTCCTCGTATCGACCAACAACTCCAATGCCAAAAAAGGGAGTCTAAGACATGTTAGGCACTGATGAATCTAGCTATGTGAGTGTGCGAGATTTATATAAAGCAATAAAGAACACCCAAGCTTTTTACGTGGTTCGATCGTTAATGAGATCTACGTCCACGGAGGAATGATTCCTCAATACTTTTACTAGAGCTTTTCGTACAGAGAGTATTGGTTACAAGCCTTTGTATTCAGTAAATTGCTAACCCTTCTAACATCAGTTTTCCTTCTATTTATACTGACTCGAATACGCCTTCAGACGCGGCCCGACCTCTCCATTGGTCGTGGTGTGACTCTTCCTCCGCATGCCTTCCATTGGCGGGAGCGGGACCTTCGCTTTACGTGCGCCACGTGGAGGTGGCGCGACCTTGGTTACGGGCGTCCTCTCCATTGGCCGGGATAGCGGTTACGGGGCTGGGGTTTTGAGCGATGATTAAGTCTCGCCTTGGGCTCGACCGCATTAAGTCTCGCCTTGGGCTCGACCGCGTGGGCTGCACATCGGCGTTAGGCCCAGCTCGTTTGGGCTGTTAGTGGGCCCATCGGTTGGGCCATATCCCATCATAGCCCCCGAATAGCCGAGGGACGGCGAGGCGGGTGGAGTGAAGAAGGCGCCGCCGGTGAGGTGTGGCTTGGTGAAGTTGTTCCTTGGGTTGTTGTCCTTTAGTGTGATGGTCTACGTGCCGGCGAGATGTGGCATCGAAGGAAGTCGAGGTCCGACCTAGATATCGCGCTCTGCGTTTGTTACGCCGAGTGCGATGCGAAAGTGGTGTTTCTCCCGGTGGGTGCCGATGTCCGCCTCGGCGACCGCCTTTTCGGGATGCCGTGGTGTGTCTCGGGCAAGACGGACTCTGCGGCCTGGTTAGCCGAGGTCCGATCTCGTTGTAAGCTTTCCGTGGGCTGAAGCCGACACGGCGCCGAGGTCCGATGTGATTTCTTGGCATTTGTGGGAAGGGCGGGGTGCGACTGGGCGCCGCCATCCGGAGGGCGCCGGGTCCGTATGATGATTGCTAGGTCGATCAAGGCCCGTCCTATCTCGGCGTCGTCATACGCCGCGGCGGTAGTTGGGCACTCGAACTGCGTGCTTGGCGTAACGCACGTCCAATCACTTGTAGCGTGTTGAATTTGAAGCGGCAATTTGCAGGCGCCTTAGTCTTATAAATAGGCGCAAAAGGGCAAATCTGCTCACTTTCTTCTTGACGTTATAAAATTAGAGAGAATTTCGAGATTATCCGAGTTGATCCCGATCTCATTTGAAGTAGCCGTATACTACTTTGAAAAGTAAGTATGTTTTCTTCATCTTCTTCTCGCTCGAAAGTTCCTTTCCGCCGGGTTACGGGCGTGAGTTGCAGATGTAAGAGATTATATGTGCTACAATGGTTTGGGTAGGTGCAGTAGGGGTGAGCTCAGTATTCCGCCGTATCCTCTGTATGGGATGGTATGAAGGTGGGCGGGCGAGGTCGGTTGGACGTTGCGTGAACTTTTGAAGTTGTTAGAGAGCTGGGATTCCGGGAGGCGTGGTGGTGTCTCGCGCGTCGGGACGATAGGGCGATGGCCCTCCGGAGGGTTTATTCTTGTCTATGTAGAGCAGTTTGAGGCGTGTCTTAGGTACCTTTTGTCCCCATTTATCTTAGCCTTCAAGAGTATTTCCGATCCCCATTTGTCAATTGACCCCGAATTCGTTAGGTCGCTGGTGGGCTGGGGGGCTCTCTTGTTATGGCGTTGTTAGGAGTTGTCCTTGAAGTGTTGATGCGCTTTTTAGCGTGAAGACCATAGGGGGGTGTACTATCTGTCACCCCGGCTGAAATTTAAGGTAGTCGTCCCCTCCAAGGTGTCCCATTGGCAGAATAGGTATTTCTTTCTGCGGGCTGAGGGGGAGCCGAGGTATGAGTGGGGTATCGGCACGCTGGTGGACCCGAAAATCAAGCCCTTGGGCCACATGGAGGAGGTGTTGAGCAGCCTTGGTGAGATCTTATCCATAAGTTACACCGAGGACGACCTGAAGAAGGCCGGGCTGAGTGTTTTCGGGTCGGAAGCGTCGGGACCGGGGTCTGGACGGGGTGAGGGCATCCCCTTTTTCTTAGTCCTTATTCGTTCTATTTTGCTGTGCTAATGTGTCTTTCTCTTTTGATGCAGTGAAGTTGAGGGATGAGGTGGGCTCGCGTCGTCGGGCGAGGCCGCGAAGAAAAGAAGAGGCGGGCCGAACTAGTAGGGGCCCGAAGAAGGTGGACAGCATGGGCCAGCTGATGAGTGGGCCTGAGCCGGGGTCCAGCCCGGCATCGGAGTCTCGGCCTCAGGGCCGCCTTGAGTACGGGGTACCGCCCCCAAGCTTGGTCGCATCCCTCCCCGAGGTACGTGAAACTTCATATTAAGATTTGTTTGCTTCGCAATCGGTTATCGACTTGTGCATCTCCTTTTCGTGGTGGGAGCTCGATGATGGGGCCTGCAGCAGACTATTTGGGGGGCTAGTCGCCGCCGGTCTTGCTGAGCTCGGCCCGGCAGAGAGCAGGCAGGATCTTGCAGCGCCCGGAGGCTGAGACCGCCGTCGGCTGCGAGTGGGCTGGGCCGCCAAGGCTTGAGGCCGGGAGGGTTCTTCTTGAGGCCATACGAAGGAGGCTGCAGGGGAGGTCGAGGAGCTCAAGGGAGCTGGCCGGAGGCGAAGGACCTCGGCCGGAGGAGGTCTGGTGGCCGACAGGACTTGTTGAGCCTGCCGGCGGCTCATCAGGTCGGAGAGCTTCTGCTTTCATTGCCGATCTCGCCGTCGTCTGAAGCCGAAGGTGGTCGGATCACACGGAAGGCTGGCCGCCATGCACGATTTTGATAAGGTCAGCATGGGTGGACCGAGGTCGACCGAGAGGTGGACAAAGCTTCGCCGGGTGATCTGGTGACTCCCCAGTCTTGGAGGCTCGGCATCCAGCTCTAACCCCGAGGTCGTCGCCCGATGTGGAGCGAGGATCGTGAGCTTGGAGCTCGCTGCGAGGTCAGTTGGCGAGGAGGGAGGAGGAGGCGCGGCGGGAGGCGGGGTTGGAGCTCCGCGGAGGTGGGCAGCCGCGAGAACATCGGGAGGTCGTCGAGATCGGCCATAGGCACGAGGTCGATGGACGATGTAATAGCGTGAGCTGCCGTGTCGATGGACCACAGGCGCTGTAATAATTTTCCTTTTTGAGTAATAAGATATTTTGAAGATTTGTGTTGTCTCGTTTATTTTCGATACTCACCTAAATGGATCGGACTTGACCATGAATTGTTGGGAAGTTAAAGAGTCGAAGTGCCTGGGAGGACGAAGAGTGCTTTCTGGAGGCCGGTGTGCGACGACCCAGTTTTAGCCACAATGGAAGTCGGCTCGGCCCGTGCCGTCGAAGAAGTTGGACGAGGCTGATCGGGAAGTGGCCGCTCCCGCGAAACGAGGCGGCAAGTTGAAGGTCGCAGGCGGAGTCGGGTGGACATATCTGCCGCTATCAGGCGTTTGATGCGGTCACGAGGAACAACTTGATATTTGCGGAGGCTCGCTCGGTTGTCGGAGGAGCATGCGAGTGCAGAGAGAGCGTCCGGTGGTGGGACTACCATATCCGAGGCGTGGCCGAGTCGAGCTTCTTGGCGGAGGGCATGGTCTGAGGATGAGAGGGCCCACGACAAAGTTGGCTTCGTCAACTTCAGTGGTGAAGTTTATGGAGATGTATGACATCGTCGAGCGTCACATGCCCGTGAGCGGCGAGGCAACGGGCTCGCCGACCCGATCATAGAAGAACCGCGGAGAGGCGGCTACTCGATCATGCAATCTTGAGGTTGATGGGTCCGGCGGGCGGATCATCTGGGATCCTCACGGGAGGCGGGCGGCCGAGGGACCTCAGGTCGTGGGGAGAGCTTGGGTAGGGGCGAGGTGACACGGCCGGTGTCGGTCGGGGGTCGGGGTGTGACCTCGGTGCGTCCCACTCCCGGAATGCCCGTGCGCGCGCCAACGGGTGTCGGGGGCGGGTGAAGATGACTCTGAGTCCTTACATTGGTGCCTGGAGCCAGCGCCCCGGGAGGCGAGCCGTGGTGATTCCGGCCTTGCTCGTGGGTCGAGGATTCGTTCGAGGCATACATCGTCGGCTGGAGATTTTGTAAATTGGTGCAGCTTGGCGAGGTCTGGCCGGCGGAGCCGGAAGCTGAATGAGGCTATGTATAGTATAGGACCTTGTATGTAGATATAAATGTATTTAGACTCGTTTTGAAGTGTATATTTTCCCCCTTGAAGGTACAAACATAACTTAGGACTTCGTTTGGTCGTAAATGTTTATCTTGTATACATAGGTGTATTTTTCAAATAAAGGGGTATAAGCGAGCTCTGAAGCCGGTTGTCTTGTATGGCTTGGTACTTTGTTTGTAGTCGTTAATGCATTTAGACTTTGTCCGGGTGCATATCTTCCCAAATAAAGGGGTATGAGATGGCGAGATCGGATGCGGATGTCGCTTGCATGTGAGCGTCCAACTTAATGGGTGTCTGTATGCTTTGTGTGGCGTCCAGCAATGGGTTCATGCGCTTTGCGTGTAGGCGTCGACTTAATGGGTACATGCGCTTTGCGTGTGGCGTCAACTTAATGGGTAATCTGTAAACTTACCCTACTTGGTGGGATTTTCATCTTCGTAGGCGTCCCATGAAGGTTTAAATGTGGTGTATCGACGGATGTTCACATATGTATGAGGCGAAGAAATATTCATTATAAAAGCGGTGTTTTATTGAACATGTAATCAACATCGTACTTTTGGCAAAGCAATTAAGGAACTAACATGATGCCGACTTTAAATCGAGCTATGTAAAATACCTCCTTAAATGCATAGTGTGCAGTTCGGAGACAAGTGCAGGACAGTGAGCAGACTTGTAAGCCCGCTGCGGGGTCACCGTGAGCAGATGCAGGCCTTCCATGTCGGATCGAGCTTGTTAAGGCCTTCGGCTCTCGGCTTCATTATTTCTTAGGGACGAGTCGCCCATGGGCGGAGGCTTTGACCGTTGTTGTGGTCCGTGCGACACGGGCATACTCCGTTTATGAGCGACGCATGCTTCTCCTCGAGGCGTCAAGGTTGGCCGTCTTCACTCGTTCGAGCCTGGTGAAGTGGAAGTGCGAGGGCTTGGCGCCGATCTCGGCGGTATGGCGGCCTCGGTACCGTGAACAAGGCTAAAGGGGTCTCCGTGCGCCCGTCCAGTGTGGTCTGTGGGACCCGGAGGACTTGAGGAGATTTTCGGCCCGATCGCCTTTAGCTCGATCGACCTCTTCTTCAATCCTTATGCGATCGTGCGGTTCGTCACCTCGAGTCGACCATTAAACTTGCGGTGTGCGGCCGAGGTGAAGCGTTGATCGATCTGAGCTCTTCGCCGCCTCGCTCCTGAAGTTTTTGTCGGCGAATTGAGTGCCGTCCAGAGACCGGGATGTGCGGTATCGAGCGGCGGACTATATTTTTCCACACAAGGTTTGAATCATACGCTCGTGAGGCTCGAAATTTGCTCGGCCTCGACCCTTTTGAAGTAGTCTATGGCTACGACTAAATATCAGTGACACGGTGCTCGGTCGAGCAGACCGATGTCGATCCCGCATGAAAGGCCACGGGACTCGGTTGCTCAAATCGGTCGAGGCGAGCTTTTGGCGTGGGTGATAGCACTTTGGGCACTTCTTGTGAGCTCGGCGAATCTTATGCGGTGTGGGCGGTAATATCCGACCTCGTCTTCTTTGAAAGTGCTCGGACCGATGTGGCTTCCACAAGACCACCGGTGAATTCGTTGAGCACGTGGTCGCTACTTCGGCGGGGCATCTCGGAGGGTTGAAGGTAGACTTCGGTGAGCGCCCCGTGCATGAGATCTTACGGGATTTTGCCATCATTTTTTTGGCTTGAGCGATCGAAGGTAGTCTTGCCGTGTTCGGTAGGCCTTGAGGAGACATCAGTCGGCTCTATCTCGGTGATGATGCCGGCGTGGGACTCCGATGTGGAGCAATCTCCTCCTGGTGGACTTGTTGACAGCCTAACTTGGGGGCGTCGGCCCGTGTTTTCCCCTGGGGGATTCGATTGGATCTTTGAAGCACGAGCGAGGTCAACATCTCCTTTGCCTTCTCGGTATTGTTTCATTCGGTCCTCCTTGGCCTTGTTTGCCTAACACACGTTCACGACGACACAGGAATCGCGAAGATTTGGATCAATCGCGCCAATTCACTGTAGGCGGGCTCAGGAGATTAGGGCCTCGTACTCCACTCGTTGTTGGTGGTCGGGAAGGTAAACCCGGGTGCGTGGTGACTTCTTGCTTATCTGGGCGAGGAGGAGGATGCCCCGCTGCTGTCTTGCACGATGCTCCGTCCACGTACATGTGAGCAACCATCGGTGGTGTTAGGGTGGCTTACTCCAGCCGTGGGCGGGAGTGCCTCGTGGCGAGCCTACCTTGGTGGTTTGGCCTCAACCGGGAAGTTGGCGAGCTTGCCTTTTATGGCGGTGCAGGTGAGTACGAAATCGTGCTCGCCGAGCTCCGGTGCCAGCCAGCTATCGTCCAGGACGACTCGGGTTTAAAGAGCATCTCGAGGCAGTCGGTTAGCACTGGACGGTGAGCTTGGAAGTAGGGTCGGGCGTCGCTTGGCGTTCACCAGGCGGCCGCTACTTTCGGCGGATACCTTGTCTCGGTCGCTTTGAACTCGGTGATAAAATAGATGGGAGTTGTCGTCCCTCTCACTTGCAGTCATGCGTGATGGCCTCTCGAGCGGAATAGGAGAGAGATCACCTTGCTTTGGGCGGACGGTGTGGGTCGCGAGCTACTCCTCCGGTGGAGCGGCTGGTGTTCTTCTGCCGGTGGAAGTCAGGACCCTCCTGGCGAGTTTTGAAGAATGGGAGCTGTTTCTGGGACTCAAAGCTCCTGGCGGCGTGAGCACGGTGAGTTTGTGGATCTCACGGATGGTCTTGCTGATGTCGAGCACCTTCGCCTTGGTGGGATTGGCCTTGAGCCCTCTGACGAAAACCAGCATCCCGAAGAACTTGCGGTCTTCACCATAAATGTACATTTCTGGGGGTTGAGTTTGAGGTTGGCCGACAGGAGTTGGAGGATGGTTGCGGTTAGTCGTCGCGCAGCTCTCCGTTTTCGACTTTTGACTACTATGTCTTGACGTGAGACCTCGGCGATCTCCCGATGTGGTCTTTGAATGTTGCATCCACCATCCTGCAGTAAGTAGCCGGGCGTTTTTGGAGCAAGGCGTCTTCCGTCTGTGAGCCTGAAAGTCGGTGATGAGCAGCGGTCTTTAGTGCGTCTCCGACTCATCGAGTTTGGTGGTACCCGCTATAGATCGGGGAACATTTGTATCTGGTGGCCCACATGCCTCCACGCTTCGCGATGTCGGGAGGGGTAGCAATCTTTAGGCGGTGCTTGTTGAGGTCGGTATAATCAGGCCTCGCCTCAGCGAACTTCGGACCTCGGTGGATTAGCCATCCGGTCGGTGTTGACCTCAAACAAGATCTTGGCCTTGGGAAGTTGAGTCACCTCGTCCCTTATGACTTGTGCTACAATCAGCCGCGAATATCCTTTCTTACGGGATGGCTTGGTAGGATGTGATGTTGAGGTGAGTTATGAGCTCGGGTGACACTCGGTCATATCGGCGGGGACCAACAAACCGTCCCTATATTCTCTCGGAAGTCGTATGGCGTGCTCTTGGGACGTCCATGTGGCCACAGGTGCCGACTGGATGACCGAGGATGGTCGTCCGTATGGTTGGAGCGCCCCGTCGGTCGTCCGGGTGTCGTCTCAGGGGCTCGGTAATTGCTATGCACAGGCAGGCGGGCCGCATCTTGAGTTGAGTCGTGGGCATTCTTTTTCTGTAGTTTGGTCTCCACTGGATCTTTGCACTCCAGGGGTGGGAATCTTGTGGGTGGGGTAGACCCGAGCAGAGGCGGACCCTGGTGGCGTCGACGCCAGTCTCCCGAGGATGATGTTGTGCGGAGAGGGCTCGGACGGGAAATCGGATGGCCTTGGTGACGGCACAGGGCATACCCGGTGACCCGGAAGGGACCTAATGACCCATGGTGGGCCCTCTTGAGTGAAGCTCCGTGGCGGGAGGGCCGAGGGAGTACTGAATGCCTCAGGACCTCCAGCTTGTCGGGCGGCTACGGAAGATGATCTTGTGGAGCTCGATGTCGATATAGACCGGTGGATGTTTTTGTTGCCACCTTGCGGCACTATCGTGATGGCGTCTGGTGCGGCATGATCTTGGGCACGGGGTCCTCATGGAAGCGATGTTCTGCGTATCCAGTCGCTTGTTCTTGGCTCTTGAGGGGCGGCCTCGGGCGTCGTTCTTGAGGCGACCTCTGTCATCGAGGCAGGTCATTAACAACATGACACCTCTCACGTAGTGTTGGGACCTTCGTCTCCGTCGTCTTGAGGTTGGGTCACCCGGCGGGGTCGGCCCGATTGTTGCCGTTCCTCCGTTCCTGTAGCTTTCATTCTTGGAACGGCTCGTCAGAGCGTATTTCTTGAGGGCCTCCTTTAGAGCTCGTCGATCTGAGCCACCAGTTTACGAATCCTCATTGCGTGACCATACCCGGTGATAGTCTAATACTATGCATGGACCTCTTCTTGGATCCGTTTCATAGGGGCGGGTTTGGGAAGAGCTCGTGGAGCTCGAATATTTCCGCCCTTGATTTGGTGAAGGCGTGCTGCCCGCCGAGGGTTGGGCGAGTCAGGGCACAGACTCATGGTGTACTCTCTTGATTAACCGAGCAACGGTCCCGTAGCGCCTCGACTCGGTCATCGGCTTTTTCTCTCGGACTTAACATCCGTCCCAGTTCCAGCTTCTTCGATCCGTACTGTCCAGCGAAGTTGTCCAGAGGTTCAAGCTTGCTCGCCGTCTTTGTGTTTCTCACAGGTGATTTCTTTGTTCGAGCTCGGGTCGATCCTTTTGAGCAGCGTTGATGATGTAGGGTCGTTCTTTGTCGTCGATTTTGAGCGACTCTTTGATGAACCTCGAGGCGAGTTTGACATCGTCTCGTCCCCTATGGCGGATTGGACTGGTCGGAGGAAGGCTGCGGGGCGGCGATCTTACGATAGGCGCCATTTGAGCGATCCAGAGGTCACAGGCGGTGTATCTTTGTTACGGCGGGCGAGGTGAACCAACGCCGTGCGTTGGAGACCCGACCTCGGGAAGATTTGCATCATGAAAATCTTCCATTCCTTGATCCATATTTGGTGGTGTAGGCGAAAAAGAAAGTCGGAGGGGTCTCCAGGGCCTCGTAGAGCCGCTATATTGGGTGCCGGTACCGAGGGGCAGTGGCGTGTCTAGAATCTCCCACGGAGAAAGGGAGATGATGATCCTCCCGTGCGGTCGAACCAGCGGAGATCATTGCCGATCTCTTTTACGGGAGGGTGGGGATCGAAATAGCAGCCTTTCTCGTCCTCTCAGGAGTTCACTCATGCCTTTCTTCCTCTGTTTGCTCCACTCTGTCGGCATGGCAGTGGAGATCGGCTCATGACGGCGAGCGTGTTGATGGCGGCTCGCCGCGGTGGCTTCTCCCGAATGAGAGCGGCGGCTCGGCGCGGCAGCCGGCTCACGCGTCGAGGCGCGATCGCGTTCTCGGCTATCACGCAGGTGGGATCTAACTATTCCGGATGGGGAGGCGGCGGGCGGCTGGTGTTCAGTCAGGGGGCCTCGGGGGCCTCCTGGTTCCTCTGGTTGAGAAGCTTTGGAATTGGCGAATTGGCGTGGAGGAACTCGCTTATCCTCGGCGAGGACCTCGTGGGGCGAATGAGGCTTTGTTTGCTCGTGCTCGTTGAGGTCGACATCTTCCCTACGTTGGGGGCGGTCCTGTGTATGAAACATTTCCATGTTGCCCTCGGAGTGTATGCTTCGTGGCGTCGCGATCTCGTCAACTGGGTGACCACTGAGTGGTCTCAGCCGTTGTTGCAGTGGGCGGCGGTTGTCGTGTTCTTGCCATTTGTTGTAGAAGCGAAGCTTTCTTGTTGGGTTTCCAGACGGCGCTGATGATGAATCTAGCTATGTGAGTGCGAGATTTATATAAGCGATAAAACACCGAGGCTTTTACGTGGTTCGATCGTTAATGAGATCTACGTCCGGAGAATGATTCCTCAATACTTTTACTAGAGCTTTTCTGCAGTATTGGTTCACGCTTTGTATTGATAAATTGCTAACCGCTTCAACATGAGTTTTCCTTCTATTTATCTTCAGAATACGCCTTGTGTGGCGCGTGACCTCTCCATTGGTAGGTGGTGTGACTCTTCCTCCGCATGCCTTCCATTGGCGGGCCGGGACCTTTCGCCTTCGTGCGCCCGTGGAGGTGGCGCTGACCTTGGTTACGGGCGTCTCTCCATTGGCCGAGGATAGCGGTTACGGGGGCTAGGGTTTTGGGCGATGATTAAGTCCTAGCCTTGGGCTCGACCGCATTAAGTCTCGCCTTGGGCTCGACCCGGCGTGGGCACTACCTGGCGTTAGGCCCAGCTCGTTTGGGCTTTGTTAGTGGGCGAGTCGGTTGGGCCATATCCCATCGGGCACCCCGGACTTTCGAGAAAATTCTAAAGAATGTTGCGAAACAATCTAGTCGTCGTGATCGACATGCGTCTTGATTCATGTGATACAATCCATATTATTCTAGACGGAAGCTTGAAGCGACCACGTATAAAATATTTCCTTACCTTAATGAAAGAAAGGAAAAACAATTATCGGTTTGATTTTCTAGGAATTCATCAAAATCTTTATTTATTTGCTATATATTAATATTTTGGCTAAGCTTATTTTAAAGAGCTTATAAGTTCTAAGAGCTTATAAGATGTTTGAAAACTTATAAGAGGTAATATCTCAAGTGCTTATAAGTTGTTAAAGTGTTTGGATAATTTTGATCTTATCGCTGTAGAAAAGATCGTGAGTTAGAGAAAAATCATAGTTAGAGAGATAAAATTGATGAGATATGAATTTGATAGTTTATGTGTTGAAAATAACGAACTATAATAAGGTTATTTTTGGTAAATTCATGATTTCTTATAAGTTTATGAAAAAATAAGTTAGGGTCGACCAATTTATTTTAGGAAATTTATAATTGTTGACAAGACATTTAAAACTTTTTATGAGCTTATAAACATTCGTATGAAACTTTATTTCTAAAAACTTTCTTGCAACACGCTATAAGACTGTAAATAAGCTTATAAAGCATTTTAAAAGCTTATAAGCTCACAAACTTCCCTTAAAACTTTTGTCTCATCAACGCGAGATACATGGCATCTAGCATGATATTTCCGAAGCTTCAGGAAAGCATAATGCACGACTCCAACATTATAAAGTTTACTAGTCTTGGATCCGAACTCGTTTCAACATGGTTTTAATTCCCATCAAGCTGGCTAATCTGCTGTTCCAATAAGACAACCTTATATTTCATCACACCATAAGCCGCCACGCCGTTCAGCTTCCACAAGCAGAGCCGGAAACCCGACGTCTAGCGGCGCCCGTTATCATTACGGCAAATCCTCGCCCTTGTTTGATTGTTCACAATGGCTCTGTGCAATACGCTCTTGTAGTTTCCATTGTTGAATATCAACAGAAGAAAAATCAACCATAAAGTCTATCGGGACATCCGATAAAATTGGAGCAGTGGAGAATATAAGCATGGCTGCGGAAGGATGACACCCATAAATGGAGAAATGGTCCAAAATTTTTGGCAATATTTTCTCTGATATACCTGTCGACAGTTTGCGACGAAATTTGAGTGAGCTCATTTCGCGTGGTCACCATTTCCGTTTCATCCAGCCCTAGGCTTCGATAAACCTTTTCACAGTTTGGCTACCACATCTCGACTTCTTTCACAATATCTTAGCAGATTTTTTACCATCTTCTTTTCTTATCATAAATGTTTGGGGACCTCCATCAACATTAACTAGAAATTCAGTTAAAGTTTATTAATACACAACTTTTAGGGAAGTTTGTAAAATTCACTGAACAAATATAGTAAATAATTTCATCATAGATTGACATCTATAAATTATAATTTTAATTTGTGAAAAGTACCTTATGTGTTCTTTAAGTTATATATTCCTTTTTTTAGTACATGCGATTAAGCTGATTATGTCTTAGCAGGTTCCTTGTTTGAGGCGAGCAACACCTTCAATATTTTTTTCAACTTGGGCATCAATGTCATTTTGATACTTAGGTGAGAAAATTTCCACCTAAGAACGGCTGAGATTGATTCATCATTTAGTGTAACACCCGTTTTTCATGTCGAGGAATCGATATATAATAAGCCGATAGAATAATAGGTCTATCCAAAAAATTTCGGTATCACTAAGATTTTTAATAACAAAAATCCTCGGTTTGGTTCTTGAAAAATAAATAAATATATATAAAAGTATATAATAATTGATCGACGAGCTAGATCAATATTTTTTTTAAATAAATTATCACGTCGACTTTTTGCATATATGTTGATTATCTTGCATGCATAATTCCTTATCATTTCATATTGCATGAATAAATATATGTGCATGTGTCGTTGAGTGTGTGCGTGGGATTAATTAAATTTTGTTTGTGAACCTAGTTGAATATTTTCTTAATTAAATAGATTGATAAATATTTGAAAAAAAGGAACAAAAAGAAAATGAAGAATGATGGAGTAGGGTGGATGACTAGATATAGAGAAGATAGAAAAATTATTATGTTGTAAAAGATGAGAGCATGCATTGGACACTTTTCAAAATCAAACCATTTCTCTCTTCCACCCTATGATTGGCCATCACCCTCAACCTCCCATTTCAGATTTCTCCGCTTCTAATACCTATTTGAAACTCACTTTACGAGAAAAGAAGAAAATCTCCTCCACATCGTCTCACTACTCGGCCGAACACCCTTACCACTTCTTTTTTCTTCAGTTCTATGGTCATAGCGCCTACCATAGCCCGCCCAGCTCTAGGAGCTTGGGAAGAAGTAGAGGAGAAAGGAGGAGCGAGAGATAGAGGGAAGCCGTGAAAAGAAAAGAAGAAAGAAAGAAATAAAGAAGAGAGAAAAACAAGGTAGTTTATTCTTTTCTTGCTTCCCACTTTTTTTTTGTGGAAGAGGAGGTGTCCTCACCCCTAGATGTTGTTAGGACATGTATAATCATGGTGTTGATATCGGTGGAAGAAGGGATTTGGGGAGACGGCTTGGGCATTTGTCGAGTTTTATCAAGAAGCTTGCTGTCAAATTTCACTGTACATATGTGACTGTTTGTGTGCTGATTTTGAGCATGTTGTGGATGCGATTTTGGGATCCTTCTGTAAAGTTGTTCATTGACGTTTCTACTATGAATATATGCTTTTTAAGTGTTAAGTCATGCTTAGTAAAGAGTTACATGCGCATAAACTGATCTGCTACATGCTGTTTTGTCAAATGATTTGCGATAAGTTGAAGCCTCTGTCGGCACCTTTTCCGGATCTTTTGAATCAAAAAAAAACCATTAGTCTATTTCATACCAACATAGGATCTGGAATGTTTGAGCCTAAACCAAATCTTTTGCTCGCTTTTGAGCACTTCGAAAAATGCTTGCATGAAGCATACAGTTTAGACCAGCTAATTTTGAACTCATATATCTCACTCCTCGTTGGTGTGGTTTGAAGATTATTTTTAGTTTGTAGATTTCATTTCAAGGTTTCTAAATGGGTTCCACTCATTATCTGAGTTTTGAGTCGCTAGTTATGAGCTTTTGAAAATCTATTACTTGACAAAATCGGAAAATTTAAAATATTTTTAAGTATGAGGATTCTTGCAAAGCCTGGTTAAGACCATATCTTTCTAACATCAACTCTTTTTGGGGTTGAGTCATACATGAAGTTTTAAATGCGTGTATGGTTTTCAATATGTCTTTTTTTTTTTCATTTGAAGTTATATATCGAGCGTTATGACCATTCAAAGATCCCTCATCAACGGACTAATTTTGAAAATTTACAACTCCGACTGTTTGAGTACCCAATTTGAGGCTCAATAAATCGAGCAACGTGCTCTTTTGATCTTGATTCTTACGTGAACTTGTTGTACATGTGTAGAGGTTTGAATGTGTCTTTTACACCCTATGCCTTCGAGGCGAAGTTATGGAACCTCAAAGAGCTTTATAAAATCGAAAATCTTGAAATTTAGCTAAGTATAGAATTTATATTTTGTGCATCTTTAGGTGTTATCGAGCATATGTTATGACTTGATTGATTGTGCATACCACGTATCATGTTAGGATGTTATAACGTCCTTTGTCGATAGAGTAACTCAGCGGAACATGGTTTGAATGTGTATGATCTTTCGGAATATAAACATAAAGTGTTTACGTCTTAAAAATGGATAAATTATTTTTAAGAAAGCATTATGATTTTATAACGAAAAATGGGTTCCAAGCTTCGATGATTTTTTTTTATTATTCAGATTAAAACCGAGAATAGGTGAACCTAGTAAAGATAGTTCAATAGCGGTGAGACGTTATCTTTACTATATGACTTAAGGCTAGACTTGTCTTGTAGGACACGTCGGTGATAAACCATCCGGATCTCCCAGCATAGCAAGCGAGAAACGTGGCATTATATTTCTGAGGTATCTTGGGTTAGTAAATAAAACTTTTAAAGTTAAAGTTGTGAATGCATGTAAAATATTTTGTTGCGTGCTTACTTACGAAGTCGATATCTTGGCCCATCGAGCTTTCGGCCAAACTAGAAGCGATTGGGCCTTGTTCCTTTGGGGATGAGGTTTTGTGTACACCAGTGCATTGGTGGGTGTGGCTCGGCCGGATCTCCCATCCAACAAAGTTAAGGCATTGGGGAGAAATCCTTGGGTCGAAATGAATGTACCAACCGAAAAAATTGCGATGCAGGAGCTTGGCTTGAGAAAGAGATAACGTTTTTACATAATTGTGAAGTGGATTTCTTTTAAAACCTTTACAATTATGGGGTATACACATGTCACCATATTTTATCTTTCGCAACAAGTTTATAAAATGGGCAAGTTAACTCAAGGTGCATTTGTACTAAACCAAAATCTATTTCGAAATGTTTTGTAGGATAAATGACGAAGCGGGGAGAAGGCTGGCGGCGTTTTCCACTGTGATTGTAATTTGCCATAGCATGGGTTCTTATTATCGTCTTTTTAATGTTTATCGCTTCATGTGGGAGCATATCTATCGGGACATGTAGTCCATAAGCTTGAATAATCTTTTGTCTATTTGTCACTTGGATGGTGAAACTTAAATTTGCACAATGGTTAACTATTGAACCATGGGGAAGTGAGTCCCATCACTCTACGAGTTCGTCTTGGTTATTCAATTGGTATTTCGCTTAAAGTGTCGATCATTTTCTTTATGTCCAGTTAAATTTCTATTAATATCTCTTAAATTAATTATTATTGATTAAGTTAAGTATTCTTTTACCCGTAACTCCTCGAGTGTGAATGGGATCCGAAATTATTTACAACCGTGCATTAATTGAATTACATGTCTGAGTATAAATCGAACTTTTTCAAATTTAAAATTGAAAATGGGAGGTAGATATTCAGCGAATGAAACTATTTGACTCCATCCTTTTCATAAGCGACAAGTCATGCAGCACTACAAAAAATAGTATAGACTACCGTTTTATGTGTAGTCTGTGTCACGTCGAGTAGTGTGAGAAGTGGTGTAGAGAAAGTAGGCGTATACACTACGCTTTTGGCGTATCTATACCAATATGAACTGTGGCACCACGACGCCAGATTACTTGACTTTTAAGGCGTAGTCTATACCCGACGAGACTTCTGAGGAAAAATGCGGCTGGCACTACTGACTTTTTAAGCGTCTATACCCTTATAGAACTGTTTTATGACATAGACTTCTGGCTTTTCTTAGTAGTCTATGCCCTCGATTCTGAGAAAAGGCGCATACACTTTCGTTTTTGTCGTGGTCTATACCAGACTATAATTGACTATGACGCTGAACTACAGACTTTACGGTAATCACATACCTCATAGACCTACCAGAAAAGGCAACGCGTACACTCGTTTTTTGTCGGCGTGGTCATGTACCTTATAGACTACAGCTTTTTCGGCTTGCCGTTATGCTTTTCTGTGGTCTGCCTGGAACTCTGAGAAAAAGGCATACCTCGTTTTTTATGCGTAGTCTATATCTCAGCTATAGGATTACTGTTTTTCGCCACTATGAACTACAACTTTTCAGGCAGTAGAATCTTCTTTAAACACCAGAAATATCGCAATGGTTAGCTCATACACTGCGGCACGTAACGTGGTCTATACCCTAACAAACTACTGCTTTGCCACGTAAGACATCTGTTTCGTGATGCATCTTGACTGGGTTCAGTGCCAGCCAGTGCCAGTTCAGTCATCAATTCTCTCGATAAGACTTTTGCTGCTCAGCTCACCGGTGTATCTCTTGTATAATGATTATAAAATCCAGTCAGCGTAATCCTGCGCGGATTATATTCTTTCATAGGCGCGTGGTACAAAGAACCGCATTGCTTGGAATCGGGTTGTCTTGGACAACTTTTAAAATATCAAATATTAGCAACATGTAGATGTATATGAAATCGACATAAAAAAAACATGATTTGATAAATGAAAATACCACAATTTCCCAGGTTAGTTCTTCACTCTTTCTCCAATTTGCATTAAACATAAAAATTGCCCTTGAGCAATTAATAGTAGATGAACCTAACCAAGCGAAGAATCGGACAAAATGCCACAAGATTTGATGGCGCTGCGTGCGTGTTAAACAATCTAAATTATGGTTTGGTTTTGAATTAGTTTGATTTGGTTCAATCGATTTGGTTATTTTTGAACACTCTAATTCTTATTATTCCTAATCGTTAGCTCTTTGTATGTTCGAGTTTGAAAGATTTAGGTTCACCATTCAATACCGAGTTCTACTTGGCCATCGGGAAAGAAAGATCTTAAGTAGTTTAAATGTTGATGAGGTTAGTGAGTCCAGACATAAACTTTTAGAAACCTAGTATATATACTTGTTTTCCTCAATGACCGGCATATATGGAGACAGAATTGCTTTAAGCGAGAGTGTGGATACTATGATTCGAGGTTGCTTTGTTCCTATATTCTACTAAATACCGTCCATTCCGTTCTACGCTAATGACTTAGCAACGGTATAAGCTAAGCCGTGTGTGATCATTATGTTGTACAAATTTAATCAAATTTTGAGGCTTTAGGCCCAAAGTATTTGGGGAATCTTGTAAGGGTCACATTAATTTGCCATATACATAATGCCTTCTTAACAAAGAAATCATTTATCTAAGTGTTATAATCAAGTAACTTTGACATTGTTTTTAAATATTTGACATCTTGAATCCTTAGAATAGATTTGTTGAAGTGTGGAAAAGTAGTAATTATTACTAATATAATGGAATTAATATCCAAATGAGAGCTTATAGAACTTAATACTCTAATTATTTGTTATTGTTACATTCTAAATTGTCTTTAAGCGAAGCATTGAGATTGAGATGCCGTATGTTTGGAATTAGAGATCTCCTAAGCGAGGATTATAAACGTCCACACAGCTGTTTCTATTATCAATGGAAGTTTAGCGAGATCTTCTTGATGATTGTTCTACTTCTCTTTTCCCGATGAGCGAAGTTTAGTGTCCTGAGTCGGACTAATATTACACGACCCGAGGCAGCGATGAGATTTTTACTCATATCAAAAAACTACTATTAGTAAAATAATAATTACTAATAAATTTCACCCTGAGCCAATTGTGAATTAGATAGGCGATTAGATAATATCATATTGATGCTTGAAAGTGAAGAGACAATCAAAGTCTAAAATATCCAGAATCTAGGTTTTCGATTTGAGGCCCCAATCCCAGCAAATAGTCATCGAAACCCGACAAATAATTTCCAATTCACGAAAAGAAAGAAAGGAATTAAAAGTCGATCTTACGTGTTGACAATATATTTCGATTATCATCACGAATCACGACTAAGAGGGTCGAAGATAAATCGTTTACTCGGCGGGATCGACTCTTGTAAGATGTTCCTAATCGATAGAAAACATATAATATTAGACATGTTGAGAAAAAAAGATAATGGTGATGAACTAAGATTTAAGACTTACCCTACATTGCGGTACTATCACTAATTGATTTTGAATACTGCCTCAAACCTATCAGGCTTGCGTGTTCGGTACATCTTGATCGCCGCTTGGGAACATATGATATCTCAAATGGATTCACAAACCCTTGTCGACCAAGTGTAGTTGTACTCTCCTTGAACTCTTGGAATAAGTGACTAACAAATAAATAAAATGTATTAAATAAACATATACTTAACATTGAAATAAATTTTGAAAAGAGTAAATTCTTACCACATATAAACCACAGCCTTGATTTCTACGGATTGGCTCTAATTATAAAAGCGGATGATGTCTTGAAGATGTGAAAATCTCAAAGGGACTTACCAAAAGATTTCATCTTCAAATGGAATTAATATCCCTTTCCCATCCGTCAAAGTTTTTGACATGTAAATCGACCTTTCGTGGAGCGAATGCAAAGTGTCGAAACACTTCACATTTCTCTCCTAACAACTCTTTGCCGTACTTTTTGTTTTCTTGGCAGAAAAGACATCTAATTTGCATAAGCATAAATAAAATAATAATAATAACAAATAATCATCATTGTCAATCAATACGTTTACACGGTTCTAAGTCGACTAAATATATACGACTAGAACAAATAAATCACTATGACTAACGGGTTCATAATTCTAGTTTGTTAATCAATGTGCCTTCCACGGGTCACAAACATCTACATATATCAAACTAAGGTTGGAAATGGAAGAAAGAAATGTTCTTTGCTAGTTTACATCTAATTGTCTCCATGATATATTGATGGCACAAGTTTTAAGCTAACGTAAGTGTGTTTTGTATGGCTAATTATGAAATGTGAAATGGTGTTGCTCGATAACTTTGTATTGTGTAAAATGCAAAAATGTAAGTTATTGATTACGTAAATGTTGCGAGAACAATGTACAGTGAATATCACTCTTTATGAAGTTATTGTGTAGAACTCTAAAAGCTGTGATCGTGAAAGATACTTTCACTTATGTTGATTATGTTTACCTTTGGCTACTAGATGCTACTTGAAAACAATGAATGGGAAAGCGGATTGGTGGTGCTCGTATCTGATTAATTTTGCCACAGTTGTCTGTGATTGTCTGAAAGTCTTCATGCTCAGGAAAAGTACTTCCATTTTATATGTTTTACCTCATCGGGAAAGTGAATTATCTTTGACTGTTGATGTGATAATTCGGATTGTTAATCTTACTTGAGTCGCCCATGCTTAGGGATGGGCATACTAGATCTTAGTTATGTATAAATCTCTCTTTGATCTATACTTGGCCTGCTACAAATCTTTCCGGGCTTTCGGTCGAATGCTGAAGGCCATTTTCTGGTAGGAATATGTGGATGGGACATGATCCTATGAGCAATTACGACCCCTAGTCTTGCTGGGTCCAAGGAAAAATGAGTGCTAACTTAGACATTCTAGCGGTGTAATGCGCAGAGCATTGTTCTTTCAAAACTTTATGAAGACAATGAACACGAAATAATAATAACAAGAAGCATAAGTTTATGAAGTAATAATAATAATAACAAATAATCATGTTAAACTAAAAATAATACACCTTAACGTCAACTTTCTCGTCAGAATCCTTGGCAATCATTATCTTATTCTCATTCTCATTCACTTTGTCCTTGAGGTCTTAATGGCCTCAAAATTCACTTGTTTGATCGAACAACTTCCTTTTCTTCATAATCTTTACGGTCTTTCAAATTTTGTAATTACCTTCAAGTTTTTCACTCTATCGTGTAGGTGACATATCATCATTCTTGTTGTTCTCAGATTTTCTTATCTCGTGACTTACCTTACATCTTTCCTTTTGGATTTTTTGAAGAAAGTAGTAGGAGTAACATAACTACTCTCCCACACATGCCAGGCGTTCGCTTTTGTAATGCACACGTAAGCAATCTTCTCCCAAAGTATTAGTCTTCAATTCAGCCTTCCTTTAGGCGTATCTGTCATCCTTTAGTATACAAATGAAGATTGAGCAGTTAAGTTAAAGGTTAGTATATGCATGTATTATAAAAAATTTATGTTATAATAATAGCAAGATTATTACGATATCATCATCATAATAGCGAAAATTTTATAATGCATGTATCATAAAAAAACATGGAACATCTTACGATCCTTTCACCGGTTGCTTTAATTTATCATCTTCTATCGCGTTTCTTTGGAATTAGGACTTTCTTCCCACATCACATTATCCATCATCCTCTCCACATAATTAGGTCAGCCTACAATAATAAAAAAGTATGTACATAGGATATGAAGCATAAAGGAGAATGTATCAAGCGGTGTTCGAAGAAAATAAATAAGGAAATGAGCAGTAAGGAAAAACTACATTGTTTATTGATACAGCGTAAGCGCCTTGATGAAAGTCTATGTGGGTAAATGTTCTTCTTTACCCTTACATTTGCTCTTCACTCCATTTCTACAATATGTGAATTCATCATTAAAATCTTGTACTAGAAGATCTTTCTACATAAAAGTACCCCGTTGGTGCCGTAAGTCTTGTAATAGTTAAGTAAAATAAACTACAACTTGAAGCCATGCTTGCCATTGAAATAAACAAGCTGCTTTGCCGAAGCTAGGGCGGTGCATTAGCAAGCTGTAATCTAATACTACAATCTTTGCGAAGGCACGTTCTGCAGCCAAGTGACTCTAATATTAAGCATTCTTTCGTTAGAACGAAGAAATAATCGGAAAATTGAATTGACACTGACGCCGAAGGAGCCAGTTAAGCATTAGAGTGCAAGTGCACACACACACATTGCCCGAAAATAACTTTCTAAACCAGAATTGAAAACTAAGGATCGATGCTGACACGGCCTCAGTCATGGGCAAATATAGGCCGATATAAAGACAACATCGCATCGTGATAAGAAAGGAAACTTGAGAAAGATCACAATGAATATAAATAGAATCTGGAAGAACCAACCGGTTTAAACATATGATAATCTCACAATCATTGCCAATCAGCGATGTGATATACGAAGAAAAAATAAGCGATGTTTTGGCATTTCTCTCGTTCAAAACATCGAAAATTTTAGCATTTGGTAGACAATTAACATTATTACATTTCTTGAGAAAACTCAAATCTTGAAATAGTGACTACCAACTCTTGCATTTTTTGGAACAAAGAACATCGACGAAACTAATCGATAATAAAACTATTTCTTGCCTCTTTGAGTGCATGAACATAAATACTCTTGTCGAGTTATCATAAAACATGAAGAAATAGTAAAAGGGCGAGCTGACCGAATAAGATAACACTAACGGAAAAGCGGCATAAATGGCAAATTGACAAAATTTACTCGAAAGAATACATCGACTCCGACATAATGTGGAACACTAACGTTGGTAATCCGGGAAGTAGGAGAAATAGTTTAAAAAATGGCGATCCGGCCCGGACCTTGGTGTGTGGATTGACATAAGTCATTCTTACCTTAAAACCTTACATTACTCTAGATAGCACAAATTGATCCAATCTTCACGTAGAATACCCTTTGCGTAGAGGTGGATCATTCAGTTTCAGTTGTCTATGTTAAGGAAGAATGTATTTTTATATAATTTAGACTTCCATGGCAAAGCCACTTTGTGCTGCGATTCTTCACGTCTGCCTCCAGGTCTTTTGAACTACATGCTACCTAATAAACCAAAGAAATTTGCTCAAGTTATTCCATAAAAATCGTGCAATAAATAAATATGCATAAATATTAAGGCTACAATTATTTGAATTTATATATGATCGGCAGAATAATTTAAACAAGCATACTTACGTTCGCATGCTCCCAAATAATGTCTCAACCTTTGGCACCATTTTCCAAATCTTATAACTTATCTTCACCTCTTGTCGAGCAAGAAGACCAATATAGCTTTGCATTTCACATGACTCGACCCGATTGGTTGTCCTCGCATTAAATTCAACAACTTCTTTATCCATTTCCTTCCGCGACACCTGAGCTCGATCAACACACATTTCCTCTTGTTGATTGTGTTTCTTTGGAGTCAGATCCATTATCGGCATCACCGGTAACCATGGTAACCACAAGACCTAATGAAAAAATATCAATACAAATAATTAACACCATAAATAAAATAAGCAATGTACAATGCAAACTACACAAACATGGGATTGTACCGGTTTAAGAGTTCAGATTGTTAACCCAAATTCCATCACAATCTTGGCGAACACATGATGGTTCATTTTCATCACGGTCATCATTCAAATTCATTTGTGGGCTCATTATTGAAAGCTTGGTAACTAAGAGCAATATCTTCCAACTCACCACTAATCATTTCACGAGACTCTTTATTGGGACATGAGGTACCACATACCATATAGGATCTTGAGGGTCTTCAACGTAGAACACTTGTTTAGCTTGACATCCTAATATAAGCGAATCGTTTGAACCCAATTCTTTTCAAGTTCACTAAGGTAAAGCGAAGATCATCTACTCACGCCATCCTTATTCTCACATCACACTTAAACACTACCATCCAAATGCTTGATAATCAAGCTCCCAAATTTCAATTACCCTAGAGCGTCATATCTGTGACAATTGGGTTTTATCCTTGGCACTGAAACCGCATTGTCTTTCAACTAAGCGACTCGAATTTTGAACAACTCGTAATTATCACGTTCTTTTGTATTGTAAGTAACACCATTAATCAAATAGCTTTGATATTTTAGAACACTTTGCTAGGTCCATGCGCATCCACCACTTTGTTGAGATTTGACTAATGAATGTGCTTGATTCTAATGAATGTGCTGATTTGATGAATGTCTGATGTCACTCCAACCCGTGAAGAAACTAAAATTAATACAAAAGGATTTGTTGTTGTAATTGTTTAATATTTTTAAACTATAACACTTACGTTCACGAAACCAATCGATGAAAGTTTTGTTATGTTCGACTTTGTTGCCAAGTTAAAGTTTTGGTAGGATATGTTTTCTTCACAAGTTCGGATGTTCTCTCAAAGATACATCCATAAAATTAGTGCATAATTATTTAAAAATGAAGGCTATCATTAAGTGGGGCATATGTTGAGGACATACTCAATATATGGGTCGACCTCAATATCATTGTTATACATATCGATGTGCCTGCTTCCACTCATCAACGATTGTGTGGTGTTGAGCACTTGTAAAGGCCTTGTTCGGATGGCTTGCGAGTAAGAGACGATTCAATCGTGTGGACATTGGATAAATGTCTGCGAAAAATTCAGCCTCTTGACTATAGCATTGACATACAACCTTCGGCGATTATGATTGCGCACATGTCCTTTAAGGATTTTCATAAATCTTTCAACGGATACATCCATCTATACCAAAGCGGCCACATAATTCCACCTCTCGCACAAGATGGACCACTAAATGAATCATTATATAAAGAATGACGGAGGAAATTCCTTTTCAAGCAAGCAAAAGTCGTCCATATCTCTTTGAATTTGCTCTAACTTTGACACAATAACTCTCTCACACAACACATTGAAGAAGAAACACAACCTAGTGATGGTATACCTCACA